>JAAXCT010000338.1:0-603072 GCA_012490785.1 Eragrostis nindensis
ACCTAGAACTAACCCGAGAATTCCTTTTACACTATATTCTTCGGGATGACAAACAAAGAAACTTCCATCTTATACGATATATATTGAGATTCAATGGCATGTCACATCTCTAATGTACCACCATGCCATCCTAGTTAAGTGATACTCCTTTTTCGTTCCAAAATACTTGGTATTCTAGCTTTATACCAAGTTTTCCCAAATATTTGGCATTCTTACTTCCCAAGACACATTTCTCTCTTTCTAATAAACTTCTATATCTAATCTCTCTCCTCGTTTCCTGTGCACCTACTTTATTCCTCTTTTCTTAATCTCTGCGTCGAGAGCTAATTAAAATGCCAACTATACTACTGGGACGAAAGAGTATCCGATACAGAATCAGGACGAGTAGCAACTGTGATGACAGAGACGCGACAGGTGCAATACGTTGAACAGGTTAGCTACTTCGGGGATGGCAGGATTATATATCATCACCCTCACACCAAGGGGAAGGAAAGCCGGATTTATTGCCGAACATAGCTCACGCCTCACCGGCAGCACAGCACCCTCTGTAGGCACGGTTCACCGTTGGTTTTCAAAATTTCTTTTTTTAAAAAAATAAATTTGAAAACCAACTAGCCGACCGGACCGGAACAATAAATCTAGTTTCCGAGAAACCGATCCGGTTTACAACGGACAGAGGAAACCTTGAGGAAGATAGAGACGCATCGACATGAAACCAATTTGACAACACCTGCTCGATTTGTTTTGCAAATCAGAAATCAACTTTCATGCTACCATCCCTGTATGAACGACATTATCTGGTATTTCCGTACATGTACCAAGGTGAGCTGATGAAACGTGGGCGTGTTTGTACTGAAAATCCAACCAGTACACAGCCACCCGTTTGCCAACATCTGCCGCCCTAATCCTGCAGTGCAGGAGGGTACGGAGAATTCACACCCACAACGTACGGGCAATGTCACGGATTACCAGTGCGGATCAAAGCAGCCGAGGATCGCACAACATAAAGCTGGTCATTCTTCCCTCACTACGGCACGAGCTTTTTCCCCTTTTTCCCCTGCGGCCAACCACAACTCGGCAACTCACGCCATCTACAAGCCAAAGCATGAACTCTTCGTGATGCCTTTCCAACTGGTGCTACGGCGTAGGTACTTTCCAAAACTGTGATGCTTCCAGAACGCCGGAGGGGAACCCGTGACACCCCCCCAAGATCAATTTCCGTTCCCTCTTGTTAAAACGCCGCACACCTCGAATGCTCCAAACAACCTTCACATGCTCTTGTTTCCATGTGGGCGAGTTGAAGGACGTGTCTCCATTTCGCTTTCAGGCCTTACTACTTGACTCCCACATTTCCATCACCTCTCCTCCCAACCACAAATGAGGAGCATAATTTTCTTGTCACTCAGGATGGGATGACAGGCGGGGCTCGATGGACTTAACGGACCCCCTGTCGGGGAGCGTCATGAATTATTTTTGTTCATAACTAATATAGATATAGATTGTGGTCATTCCTTTTTGAAGTTGTTCTCGCCGCCTATGCTGACAAGCCTGAAATGGACATGCTACTGCGCGCTATGAATTGGATATAAAGCCTGCAGTTGGGGTCTGTCATATATCAGCTGCTTCTGAGCTCGCACATGAGCTCAGTGTGAGGATCAGCAGGGGAGCTGCGCCATGGAGAAGCAAGGGTTTCTTCTCTCTTGCGGTGCTGAGATTCTGGTGTTGTTCTCCGCTCTTCTTTCGCGGTGCGCAATGCCAGAGCTCTCAGGGCGCCGCCGCGAACCTCACGGTGGTCGGCACCGTGTTCTGCGATGCCTGCTCCTCCAGCTCCTTCTCCAACCACAGCTACTTCTTGCCAGGTACTACTAGTACTTCAGTCTTCACTTTGTTCACTATGCACACATGTCGATTTCGGCTGATGAGTAGAAGCCTCTCACCCTGAGGCTTGTAAATGCTGCTTACTAATGTAAACTGTCTGTGGACATACTCTGTTTTCAGTTTTCACAGTTGCCGCACCTAATTGGTTTTCTGAACCTTCTGAAAGGTTCTCTTGGATGGAATTTTCTTTTGTACGTTTCCAATGATTTGTGCAAGATGCATACGCAAAACAACTTGCATCCCCTGACCTGGCCTCAGGTGCATTATCATGCTAATAGTTCCACACCCCAACAATATAATACGGTTAGGATGCCCTATTTTCTCAACTGAAACATCTGTTATGGTCCTTTGACATAGTGACCGTTTAAAAACACTTCATTTCACTGGCGTCAACAACTAGTAGTAAACTTTCTTGGAGACCAAATAATCCATAATAAAAAGGTGAAACCTTTTATTTCTTCAGTAATTGCAACATAAAACATCAGTTCCGTACTGACCTTAATTCATCTAGCTGACTGTAACAAAGACGAAGCAGAGCTTTTGATCTTTCCAAACCTGCGGGCATGCTCGAGTTCAAACTAAAAGACTTGCCAGCGAAGCATCAGCAGCTTTAGCTCCTCTGAAATTTCATTCCTGCGGTTCCTGACTTCCTGAAACCATCACCTCTCTTTTTTTTCAAAAGTGAAACAAATGATCTCTGTATGAATCTTCTTCTCAAGCTTTCATCATCGATCACTACTAGTATTTATCATTTACAATCCAGTTAACACTAATGCACCTCATGTCCTCAAACTTTCTCCCCCTCGTCTGTCCTCAGGTGTCAAAGTCAGGCTGGACTGCATGATCAAAGTGACTCGAATTCAAAGGAAGAAATCAAGATCACGGCAGAGAAGGTGACCAATAGCTACGGCGCGTACCAGCTTGACATCCCGGCGATCGACGGCTTGAGTGCGCTGCCGCCGGCGCGACGGCCGCCGAGTCCTTCTGCCGCGCCGCCGTGCTGGACAACCCCTCGCCGCTCTGCAACGTGCCGGCGTGACCACCGTCAGTCCGCCACATCTCCTTCCCGACCCGGAGCCCAACGCCTGCCTCTACAGCCTCATCCTCCCTCTACTACCGCCCCGGCAAGCCGGGGGGCCCCGCCGCGGACCAGCCTGCGACGGCGGCGGCGGTGGCGACTCGCCGCGTCGTGGTCGCCCGCTGCGCTGAACACGTCGCTGTTCTACTGCCCGCCGTGGCCGTGGCCGCCCATCCCGTTCTGCACGCCGCGCCCGTGGTTCCCCGCCCATCCCTTTCTTCACGCCGCCGCCCCGGCGTTCCCGTTCCCGCTGCCGCCGATACCCTTCTTCACGCCGCCGTCGCCTCGCGCGCCGGCGTTCCCGTTCCGCTCCCGCCGTGGCCGTGGACGGCCGCCGGCGGTGCAGGCGCCTCCGCGTTCCCGTTTCCCCTCATCTGCCGCCAATCTTTTCGGCACCGTCTCCGCCGCCGCCGCCACCACCGGCGTTCCCGTTCCCTCTGCCGCCTGCGCTTCCACACCTACTCCATTCCCGCAATTGCCCCGTTTCCATCACTGTTCTCGCCGCCTCCTCCCCCCACCGCCGCCGCTCCTCCTCCTCCGCCGTCGTTTCCTTGGCCGTTCCCGCCATTGCCTTTCTTCCCTCCGAGTTCTTCAGCACCATCTCCTCCACCTCTGCAGTACACACGGAAAGATCCAAGCCCTTGGTCTTCTTCAAAACATCAGCCATAATAATGCAAATATTATTGTAACTAGTTTGTGTTGTACAATACCAGGGGTACATGCGTTTCTACGCTCTGGTTTATTTACTGCTAGCTGTACAAATACAAGTTGCTACCTGTACTTATTACATAGTATATATGTTATGTATATGCAGAATTATAGTTCATGGAAAAGCGGTTCTCTCCATTCAGAGCGTGTTCTCTCTATTCAGCAATGCGCAAAACAAAACACAGGGTTGGTACTCCTTGAGATATGTACAGAACACCACCAGTCAAATACTAGTGAGTTCAAGTTTTGATTATTCTTTTCTCGAACGCGCAGGAGAGCTGCGTGTCATTGATTAAGGAGAAACTCTTTATTTCAGTTTTGATTATGTCAAATTTTTAAAGGCAGAGTTTTCAAATTCTGTTTGGACGTCCTTCTGAAGGAAGTATTTGGAGACTACCGTGATTTTCAATGCAGATAAACTTTTCTTTCTCCAATCTTTGCATCTCGAAACTGAATCAGGGGAACATACTAGTTGAATCTTTTGCATTTCTATAGGATCTTCCTTCAGCATACGGCAAACAAATGCATTTCGCAAAGGACAGGTACGTAAATATTTGATTTCGTTCAAATAATTTTCTTGATCGCTTGATGCATCTGATGTGCAGGTCGTTTGTAAGAAATAATTTCCTTCGGTCCTGGGCAATTGAATTTTTTATTTTTTTCGCGAAATTGAATAAATTTATTTTGCAAGACTGAACCTACTGAATCAGATGGCTAGATGCTGGTAGTACCAATGAACATAAGAAAGACCCTAATTTAATACAGAAATTTAGTCCATCAGAATGCTAAAAGTTTGTTGATGTATTGTTATTTAGAGGTTGCATTAGAGGAATTTAAGTTTCCTTTCGATATTGTTTTTTTCACAATCATGTTGCTTTTTTTTTTTTTTTTGAGATTACACAGTACAACTCAGACACTCACACGCATCCGCACACTCACCCCTATGACACATGAACACGTACGCAAACCCTACCCCTATGAGCATCTTCGAACTGAGCCGGCAAATCCAGATACGAAGTCACCACTGCCACTGGCGCCTCGCTGTCGACGGGAGCGTCGCCTACCACTGAAAGCACAATTCATGTTGCTAACAGACAATAATACGAGCATCTTGAACAGTTTTTGGGCCCCTTTAGTCAGATTCGCCCCAGGGCCCGCCAAGCCATAGGGCCGGCCCAGAATATTAAGCCACGCTAACGTCATTATAACCCACAGTTTCATCACTGGCTAATAGCAACATGCGACGACATGTGGGGGACTTGATCGAACCATCATCAGAGACAGAGTCATCTCAATCTTCTCAAAAAAACAAAAAAAGTGAGAAGAGGTCAGCGCACATCTTGCGCCCACAAAGATGCACAGGCCCAGTTAACAAGGCACAACAATTGGCATATTTCGTAGTTTGCGAGCGCAAACACGTACGCATGACTCGTCGATGCTTTAGTCCCTAGGGCTGGACGAAAAGCTCGTGGCTCGTTAGCTCGGCTCGGCTCGTGGCTGGCTCGGCTCAGCTCGGCTCGGCTCTTCACTTTTTCTAACGAGCCGAGCCAGGTTTCTAGCTCATTACGTTTAACGAGCTAGCTCGAGCTGGCTCGCGAGCCGCTCGCGAGCCAAAACTAGCTCATCAAGAAAAAGAAGAGGCTTGTCCGGTGGAGCTTTATGAGGTTGCTGGTGCCCCTTTCTCCGTTGCAGCACTTCTCTCTCCCTTCCCCTCCATCACCGACGTTGCAGCCATCAACGCCAAAAGCTCATGGCGAGCATGAGCTCGTTGTCCTCACACCGCTCTCCCATTACGATGGCAACGGCGGAAGGAGACCGAGTCGAGATCCAAACCGTGGATAGGCGGCGCGATTCGCGGCAGCCGACAGCTCAAGCTAGGCATACCACCCTCCTCTACCTCACGCGGTGGTTTCGCCCCTCCACCTCCTCACCTCACACACGGTGGCGCCGGCTCCCCCTCCGCCATTCCTCCACGTTACCGCCTCTTCCCTCCCTGCCGCTCACCTTCACGACGTTGGCCTCTGCATGCCTCCCTCCCTCCCCGCCCGATGCGCCATAATGCTCAAGAGCGTGAAGATGTACTAAGTGCCGTGGTCGTTGTCTTCTTCTTCAAGTCACAGCGGAAGTGCTCGAAGCGAGCGATGGCGAGCTTAACGAGCGGCTCGCGAGCCAGCTCGAGCTCGTAACGAGCCGAGCCGAGCCAGCATTTCAGCTCGTTATCTTAACGAGCCGAGCCGAGCCAGCTCGTTATCCTAACGAGCTGGACCGAGCCGAGCCGAGCTGAGCCGAGCCAGCTCGGTAGTCCAGCCCTATTTAGTCCACTCCTCCTTTGTGTTTGTGGAAAGGAGAGTTAAGTCCGTGTCAAATTTCATCTCAACTATTTGTCAATTTTAACAGCTTTATGCATGCATGATCTAGGGGACATGTTACTGTTCATAGAGTCTCTCAGTATCAGACCTTCCCCCGTTATTTTGAGAAACAGGAGCTCATATTATGTTGTCTCGTAGCGTGCACAATCATGAGATGACACTTACGAAGGAAACAGGATACTTGCTTAACCAAGTGAACCAGTGTACGTCTAGTAATAGGTTTGATTAGTAGAAACCCAAAATTATGTGAACTTTGCTTTGAAAATAAAACGGTATCTCTACGTATATACAGCGCCATGAGTCAAAGCAGAGTGTGCAAATGCAACCTTGCTAAGGTGGTGTTCGGATCTTTAGGCCTAAATTTAGTTCTCGCACTAATTTGCTATTTAAGGGTATTAAATAAAGTTTAATTATAAGAACTACAGAACCCTGTTCTATTTCGCGAGACGATTCTAATGAGGGTAATTAAGCCGTGATTAGACGATAGTTACTGTAGCATCACTGTAGCTAAACATGGATTAATTAGGCTCGTTAGATTCGTCTCGCAAAATAGCGCACATCTGTACCAAGGTTTTGTAATTAGACTTTATTTAATACCCTTAAATAGCAAATTAGTGCGAGAACTAAATTTAGGTCTAAAGAAACGAACAGGGCCTCCACGTGATAAAATAAATTAAAACAAAAAATCCTGGATGACACAGGAGCTGGATGAGATTAGACAGTGTGGAGTATTTTAATCACTCTTCCACCCTGTGCTGATGTCGCTGCAGACAAGTTAAGCTTTTCCCTAATTGAGCATGTTTGACAGCTGAAAGACTCGTGAGATGACTAGATTCCATTCCCGGTTTACGCAATTGTTTCAGTCGAGCAGCGGGGAAAGGTCGCGTCGATGCTGTTGCCTCCTCGATTGGTAAGTATTGATGGGGTCCGGCAGTGCCATCAGCTTAACGTCATTTAGGTTACTCCTCCTCGAAGTGCCGCATAAACCAAAGCTCCCTTTCGTAATGGCAACCCCATGCATCGTCAATTTGTAAACATCATCTTCCGTGCTCTGTTATTGTTACTACTCGGGCTACTATTTACAGTGGAGACTTGGTGAAAAGGTGAGAGTGTGCTCCATGAAACTAGTGCAGAAGAAAAAGGTGTAAATTGGACACAAAGAAGTCCATGTATACCAACAGTGGCCCTGTTCGGCAGGCTGATAGCACTGTAGCGGCTGCTGAAGAAATAACTGCGAACACTGTAGCGGCTGCTGAAGAAATAACTGGAACACTGTAGCTGCTGCAAAGAAGCTGGCTGCGAATCAAGCAGCCGAACAGGCTGAGTGCCTGTTCCAACTTATTTGTTTCATTTTCAATGTTCTCGGGGAATAAAAAGCTGGGCCCAGTCCCAGCTGATTACTCGGTCTCGTCGACATGGCAATATATAGAGCCACGTGAGACTAGCTTTGGTAAATCACAGGGAGTATACCAGCTGACAAGAATTTACAGTAGGAGAAGGAGCGGGCGGCCAGTTTTCTTTCTTTCTTTTGCTTTTCCGCTGACTCAAGTTAAAAAGGAATCTGGCAAAAGGACTGGGAATTCACACGCTTCTCTCTTCCCGGCGATAATGCCACGGCGAGATCTGGAGCAAGATCCTTTGCTCAGATACGGTCATACGGAGCATATCCAGCAGACTTGCAGTGGTGGAGTACACAAAATGCGATGCTGCTGAAGAGACGCACGCAGAGCAGAGCTCGGCGACGTGACGCGCCGAGGTGACTGCCTGCGCGACCAGACCAGTATTTCTTGGCCGGCCCGTAATTCCGACGCGTTCTCGCACGAAGCCCTCTGGCCGTGTCCTTGACCCTGGGGTTCTACGCCCAACAACAGTGCAGCAGCCTCTCTTTCTGCACCGCAACAGTTGGAGTCGCCTTCCTTTTCGTGCCGATGGAAATGTGCCGGCATGTGCTGCCGATGGAAATCACACGTGCAATCTGTTAACCATCTCCAAGAAACAGTTGATCAGTGTTGTAAACAACCTGTTTGGACACTTGGTCCATACAGCGTCAATCATGACAGTTAATTTACTTGTCTATAATCAGTTTTTACGTGCGAACGCGAGCAAAATGAGTGCCGCACTGATTCTGGCTCATTTGGAGTCAGAGGAGCACACCGCAAGGACCGAGCTTCCAATCAGACTGTATGGAAGTAGCGGAGACAATGCAGGATGGTGGTTTCTCGGCGAACTCGGCAGCCGCTGTATATGATGATTGTTGGACAATCTGGAAGGGCTTTGATAATATTTCTATTGAACAATGCTGCAGGGAGGCCAATCAAGTTGCGCACGAGCTGGCTAGGCGAGCTATGTCATCAAAGAAACTTGTATTTGGGTCGATGAGCCTCCTAGCTTCGTTTTAGGGAATCTAATGAACGATGTAACTATTCTTTCGAATCAATAAAGTGCGCCGAATGGCATTCCCTCAAAAAAAAAAAGGACCGAGCTTCCAATTGTGCAACACTGAGGAGCACAATTCTTTAGTCCACTCATCTTTTCGGACTGTGGAAAGAAGAGTTGTAGTAGCAAGTCCGTGTCAAACTTCATTTCACCCGTAATTTATCCTTGGAGTATACTACTATTTCCTTAAATTTTCATCAAGTTCCAGTTCCCTGAACATCTATCTGATTAGCAGAGGGACTCGAACGGTAAACTCAACAAAGAATTCGAAACCACATTAGTATACACATTTACACGCTCCCGCTCTCCAGCAATCTGCGCAAGATCTCGCGCAAATCCTTGCTCAGATTTGGAACGAGCCTGCATGATGCTCGAGACTTGCGTACTGCTGCTGGTCTGCTGCAGAGTTAGCTTCCGATGTGACGGGCTGAGCTGACTTAGAGAGTGGAATTTCCGCTCGCGCCCGTCGCACGCACGCACCAAGGCCCGCGTGACCGACCGGTCCTTGACCCTGGCTTTCCTTCCTGTTCAAAAAGGGCGCCGCCTCTTTCAACCCGTGCATCGAAATAAGATAGACAAATAAATAAATATAGTTTTTTAAATGGAGATGTCTACTTCTCAGGTGACTGAGATTTTGTTAAATTTCAGTCACTTTTTTCAGTCATCGATATTGATCCAACCGCCTAGATTTTCATTCACTTATGTCAAAAAAATGTTCTATGAAAAATAAAAATGTTCCACCTAACAACTTATTGTTCCAGCAGTACAGTTTCATTGTTTCTACAGTACAGATTCATTGTTCCAAAAATGTGACAAAGATCTAAAAAAATCCCAGTCACCTGAGAAGGAGTATATTCTTTTCTAAATTTAGTTTTGTAGGCATAATGATCAAATGAATATTAAAGTATTTTTACTATTAAATCTGTACGTTAAACTATGAAATTTTGTATCACATCTCAGTTATAGTATTATTAATAATGAGTGTGTGTTAGACTGTATTTCATATTAGATGCAATCTCAATGTCATTTGACTTCCAAATTGAAGTTTTTTTTTTTTTGCTAGGATTCCATATTGTAGCTAATTAATTTTATCTACATACTAAATAGATCATTTAAGTTGTAGAAAATTGAAGTTGGAATTAGACTTTCACGCACTACTGATTGTTTAAAACTTTTCTACCATGTTTTTCTCATGTATCTATTCTTAATAAAACTTACTATGTCCGATAAGGTAGTCCTCCTGCTTCTTTTAATTAACTATATGACAAATAATTTCATACAAAAAGTTCATATTCAAACATTTGATCTAGTTTGAACCATAATTTTCTGAAATGTTATATTTGATTTTTAAGGCAGAATTATTATTACAAACTCTCCCGATTGATGCAATCGTGGACCAAGTAATATGGTAGCTTTTAATTTCATATCTAATGTGACAAAGTTTGCATGATTGCATATCATTTTCTCGATAATAATGCTATTGATCTTGATCACATAAAAACTAAGCATTGGAAGTTGAGGAACAATCATTGGCATATGGGTAGTACATATATATCGGGAATGGTCAAATGACAGCAGAGAGTCCTCAGATTTTGGTGCATTAAACTCGATAACTTTAATTTGTGGCGTATGTTGATGCATGCCATCAATTTTTGCGTACTGCAAGTATTTTTGGACTTGAATGCTGTTGCATTGCTGGATTGCCCGAACACCTCATCAGGTCCAGCAGCACTTAGGGCAACCACAATGGAGAAAAAAGTGGTCATTATAGCATTTATGAACTCATATAGGCTAACTGTATTCATTGTGTGTCCGGTCTTTATAGCATTTATGTGAAAAGTCGCCCATATAGCTAGGTCGACCATATGACAATAAAAAAATTTATTTCCCTCTCCCTGCTCTCTTTTCTCTCCGGGGAAGTTACGCTCGAGCCAACAACGGCCCGCCGAGACGTGGAGGCCAAGGGGCCGCGACAGGAGCACGGGGAGGTCGCCGCCGGCGCGCCTGGCCGCGGGCGCTCGGGAGAGGCGGCCGAGGGCCTCTCCCAGGCGCGGGCGCGCGGCGGAGCTCGCTAAGCTCCTCCCCTCCCGTCCCCCGTCTCCATGCCGCGGAGGTTGCCACTGCCGCCGCCCCCTCACCAAGCAGATCGCGAAATTAGGCAGAGGAGAGAGTAGATCGAGGCCTAAATCGCCGGATTGATGGAAGATTGATGGGTGGAGGCCATGAGATCAAAGATTCCCGTGGTGGAGATTGGGGGATGGGGGAAGTCTCTCGGGAGGAAGAGAGTCACACGGGAGGAAGAGAGTTACGGGAGAGAGAAAGACGGTTAGATTTTTTTTACTTGTTGTGGGACCCGCATTATGGACTGGTTTGGTCTCAGCATTGTGTTGCTTGTCACAACTAAACCGACTGACAGTGGGCCCCATCTATAATGACTAGTTGGACCTTATACATTGGCCTTGCTCTTACAGCTACTTGTTTCGCTTCAGCCAATGTGCGAACAGCTGCAACATCACGTTGAGCACATAGGCCTGCTTGGTTGCACGTCACAAAAAGCCACAACCGAAGGTTTGGCGCCGGCAGCAGTGCTTGGTTCTCGCGTAGGAGATGGCAGCCACAGCATCGTTTCTTGTCATTTAGCTTGTTTTCTTATGTCGTTTACCCTGTAGCGCTGGTGGCGAAGTGTGGCGGCTGTGGCGCCGTTTCAGCCGCCACACTTGCGGCGGTGGCGTGGCTGGTTGTGGCCACCAACCAAGCAGGCCCTATTAAGCACCATCTTGCTTAGCATATGCTCAGCGCTCCTTTGTTCAGTATGCCTGTCAAGCGCTGGTTTGTTTCTCTCGGATCCATCCTTTTGCGAGCTGCCTTTGCAAACAGTAGCGATAGCAGGTTCGTGGGCTCGTGGCACCTGCATCTCGAAAATGGTAATCCCCATGACATCGCTGGCCAGGTGAGCTTTTTGAAGGGAAAAAATAAAGGTCACAATTCATGGTACAGCACGAAGGCGGGACAGAGAGTCGTGCTGCTGGAGTTCACCTGATCGGTCCCTTCTCCTTTTAAAAAAGAATCTCTGTATTAGTAATCGTTTGTAGTGCTAGAGATAATAGGAGAGGGAAAATATTGAGATGACAGAGGCGGCTAGGAGGATTGGTGTGTTTCTTTCCACGGTTCCTTGCATGAAATTTTGTCTTAGATGGCAAGGTGGGTAATTTGCAAAAAGATATCCAGTTGCTATTTCTATTATAGAACATTAGATCTACCAAATATTAGGGGTATATTTTTTTGGATATTTTTAAATTCCGAATTTCTCTATTTTCCTCATAATGCCATGGTGGGTAATTTAGATCATGTTAGATCTAAAGGCTATTGATTATCTACTTTAATTTGTACGGCCAGATTTTTTTTTTTGAGAATTTCTAACATTTTCTCCCGATTAACGTAGAAGTCTAAAAAAACCTCCAATTAGTAAATACTGTATACAAGATACTTGGAAAAAAAAAAGTAGTAGTAAACTAGTACTAGTACTAGTACGCTTTGCAGTTGAAACGTTTACGCATGGGGGCCAAATGCTACAGCCCCGACCGATTCTACTGTTGTGTTGCGAGCTCGGTCCAAGTATCTTGTATACAGTATTTCGTTTTACTCCCTCTGACCGGCCGGGGCCGGGGGCACTTGCCATCGATCGGGACGACACCTGCGCCTGCGCGCGTCCGATTCTGCCATTGGAACAGAGATTATGGTTCCTCTGGTGCGTGCGTGCGCACGAGCGCCATCAACTGCATTCGTCGGTATCCCGTTCTCAGCTCAGGTCACCGTCGGGCATGGCAGCCCCCGGGCCGGGCCCCCGCGCAGGCGCAGCTGCCGTTCCGGGGAAAGCACCGAGGTCCGGCCGACGAGGAGGACAGAACACCACACCATGAGGCTGACTTCAACAACGCCAGGCAAAGCCATATATGGCTCCCGCGGGCTACTGTAGCGACGACACAGCTCTCCAACAGGCAATGCATATGAGCAGGCATTTTTGCATGGGAGGAGAGAGGGAAGCTATTTTTAGCTTCCCTCTCTCTCCACATGCATTTGTGAGTGGGCGCGAGCGGGAGCAGGGCGCGGCGGGCGCGAGCGGGAGCAGGCTCGGTGGTGGGCAACCGGTGGTCGGTGATCGCGGCGCAGCTGCCGGGCCGGACGGACAACGACGTCAAGAACCACTGGAACACCAAGCTCAAGAAGAAGCTGTCCGGGATGGGCATCGACCCGTCACCCACAAGTCCTTCTCCCACCTCATGGCCGAGATTGCCACCACGCTCGCGCCGCCGCAGGTGGCCCACCTCACCGAGGCCGCGCTCGGCTGCTTCAAGGATGAGATGCTGCACCTCCTCACCAAGAAGCGGCCCGCCGCCGACGTCTTTCCTGCCGCGCCCCCCGCCGCCGCCTTGCCCGACGTCATGGCGCCCGGCGTTCCCGCCTTCCCCGCGCCGCCGCGTCAGGCCGACGACACCATCGAGCGCATCAAGATGGGCCTGTCCCGCGCCATCATGAGCGAGCCCGGCGCTGGCGCCGCCGACAAGCAGCAGCATCCGCCGCCGCCGCCGTGGGCGCCGGCCGACATGTCCGAGGGGCTGGCTGGGATGTACGCCGCCTACAACCCATCCGCGCAGGACGAGTTCGTGTCGGAGTACGTCCTCGGCGGCGGCGGCGCGGACCAGGGCACGTCGATGTGGAGCCACCAGAGCATGTACAGCGGGAGCTCGGGCGGCGCGGGGGCGGAGCGGGAGCAGGGCGGCGCAGGGGCGGAGCGGGAGCAGGGCGGCGCGGGGGCGGAGCCGCAGCGCGGCGCGGGCGCGAGCTGGAGCACGGCGGCGCGGGGGCGGAGCGGGAGCAGGGCGGCGCGGGGGCGGAGCGAGAGCAGGGCGGCGCGGGGGCGGAGCCGCAGCGCGGCGCGGGCGCGAGCGGGAGCAGGGCGGCGCGGGCGCGAGCGGGAGCAGGGCGGCGCGGGCGCCGAGCTGCAGCGCGGCGGTGCGGACGCGAGCTGGAGCGCGGCGAGGCACAGACGGCCGGTCGTTCTCTGTTTCCATTCGCCATGGCTGAGCTCGAGGAGCTCAAATTCGGCATGGGAAGGGGAGGAGGGCGGCCAGAGAGTGGGGGATTCGGATTATCGGTTAATGGCGCGTCCATTTGTGAGGAATATTTGGAACGGGGACGAAGGCGAAGGAGGAGGCGCGCGGCGGCGGCGTCGCTCGCGGCGAAGGCGAAGGAGGCGATGGATTTGCCTCGTTGCTGTTGGAGATGAAGCCTCGAGGAGGAGAGGCCATCCACTGTGCACGCCAGGCAAACTGTGTTTTGCCTCCCGAAAATGGCTCCTATTAT
Source organism: Eragrostis nindensis (assembly GCA_012490785.1). NCBI lineage: Eukaryota > Viridiplantae > Streptophyta > Magnoliopsida > Poales > Poaceae > Eragrostis > Eragrostis nindensis. The sequence goes on from JAAXCT010000338.1 coordinate 13,834, forward strand.
TGGAGTCAGTCTGACTAGTTTTTGGCAAAACGGCAAGGCGAGCGAGGAGGAAAGGGAACGTGTGTGCGTTCTACTGTGCCACATGCTCCTGCATTGGGGCGTGGCAGGCCCCGCAACAAGCTACAGTGTAGGAGTACTAGCTAGGGCCAGCGGGCTCCTGTGCCAGAGAGCCGGGGGGAATTAACCCGGCCCGGCAGCGCGCGCCTTCCGATGCTCTCCGGCCGGGCTCTGCTCTCCTCTGCTTGGCTGGGCTTCTGCTTGGCTGGGCATCCGTCGTCACCCCCCGGCTGTCCCCTCCATGTCCGCCTGTCTGTCTGTCCCTGTCCATCGATCCGTCCGTCCGTCGTCCATGCGCTCGATCGCCGAGCGCTGCTCTCGATCGCAGCTTCCCTGCGGCGCACCATGCATGGCAAAGCCAAGTCCAGTCGATGCATGAGCTGCAGCCGTGCAGCAATGCCTGCCTGGCCCTGCTTCTTCTAGCTCCACAGCCGAAGCCGGCCCACTAGTCCTGGCACTAGACCGCACGGAGCAAAGAGAGATTGCACTGGTCTAGTCGTATCGATCGATCGATCTGCCGAGGCCGCTGCTGGTTGTGTGCGCATCGGTGGACGCGAGGGGCGCATATGGTTTCGCGCGCGAGGTGATCGGCGCTCACTGTTCACCCCACCACTCATTGCGGATTGACCCTCGTCGCCTCTGCATGCACCACCTTTTTCGCCAGCGACGCGACGCGGTCGACTCGACAGGCCCGGATAGCAGCAGCTCCTCCTCGAGCCGTGCGCGTTCTGATCGATCTCGCGGGGACCCGGTCGTGGCAGCGATGGATCGATCATTCGGATCCTTCACTTGCTTCACGAGCTCAAAGGGGCACCGATAGAGAGATTAGCTCAATGCTTTCCATTAGCTAGCAGCCGCGCGCTTCTTCGGCCACTCGACGCAGCGATGATTCGTGGTCGTGGCGAAGAGCAAGCGCTTCCTTCTCGTTCCGGTTGTGGCAAATGCCAGGTTCCATTCAATTCGAAGTGTTTCCGCCGCAGGCCTGCAGGACCAGCTGCTATGCTTAGCCACCGCGCGCAACAGTGAGTGCCCAACACGTGTAAGCCGTCCCCAGGCCCCGCGCACACCCTGTACTGTACTCCAAGCTTCCCGTCCCGACGAAAAAGGAGCCATCACGCTCCAATTAATGCCCAGGCGCAAAGCGAGAGAAAGAAAACCCCCAACGCTGCTGCAGCATGTCTGTCATCTCTCTCGCTTCTCTCTCCAGGTGCAGAACCACAGCCTTGCCCAGAAAAAGCAAGCCACACACAGACCCCGGGGACAGACAGCTGCACCTGCACCGCTCGCCCGAGCCCGCACGGACGGGCGACACAACACACAGCACGGCGAGAGACGAGACGAAACAAGAATCCAAAGCGGCCATCAATGGCGCAGCATCCATCCCTCCAACCTTGGCAAAACGGCATTCCACATGACAAAGCCCCACTACCATGTACGTATACACATTTCATTCCATTCACAGGCGCGAGCAAGCAAACAAGCGAGCACGGCACCAGTGCGCAGCTGGTCACAGACGCTGCGACACCAAAAAGGAGAAAAGAAGCAAAGCACAAAGGCCGGCACGGAAAGCACCTGTTTTCTTTACCACAGCAGCAGTAATACTAGTACAAGCTCCAACCCAGTGGCGAAGCTAGCGGCACAGAGACCCGAGTGCCACTTCAAGATGGATACACCCCTAATGCCTGTCTCTCTATTCTGTCGACCTTACAACGTGTTTGGGTGGTGCCAAAATTTGATCTTGGTGGTGCACAAGTGGTGAAATATTGATGCTTATCACTGGATTTTTCTTTTCACCCTGGTGCCGGTGCACTCGGCACGGCTCATGTAGCTTCGCCCCTGCTCCAACCGAAAGAGAATACAACCAGTGGCAACCCAAAAAAGGGGCACTCCAAGTCCGTTTCCTGCACGGCCGCGCACACGTGACCGGCACTGTTTTAGCAAAAAATGAAGTTCGTGTTCGGTGCCTGGCCGATCGAACCAAGGACAAGCTGCTAACAAAATTTCTCGCCACCATCGTTTACTTACAAAAATCAAAAACTAGCTAAGCAATGCAGGTTTGCTTGTTGCTACCGATGCTGATGCCTACTAGTACCGTATACTACTCCGTAGAGTATAAGAAGAAGAGAGAGAGTATCGGTCGAGTTTGTACGGGTGATGAAGTGAGGAGCTGGCGGTGCGGTCATCACCATGAAGATTCTTCAAGGGTCCGCGGCGACGGCGGTGGGGTCCACGCAGGTGGCGACGGTGACGGAGAGGCGGTACGGGAAGGAGTTGGCGTACTCGAAGGAGATCGTCTCGCCGGCGCGCATCGGCCGGCCGTCGTTGAGCAGGCAGTCGTTGTGGCGGAGGCGGCGGAACTTGCGCGGGTCGACGAGCGCGACGGAGCTGAACCAGCCGCAGCGCACGTGGATGCCGGCGATGGCGCAGTCGTCGGCGAGGCACCGGTTCGTCACCTCCACCTTGTACGCCGGCACGCCGCTCGGCAGGCTCGACGCGCGGTCCTGGAAGATGGCGATGTCCTCCGCGCCCGCGCACCCCTCGTCCATCCGGCTCGGCCGCGCCACCGCCCCACTTGTCCCCGCGGCTGCTGCTGCGGCGTCGTCCGTGCTGTCGTTGTAGCCTCCTGCATCGACCGCCATTGCGGCCGCAAAAGCAAAAGTGTGAGAGGTTTGAAGCGGCGGGCCCACGTGCAGCGGTCAGCAAGCATACGACAGAATGGAAGATTTGAAGAGGGAAGCTGTGGGCGACCACCACGGCATGGCCATGGTCCTCCCTCCCTTCTCCTAGAAGGGACCCGAGGACAAAATGCGCCAGGCTCCGCGGGGCCCGCGGGGCAGGCCCGGTCGGAGAAAGCGCGGAGAGGTGGGGCCCAGGCCGGATCATGGCCGTCGGACCAGCGGATCGGACGGCGAGGGATGGACTAGCTAGAACTCGGAGACGGGACGGGGCTTGCGGTTTACCTGGCGGGCGGAGGATCTTGCGGGGCAGGGGCAGGGCGGCGTCGGCGGCGCGAGGCGCCGGGCGCGGCGGACCCGCGGGTGCGGCGGTCGGCGGCGGGAATCCTGCAGGGACAGACGGGAGTTGGTTTGTTGGGGAGACATCAGTCATGGGCATGGCTGAGAAAACTGAAATAATTCGCGGAAAACCAAAACCAAAAATACTGAATTCCAACGACCGAAATACTACTGATCCGTCTCCTCGCGGTTTCAGAAATCCCAACGGAAAGCGCGAGCACTTTTTCAAGCCAACAAATCAACCAACAAGAACAAACAAGCAAGCCGAATCATTCGGCGGCGAGAACAGGAGTTCAAACGAGTTTTGTGCAACAAAATTCCAGAATTAAAGGCGCATGCGCAAACAAACACAGATTCGTGCTACTTCTGGATCTCCAGCAAGTTAATGCAGATTGTTCGAAGCAGGAAGCCAACGAAAACGCGCTGCGCGGATGAGATTGGTCGCGCTCGCGCCAAACCCTGCACACCAACCAGCAAATATGCTCGAAAACCCCACGAAACCAACACAAGACGGAGGCGGCGGCGAACAGATCCCATCTCCATTCCGACCAGTTCAATCCGTAGATTCGAAAAATCAGGGAGACCCAGAAAAAAAACCAACAAAGCCGACGAGCGGCGGAGAAGTAGTAGAAGGGGCTCGGAAACGAGCTGGGCACGCGCGGCACCTGCGTCGTCGGAGGCGGCGAGGGTGGCCGAGCCGAGCAGCACGATCAGCCACGCCGTGGCCGCCCGGATCGCGCGCGCGCCGGCCGGCGAGGAAGAGGACGCCCGGGTCATCACACTTGGAATCTGCACGGAGAGGCGAGGAATTAATCAGATTGGTAGGACGAGGCATCTCGAAACTAGACGAACAATCCCAGAGCAAGCAATAGCAGCGAGGCGGAAGGCAGCATCAAGCAGACAAGCCTAGTGAGCGCGTGCGCTAAATGCTGCCGCCTCGCTAGCGGCGCTGGCGAGCCTCCGCGCACGACCGCGCGCGCTCGAGGCCCGGCCACGAACACCTTCCTCCGCCGCGCGCCTCGTCGGCGGGCAGCGGCATGGACACTACAGCGCGCCTCCCGGCGAGCGGTCGCGCGCGCGCACGGCCGCGGTCGTCGAGGCGGCGGCATGGAGACCACCGCGCGGCGCCTCCCGGCGAGCGGACGACCGCGGTGCAGCGAGCAGTGAGGCCAGGCGCCGTCCCTCCCCGGCGAGCGGCTACGGCGCCGAGCACACGCGCAGCGCAACGACGCGCGACGTAAACCGGCGGAGACAAGAGAAGAACGGGGAGCGCGAGAGGAGCGGACGGACGGGCGCCTACGTACCTGGCGAGGCGGGGACGGAGTCGGGGGACACGGTGATGGTGATCGACGGCGGTCGCGGGCGGCGCGCGCGCCGGAGTCGCGTGGTCGCAGTAGGGTTTCCGCCTCGTCCTCCTCCCGCGGCGGCAGGCGCAGGGCCCTATCTCTCTCGCTGTCGCCTTCCTCCGCACGTGCGGCGCGGACGGGCGGAGAAGTTGGCGTGCGGCGGAGCAGGCGTGTCTCGCACGGACGGACGCGCGGCTTATATATCTCGAGCTGGTTCTCTCGCTCGCTGCGATGAGAACAGGGAATGTTGTGGTGGGTGAGGGTTGGACGGGCTCGGGCTCGGGCTCGGGCTCGGGCGGGCCGGGAGGCAGGGATGGGCCCGGGCGCCCGACAGGTGTCAGAGGGAAAGTGATCCGGTCTGTTCCGGTTCCGGTCAAGGCTGCTGCTGCGGCGCTGCTGTGGAGGAAAAGCTGGCCGTGGGTGGTTTCCGCAAGGGCTTTCTTGCATGGATCCAATTCCAATTAAGCTGCTTTTGGGCTGGGCACTTTTGCAGCTTCTTCCTTTTGGTCCAACGAGACTGGCCGAAGCATGAAAAGGGCAAGATGGTTTGAATTTCTGGAAGATTTCTTGAAATTTTGGCGACTGTTTGCTAGCGGAACTTCAGTGAGAGAAGAAACGTGGGTAGGCAATCAAAATGCCGCGGCTTATGCCTTCGTGTCACTGCTAGTGCTAGATCCGTCCGTTTGCTGGCCTCCAATCCGGCGAGCAGAGCGGACCGTAGATCTTGATCATTGCCTCCATCGTTCATTCAATTCCCTCGTCGTGGATTTGCGACCATGATCTCCTCCCGTACGTGCGCGCTGCAAAGCTGCAGCTGCTCTGGTCGTCTACCGATCGATTCCGGCTGGCCACCGCTCATGCTCCACGACACGACAGCGTCTCATCCGCTTTCCGTAGCCCGTTGGGACGGACCTGTCTGTCTGTTCGTGTAGCGCGGCGCACGGTTGAAAAGGACCCTCTCTCTCTGCACGCAGTAGCTTTGCTGCTGCGCGCGTCCAGATCCTCGATTCGCAGCATGGTCTTGCTGCAGCTAGTAGTAGTGCTTCGTAAATTTTTGAGACATCGTTTAGCAAAAGTAGTGCTTGAGAAATTTTCAATACTGCCGTGTAATAAGGAGATCGTAAATTAAAACCGGCACCATAGTCGCGTGGCAGCGCCGGTGGCCAGGAGCGTGCGGCGATCCATCGGCGATCATGATGAACCCATGATTTGATTCCGCTCATGCGCAGCGACGCGAGCGTGGGTGGGTGGGTGGATGGGCCGGCCAAGCCGGCGCGAAGCGAAGCAGGGCCGTGCTGTCTTGGCGCGGCGTGTCGCTGCAGGTGGGACCACGTTGGCCGCACTCTGCTTTCTTTCATCAGGGATTCCGGGTCATGGCCGCCGGACGGTGCAAACTGGAAAAGCAAAGCGGCAGGACGAAAGCTACGAACGGAACGAAACTGAGAACGGCTCGGCTGCATCTCCAAGATTTAAAGCGAGTGAGCAGTTGAAGGCGGCGAAATGGTAGGAGTACTAATTCAATTTCGTGCATTCTATTGAATAATGATGATATAAGGCTAATATAAACATTTTGTTCAGCTGTAACACCTTTTTTTTCTTTGCGAAAGAGCTGTAACACATTTTTTCTTTCATGTGTTTTCTATTCTCCATTCCTCGCTTTAGGTTCCTGTCATTTTGCCAGTTTTCTCTTTCCTATTTTTATGTTTCGATTCATCTATTCCAAATAGGGTCATAAAATGGATACCTCGCTTGTTCTACAAAGTACCTCTAGAAATGATCCAAGTCATGATGTTTATCAAAGGAAATGTGTAGCAGGTCTCCCTAGCTGCTCTTAAATTACGAACGTGCGCGCATTACAATAGAGTTAAGTCACGCGAAAATGAAATTGTTGGTATAAAAACTCCATTTTCATCTCCTTTACTTTTTCTCGTCGGCCGGAGGGGGGGGGGGGGGGGGGGGGTGGGGTGTTGCCCCCTTCTGCCTCATGTACTCGATAATATATGTTGGAGTCACAGGGGGCATGATCGGTGAAGACGGCGATTGCAACAAACAACAGCAAAGCCAAACCTCACTTGTGCCACTATGGCGGACTCCATGAAGAAAGGAGATTGACAGTATTGTACGCCTGCATTGATCCAAAATCCAAGCTGCCTTTGAATTTGGCATTTATATATGCAAGTATATTTTGTTCTAGAGATTGGACAAGCTAACCCTTCTTGACATTTCAAGACACGCCCTGGGTCCGCCACTGCTGCGAGATGATTTGAATTCTTTGTTGGAAAAATCATGGGACCGCTTGCCAGCAAAACTCTGCCCAAAACTTTCATATAGGATCAGCCCGAAAGTTGAATTTGGTACACCTTCACCATAAGCTTCCTTCAAGACACGTATGCTTCGTATTCGTAGCGCTGGCGTCGCCTTGTGCACAGCTCTTAGGTTCCAACGAACAGATGTTGGTCTAAGCAGGCTCGAGTTAATTAGCTCAAAATGCCGCCGGGTCGTCACGCATTGGTACGGTAGATACGATTGCCTGCCTCTTCAGCCACCTAGCAGAGCGTTCTGTACTTCTGTTTTCGTTCCCTCCAGCTCGAGGGTTTGTAGCTATATATGCGTGTTCCTGTACGTGCGCGCTGCAAAGCTGTTGTTCTGGTCGTCGACGTGTCCAACTGGCCACCAACGCGTGCTCCACGACAGCGTCTCTCACGTCCCCTTTCCGTAGCCCGCGGCAAGGGTCTGTTGTCGTCGTTTAGCGCGGCGCACAGCTGGACAGAAACAAGGGCGGCAGCCAAGAAACCAACAAAAAAGAAGAGTTCCAATGAAGAACAAGGCCCAAAGAACCAAAGAAGTAGAGACTGCTACTATAAAACAGTCACCTATTCAGAAAGTTCCCCTCGCTATAAGTACTTTCATTTTAATGCTGCAAACGGTTTTGGTGTTTGGTTAACTAGTTGATGGCTTCCTTTGAACAAGTACTTATCGTTATATGGTCTATGCAACTGTTTGGTTATATATAATGATGTGGTGGTTTTCTCTGGTCCTTCTGTGATGCCTGAAATGAATGTTGTGATAAATTTCTCCAATGCAGACACTGGTACACTCTCAATATCTGAAATGTTATCTGGGCTTCTTTATTCCAATGATGATACTGGTACATATCCTGATGTGTTGTGCATATCTAGGCAGTTAACTTCTCTCAAATGGTGTTTTTATGGCTACACAACATAATGTAAATGGCAGAGAGTGGAAAATCCTAAACTGGAACATTAGGGGGATTAATCTCTACTACAACTTATGAATTGTGAGGAGGTCGTCTGCCCCTCTTATTCTGCCCCCGAAAACAGCTATTCGGCTCCCTGCGATCCAAGTTGGCGCCCCTGCGATTCAAAACCCGCCTCTCCTACCATCTGCGCGCCCCTGCGATCCGATAGCGCACACCCTGCGATCCGCAAACTGCGCGGTTGCGCCCCCATAACGCCGCAGAATCCCCTCCGCCTCCCCTCCCTTCCATCGCTCCACACAGGCGGTTCCATTTGGCAGCGAATGGTGGGCGAGCTCGTCACCGTCCTCGCCGTGCGGCGAACCAGGGACACGAACCCCCTCACCGACCGAGCTTGGGGCGCGGAGCACTGAACCCGTCGCCGACCGAGCTCGTCTCGCCGCCCGCTCCACCCTGGCTCGATCCGTCGACCTCACTCCCCGAGCTATGGCCGGAGCCCTGCTTGACGGATCTGGGTGTCCTTAAGCCTGATATGGTGGTTCCCTAGGTTTTAGGGGCCGAGCACGAGGGCTCTCGGCTCGGTGGCGTGAGCCGGACGACGACGACCACCGGCATTCGGCTCAGCGGAGTTGTGACGACGACACGGCCAAATGGCGACGGCGACGTTGCAACATCATGGTTGGTGCAAATCCTCCCGAATTCCTCCGCCTCCCTCCTCTGCAATCGATTTTATATGTGTTTACCTTCGATTTCTGTTTCGATTTTGTGTGACGGCCCTGACGGGACATTGATTTGGCAGGGGAGGATTGTGATTGTACCTTGATCCTAATATCGGGCCTGGTCAAAGATTTAGCCACCGGCAATTTGTCTGTCGCGCCGGCGGAGGACGTGGCCGCCGTGGTGAAGTCCAATGCGATGCTGCTCGACGCAAGCGCCCACGGCGACGGCGTGCACCTCTCCTCGCCGTAGTGACCCTACTCGAGGTGAGTTCTGACGTCAGAGCTGGTTTTGATATATCCAAAAATGTCGCGTTCTTCATTGATCATCGATGGCAACCATGTAGTTGTAGCATAACTAATTCACGAAGTTCTATATCAATAAAATGCAGCTGCATCAATTTTGAACAGGATGAATTATATCTAGCCTTCTTCTGGTTGGTAACTCATGGGATCGCTAATGTACTATGAGCAGTGAGCAAAGTTCTTATTCCTTTAGGCTTAATGGTTCTCTTTCTTCTCTGAAATCTATGTTATCGATTCAACGTTTCTTTCTATTCCCTTTGCTCATTTTGGGATCCGAATTGCGCCTTGTCTTTCTTCTCTGAAAACTGATTTCAGAAATGTTAGTTCGCATCTAATATTTACTGAAATTCTTCCCGGTCAGTCACTGGGAAATGGGAATGACCAGCCTGTCACTCTTGCATCAGATGGGTACATTTCTCGATCTAGCACCAGTTTTCAGATTTATTGTCCTCACTATTGATAGCTGAGAAATGGAGAAAGGATGTGCAATTATCTGTTGTGAATTGACAAAAACCGTACACAAATATCTTTGGAACAGTTTCAGGTTTTTATTTCTAAACGTTGTAATGTATTTCATGTCTTGTGGGAATGCATTGTATAATGTGAGCATGACCCTTTGTATTTTCTGATTTAAAAACACTTTCTCATATTTGCTAGGGAATAATGAGTTTAACATGTATCTGTGTCAATAGATATTGTATTTCCATAACTGACAAGATTTGGATTGAATCATTGAAATATCCTTCAATAGTGTCGGTGTACTGAGAACCAGGGTCCCTACTCCCCCGGTCAAAAGGCCGGCCCGAGTCCATCTTGGGCCGGGGAAGACAGCTACGCGCCGAATGGGCCAAGGCAGCCCAGCAGGCTGGCGAGGGGCGCTGGGCTCCCGGACGGCTCGCGGCCGCGAACCGTCCGGCGTTGCCACGTGGCTACGCCCTGCCGCTTCCGCGACCCGCTGCGGACGCGGATAAGGGCGGGGTCCCGCGAGCCTGTGGGAGCCCGGCACGTGGCGACGGTTGTTCGCGGCGCCTTAATAGCGCCGCGGCGTGACGAGACGCCCCGGGATTTCGTGCGGCTACAGTGCGCGTGGATCTGGGGCGCGGAGATTCCTCGCAGAGGGGTCCCACCTGCCAGCAACAGCCCGCGCGGCCGTGCGGGCGGGTCGCTGGACTTCAATGCGCGTACGCGTCACGCAGGGCCGCGACTGATGGACGTGACCCAACCAGTCGTAGCCCTGTAGCGCACTGTTTGGCTGGCAGGGGGGCGTGGGCTGACGAGCGCCGCCTGCCACCGTACGGCGCGTCGCACGAATCGAGGGGCCATCCGGTGCATCTGGTTTCTCTCCACGCCTCACCGCCCCGGCTGCTGCGCGCATGCTGTACGAACGACAAGACAAGACGGCGGGAGTCGTCCGGCAATGAAGGCAGGACGAGTGAAGCCCGCTGACATTAGAATAGACGCCCGGCATCTCAGGCGGAGAAGGGCTGCCAGCCGGCGCCCTCATAACGGCCCATGAACGGGTCCGGCCTCTCCTTGCACTATAAAAGGGAGTGGCTTGTACATGAAACCAACAGACAACACTTGAGCAATACCAGACAAGCAGGACGTACGGTTTTACACCTCTGGTGGCCCGAACCTGGGTAAACTGCTTGTGTTCTTCCTCTCTCTCGTACGCGATTCCAACACTTAGAACCGTTCGCTCCCCTCCGAATCTCAAAGGGAGGCCGTGCTAGGCCCCCATTTGCCGTGGTTTCCACACCTCGACAAATAGATATTGTCACTACTACAATCCGACCCATTGGTAGTTTCTCAAAATTGTCAGATCATGTTTTTCTATGTTCAATACTTAAATACCAAATATCCTTCAATACTGAAGATATATGATTTATCAAACAGAACAACCTCTTCATAACATAGAATTGGCAAAAAAAAAAAAAAAAGATTTGGGTATGGATTCAGACTATATATTGAAATATCCTTCAATAGATATTGTCACTACTACAATCCGACCCATTGATAGTTTCTCAAAATTTGTCAGATCACGTTTTTCCTATGTTCAATACTTACATACCAAATATCCTTCAATACTGAAGCTATATGATTTATCAAACAGAACAACCTCTTCATAACATAGAATAGGCAAAAAAAAACAAAAAGATTTGGATATGGATTCATACTATATATTTTGCATATCCTAGAAAAAGAGTATGGATCCAGAGAATATATAATCTGAATCCATACCCACATCATATTTTTTTGGTCACAAAGGGCAAAGTTGAAGTTGTTTCAGAGAGGTAAAATAATAGACTGAATCTCACAGGGGTTATGACATTATCGTGTTTTCCATTTTTGTAGGGTGCAGGCATTGATTCTCTCCCCCACCAGAGCTCGCTTCACAGTTGGATGGAGTAATGAACATTGATATTGGTCGTAAGAAACACATCTCATAATTATGTCGCGTGACTCCTATCTTTCTGTTCACTACACATTAATCTAGGGGCCAGATTTTGGAGTTGTACTTTTCATTAACTGACATGCATGGCCGATTGATAGTTAGAAATAGTTTTAACCCAGGTGCTCCTTCTCAGCTAAGTTGGGCTGCTGTACTTTCAATTGGATCTTTTGGGTGATTTGAGTAGCACTGGTTTGAATCCCCTAAAGTAGTTTCATGCTGATCGTGCGAGTAGAGTAGCACTGGTTTCAACCCCCTAAATTACGGCAATGCTGATCGCGCGAGTAGATAGAGTAGCACTGGTTTGATTCCCATGTGTGAAGAGTAGCACTTTTTTAAGGGGGAATCAAGAAGAGTAGCACTTTGATAGGACACATCCTGTTAAACCAGTGCATGCATTGTATTCCCCGTTTTCTACTGAATTAGAGCTACGCTATACTGAATGAAAGTGAGATTTATTGATTGAAACTATTCCTTTTGTTTCCAGATTGACAGTCGAAGCAGAAATGATTAAGAGAACATACTATCATCTTTTTTGGTTTCTCATTTGAGGATCTGTTCACGTGATAATTCTATTGGGTTTTTAGAAATAAGATATAAGGGAAGGAAGTTCAGTGCTGTCTGTCATTTATTTGGATATCAAGCTCAGGGCTCTCTACCATCGAATTTGTATGTCATGCTATTCTGTCAAAGTATTCTGCCACCAAGGTAAACATTTGTCCTTGTGCATGTCTACAATTGTCATAATAATAGGAATGTCAAAATGGATTGATTAGGTGACTGGAGATTGACACATCATTAGAGAATTATGGTTTACTTCTGGTAAATCATTTCATGAGTAAGTAGCCGGAGAACGAGTACTCGCTGGTCTGGGATAAAGTTCCCGAAGGCGAACAACGTTATTTGAGGCATATATCTCATTGGTCACTTGTGATTTTATTTTATTTTTATCATATGGGTGGTGTTTCCATATTAGACTTGGATTGGTAAAGCAGACTGCGTCTTTTGATGATTTAATACCAGAGGAGGATTGTTCGAGAAAAAATCCAGAGGAGTACTGGATGTTGAAATATGTGATCCGTTGTTGACTGTCATACGTTTGCATTCCAGCATGCGACCTCTGATCATAAAGTGTGGAGTTGAAGGGGAGATACTGGATGTAAAAGTAATATTGACTTCAACAATTTTTTCACTGAAACGATGATATAGTATGGGATACAAGATGCTGAAATATTGCACGTATCATTTGCAGAAAACTTAGATCCACAGTCCATGCATATGCAGAGCCATTTGAAGAAGTAACAGATATGGTACCAGAAGTGTTAAGGAATCAAAATAAGTTGGTCATAGATCAATGATGTAAAGCACAGTAAACTGAAGCTATTGACCAATGGTTCTGACTCTTCGTTTTTTAGCAATTCAGTCCACTTAATGCACAATTTCTATTTTCTCTCAATTGGATGTAAATCATTGTTGTGCAACGTTAATGTTTTCTTTGTGCAATTCTCCGTAGTAATAAAAATACAAATTTTTGTGACTTAGATTTTTATTGCAAAGATGCCTACCACCACACCATGAATATTTTGTTGCCACTAGGACGTGCTTCCTCCAATAATTTCATTCTGTCAAGAGGCCCTACATGGGAAATAACAGCTATCATGTTGACACGTGAGCCATCTGGACGGTTCAATGCATCATCCAGTGACGATATAAATTAGCAATTGTGATAGCCATGGTGTGCCCTGTAGTAACAATGCATCATCCAGTGATATACAATTAGCAGTTGTGATAGCCAGTGATATAAAACATATTTTTCTTTATATGTAAAAATTGAACATTTCATGTATAGAGTATTGCCTACTTACCGCACATAATATTTGATTTGATTCCCCTAAAATGGATTAGACATCTCGCTATGTCATACATAGGCATTGTTGCTTTGCAAATTTTTCGACACCCGTAGCAACGCTCGGGCATGTAACTAGTGCTGATGAAAAGTGTGACACAGTCAGAAGTAAAATTCTTGAGACTCGATGTGACATTATTTGCATCCAAGAAACTAAGAAGGAGCATTTTGATATGACTTTTCTCAGAAAATTCTGCCGGCCACAATTCGGTTCCTTTGAATATCTGCCGTCAGTTGGGAACTCAGGGGGCTGCATCACAATTTGGCAGAGCTCACGCTTCCATGGAACTCTCTCCTTTGCAAACAGTTATGGCATATCAATGGATTTCACATCTGTTCATAATGACACCAAATGGATTTTAACAAATATTTATGATCCATGTACACCAGAGGGGAAAATAGAATTTATTGAATTAAAAATGTTGACATGCCAAATGATTGTAACTGGATGATCATTGGAGATTTTAATCTTATTCGGTACCCTGAAAACAGAAACAAACCAGGAGGTAATGTTAATGACATGATGCTCTTTAATGAAGCAATCAGTGCTCAGGGTCTAATTGACATATCTGTCAATGGGTGGGCATACACTTGGTCAAATATGCAAGAAAATCCTCTACTTGAAAAGCTTGACTGGTTTTTTACATCAAGTGGTTGGGTAACAGAATTTCCATCTACAACAGTGACTGCCTTGTCCAAAGATACCTCCGATCATGTGCCTTGTCTCGTATCAATCAAAACAACCATCCCAAAACCTAAGAGTTTCAGGTTTGAAAACTACTGGATGGAGCATGACGATTTCCTGCAAAAGGTGCAAGAAGGATGGTCAATACCAGTTTATCACGCTGACAAGGCTAAAAGATTAATGGCAAAGCTGAAAAACCTCAGAAGAATACTAAAACAGAACAGTGGGCTGCTACTTTCTCCAACTTGGCAGTCACTATTGAGAACACAAAGTCAGTCATCACCCTTCTAGACTTAATGAAGAAACTAGGGATCTGATAGTTTCAGAATGGAATTTTAGACAACTCCTGAAGGATCACTTGCAATCTCTGCTTAAAAAGCAAACAATTTATTGGAAACAAGAGGTGATATTAAATGGGTAAAGTTTGATGATGCTCCTGCAAAGTTCTTTCATGCTCGAGCTTCAATTAATTATAGAAGAAATACTATCACCAGCCTGCAAAACGAACAAGGCAATATGGTGAGTACACATCACGAATAAGAGGCTCTGCTATGGAACTCATATAAAGAGAGACCGGGAACATCAGAGTTTACAACAATGCATTTTAACCTCAGGGAGCTTATACAAGAGGTAGATGGTCTAGAATGGCTACACTCACAATTTTCACAGCAGAAAATCAATGATGTTATTGCTGACCTTCCTTCCAATAAATCTCCAGGACCAGATGGGTTCAATGGGGATTTCTTAAAAAAATGCTGGCCTATCATTCACAAGACTATTATGATCTAATTGAAGCCTTCTATGAGGGAGAAATCTGTCTGCAAAGTATTAATGGCTCGTATGTCACTCTGGTCCCAAAAAAAGAAAATCCAGTAACTGTCACTGACTTCAGACCAATATCACTTCTGAACTCTTATATCAAGCTGATTACAAAATTGCTAGCAAACAGGCTGCAGACAGTAATCTTGAAGCTAGTGCATCAAAACCAGTATGGATTCATAAAGACAAGGACAATACAAGATTGTTTGGCTTGGTCATTTGAATATCTCAATATATGTCAAAAGTCAAAGAGAGAGATATTTCTTCTAAAACTGGATTTTGAGAAGGCCTTCGACAAAATTGAACACCAGGTCATTTTGAACATTCTGAAAATGAAAGGGCTGGGAGATAAATGGATTAAATGGATGGAAATGATAATGAACAGTGGAACATCATCAATCTTGCTCAATGGAGTTCCTGGAAAAGTATTCCATTGTAGAAGAGAGGTAAGGCAAGGAGATCCTTTATCACCTCTTTTATTTGTATTAGCTGCTGATCTTCTTCAGTCCATAATGAACAAGGGTCAGAATCAAGGACTTTTCAATCTGCCAGTACCAATGGGAACTGATATGGACTTTCCATTTGTCCAATATGCTGATGACACTCTACTGGAAATGGAGGCATGTCTAAGGCAGTTAGTAGCTCTCAAAGCTCTACTGCACACCTTTTCTGATTCAACTGGCCTGAAGGTAAATTATAATAAATCAATGATGGTACCCACAAATGTTAATCCAAAAAGGATGGAGATACTTGCAAATACTCTTAATTGCTAAATTGGTGCTATGCCATTTACATATCTGGGTCTACCAATGGGAACAACAAGACCATCAGTCAAGGATTTCTTACCAATTGTGATGAGAATTGAAAGAAGGCTTGTTGGTTGTGCTCAGTTTCTCACGCAGGCTAGCAAATTAGAGATGGTAAATTCTTGTATGACCTCACTGCCAATGTTTGCTATGAGCATAATCAAATTCCCAGCTACAGTAATCAAAATGATAGATGCATACAGAAGGCACTTGCTATGGAGGGGATCTGATAGTAATGCTAAAAAGCCCCCGCTAGCTGCATGGAAAATGGTCAGAAGGCCAAAATCAGAAGGAGGATTGGGAGTCATAAATATAAGAACCCAAAATGATGCTCTGCTCTTGAAATGTCTTCACAAATTCTACGATAAGGCTAATCTACCGTGAGTGAGGCTACTATGGGATACTTACTATCACAATGGCAAGCTACCATGTGAGCAAAAGAAGAGGTCTTTCTGGTGGAGAGATGTGACGAAGTTGCTGGACATGTTCAAGGGAGTAATTGCAGTACAAGTCGGAGATGGATCCATAGTTCTTCTGTGGCAAGATGCTTGGCAAGGCAACCCCCTAAATATCCAGTTCCCTGAATTATACTCTTTTGTGAAAAAGAAACAGATGCTCCTCAATGATGCCATACAAGACTCCGTTATATCTTTGTTCCATCTACCATTGACTGTTGAGGCATTTGAACAATTCACTCTACTCCACCAAATTATTGGTGCAACTCAGTTACAGCAAGGAAGGGATATACGGAGGCACATTGGGCAGACCAGAAAATATTCAACATCAAGGGTATATAAACAACTGGTTGGACATATGCCAGTTCACCCTGCCTTCATATGGACTTGGGGATCGATGTGCCAAATGAAAGTGTTTTTTTGGCTACTGCTTCATGAGAGACTAAACTCCAGAGGCCTATTACATCGGAAGAATATGGCTTTGGAGTCATACACATGTGAATTGGTCATCATCCAGAGAGAGGAGAGTCTCAGACACCTATTCATCAAATGCACTTTTGCAAGAAATTGTTGGCAAGCAATTGGCATCAACATCCCAATGCACCTGAGGCCTCTCCAGTTGTTTCAATGGCTAAAAAGGAAGCTTGCTGTGCCATTTTTCATGGAAATCATAATACTAATGTGCTGGAGTATATGGGTAACAAGAAATAATTGGATTTTCAGTAACATTGACCCAACAGTCCAAAGCTGCAGAAGGAAGTTCCTTAAAGAGATGTCCATGGTTCTCCATAGGGCTCGACAAAGACATGTGCAACAGCTGAATGGATACAGTCACACTTGTAATCTTTTACAGTTTTTGCTTTCTCTTTTTCTTCTTTTTGTACAGACAATCACTTATAAAATTTAATAAAATGCTGTAGGGGGGCCACCCCTCCAGTTCTCTTAAAAAAAAAAGGGCGGCAGCATGCTTAGCCGTGGGGCGCGCGTCCAGCGTCTCCTCCGTTTGGTTCGGTTTTGCAACATCTTCTTGCTGCAGCTTGAAACTTTGTAAATTTAGCAGAAATTTTTTAGGACCCCGCCCCACGGTTACGGGCGGCGGGCGGCCGGGCGGGTCGAGCGAATCGCTGTTTCGATCCAAGTCGATCGAAGCTGCGGGCATCATGATGAACCCATGATTCCCGCTCATGCGCACTCCGCTGCAGCCACGCGAGCATGTGGATGGGCCGGGGGAGGCTGGCGCGACGCAGAGCAAAGCAGTGCCCGTGTCTGGGTGCGGGACGTCTCGCTGCAGGGTGGGTCCACATCGGCCGGACTCTGCTTTTCTTTGCGCTGATCCCCAGCGTCAGAGCTGGTCTGGACGGAGAAAGTAGAAAAGCAAAACGCAGGAGGAACAAAAAGATGGAAACTGAGAAAAGCTTGGGGGACTTTTCCAAGATTCAAAACAGGATCCGGTCACTCTGTTATATCGAGTAGTCTGGCTGCCAGCTCTGCCCATGGAAAACAAGTCACAACTCACAAAGGGCAGAGCCGGGCGGAAATATTTAGAGAGATCACATTAAAAAAATCTACTATTTATATGTACTAAACAAAGTCAAATTATAAAACTAATTTCAGAACCCCGTCTAATTCGCGAGACAAATCTAACAAAGGTAATTAAGCGACGATTAGATGGTTACTGTAGCATCACTGTAGCAATATATAGATTAATTAGGTTCTTAGATCGTCTCGCAAAATCTTACCATTTGTCAAAAAGGTTTTGTTAATAACTAATCAAAATATTTCTAAATATGAAAATTCTTTTTGATGTGTTAGGTCTAAAATTTAAAAGGAAGTAAACGAACACCCTAAATCAAGTCAAGATGCCGGCCTGGGGCACCATCCACGTCCTGAAACGTGAGCCAGCGATTGCAGACCCAGCGGCCCAGTCAAGATTCCGAGGGTAGGCAATAATGTGATTTGCTAGCATGGTTGCCTTATTAGGACCCCCTGGTACTCCGCAAGTGATCGAGAGCTCTCTCTCGACGCTTCTCGCTGCTACAGTAGGGAGAGGCGAAAAAGAGGAGTTCACCTTCGCGTCAGCTTCCGCCGCCGGATCCGGCGGTCTCCTTCGTCGCCGGCGCCCGTCTGGGTGTTGGTGGGCGTGGGAGACGGTGCGGATCCGGCGGATCGGGTAGTTGTAGGTCTAGCTAGTCTAGGGTTTGTCCCGGCGGCGACGGCGAGGCGGGTTCGTCGGCGTCGTTATCGGGTTTGGTCCCTCCGATCTTTCCCCGCCTTGTCGTCGTTGCCTCCGTCGGCGGCAAGGGATCCGTGAGGGTGGAGGCCGGGATGTCTCGGTCTCCGGTCCGGAGGTGCTGTTCGTCGGTGACGTGGTCTTCCATGTGCGTCGGCGGAGCTTTTGAAGGTCGGTTGAGGTCGCGCGGCGGTGGGGCGTGCGGATCTGAAGGTTGGTGCTTCGTCTTCTTCGTCCGGCTTGCGGCGGCGGCCATTCTTCTCCCTCCTTCGGGTGCCAAGCATGGGGTGTGTCCCCGGCGAGCCTTCCCCGGTGCGTTCAGCCTCTTACTCTGGTGGATGGGGAGGTTTTCGGCCCTTGTAGCTTGTTGGCGTTGCTTCACCTGGAGGCTGGGGGCTTGCCGGCCGTTTCGTCGTCGTCCGGCGCGGGCGTTGGCGGCGACGATCTCCGGCGAGGCGAGGTCTGCTCTTCGATGTGTGCGTATATGCTGTGGCGTTGACTGTATCCGGCCTTGTATGTACGTATTTGTGTACGGGGATTTGTACTGTTTCCTTATCTATTAATACAGATACGTATTATCAAAAAAAAAAAAATAAATTAGGACCCCCTGGTCACTAGCAGCAGCTGGCTTCATTCTACACGATCCAACACGAATATGTTCCAGCGTTAAGGGCATCTAATTTTACGCGATCCCTTAATGAGTTCTATGAAAATTGATGGGCAAAGTAAATTTCCAGCAAATAAAAATTTCTATCGTCCAGTACAAAATTGAAGGAAAAGAACCATAACGTAAGAGTTGATTCGTAATAAGCACTGTTAAAATGTTGTGCTTCATATACGAAGGTGACCAGCAGCAGCCCATTACCCAACATGGAAACTTTGTTGTCAGGTGACTGTCCCGTTACAAACGAGATGTTGTTTGCTGCAGGGCCGATTCACATGCGCCGGGAAACAGTACATTGTCCCTCGACAGAAACAGCGGAAAGTAGAAGAGGGGGGCAAATAAGAGCACCACTGTGATACTAACTTATGACAAACACTGAACATCGGCCTATGATCACTCTGCTAACCGGCCGAACCAACAGGAGTCATCAGAACGCCTTGCACTCCTGCTTCAGGCGCGCAACCACCTGCGCAGTTCGGCAGTTCAACCTGGCATTCGAGCTTTGTATCATTACAGAGGCAAAATTTTCCATAAGCAATCGAAACTACTCCTGGGCTTCTTCGACTCTAGCACGCCTCATCTAGGAAGAACTCCGCTGGAATCGATCTTGGACAGCGCCTCTTTGCGACAAATTTGTACTGAGTTAGAAAAGGGACAGGGCCAACATTAGTATTAACATCTTTATTATTAGCTGAAGGAATTGGAGATCAAGGCCAGTTACCTTATGTTGACTGTACTTTTCTCTGATTGCTTGAAGTTGAACCCCAGGACCAACTCTGAAAAGGCGGTGCAGCTTCTTCACACAATCGCATAATTCTGACGGCTTGTATTGTGTGTAACGAGCAAGTGCGGAATTCTGCTTCCGATTTGCATAGAGAAGTATATGTTAGACCATACCGACAATTTATATATGGTAACTGCTAACGACATACATGCAAATGGCAGCATTATACCACCTACCCAAGGTTTGTTTGTTGGCTGGAGTATAAATTTCGCCAAGAAGACAGCTGAGGCGGCTATTAGAGAAGGACGGTAAGAAAGTAGATTGTACTCCAATAGTGATAGTTCAGCAACATAGTTAGCTAGCAACTCAAGATGCGAAGATTCATCCTGTAAAAAGAGATATGTAACTACAATGCAACAATATCTGTAACGCATGGAATTGCAGCCAAAAAGCAGAAGCTGATTGAAAGAGCAGTACCTCATCAGATGATTGTGCAGCAGGAATAATTCTTCTGTATACATGGAAAGAGTTAGTGAAGTTTGATTTCTATTAGCACCACAAATTTTATTAGGATTAAAGAGCAGAACCTCAGAAAACACTTAGCTGTCGGTGCACTCATTTCATACTTCAGATGATTTAGGACAGAAGATTCCATATCTCGAACCTGTTCATGTATAAGTTAGTGTACTGGTGTTGAATAAAGGGATTTCAGAATAATGATTAACAGATAAAATCAAGGAACTGTTGGAAGTAATATCTCACGGACCTCATCCCTGAAGTATGTATTGTCAGTTATGTAGCAGAATTCTTCTACTTGGGGAGCACATATCTCTTCATGTTTTCTGAATTTCAAGGTGACATGTTGAAATCAGTATTCCAACTCTGCAGTACTAATAAGGATAACTGAGGTGAAAATGATAGGAGAATAAGTTGGATCTTACGCAGCAACAAGCATGCATGTAATGCCAAGTAATTGCAACCTTTGGCACTTGACTTTGTTGCTAGAAAGATAACGGTCAATGTAGTTAACTGTAAGGTATAAAGTATCAGGAACAAGACAGTATTCATCAGCAACCTGCACAAGGCAAATGTGTGAACACAATGTTAGGCGAAATAAAATTGATCTTAGGCTTTTAGGAACAGTTATTTTGTGAAACAGAAATGCTTACTTCCACAAGCCAATCTATCAAATAGCCCTCATCCTTGAATTCACATCCTTTTGAATCGTTTCCATAAAATCAGTTGATGGAATTTTCTTGGTCTGCCAGAAAGCAAAGGCAAAGCACTATTACTGACATCACAGAGAGGAAAAAGAAGAGGTCCCAGCACTCAAAAAATACATATAAATTGTGTCTATAGCCCAGTTTGAAATTTTTTTTGCGCAGAACAGATTCGGATATTCATTCATCAAATTGACATTACTCCATGTCAATTGTGATTTGAGGTATATTACTATCTAGAAAGGGACCATATATTCAAATATAATTTGGAATTTTAGGTATATTACTATCTCATTGCGTAATTGCCTTAAAAAAAATGTTTGCTTGTTTGCAGATGCAATCTATCCCAAAACCAGTGAAATATAAGCCTCCTTTTGGAATCTTCTATGGAAGTATTCCTCAAAAGTAGCTCCCTATGTGCCGTGCTTTACAATAGTTCGGCACAGACAAAGCTGCTGAGACCAATGTATCACCTCATCCTCACGCAAGAATGTGTATATGTCAGAACGGTAAGGACACAACTGTGGATCCTCATTATTATTGCTAGCATCACAAACTTGGTCGATTTCCATTGGGACCGGAGCATTCGCCATCCACTTAGTTTCTGGTATATCAAACAAGACATATACTTTAAGTGAGCCAAAATAAAAGAAAAAAAAGCACTATCAAGCACGAACAAAAATTTTAGCAAGGAAAACAAACCTTCACCATCTCTAGCCTCCATGGCACATAGGTGTTCATTTGCCTGCACCTGCAACGGAGCGAGCCTTGGGGAGCCCCCAGTATCAATGCACTCAAACTCTGGCCTTTCGGAGGATGGTTCGACATTTGACACATGCACAATGGCGCAGTTTTTTGGAGGATGAACATCCTGCTTTTCCATCGCATTTTCATGAGGAGGCACAGCAGGACCTCGAGCAGAGCTCATAATGAGCGCGCTTGCTGACCTTTCCTGCTTGAATGTTTCAGCTGAGGAAGCTGACTTCAATTTCTGTGAACAAAAGGAACATCTTATTTCAATCGTTTAAATTTGGATTCTACGCTAGTTGGGCACTGAACATTTTAGAATGGTTAGCAATACCATGAATGCCAAAATGTCAATTGAAGAATCAAAATCAACCGCAGAACGAGATTGCCAAGGAATCGTTCTTTTGAAGATACCAAAAGAATCTGTGCGAAAAGCGATCCGGTACAGCATGTCCTTTTGACCATCAATGTCCAGCAGATTTCATTCAGTAGTACAAGTCCATGAGACATATATTAAAATCAGCAAGGTAACTACATATGTGTAGTACTATCTGATAGACTGTGGCGAAGTGGATGACTGGAAAAATCTGGACTTTTGCGCATAAGCAAAAACTCCCCCCAACCACATTTGGCCATCGAGGATTCTACTGACAAGCAGAACAGAAATGCACTCGATCCATCCTACGAGAAATGCAAGGGGCATCCAGAAGTACGGTACCTCGCTGTTCGCCGATGCCCTCGCGACCTTCCGGGAGCCGCCGGCCCTCCGCCCTCTCCGGCCCGCATCAAGCGCGACGCGCTTCTTGGACCGAGCTGCCGCGGGGCCCGCCTTGCCTCCCCCACCGGAGCTCTCCGCCGCCGCAGATGTCGCGTGGCCGGAGGTGCCATGTCTCGGCATCGAAGCGGCGGTGGCTCCGGCGGCGGCGAGGGGGATCGGGGAATTTTCTCGAACCGGGATGACGATCGTGGAGATACAGGGCCTACATGGATGTCGGGAAGCATGTGGGCCCCACCTTTCTGCTGGTCTTGCGGTTGTCATGACGAGTAGCACCTCGAGAACATCGCCTGTGTTACCACCCCTTAGGGTGTTACCGTATTACCGATCACTGTAGCGCCTTAATATGCAACGAAAAATTGCAACAAAAATATGAATAGATAGCTCATGCAACGATCTACAATTCATATTTTTGGTTGAGGTGCAACCGAAGCTCGTACAAGAAGATAAAAAAAGAGAAATCAGATAGTGAATAGTGCGGGTTGTAACGGTTCATCACGAACCCGCAACCCGTACTATTTAACGTCTGATTTCTCTTTTTTTAATCTTCTTGTACGAGCTTCGGTTGCACCTCAACCAAAAATATGAATTGTAGATCGTTGCATGAGCTATTCATTCATATTTTTGTTGTAATTTTTCGTTGCATATTTGAGACGTTATTGAAGTTGGTAACATGGTAACACGCGAACCTGCGGTAACACCAGAGATGTTCTCGTAGCACCTCATATTTGCATCTGCGATGGTTTTTTTTTTTGAGCAAACATACATGTATTTAAAAGTTAAAGAGTACAAAGACACATACACATACAGGTACATTATATAAGGATACAAAGGACAGCTGTGCCACCAAAAATGCAAAAAGGCCCTCAGAAAAAACCAAAACACATCGAAGTCTCTGGACCTTTTGCCCTCCCGAAGCGCCGAGATCCACCGCCGCCAGCCACTGCCGGCGCCTGCAAATCCGGCCTCCGCCGCGAAACCGAAGCCAAAAGGAACTCCACCAGAAAAACTCCGATCTGCGATGGTTTTTGTGTTGTATAAAAGTCCCCTTTTGAATTGTTGGATAATTTTGAAATAATATTTCTTCAATAAATTCATATGAAATTACTTATTTCGTAAATATTTTGGAGAATTCTTAACACGAGTTCCAATGTTGTGGAAAAAATATTTTTGTCTCGTGTATAGAAAAATGAATGTGGCAGTGTGTATAGAAGATTTCTAGCTGAAAAATAAATGAGCTCAAATTTTTGTAGCTTGCTATCAAGAGAAGTTAAGGAAGCATAAATACATCCATATTTTCATAGGAGTTTGAACGTCAAGTTGTTAAAACCAATTAGATCGGGCCATGTTATTTGTTTGCTAATTGAAATTAGGCACTGTTTTCGCTAGAACAACATACGTTTTATCTGGGTCCAATGATAAAAGGTTTGTTTTTCTATCTTTAACTACATACAGTATTCTAATAATTCTTCATCTCGTCACCTTTTTTGGCGTCCTCCTCCAACGACGTTGATATTGTTGCTGGCTATAATTCGCCACCACGCTAACGTGTTTTATTTTCACTCTCTTTCCCCCATTTTTCAGTTCATCCTACAATCTACAAACCTTTCCGCGCCCTACCATCTTGCATGCCACAACTAATTGGATGGCGGATCTATATTGATTCCTCATTAAGTTGACATTCATTAATTTTATTACTTCAGATGCTATCATACCTTGAGGTGCTACCGTGCAACCAACGTCGGTAGCACCTCAACTGCTACACAAAAAAAAAAAAATCAAGTACAATATGGATAGATGGTGCCTGTCATGATAATCTTGTAAAATTTAAAATGCAACAGATAATTACGAAAGACAAAAAAAAAAAAAGAAAATCGCTCTGTAAATAATACGGTTTGCAACTGTTTATCTCTAACCCGCCCGTTATATTTATAGTCTGATTTCTTTTATCTCTTTGCACAAGTACTCGTTGCATCTTAAATGTTGCAAGATGGTAGACAATAACATGCACTTTCCATTCATATCTTACTTGCATTATTTTTTGTGCATACAGGCGAAGATAGTACGGGAATTCGTGGGCGCCATGGCCCTGTTTGGAACAGAGGAATGAAAAACACAGGAATAGGAAAAAACGCAGGAATGAAGAAAACACAGGAATTGAAAAAGTCACAAAACCACAGGAATCCAAAACAGAGGAATGAAAATTTTGAGACGTTTGGAATGCAGAATAGAAACATAGGAAAAAAGTGCTAGGGCGACTAAATAAAATATTTTTAGAAGCTTCGTTCCCGAATGACATTGGCTAAGCCGAATGTCTAGCACATTAGCTCACACATCATTGTTGCATGCAGATCACTGGCTTTACATTGCTCTATTTTTTTATTTTACAGACGAATTATTGCTCCAGAAATGCATACGTTGCTCTCTCTCTCTCTCTTTCTCTCTCTCCCCCCCTAATTATTCATATGGCCATATATGAGCAGACCAGTACGCATACGCAGACACACCTATTCCAGCTGCCAGGCGCAGTTCTCGATACCTTGCACTTCAACGCATTAGCGCTTAACAAAGCATGAGCACCGCATTAGCTCTTCCTTCGCGCGCAGGAAAATTTCCCATGAGTTCGGAGTGGATTGTTTCATTCCTCCATTTTGTGTAGCAAGGGAAGCCTTTCCAGAGGAAAGGAAGATTGATTCCTATGTTCCAAACGTTACATGAAGGAAGTGATGTCAGCAAAATGAAGGAAGTGATTCCTTCAAAATTTCCTTTTTTTTTTTTTTTTTTTTTTTTTTTGCGAGTGAAAAGGGGATTATATTGATAAAGGAACAGTACATCGCAGGACATTTGCAAGAAACACCCCAGATACACTGAGAATCACGCACGACCCCTTACACTGTGAGGAAGCTCGATCTTTCCAATCGCCGGCGTCGCTCGCCGGAGACCGCCGGACTCCTCCAACCAACTCCGTCGCGAACTCCAATCTTTGGAACTGCCTCGAAAGCCAGCACTCCTGCCTCCTCCAGAGTGCCCGTGCAAGAGCTGAAAGATCGTCGGCCATCGACAAACGAAGAGGAGAAAAGGAGCTATTACCCGGCGCGAAGGACATCCACAGCGAAGCCGGCCACCGACGACCGGGAAGAAGAGCTATCCGAAGACTCCTGTACAGAGGCGCCGCCACGGGAGCCCCAACTCCACAAGCTCGCCGTCGGCACCGGAGACGCGCACCGACGGGACGAGGTTGAGCTCGGGAGAAACTTTTCCATGCCGATGACGACACCACCGTCTCGCCGCCACCAACCGAAAACACAGACCACCACACAGCTTCGCCGGCGAGGTTGTCGTCGACGCCGACGCCTCCCGCACCAGATCCGCCGAGGGGGACAAAAGAGCCGCCCGTCCCCGACAAGGGCGACGGCGGAAACCCTAAACCTAACATCCCTAATCTACTCTACAGCTAAAGAACTGACCCGCCACGACGAGATCCTGCTTCCCCGCCCTCTCCGGCGCCGACGAGGCCGCCGGAGAGGAGGGGGAAGCGAGAGATCCGCGCCGGGGCGGAGGAACGCGCGATTCGCCGGCTCTCGACTGTAGCAGAGGATAAGGGAGAGAGGTCGAGGGTCTATTGTAACCTTCCTTCAAAATTTCCTTTGAAAATCCTTTGTCCCAAACGGGCCCGAAGTATTCTCATGGAAAACAACCTCAAAGTAGAATTTCTCGCGGCGGTGTGAAACACACACGATTAAGTCCTTTTAACACTCATATCAAGTGTATCTTTCTTGTTCATTGAAAAAAGTATATATTTCTTTACAATAGCAAAAATTAAAATATGTTCTGAAAAATCTAAAATACTCCTAGATAACACGACCTTTTCAAATAGCCAGTTTCTGAGGAAAAAAGAAACAAAAGAAGAATAAAAAGCGGAGCAGAGCCAAGTAGGGCGTGATTGGTTTCGTTCTCCACGCAGCCTGGCTCGCACCGGTGAGGCAGGCTCCCATGAGCCAGGCCGTTCAGCTGCATCAGCACTTTGTTTGGTTGTCGTTCACACGCAGCCAGGCCACAGAGTGATTTTGTTTCGGTTGCCTGCATCCCGCGTTTCCCTCTCTCACAAACGTTGCCCGCGTACGCGCTGCCTGCGACGGTTTTGCATCGCGGGGGCCTGGCCCGAGTTGATAACCAGCCAACCAATTCTTGCATGCGATGGGCCAGGCCAGGCCATATCCAAGCAACCCAACGCGCCCGTATAGGGGGTGATTGGTTGGGTGTACAAGTCTCGGCCAGGCCCCAGACATGCAGGTACGGTTTGATTGGTTCCCGGTATGAGCACTAGCCAGGCTCTCCGCGTGCGACCGCTGCTGATTGGTTGACTGCTTCCATAGGCTGGGCCTGTCTCGCGTGATGCAAAAAACGTCTTCAGCCTGGCTCCGTAGATACGAAACTGAAACTCGTTTCTCCCGGGCCAGGCTCACGCGCTCCTGGCCAGTGCGGACCTGGCTCCCGAGGTGCGAGCCACGCAGGGTCGGCAAGGCATCCAATCACGCCCATAGCGAACGAGTCTTCCCCATTTCGTTTCAAAAAAAAAAAAAAAAAAAAGTCTTCCCCATTCTCCTACTTCCCTCCCTGCTTCCAAACAAACCTCACCGCCACCGCTCCGTCGCACGGACACGCGCCGCCCGCGCGGGGACGAAAAATGGCAGCGCACTCGCCGGCGGTCGACGTGGTCCTCCACAATGGGGTCGTCATCACCATGGACGGCGCCCTCCGCGTCCTGCGGGACGGCGCGGTCGCGGTCGCCGGCGACCGCATCGCCGCCGTGGGCCCCTCCGCCGACGTCCTCGCCGCCTTCCCCGGCGCCGCGCAGACCCTCGACCTCGGCGGCCGCATCGTCCTCCCCGGTCGGCAGCCGCTTCTCCGCTTGACTGAGCTCGTCCCCCCTCGAAATTTCGTCCGAGTTTCGGTGGATTGCCTTCTGTTTGACTTGGATTGGCTTTCACAGGGTTCGTGAACACGCACGTGCACACGTCGCAGCAGCTGGCACGGGGGATCGCCGACGACGTCGACCTGATGACGTGGCTGCACGGGAGGATCTGGCCATACGAGTCCCACATGACGGAGGAGGACTCCTACGCCTCCACCCTCCTCTGCGGCATTGAGCTCATCCGCTCCGGGGTGAGCAGCTGCTATGTTCTCTCATTACCAATGCGATGTTCAGTATTTCAGAGATATGTTCTGTAGTTCCTCAATGGCGGTGACTTATGGTTTCTCTGTGCCTGTGAAATTTATAATTTTACTTCTTGATTGCAAATTCATTGCTGAATGTAATAGTGTATCATTCGCAAAATAAAAAAGAATGTAATAGTGTATGAGGCAAGAGGAATTGATACATATCGCACAGTTAACTACTCATATTGGTACGCATCTGTTTTCTCTTGAATCTCCTTTACAACATGTCCTTTTGCTTTTGAGTGGCGGTGGCCTTGGGTGATTTTGAGATGCGTGAGCATGATTGCAAATTACTAGATCGAAGCCGGGTGTTATGTTTTCTTTGTGTCAATTAAATACAGTTTCCTATTGGTGTTGTCACTGCCACATTATTACTAGTGGACTACATACCCTTACTGATCTGAGCCATGCATTTCTCTTGAGTCATGACCATGTGATCCTGACGACTTCCTAAATGTCCTTTAATATGAACATTTAAGTATGCATTGCTACCTAATATGTATAGTTCATTGGCTTTTGTCAACGCCTCAATGGATATCTATATTTTGGTGGCAACTTGTTTGTATACGAGGAAAGTATACTGAGCCACTTTTTAGGAGGCTTAGTGTTTCGGTGGTTTGGTAATTGATGTGAATGTACAGGTTCTTCTGTTATGATCAGATCAGGTTAGGAATACCAGTGGCTGCAAACCACTAAAGATATAAAGAAGTTACTTTCTTGTGTAAATTGTATTTCTGATGTAGGCTTCATGGGTGTGATTATGGTTAGATCATACTCAGTAGGCAGAAGGGTGGTATCCTCACAACAACCTGAAGAGGTGCAATATGTCTAATCCTTTCCCTCCCCCTTTGGTCATTGAATGATAGGTGACATGCTTTGCCGAAGCAGGTGGACAGTTTGTTTCACAAATGGCACGGGCAGTGGAGCTATTGGGCTTGCGTGCATGTTTGACAAAGTCAATTATGGACAGTGGTGAGGGTTTACCTCCAAATTGGAGTTCTTGTTCCACTGATGACTGCATTCAGGTGTTATTCAGTTTACCATCCTTTGGTTTACATCATTTACAATTATTTGACTTTGATGACTATTTATATTTTTTTGTTGGCTGCATGTCAAGTTTACAACCTAGACTTGTACCCCGGTACTAAACTGCAAAACATGCTACCTTTAGTTCTGTTCTCTCCTAATTTGAATGGGTTTATTCATTTCTGTAGTATAATTGCCTTTAATGATCTCCGTTATGTATGGAAGAAAAGGCAGTTCTGAAATTAAGTTTTCGAGACAGTTTTGACCCCAGGGTTTAGATCTTTATGGTACATTAACCAGGGTGTCAGTTCATTTCATTTCTTTTTCCCTCTGAAGACCCCACCCCCCATCCTCAAACAGGAGACGGGGGTCCAAATGTTCATCATACAAGATACCAGTAGAAAAACACTGTGAAAACAGAGCTCCTTTCCACCACCCCTAACTGAACTAGTTAGGGGTGGTCATAGGAGGGGTGAATGGGCTGTATAAAACAAAGGTACTAAAATGAGACAGATATTTGATCCCTTTCAGCTAAAACAGCCAGCTTCACGAGTTTATGGAACCATAATGGATCCTTCAAAAGATCATATGCAACACATTACCCTATGTTTCAGTGGCGGACATTGGGTTAGAGGGGAGCAAGGGGAGCAACACTAGAACCTACAAGGATTAGACAGTATAATAGAGGGGGGCATTTTGGAATTCTATTATAAAAATTGCCTTAATATGATACCATTTTCTGGTGGTGGGATCGGTGCACTTGCTCTGATGAAGTTTTGGCCTTTCCTTTGGCACAGATCCAAATGTTGCAGTGTAGTGTCATTTTCTTGGTTTGACAACAGGTGAAATTTCATGCTATGATTACTGCCTAAAATAAGCTTGTTATACAGTGGAAGAGTTTCCATGTGCAAGTCGACAAATGCAAATAATTTTAAATTTAGATAAACGTAGAAGGCATGTTAGCGTAGGGTTTTGATAAATGTTGTACCTAGAAAGGAGTAGGAAAAACACAAGCTAAAAGGAGTTTCCTTCTATAGTACTGTTCAATTTTCCTTATTTTTCCCTTGTTTTGCTTGTGCTAGAGCCTAGAGCTATCAAGGTGATTGTATTCTCTATTCATTGAAGATGTTTCTGTGTTATCTGTTTACTCAAGCTAAAGTCCATTAAGTGTGCATACACACGTATATGTCTCTTTTTTTTTCCAAATATGTCTATTTTGTGATGTGAGTGACATCGTGCATTTCTTTTGTACAGTCACAGAAGGAACTATATGAGAAGCATCATAATACAGCTGATGGCCGTATCAGGATATGGTTTGGGCTGAGGCAGATCATGAATGCAACAGATCGTTTACTACTTGAAACAAGAGATGTCGCTCAGAAGCTAAATACTGGAATACATATGGTAACTATATAAAATAGTTTATTCATGTATCTAAGTTTATCCTTTTTAAGGTGGCTAGTCATTTGGCTCAACCATACATGGTAACCTGGTTCACGGATTCATGGATGCCCTGGCATGTTGATGCTGTGGGTTCCCCCCAAAGTGCTTGTTCTTGTAGCCTATATATTCTTCAGTATGGCTTTTCAGGAGTGCTGTCTCAATAAAAATGATCTGTATTGAAATGATGATGCAAGTAATCATTTGTTACTTAGCTATCTTCATTATGTTTCTTACAATAACTGTCTTTCGATTTTTTGCAGCATATAGCAGAAATACCTTATGAAAATCAACTTATAGTGCGGACCAAGGGAATTGATCATGGCACAGTGACATATTTAGAGAAAATTGATTTTCTGAGGTGTAATTTGCTGGCTGCCCACTCTGTTTGGTTGAATGAATCTGAGGTGAGTACGTTCTTTTGGGACCAATTCTTACAGTCCACATTATCCACCCTGCTTGTAGTCTGAAACACTTCAGTAGTTATGAAATGTTATGACTAGGCTGAAAACTGTTCTTTTAGAATGTCGTGGCCTCAGTTTCTGCTGCGTCTTTGACAGGGTTGGTTGTTGGAAAATAAAATTGAAATCAGTGTGTTACTGTTTTGTGCCTTTCGAGGAGAAAGATAGCGGTAGAAAGGGACGGTAGAGGAAGGGAACGAAATAACTGGGGGGCTAGGCTGGTTAGAAGAATAATAATTGTTGATACAATAGAAAAGAGACATAGATTATGTCTTGGTTGCCCATAACGGAGTGCAATCGGTCTTTATAAAGGACTAGCTAGACTAGTAATAAATGGATTCTGAGCTCGTAGTGTGTTCACTAAAAAAAAAAAAATCTCCTATACTTTTACAAATTACTTATCTTTTTAAGACTTGCTACCCTGCACAAGATTTTCCAGAATCAGAGCTACTAAATGACCTAACTCCTCAACAAGACTGAAAATAACTTGAACTCTGCTGCTAATACTAAGAAGGTGCTGCAAATTATCCATAATAAAGAAGTTTACCTCTCTGCACATCATATGCAAGTCAATATGACTGTTAAAATTAATGACTTCAGGCCCATCTCGTTATTAAACTCGGTTCTCAAACTCCTCACAAAGTTACTTGCAAATAGGTTACAGTCAGTGGTACTAAAACTGGTTCATGACAATCAATATGGATTCATCAAGTCAAGGACAATTCAAGACTGCCTTGGCTGGGCATATGAATACCTCCATCAGTGTCACCACTCCAAGAGAGAGCTGGTCATATTAAAGCTGGACTTTGAAAAAGCTTTTGACACAGTTGAACACCAGACCATAATCCTAATGTTAATACAGATGGGTTTTCCAGATAAATGGGTGCAATGGGTCAAAGAAATCTTGGATTCAGGATCCTCTGCAGTACTACTAAATGGTGTTCCTGGAAAGAATTTTGCTTGTAAAAGAGGGGTTAGACAGGGCGACCCCCTCTCTCCCCTTTTATTTGTCATGGCTGCAGAATTACTTCAGTTTATCATCAACAAGGCAGCATCAATGGGACTGCTTTCCTTCCCTCTAAATCACACCCACACCTCTGACTTTCCTATAGTACAGTATGCTGATGACACAATACTGGTCATGAGGGCTTCACAAAGAGAACTGTTCATCCTGAAAGGAATTTTACACTCTTTTTCAGCATCCACGGGTCTGAAAGTTAACTATGCAAAGTCGTGCTTGCTACCAATTAATCTGCAACAGGAAGAAGCAACCAGGCTGGCCGGGGTATTTGGTTGTCAGCTTGGATCTTTCCCATTCACGTACCTAGGTCTGCCCATGGGTACAACCAAGCCAAGGGTAGAACATCACCTCCCCATTATGAATAAGGTGGAAAGAAGGATCACTTCAACAGTTACATGGTTAAGCATGGCAGGCAGAACTACTTATGTAGATAGTGCAGTGGCCCCAATTCTCACCTATGCAATGTGCACCCTCAAGATACACCTCACGGTCATTGACTCTTTTGAGAGGGCACTGAAGGATTGTGTTTGGAGAGGGAACGATGTCAATGCAAAAGGTAAACCGCTTGTAGCATGGAACAGAGTTACAATGCCAAAAGAAAGAGGTGGTCTAGGCATAAAGAATCTGAGAGTTCAGAATGAGGCCTTGCTCATGAAACAACTGAAAAAATTCTATGACAAAGAGGATATTCCTTGGGTCAACCTGATATGGGCGACACACTATGCCGATGGATCTGTACCTCATGCAGCAAGTGAAAAAGGTTCGTTCTGGTGGAAGGACATCCTCAGATTAAATGACAAGTTCAGAGGGACTGCTCTTCCAATACCTGGAGATGGCTCAACCTTCATGCTATGGGATGACATGTGGAGTGCATCATTGCTTAGTCATGAACTTCCAAGGCTCTTTTCTTTTGCAAAGAATAAGAAGATCTCAATGTCACAGTACCTCCAGAACCCAGCTATAGAGCAACAATTCCATCTCCCTCTGTCCATGCAAGCTGCTCAAGAATTGCAAATCCTAAACCAAAAAATTGAGGGCTTGGAACTGCAGTCAGGAGTAAAAGACAAATGGAAATTCTGTTGGGGCAGCACAAAATACTCTTCAAACAAATTTTATTCACTGAATTTTCAGTCAATTACACCGCCAATCCCTTTCAAATGGATTTGGTCTGCTAAAATTTGCAAAAGAATCAAAATCTTTGTGTGGCTGATCTTCATGGACAGACTAAACTCAAGGAACCTATTAAGAAGAAGGAATTACAAGATTGAGGGGAACAACTACAGTTGTGCCATATGCTCCTCTAATGTTGAAGAGACAACATATCATCTGTTTTTTCAGTGTCCATTCAGCCGTCAGTGTTGGGAGTTTGTTGACATAAACTGGGACCATTCGCTCAACTTCTTTGACACAATTCAAAAGGCGGCTGCTGATGCGGGGCACCCCTTCTTCATGGAAATCTTCGCAATCTGCTGCTGGGAGATCTGGAAACAGAGAAATGATCTTATCTTTAGACATGCTCCAATTTCTTTCAACCTTTGGAAACTTTGTTTTATAGATACGGTTCAAAATCACTTGTATAGAATGAACCAAAATCTTAGACAAGAAGTTAGTGCCTGGCTGGAAAGCCATCTGTAAGTATGTTTCTTCTTTTTAGTTATGACCTGTATAGTTCCTTTATTTGGTTTTTTAATATAATTACCACAGTAGGGGCTTCCCCTACTGTATATTCCTCAAAAAAAAAAAAAAAAAAAATATGACTGTTAAAACAGCTATAAGAAGAGAAGGTTTGTTTTGCCATTTAGGCCTGTGCTTAAGTTCTGCACCAATACATGTCATATACCATTCTTTTATTGTAGATTGCGATACAAAAACATCAAGTACAGCTCTAATATATTGTTTTGCCATTTGTAGGCCTGTGTTTAAGTTCTGCACTTGATGCGTTTCTCTAATGCAGATAGGGCATTTCTCAAAGGCTGGTGTCAAGGTTTCCCACTGCCCTGCATCTGCCATGCGGATGTTGGGGTTCGCTCCTATTAGAGAAATGTTGGATTCTGGTGTTTGTGTATCCCTTGGTACAGATGGAGCGCCAAGCAATAACAGAATGAGCATTGGTCTGCTTCAAAATCCTCTGATTTGTTCTTATGAGCGTTTGTGGGCTAAATTATGATATTACATCAAACACAATAAGAAAATGTTAATGTTCCACGGTTCAAGAATATATTGGAGTCCCTAGCTGACTCTCCATCAGTCTTCTTGAACCAAATAATTATCTGATGTCCGCTTTTTTATCAATTGTGTTGTGGTGCTGGTATTAAAAATTTCACTAAACTCTAATTCAAAACTTCTTTTCTCTTTGATTTATATATGCCCATGGTTGTAACGGAAATGGATTATCAGATTGCTACAAATTAAAGTGGGCCTCAGTTGTGAAGTAATGTGAAACCATGAACCAACTGACAGAAGTAAATAATGCATGTATTGAATAGCTTAGATTGTTAATTGCTTTAAGAACATGTTTAGTGAAAACTAGACTAAAAGATCAGCAATATCATCCCTCTCTTTCTTTCTATACATTTTTTTATGATAGTACTTTTTACTACTTCAGGGCATCATTTAGCACAACATCTGTTATAAACAATTTCTTCTTCTCCTCCTCCTCCCTCCCTCCCTCCCTCACTCCCACATTGAAACATTTTAGTGCGTAAACACAGTTTTACTTTGAATTTTGTTCTTCGGCCTATATCCAACATGGGCCTACTCCCTCCCTCCCTCACTCCCTCATTGAAACAGTTTAGTGTGTAAACACAGTTTTACTTTGAATTTTGTTCTTCAGCCAATATCCAACATGGGCCTACCTGTTACATGACTCAGACTGATGGGTGAGTCCATGGTGGCAAAGCTAGTCTATTATGCAACAAAGTGCTAAAATAGTTGTAGATTTCTGCAATGGCGCATGAAGTTGTGCTTTTCCGCGATGCATGTCAAAATACTTGTAGTATTTTTTAAATATGCTTTTGAAAAATTGATGCCATGTATGTTTTTATTAGTATGCATCCATGCCTCCATTGAGTGTGCAGTTTTTTTTTTTAATGTCGTATATGAAAGGATGTACTCACTTGGTGATTTACATTGTTATCTTGTGCTATGCAGTAGACGAGATGTACCTGGCGTCCCTAATAAATAAAGGTCGTGAGGCATACATCGGTGGTACTACAAACCCAACTGTTCTTCCTTCTGAAACAGTACTGAAGATGGCTACTATTAATGGTGCAAAAGCAGTTCTGTGGGATAATGAAATAGGTTCATTGGAGGTTGGGAAAAAGGTGATTCTTCTAGTCACTATTCAGTTTGTGTATGGTTATCAATAACTTTGCTCCATATATTTCAGAGGTGGATAAATGTCTGTATTAATCATCCTAATACTGCGCTATCAATAAGTTGATTTCTTCATATAACATCTTTAACATTTTTCTGGCTTCATAATATAATTATTCGTTTTGAGTCAAAAGTGGGTTACCCATCCTAATTTTCCTAGAAAACTCAATTTGGTTCTTGATTTGTCTATGTTGCGGTATACACATGAGAGTATTCTTGTTTGTGCAGGCAGACTTGATTGTGGTGAACCCATTTACTTGGTCCATGGTCCCCTTACATGACTGGTATGGTACTATGATTTATTTATTTATTCCCTTTTTTTCGTGCGGATGGGATCTTGTGTCCCCATTAGCAAATTTAGCTTGTTAAATTGGTTCAAGAATTCGTCAAAGATCAACGAATGCAGCACAGACGATTTTTTTTGTAAATCTGGAAAAGTTCTACTTCAAATTGATCCTAGATATCATGAAATAAATTAGATGAGGTATGTGCCAACAGTATCACTTGTGTTAATCTCGATATCAAAGGCGAATCTGAAAATGAATTTTTGCAGGTTTTCCTATTTGCACGTGTGCCGTGATTTTTTATCAAATTTTTGAAACATTGCTCCGTTTTGAATTATAATATTGAAGCTTGAATTCATTGTTGTCGATGAATTATACTGTACATTGTTCATCATTGGTTTTGCACTTTTTTGGGGGGGGGTTTATCAATGTTTTTCTTTGTAAATGTGCCTGTTTTGTAGATCGATTTCTCTATTCTAGTCTTTCTATGGCCGTAATTAACAGATTTTGTTGTTACTTGATCTCTGTATGGTTAATTAAGCCAATAATGTTGTGAGCTGTGACTTACTGCTGGACTTTCTCATATTATTAGCTTTTTGGCATGACACCTACCTTCTCGTTATTTGCAGCATTGCCAACATTGTCTATTGTATGAGGACAGAGAATATTGAATCTGTTATGTGCAATGGTCAGTGGATTATGAAAGATCATAATATCATGAATCTTAATGAGGTATATTACTGCTTTGCTTTATCATACTTGAAGTACTCAACCAAACCTTAAAGCGCCTTAGGATTGTGACTATTAATATTATTGGACCATTGACAAAATTGTGAATCATCTTATTTTTTACTACTAATATTATTGGGCCATTGACAAAATTGTGAATCATCTTATTTTTTACTACTAATATTATTGGACCATTGACAAAATTGTGAATCATCTTATTTTTGTTTAATACAACAACTTCTGATGTATGATGACAGTGAGAGCTGAAAGGAAAATAAATGAAAAAAAATATATAAATTTAGGCATTAGACGTCAATCACACTAGATATACATGGAAAAGAACTTCCTCCTTATGCC
This sequence comes from Eragrostis nindensis, assembly GCA_012490785.1. Taxonomy (NCBI): domain Eukaryota; kingdom Viridiplantae; phylum Streptophyta; class Magnoliopsida; order Poales; family Poaceae; genus Eragrostis; species Eragrostis nindensis. The sequence goes on from JAAXCT010000338.1 coordinate 49,886, forward strand.
AGGCGGTTTTGCCTACATTCTCTTTTGTTATATATAGCATTACCTCAAACTAGCTTGACTAGGAAAAACAATGCATTAACTATGAAAACTGTGCTGGAATGTACTCTGGAGATCCTAACGATCAGGATTCGAAATTGTAACCTTTTTACGTCAGCTATATTTTGTGTTTGCAGTTTTCTTGACCTCAGGCTCAAGATATTTAGGTGCATTGCAGGCAAACAAAAGAACTAATTAGACCACTGATGAGATGCTGTCTGTTTTTATTTTCTGGTCCAGGAGGAGGTTATTTCTTCAGCTGTAAAAAGAGCTAATGACCTCCTTGCACGAGCTGGCATTAATCTCCCCAAGAGGATGAACGACGTGTAGTCTTGTCATGTAGTTGTGTCGACGAACAGACCAGCCCGGCAGCATTTCTGTTCGTCTTCTCCTTTTTGGTTGACTTGTATGTGGGTGTCGGAGACAATATGATATGTTTGGTATGTACAGTAGCATGTGTTGCTGATGTAATAAAGCACCACAGAAGTCTCGAACTGTATCGACCGATAGTTAAATGATCGAGTATAAATAAGATATATGATTTCCATGCTGAGGTGGAAAGTTTCATGGAAGACCATTAACTGTATAGCTAATTGAAGAATGGGCAAAGTGAGCCAGTACAGGAAGTGCACTGACTGAGGGTTGCATCCCAAATTCCTGAACTGAACTGTATAGCTACTTTCGATCCTTGGATTGCCAATGTGGTTCTCAGCCTTTTCTCATCAGTCCATCATGTCTGGAACTGTGTCGTCCCGTCACAACTCGTCTCAGCAAGCAAGATTACTTTGGGTGAGAGCTTCCTCCGCATCCTACCAGGCTGTTGATTGATCATTGGACGCCAATCCCCAGAGAGGAGACACCGAACCGCAATAGCAGAGAAAAATCAAACGGTGGGGAATGATTAAAGAAACGGATCTAGGACTGTAATCATGGGGTACAGTACAATCTAAAGTAACATGATCCACCCAATGTTAAACGTGTTTCGTCGGTATCGATGGGGAGTTCCAGACGAATTAGAATTCGGAAGATGAATCAATCCACTAATCCAGGTATATTTTTGCTCTAATGTGCATCAAACCAGCTCAAATCACATATTGACCAAGATTTATATGTATTTCTGGGTATATAATATTCGATTTTTTGCAAATATTTTGGGGAGACAGCTGCCTCCCATGCTCGTAGTGAATATCCGCCCCTCTGTGGGTCAGTGTATGGGCCGGAAACCCACGGCGCTGTCCTCCTCCAGTTTGTGCTAGTTTGTGCTTCTAGCTAGACAACTCTGATGACAGTAAGTAGTAGTGAAGACATGAATGCAAGTAGTCCCTCCATCCAACAATATAAGGATTCCTAGCCAAATCCATTTGGCCAACGTATAAGGATTCCTAGCATGGGTCCCGTCAACTGGAGTGTCTGCACCTCCCACATACGCTCGCGCTCCAATCCCCCCCCCCCCCGCTCACGCTCCAATATATCCTCCTCCCTTTCATCCCCCCACAGACGGTTGCGCTCCAATCCTCCTCCTCCTCCTCCTCTCCCCTCATGCGATAGCGCCCCCCTTCAACACTAGCCATCATGGAGGACAGCGTTGAGGCGCGCCACCTCGCTAGCCCTCCCCTGCCGTCTCTCCTTGGTGAGCTTTCCTGCCCTTCCCGCCACGGATCTCGAAAGAGAGGGCTGATGGCGAGGGCGACACATGGGTGTGGTGTCAGGGAGGGCGGTGAGAAGCGCGCTGATCGAAAGGAGGCGACACCTCGCTTGTCTGCCGAGAGGAAGCATGGAATGCAGTTGGTCGGTGCACATGGCTGTAAGCTTCATGACTATTGGAGCATGGAAACCCTAAAGGTGCGAATGTTTTGGTGATTGGGTGACCTTTCATATGTGACTAACATTTTCATATAGGATATTGATCATGGTCGCATTGGAAGAAGCGTCGTTTGATGGAGTGTGCCAACCTTTTCTCTGATGATATCTCGATGATTGGTTGCCTCAACGACTTGGTACATTGGACTTAATTGAGCCGCGATAGAGAAGGTAACTAGTTAGATTCTCAGTTAGTGGTTTTAGAATTGATGTACACCGCAAACTGTGGTGTGTCTTTTAGAAGAATGTAACTAGTTAGATTCTACATGATATGGTATAAATTGGATAAATAAATATCACGCTGGACAGCTGGGGAAATGGACAAATAGGATCACCAGGCACAGTTGCGTCTTGCCACTTTGACACACCGAGTGACACAGCTCATTTTCCTGACACACCGAGTGACAGAGACACCGTATTGTATTGGCCTGGCTCTTGTGTGCTTGAGCACCGTTTAGAGCTAGCTGCTAGCTCGCAGTTCGGTGTGCTCCTCTGGACCGGGAAGGACACCCTCTCTCTTCCACCTTGCTTTTCCGAAGACGAGAGATTCAGCTGACTTGAAGGAGGAGGGGGAGGCACACGGCCGGCGAGATGGAGCATTTGGCGAGGTTCTTCTTTGGAGTTTCCGGTGAGTGAAATACTGCCATGGCTGCTTCTCGGTGGGAGATTCAGTGAAGTTGTTTCTAACTTCTCCTGCCTATGGTTTTCAGGGAATGTCATTGCGCTCCTCCTCTTCCTGTCGCCAGTGTAAGTGTTCGATATGCATCCTCTTCTGCTTCTTGGAGATCAGTCCCATGGCGCGCCTCTGTTCTTGGAGAGTGCCGGCCTTCTCTGCTCTTTAATCTAGGGAGCTCCGTTCATGAAAAGGCACCAAATGTTGCATTTTTTTTTCTGAATGTCGGAAAGTGAAATCCTTTCGGATCGGAATGCTTTTTGCTTGCAACCATGCTGCACTTTTCCTGATTCCTCTGCCTCAAAGGCAGCCGTGTCAACTGCAACAGGCGTGCCGTGTTTCTCCTGACCGGTGGGAAATTTGTTGAACTTTTCAGCGTCACCTTCTGGAGGATCATCCGGAAGCGATCGACGGAGGACTTCTCCGGCGTGCCCTACAGCATGACGCTGCTCAACTGCCTCCTATCAGCATGGTAGCTACCTCCTCTCAAACACAACCTCTGCATGAGCATTTCGTGCTATTTCTGCTTCTTCAGTACGTCACTTTTTTTCTCACTCTATATATATGTTGATTCAAAGTGCAGAGTCTAGATCCATGAAGATTAGCAGGTCTAGCTAGTATTTACATTTTGTTTTTTTAGTTACGTGAATATCTATACTTGCAGTAAACAAGTAAAACTGGCTGTATGAACGTAATTTTACATGTAGAAATACCGCATGATACATACAACACGGAACTCAGGCGGGCTCTTAGAGCAAGCCTAACGCGGGCGCATAGCCGATTCATGTCACGTTTTTCTTACGTGTTGAAGAGAGAAATAGAAAAGCTTGTCGCAACTGCAAGCGCCTGTCGCATGCACAAAAAAAGCTGCACTGCAGCCAGTTTTGTGGCGCCTTTCCATTCTTTACTCAATCCCGTGCGAGCTACGCTTCTCCTCCTTCCATGCGCCTGTGTGCAGCCAAGCAAAGAGCCAAGGGCTTGTCGCATCGCTTGGCTATCTGATGGCATGGTCTGGCTATGCGACAACTCGCATTGGCCTCGCTCTTTAGCGTAGCCTCTGTCCAATTGGCCATGTATACTAGATAGAAAACTACTGATGGACAGCGACTGCTATGAAAGGGAAAAGGTATTTTTACCACAGTCCATGGAGCTTGAGCTTGTCGGCATTGCCAGGATGGTAATGACATGGGCCATTGTCCTGCAGCTTCACGTTCAAGTGTTTCTAGCTCGAAATAGTGCTCGTGCTTTTTCGGTTATGATTTTCGGTACTGCATTTGGTAGGCAAGAAAAGGTTTCTTGTTTGATTTTCACGCACCTTTTGCAAGATCCCTAAAAAGCATGAGCATTTCGTTTACCTGCTTAAGCATGCACTCGCGTACGTAATGCGGAGAAACTTGCTCTGTTGTGAGAAAGCACGCTGAATTTTCTGGTTGTTGTTATGGGTCAGAATCCAATCGATGATGTCGGCGCCCGAGGAGATGGCCCATCGCGACAAGAAGGAGGTGGGCCATGACACGACGACGGCCCAACGCAACAAAGCCCAGGAGGAGATGGGCTGCAATGTGGTGGCAACAGCCCATGGAGTTCATGCCGCCGCCGCCGCCGCCACCCCCCTAATGGGCCAAAGTGGCTAGGACAGGCCGGTCGTGTTAGGAAATAAAGATAATTAGGGAAGTCGATTAAATTAGGTAATTAGAGATATAATTCAGATTAGATCTATTGGGGTCTTTCTTTAGAGAACAAGTCGAGTCGCCCTATAAATATAGGGTCTTCAATCAGATTGAATTAAGAAAGAAAAAGAGTTAGTCACCTCAAGCTCTCTAGCTCCTGGCTGCCACCCCCCTCTCTCCCTCTTGCACCGCCACCCCCTGACCGAACCCTAGCACGCCGCCGCCTCCCCCATCCGCGGCATCATGCTGCTGCCTTGGCGACACGCCGCCGCGATCCGCCATCTACTTCGCTGCAGTAGAAGACGAACCACATCTGGTATCAGGAGTCCTTCGTGATCCTCGCGCCTCCTCTCTCATGACGCCCATGTCTTCCTCGCCCGCTGCATCCACCGTCGCGATCAACAACGACATCGTGAGGGAGTTCCTTGAGCGGATCAAGGAGATGAGCCACGGCATCAAGGAGATCACCTCACGCAATGCCCGCTCTCCGGTCGTCGACGCGGCGCCAGCTCGCGCGTTGCGGATCTCGCGCCTACCTCGGTGTCGCCCGCAGATCTGGCGCCCACCTCTGCCACCACCGCAGATCTGGAGTCGGGGAAAGGTACACAGCAAGATTTATGGCACGAAGACCGAAGGGGCGGAGCGGCGGCGGCGTCGCGGCGCTTCGGGAAGACAGTGGCTGGCGGGCCGCCTTGGCTGGAGATAGGCCGCGTGGAGGGTTTTTTTTCTTTTCTTTTCTTTTTGAGAGAGGTCGCGTGGAGGTAATGGGCTAACAAAGGAGGAGAGGAAGAAAATGGCCCAGGCGGGAAAGAAAAGAAAATCAAAGAGGAGTTGGGCTAAGAAAATTTGGCCCAATTGTCAAGCTGCGTTTTCTTCCTTTATTCTTTTCTATTTCTATTTACCTATTCTATTTTCCTGGATTAAAGGAAAACAGTTCTAATCGAATTTTAAATATATTTTCCACACAATATAAAATTCCTAATGCATGCAAACTACTCTAGCATGAATGCATCAAACAATTATATTAAAGCCTAAATTAATTTTTTTAATTTAGAAAATAGCTCCTTTTGCTTAAGAAAAATGATAGCACCCTAATTAATGAAAAATAAATTTTAAACTGTTGCAGAATCTGAAGATTAGGGTGTTACACCATAACAGTTGTCCTGAAATTTTCAGGTACGGGCTGCCGTTCATTTCCCCAAACAACATCCCGGTGGCGACGATCAACGGGACGGGATCGGTGATCGAGGCCATCTACGTGGTGATCTTCTTCATCTTCGCGGAGCGGAAGAGCCGGGTGCGGATGCTGGGCCTCCTGGGCATTGTCACCTCCATCTTCACGGTGGTGGTGCTGGTGTCGCTGCTGGCCCTGCACGGCAACAGCCGCAAAATCTTCTGCGGCCTCGCCGCCACCATCTTCTCAATCTGCATGTACGCGTCGCCGCTCTCCATCATGGTAAGCAGCTGCAGGTCAGGCAGCTCGTGCATCTCTCTGACAGTGTACAGTGTAATATTGAGAGATCAAACAAACATATGCGTTGTGTGCAGAGGTTGGTGATCAAGACGAAGAGCGTGGAGTTCATGCCGTTCCTCCTATCGCTGTCCGTGTTCCTGTCCGGCACCTCCTGGTTCATCTTCGGCCTGCTCGGCCTCGACCCCTTCGTCTATGTAATGAATCTCTTTCTCTCTCAAGTTTTAGCATCTGTGTTTCTTCACCACACTCGATCTGATGACGAGACGAGGACCCAATCCGATGGGTACTTGAAAACCACTGCACCTCTGTTTCCGTTGAGTGTCTCGTTCTGGCAAGGTAGCTACAGTACGTAGACACCTCCTGGCATCGGGCGCCCTTTCGGTGTCCCGCCCAACCAGGCGCATATGCCTGCCGTTGTTGCTGATGCACGGGCCGCACTCTCACCGCTTGAGCAGCAACGCGACATGCTTCCCGCTGCTGGCTATGGCCCCGCGCCCAGTGCTTGTGCCGCGCAGGAGTAGAGACCGACCAATCAACGCAGCAACAGCGCTGGGCGCCCTCTTGTCTTTCTTTTTTTTCGAAAGACCCGGAAATACTTGAGTGTCCCGGCATGTATTAATAAGAAGAAAGCGTCTCATATTGAGGAAAACGAGACCAAACCGTACAATTATTTTATGTAAAAAAGAGAAAAAGTTAGCTACACCATGAAAAGAAAAATACAACTTAGCACCACATGCGGGGGAAAAGAGACCCGCCGGGCTCAAACAATAGCGAAGACCAGCCCCAACAACTAGCCCCGAGGAAGCTCGGCGCATTGTTATCGTTGCCAAGCTAGCCACCCGGCAGCAGCTCCGACTCCAATACGCCAAGCTAGCCTCACGCATCGCCACGCCGGCGCTCGCCATCCCCGGACCCAGCGGGACTGGATCTGTGCGAGGGAGCCTTCAATCTCGGAAAGGAGCCCCTCCGCCGCCATCCTAGTTTGCCGGCGACGAGGTGGAGAGGTGGGGAGGAGAGGGGTGGCGGCGCAAGGGTTAGAGTCGCCGCCGAGTCGCCCGTGATCGAGCGACGCGGGCCGTTTGGCACCTTCCGGGCGCTCTCTTGTCGCCATTGCAAACAGTACTGCGTCGCTACAGCGAGCAACGGCAACGAAATATCTTAGAAATGACTTCTGGACGTGTACACGATTGGTCACTCTGTTTTTCTTCTAATTACGCGCGGTGAATGAAAATTGTTACTGTAGATTTCTAATTCATGCATTCCTGATAAAAATTTTGGACTAGACTGATTATTTATTGGAGCTAGCTAGCATATCTTGACGCATGCATGATACGCTTATCTACGTGCAGATCCCGAGCGTATGCGGGAGCTTCCTGGGCTTCGTGCAGCTGATCCTGTACGCCATCTACCGGAACCACAAGGGCGCCCCGGCGCCGGCAGGCAAGGGAGAATCCGCCGACGACGAGGTAGAGGACGCGAAGAAGGCCGCCGCTGCGGTGGAGCTGGCCGACGCCAAGATCAACAAGGTCGCTGACACCGTCGTCGACGACAAGGTGACGAGCCAAGTGTAGGCGGCACACTGGAGCAACTATGGCTTGCTTGTTGATTGACGGATTGGAGGAGATGGTTCTTCAAAGCAGCCTAAAAGGAGGCTGCTGCCTAATTAATGGACTAGTTCTTCATTATTACGCCGATTGGTCTTGCTTTTTTTGGTTTGCCTTACTTTGTTGCTCTGAACTTGATTTCTCCCTGGAGACCACCCTGAAATGTAGGTTCCGCGAGAGCTACAGTATAGTGTTCCCAAGTTGTCTCATGTAACAAACAAGGCTGTGTGCGTTCGGTCAGCCGGTCATGTAGAGGCTGGAATGTGACTCTATTTTTTTTTAAAAAAATGGTTCGGTATAATTTCTCAGTGTTTCTCTTGTTGCTTTGGTTGATGTACTTCTCCGATAAAATTGAGATGCGAATTCTGTGCCACGCATACAAGAACAATTTTATGGGACTCATTGAGTTCAGATAGTGAAACCAAATGGGCAGCAGACTTCGGGAGGGAACCAAGGAAAGTAAAGAAACGGCCGGCGCAGCTTATTGGGCCCATTTATCTACCCTCGCTGGGAATTTGATGTTGGTTGCAAGATTGCAATACGGCTCGTAGGAAAAAAAAAAGATTTAGATTTTTTTTAGATAATGGGAAGATTGCATTAATCCCGGCCTTGGCTCTCAAGAAAGCTACGGCCGCACCGGCCTTTACTTTTATGAAAGTTACGGCTAAATACAATCACCGATAAAAGTCGGCTATCATCAGAAGTGCATAAACGCTACACTGATGTAATGAAAAAAAAAAAGAGACTCCTATCTGCAGCCTTTGTTGTCTTCCGGTGCTGTTTCTTGAGTAAGGTTGACTCTTATGTCCTTTCTTTCATCATGTTGGGTATAGAACAACAATCGAGCATATGCCAATCCAGTGATGAACAACATCTATGTTGATTAAAGCAAAGACCACTCAAACTGCAACGAAGAATTAACCAGTAGCTGTAGGAGATCTTGACCAAAGAAGACCGGCAAGAGAGAAGAATCTCCAAGACGCCGCCTCCAAGGAGGATGCAACATCACAAATGCCGTCGACGCCCATCCGAAATCGAATTTAGGTTTTCACCCGGAGATTCACAATCACATGAGATGGAAGTGACAACGCCTCCATGAAGGTATATGACATCCGAGGACGTCATCGCTGTCGACACCAGCAATCGCCGGTTAGGCTTTCACCCTTTGATCCAATCCCACGTATCTGCACACAAGTTTTCCTGACGAACGAACATGAGGCTCAACAACAGTCAGGCCACATGCCATCACGAGAACACCTCCATGGCAGCAGATCATGCATGCACTGATCTTGCTCCACGATGCCAGCAAAGCGACAATGAACTGCATAGCACCAAAATGGACGATCGTAGCAGTAGAGCAGACCTGCCACCGCTGTCTCGACGTCGATGTGAATTGGATCTGAGACCCAACTGCCGCCATCACCTGCAGCAGGGTGCCGCCGCCAGCGAAACGTTGTCACGCCAGCATCATCATGCCGCCGTAGATCGACCATCCGCGCATGCGCCGTCGAGCGCCCGCGCCGCCGCGGAACGTCACGGCCCCATGGATGGAACACGCAGTGCATCACAGCACCGCCCATAAGGTCGACATGGCCAGCCGTCATCCTCTCTGGTATGGGTCGGGGAAGAAAAGAAATGACGCCGCGGAACACCCCGCCGCCGCCGTCCTTGCCCGCTACTCGGGTTGTTCCGGTAGCCAAGGCTCCAGCGGCGGCCGGATGGAGAGAGGGATGGGGAAGGCTCGAGGCTGCGAGGTGGATTCGCCGCCCGTGTCGCCGTAGGGGCGACGCGGCGGCGGCTATGAAGAGTGATATACAATGTAACTTTTCCTCATCCAAAAAAAAAAAGATTTAGATAGTAAGTTGATGCCTTAATACTTCACAGAAACTCTCTCTGCATTACAATTTACAACATCATTTACAAGTTACAGTGCTATGTTTATCGGAACGAATGAATGAATTACAAGTTATTGTGCTCTGCTCTAGATTGCCTAGCTGCAGAAAACAAGATACGACGTTCGTAGCCGGAGAAAAAGGTAGATGAGCGTAGCAGCTAGTGCATGTGACAGATCGAAAACGAACATCACCGAATAAGACAGTACTGATGTTATATATAGTATATTTGTTCACAAAATCTCACTGCATTACAGTTTACAAGAGCCTTTACAAGTTATGAGAGGCTCTGCTTTTCCAGAACAAACTGTTATGTACGTTACAGGCTTACAGCACAGGGATGTACGTAAAGACAGGATCGGACGAAGCTCGATCATGCTGCGGCCAACAGCACATTGGGCATCGCCGGTGGTATGATCACGACTCTCTTCCTCTTTGTCGTCGCCGGTGGTAGGATCACGACCCTCTTCCTCTTGTGCACCGCAGGCGGCGGCACGGTCTTCTCCGGCAACGAAAGCGCTTCGACGTGGTTGAACCAGGGGAGTTTGAGCGCGGCGGCCGCCGTGAGCCGCTTGGCAGGGTTGGTCGTGAGGAGGCCGCTCAGGACCTCGAAGCCTTGCTTGGACAGCGTCTCCTCCGGGAACATGTCGCGCAGCCGGGTGCGCCTCTGCTTCTTCATCTTGGTCACCTCGCCGGCGAGGGGCAACGACTTGAACCCGCGCCACGTCCTGCCGTCCGGAACGCGGAGCACCTCGAAGATCGCGGCCAACTGGCCCACCTCCTCATCCTTGTCCTCGTCGCTGTCGTTGTCGTCGCCCTCGAACAGCGGCCGCCGGAGGATGAGCTCGGCCATGACGCACCCGAGCGACCACGCGTCGACGCGCTCGTCGTAGTCCGTCTTGCCCAGCAGCATCTCCGGCGCCATGTACGGCAGCGTGCCGGCCTGCGTGTACGGCGGCGGCAGCTTGGTGGAGATGGCCAACCCGAGGTCGCAGATCTTCACGGTGCGGAGGTCGCCGCCGACAAGGATGTTGCTGGGCTTGATGTCGCGGTGGACGACGCGGCGCTGGTGCATGTTGCGCGCGCCGGTCAGGAGCTGCCACATGAGGGACCGCAGCGTGCGCTCCGGCAGCTTCGGCGGCGCGCCATCAGTAAGGTAGGCGTGGAGGCTGCGGCCGACGAACTCCATAAGGAGGCAGAGCTCGGAGGCGGCGAGGTCGCGCGCGAGGCCGTGGTAGCTGACGACGAAGGGGAGGCCCTTGCACGCGTCCAGGAACTGCGCCTCGCGCAGCACTTCCGCCTGCGCCTGCTTCTTGCTGCGCCCGTCGTCGTCGGAATAGCGGACGCGCTTGATGGCCACGGCCTCGCCGGTGACGCGGTGGCGCGCCTTGACCACGACGCCGAAGCCGCCGGCGCCGAGGACGCTCGTCTCCTCGTAGTCCTGCGTGAAGGCGATGCGGACGCGCTCGCGGTGCCTCTTGAGCGTTTCTGATCTCGCCGGATCGTGATCGTCGGTGGCCATCGTCTCCAGCGGAGGATCGAGAAAGATGGCGGACTGCAGGTGGGTGAAGAGAAGACCCGGAGCGTGGTGGGGAAGGGAATTAGGGCATGATGAAGGCGAAGATCGAGCTGTCCGGCGTCTGGCCAAGGCTTTATAGCGTTCGAACAGAGCATCCGACTCGACATCCTCCTGGCCGTGGTGGCGCGCTCGGAAAGCAACCAACCACGCGGTTTCGTGCTTATGGTTAAGCCGAGTGAAGTCGTCTTTGACTGTTGTAGGATGCGATCTTTTTTTTTTTTGGGTAAAATGGCAGCTTTGCGCTGCTCAACCAACTTTGTGTATACATAACAAGATTCCTGGCATTGCTACAGCCAAGTTCATCCCACTGATCGAGCTAGCATTTGGTGTTTAGGCAAATGAAAAAAAAAGTGTACTCTGCAATGTCGATTCATTCAGATTTGAGAGTACCCTAAGTGCCAGCCCTTAGAAATGAGTTCTCCATCGGGCTTTTGGGGGCGAGAGCGGGCGACGCGGGGGCGACCCGCCTAGGGTTTGGCCGCCGCTGCCGCCGCCTCCAGCGGCCGCCGCCGCAGCCTGCGGCCTTCGCGGCCATGGCTGTCTCCCACCGCCGCTCCTCCCCCGCAGCGCCTCTCCCCTCCCCTCCGTCGTCTCACCATCTCCCCTGCCCCATCTCGCCCCGCAGCACCAGCCGGCCAGATCTCCTCCACAAATCGCCGTCTTCTCCCTTTGGCTCGCGGGCGGCTGCAGCAACTCCAACCCAACGTCGCAGCCTTCCTCCCTCGTCAAAATCCACCGCTTCTCGTCCCCGTGTTGAGCACGGACACCCCAGATCCGACCCCCAAAGCTGCCGCCTCGACATCAACGTGATGGGGCGTCGACGGGAGATGGCCATGCGGGACAGCGTGTTGAGTGGGATGCCTCGCCCCGGGTCGCCGACGGACCACGCCACTGCTGCCGCCATCTCCCCGCCCCCAAGATCCCCGTCGCCCGCTGGATCTGATGGGAGTCCAGTTGCAGGGTCGCTCGAGCCATGCCTCGGTTTGCCCCCTTGGTCGCCGCCGGCTTCCAGGCCAGTGCTCCTCACCAAGTCGTGCTCCACCCCCACTGCAACGTCGCCATCGGCCCCAGCATCACCAACCACTACGGAGAAGGCCGACGCCCCTGATCTTGAGACGCGAATGTACATCGCTGGTGTGGTGATTTGTCGTCTGAATTTGGCCGAGGAAAGAAGACCACTATCTTCTCAGGAGCAGTCTCTTTGGGAGGATCTTTTTGAGTTTTTGAAGGACCAATTCTCTCTGCAGTTGGCTATGGGGGTGCAAGCCGACGTCATGTTGTCACCCATGGCTGAGGAGGACCCTTCTGATCACCACCTCGCCGTAGCTTCACCCACAGCGAAGTGTGCGTCTTGTTGTGAACCAGATGCGAAGGCTGCTTCATGTGTTGTGCCTGCTCCAGTCGTTGTCCAGATCAAGCTGCCTCACATTGTCGAAGATGTTCCCTCTGATTGCAAGTTGGACAACCTCAAGGCTGGTCGGGAGTTAGATGTGTTGGTCGCTCGGGGCAGTGCACCCTCTGCAGGTATTCAGAATGCGACTTTCGGTGGTAAGCTAGATGCAATGGTCGTCCGGGACAAGGTGCCCTCTACAGGGGGTAGTTTGAGCAAGACATGGTGTACCTCGCATGCTCTCCATTGGCTTGTACAAGATCGTGGGATGGTCGCATGGAGTTGTACCTCAAGCCATGGTGGGGTGGCCACATCGTCGATGCCGCAGTTGCCTTGGCATGGAGCAACACCACCATGGGATGCTACCAAGGAGACACACTGGATGGGAGGCATGCGAAAGGAGCCTCGTCTAATGGTCCGCCCATTGGCTACGACGGGAAGAGGTACTACACGCTCCAATGCAGGGAAGACAATGCTTCAGGAGCTGTTTGCAGACATCAAGCAAATCAAGGCTGCAAATTGTAATGGTAGTGTGTTGCCTAGGTCGTTGGTTGTAGGTCGCATGGTATGTTGCGAGTAGTAGCCTTTTCTGCTTGGTCGTAGGTCGTAGGTCGCCTCTTTGGTACCGCGAGTAGTTGCCTTTGTTTTCGGTGTGTAAAAAGGATGAGATCTCACCTTGAGATGCTCATCCGGATGTTGTACGTTTCCTCTTCCGCTTAATGAAATGCGTGCTCAGGCATGTTCTCGAAAAAAAAAAATGAGTTCTCCGTGGGCTACCGTCAAGCAAATTAGAATTTCGTTGTAGTTATTATCAGCGGCGGCTTTTGCTTGACGGTTTGCCCACAGGATTAATTTCCCTGACGATTTTTCGTATTTCCTTCACGGTTTTCAGCCCATAGGGATATTCCAGTTTCTAGTAGCGGCCGGTGCCAATCACTCCCAGATTAAATGACCAGAACCAGCAGAAATCACCGAAGTTGAACCACGCCGGAGTTTTGGTAGCAGCAATCAACTCGGTGTTGACGGTTGATCCTTGGATGGACCAAACCTTGATTTTTTAGATAGCAGTGCCCATCATGGAGATGAGGGTTAATGGCTGCAGGGTCTCACAGCGGCCTCCTGCTCCATGGTGGCGGCGGCTATAGGGTTGGAACCAATGGTGGCACGCGTCAGACATATTTTCTCCAGTTGGGATTGAGCCTGCAGCAGAGAGTAAAGAGTAAATTTCAGAAAACTACAACTATTTGTACCCGAGTAACATAAAACTACAACTTTGAGTCCAATTTCGGAAAACTATGACTATGAAATTGAATTCAAATGGCATAGTTTTTTGTTACGCGAAAGAAAATAGTCGTAGTTTTTTTAAATAAGCTTGGTAATAAAATTCCTTAGTGGCCATTGTAATTTTTTTTATCCCTGTTTTGGCTCTGGTGTTTCAAGACATGTAAGACACACTTATGTCTGTGACATAGTATATCTGAGCTCACTAGAAGCAATATCAGAAAGGAAGGTCAAGATGCAACTTTCCATACTTATCAAATCATCTCTCTCTTTTTTTAATGCTTCAGGATATGTATGATGAGGACTCTGCTAAACTTTGAAGTCTCCAAAAGAAAAGGCAACAAAAATGGACACTATAGAGTAGTAGAGCTCCTCTCTTATTCGTCTCAGGCTCATTACTAACCTCTTGTAATGTACTTTACTTTGATGTCGTTAGAACATGATGTTTACTGCAATTTTGCACTAACTGTTGTGTCCGAACGAATTCAAAACAAAACCGGACCAGTGTATTTTAGTGTCAATGAATACTTTAAAATCATTACCTCTTTTCATATAGATTGAGAGTGCAACGTTGCTACCAGTTTGTGCCCCCATGAGTGACATGGTTCTGTTCTATCCTACCATGGTTTAACAATGAAATTATTTCCATAAAGTCCTAAAGTTAGGAGGCAGGAGTGCCATGCATGCTGCAGAGATATCCCTCGGTTCTCTTGGAGATGTCCTTAGGTGTGGGTAGGTGAAGTGAACGAGAAAAAGGGAGGGGGGGGGGGGGGGGGGGGGGGGGGGGGGGCGCCGGCCCCATCGTTCCGTCATTGAGGTTTTAGTACGATAACTAGGCCTTGATTAATATTTGCCAGTTGCATTGCAGAGCTCCATATCTAACCATAGATATGACGATTTTTAGCATTGTTACTACTTTTGACATGCTTAATTAGGTGGCTGCTAATTCAAAGAGAGACCATAGTAGTGTTGTTTTATCAGGTGCATGTATCTGCTAGGTATACTTATCATGCTATAAAGTGTTGCATGTATACAGAAAGTGTGTCCATTCAAAAATGATCAAATTAGTTGTGGGGCAATCCCTTTGTGGTGGCACCTGCCTAGCTAGCAGATCATACGTGTTCCCATCTATATCTATGAGCATGTGGTTATTTTGTCAATCTTAATATCAGCCGATCCAGTTTTTTGGACCCGTTCATAGAGGTAAGTATGAGCTTGCGTGTGTTTGAAGATAAAGAAAATCACTGTAGCAGAACGATGACTTCGCGGCACATATATATGGTTGTTCTGAGACCCTCCCTGGTTACAAAGGGAGCTCCGGCTCTTTTAATTTTTTTGCGAGGGAGTTGCGGCTTGATCTGATGGCCCTGCGACATGGTTTTATTGAATTTGTTTCCCAGTTAAAAGAAAGGACCCGACTAATGGGCTACCGGTAGGAAGATCTGGCTACCAGTTCAGTTTAGCTGCAGCGTCTTCTTCAACCTCAAGCCGTCGGGCTTGTGTTCCCCGGCGACCATCAATGCTACCCGATCGAATCACAGCCTCATGTGCTCTGGTGCCTCCCGACGCAGTCACCGCCCGCCACACCGAGCCTCCTCCGACGGCCACCCGCACGCCCGCCGCCTCCGGCCTGCCGCGCGCCGTGGTTGCTGGCTCGACGGAGCCAGCTACCAGTAGTTGGATAGATTTTTCCTAAAAGAAAAGAGCGATAGAGTCCAAATACTAGATGGCTACACAGATATCGTTCGCAGTTGCATGTTGGAAAATTACGGTACACGTCCGGCTGCAGGGATGCGGCGCAGCGCACGTGCAGATGTGAATCCTCATCAACTCGGTTTCCCGAATACTCAATGGCGTCGGTCTCGGATCTCCGACAACCGCAGCAAGTCCGCATCCGACTCGAAATCCTTCTCCGTTCGGATGCGATAATTGAAGTCATATCCCCAGTCGCCGGACGCTTTTTGCGTTGATCGTGCCCTAATTCCTCTCCCAAGTCCCACCCCTTCCTCCCTTTCTCCGGCATCGCTCGCCTTCGCCGGTGCTGGCCACCAGCGAGCCACCCGCCGGCGCGAAGAGGCCCCGCGAGCGCATCCGCATCGCCTTCACGCAGGAATACGAGGAGGAGACCAGCATCCACGGCGCCGGCGGCTTCGGCGTCGTGGTCAAGGCGCGCCACCGCGTCACCGGCGAGGCCGTGGCCATCAAGCGCGTCCGCTATTCCGACGACGACGGCGGCGGCCGCAGTAAGCAGCAGGCGCAGGCGGAGGTGATGCGCGAGGCGCAGTTCCTGGACGCGTGCAAGGGCCTCCCCTTCGTCGTCGGCTACCACGGCCTCGCGCGCGACCTCGCCGCCTCCGAGCTCTGCCTGCTCATGGAGTTCGTCGGCCGCAGCCTCCACGCCCTACCTTACCCACGAAGGCACGCCGCCGCTGCCGGAGCGCACGGTGCGGTCCCTCATGTGGCAGCTCCTGACCGGCGCGTCGTCCACCGCGACATCAAGCCCGGTAACATCCTCGTCGGCGGCGACGGCCGCACTGTGAAGATCTGCGACCTCGGGCTGGCCATCTCGACGAAGCTGCCGCCGCCGTACACGCAGGCCGGCACGCTGCCGTACATGGCACCGGAGATGCTGCTGAGGAAGACGGACTACGACGAGCGCGTCGACGCGTGGTCGCTCGGGTGCGTCATGGCCGAGCTCATCGTCCGGCGGCCGCTGTTTGAGGGCGACGACGACGGCGACGACGAGTACAACGACGAGGAGGTGGGCCAGTTGGCCGCCATCTTCGACGAGCTCGGCGTCCCGGAAGGCCGGACATGGCGGGGGTTCAAGTCCTTGCCGCTCGCCTGCGAGGTGACGAAGATGAAGAAGCAGAGGCGCAACCGGCTGCGTGACATCTTCCCGGCGGACACGCTGTCCAAACAAAGGGTTCGAGGTCCTGAGCGGCCTCCTCACCGCCAACCCTGCCAAGCGGCTCACGGCGGCCGCCCGCGCTCAAGCTCCCGTGGTTCAACCACGTTGAACAGCTTTCGTTGCCGGAGAAGACCGTGCCGCCGCCTGCGGTGCACAAGAGGAAGAGGGTGGTGATCATACCACCGGCGACGCCAAAGAGGAAGAGAGTCGTGATCATACCACCGGCGACGCCCAATGTGCTGTTGGCCGCAGCATGAGCTTCGTCCGATCCTGTCTTTATGTACATCCCTATGCTGTATAATCCTGTAACGTAACAGTTTGTTCTGGAAAAGCAGAGCCTCATAACTTGTAATGACTACTGTAAATTGTAATGCAGTGAAAAAATATAACATAGCAGTACTATAGTATCCGGTGTTCTTCTTTTTGAGCGAATTCCGGTTGCATTTCTCAATTTGTCATGCACTAGCAGCTACGCTCTTCTGCCTAGCGAAAGGGCCTATAGGCTAATAGTTACAAGAGCCTCAGTAGCATCTGAGGTCCTGTGTTCGATTTCTGGTAGGAGCGAATTTTCTAGGATTTAACGGTGTTGTGCGTTCAGCGGGAGGCGACGTGGCCGTCGACAGCGAGGCGCTAGTGGTGACTTCGTCAATCTCGAGAATTTTACCGGCTCAGTCTTCGAAGATGCTCATATAGGTAGGGGTAGAGTTTGCGTATGTGTGTTCATAGGAGTGAGTGTGCGTGCGTTGTGAGTGTCTGAGTTGTACTGTGTAATCGCCCAAAAAAAAAAAGCTAGGCGAACTATAGGAACACGGCTAACTGAATCTCGCCATAAAACAAAGCATTATAACTTGTAATGCGTTCGTTCGTTCGTTCGTAAAAACAGAGTATTGTAACGTGTAAATGATGTTGTAAATTGTAACGCAGAGAGCTTCGTCCAATCCTTTCTTTACACATCCCTGTAACGTGTAATGTAACAGTTTGTTCTGGATTCTGGAAAAGCAGAGCCTGATAACTTGTAAAGGCTCTTGTAAATTGTAATGCAGGGAGATTTTGCTAATAAATTTAACAGCAGCACTATAATCGAATTCCCGTTGCATTTCTGGTTTGTCGTGCACTAGCTGCCACGCTCCACTGCCTTGTTCATGCCGTCCTTTCTCATCGCTGGCACCCTTTTTCTCCGCTACCATCGTATCTTAGGCTGCCCGCACCGGGGCACGGTACCGCGGCCTGCAGGACGCGGATAGCGGACAGGACCGCTGCACCGGTGTACTGGATGCAGTACGCTATTATGCAGGAGCAGCAGCGATCCGCTAGATATAGCGCGGTAGCGGACGTCCGGTAAAGCAAAAGGAGCAGCAGCAGGCGCACGGAAGAGAGAGAAAAAAGTAGATAAAAAAAGAAAATAGTGAAGAGAGAGGAGATAGTAGTTGAAGATGATTGAATAAAATATAAGATAGTTAATATAGAATATGCGATATAGAGGATGATGGGTGCGGAAGAAATGGATATAGAGGAGAGAATATCGATGACCAGACTGGAATATTCCTTTTAGAGGATGAAAATAGAGTACGACGAGTGCAGACAGTCTTATTATCTGCAGCTAGGCAAACTGAATCTTGGCATAAAACAGAGCATTGTGAATAAATTGATTGCTTCCAAGTCAATTAATTTCACTTGGAATAAACTTACAGGGACCTTAGTGAAAATCATCAATCTAGTAAGTAAAAAAATTGGTGGCTTTTTAAAAATGAATTTGAATACCGATGATGTGAATCCTTTATTTGCAAATTCGCCTAATCCCACACCAAGTGAAATTGATCTGGCTAGCAAAAGATGCGGCCCAGTTTCATTTTTGGGCTGCTGGGCAAACAGGCCGGTGCATAATATTAAAAGGCTGGGAGAGGATTGGAGGGGTCAGGGAGAAACCCTAAGCTCCATCCAGGGAGAGCACCATAACCGATCCGATCTGAGTACGCGCCGCCACCACTCGACTCGTCATGCCGTCATCGAACCGCGTGGTGTGGCATCGCCGCCATCCTTCGTGCACGCGCCCCTGAACTCACTGGCATCCCCTCACTATGGTCGCTTGTTAGGGACCTGCTCCATGCCACATCACTACCATCCTCAATGTCCTCGTCTATTGCACCACCCCTCCTCACCCTTTTTTTTTTCGAAAGAACCCCTGCTCACCCTTACACCCTTGTTCCTCAAAGGCATCATCCATGCGATGCCTTGTCGACAATGGTGAAGGATTTGATAGGGAAACCAGCACGTCCCATGGTGGATGGTCTCTCCTACCTTGTCCAGATGCATCGTGGCGCACACAACTTGCCACCACCAATTGACCTATACCAAGGTGAGGAAAAGGCCACGAAGGTAGTGATGTGTCGTCATCGAGAGGTAGCCACGTCAATCCAAATTTGGAGAGCTCCGGTATGCTTTCAGTCATCTACTCGATACAATACAAATCAACGTCACCCGCTTTTATTTTACTACGTTTACATCTATGGATTGAGATTTTCAATTTAGGATTTCTTTTGACCAGTGAAGGGAGGGGGGAATAGGGGTTGGATTTACAATTGATCGGCATTTTTAGAGGAACCACAAGGTTGTTCGGCCATTGGTGATGCTAAGAGATTGGCCTAAGTGCGCTGAGAGCGACACCCCTCACGGAGAGAGAGAAGACAGAGAACCAAAAATATTGTGCAAGCTGCGAGCTTTCCCTTCCCGAACTCTCTCGTCAGCTACAGTAGAGAGGGGCGAATCGGAAGGCGATTTCCTTCTCCGGCGGCGAATCCGCCGGCTCCCTCTCGCTTCCGGTGGCCGTTTCGGCGCCGGCGGTGGGAGGGAGTCGCGGACTAGTCGGCCGGTGTACATATTCCCTCCCTTCTCCCTCCTTCTTTAGTTGTAGGTAGGCTAGGGTAGGGTTCCTTTCCTTCGTGGTGGCGGTCGTCGACTGCGAAGGTTTTTGTGCCGGCAGTGATCTTGCCGATGGTGGCTTCGGGCGCGTGAGGAGTCGGCGTCGAGGCTGCTTATCGGCGGGTTCTGTGGCGGCTTGGTTTTTGCTCCTTGTTGTCTTCTTGGGGGAGCCGGCGGAGGAGTGTTGGGGGCGGTGGTTGCTGGGTTCTGTGCAGCCGCGTTCCGGAGGAGCTGCGGAGGCGGAGGTGGCCGGGTTCCAGCGCCGAGTCCAAGGTTCGTCCGCCCTCGATCTCTGTCCGCCTGGTGGTTTCCTATCCTGATCTGTCCTCGGTGGATCTGGGGCGCGCGGGGGAAGACAACAAGTGAGGCTTTTGTGCCGCCGGTGAGCTTGCTGCAGGTGCCTTGGTTCGGCGGTTTCGTCGGCAGTGAGGTGATGTTAGCAGGATCGGCGGCGGATGGTTTTACCACTGCTGGTTTTCAGATCAGTGGCGGGTTAGTGTCCTGAGCGTGTCGGAGTAGCGGCGACGACGGCGCGGTCCTTGGAATCAAGTTCTCCCGAGCTTCCGCCGTCTCAACGATGTCCTCCTCTCCGGTGTCGTCGTAGAGCTTGTGGAGTAGAGGAGAGTTTGTTTGTTTCTTTGGTACCTCTCAGGCGTGGTGACACAAAGGGAGTGCGACGTCCCTCGTCGCGCATCAGGACCTGATGGTTCTGATGATCTTTGAATGGACGTGTATGCTTTTCTGAGTATAGATGTAGGAGTGTTCGTGTGCGTTGGGTGCGTTAGCGTGAGTTGGCGTATTCACGTGTATGAACAGATACTACATTATATTCAGTTTTGAGAGGTTCAAAAAAAAAAAAAAATATTGTGCAAGCTCAAAATCAAAAGGCCTGCATAATATCAGCCCATAAAAATAGAAAGAAAAGCCGTTAACCTAGCCGGCTCAGCCCAGTGGACAACAGCAGACACCGGCTCAGCCCAGTGGACAACAGCAGATAGAAGCCCACGAAGCCTGGCGAGCCCACCAACACTTGGTCAGTATTTATCACGCGTCCAGCCGCCAGAGGCGGGTCGGAGTTGAGTGCTTCGAGTTCCCCTTCTCCTATCCCTCACCTCCCGATCGCCGCCGCCACCGCCGCCACCGCCGCCCCGAGCACCCCGCCTCGCCTCCCCTTACCCTACCGGAGCCATGGTGTCTGAGGCGAGCAAGAAGAAGGCCGCGCAGAAGAAGGCCGCCGCGGCCGCCAAGAGGGGAGGCAAGGCGGCGGCTGCCTCTTCTTCCTCGTCGTCCTCCGCGGCCGCCGAGAAGGCGGCGAACGACGTGGCGGCTCTCAAGCTCTCCGACCGCACCTGTACCGGGGTCCTCGCCTCGCACCCCCTGTCCCGAGACATCCACGTGAGCATCCGTTCCCTTCCTCTTTCTCGATTTGTAGAGTCTGAATCTAAGTCTCTGATGAACTGGCCAAGTAATCGGAAGGCCTAGCGCTTTGTTTTCTTTGGTGACGTCGCGTGATGGTGGTGTGTGTGTTTTGGGGCCGTCTGAGATCGTAGATAGCCTGGGTCTCATGAGATCCGACCGATCTATGTGCTGGAGGGGTGTTCATATGCGCAAGAACCTCTCACATATCTTCGATTTGTCTGCATAAGATTATTTTTACTTTTACTGAGTATTCGTCTACGGATGTGTTGATGCTCTGTAGTGTAAGGGCCGCGAATAAAGAAAGTTCTTTGTTCGGTGAATAAGGAACCACGACCCTCTCGGGTAGTACTGCCGCTATTACAGCTGCTTAGCTGATGAACGGAGGATGTAGGTAGCCTTTCCCATCTTGTTGTACGTTGGTCCTCCACTTTCTGACGAAAGTGACTGTATACCTCTGAAATATCCTGTATTTGCACATGTTCTTTTCCCTAGGATGTGCTTGTTTAGATGTTGATCTTCCCTGTAGCTCGTGGTACCCATCGTATAGTTACAAGCGCTACATATCCCATTTATCCTTGCATTCTGTATATTGTGGTCCTATTCTGAGGAATGATTGTGATATAGTAAAATTCGATGCCCATGTATATTTTAGTCATTTTTGGGCGGAGGTACTTCTGTCATGCTATTAGTGATCACAGATGAGAATATTTATAAAACCAATGCTTCTTTCCTTTTACTTGTAATTCGACACATTTCCAATAAGGGAGGTGAAAGGGCTCTCTGTACCGGTTGATCATTTCTATAAAACGTATACTGATGCAATTATGTCATCATATGTGACCTGGTTCAATGATTCACTTGTTCAACATTTTAGTGTGTTCTTATTGGTTTTTGAATTTACTGATTTTGTTAAACATTGAGTTCCTATTTTTCTAATCGATGATTTCAATGTTGCAGATAGAGTCTCTATCCTTAACATTTCATGGACATGACCTTATTGTTGATTCTGAGCTGGAACTGAACTACGGGAGGTATAAGCATAATCTATCACTCTTTTTCAATCTATTACCTCCAATAGTGTTGTTGGTCATGTCTTTGACACTTTTATTTGATCCCAGGCGATACGGTTTGCTTGGGTTGAATGGCTGTGGAAAATCTACCCTTCTCACAGCTATAGGCTGCAGAGAACTTCCTATCCCTGAACATATGGACATATACCATCTCAGCCATGAGATTGAGGCTTCAGACATGTCTTCATTACAAGCTGTTGTTAATTGTGATGAAGAAAGAGTCAAGTTGGAAAAGGAAGCTGAAATTTTGTCTGCACAGGTCAGCTTTTGAGATCCATTGTGTATTCTCTACATCCTGCCTTGCTGCTGTTGCAAAGTGTTGCTTCATGCACGAGACGTACTAAACAGTTAACATAATTCCTTTTGTTGATATGTTTAGGATGATGGTGGTGGCGAAGCTTTGGAGCGCATTTATGAGCGCCTAGATGCGTTGGATGCATCGACTGCTGAAAAGCGTGCTGCTGAGATATTGTTTGGTTTAGGTTTTACCAAGGAAATGCAGGCAAAGAAAACAAGAGATTTTTCTGGTGGTTGGCGTATGAGGATTGCTCTGGCAAGAGCACTGTTCATGAATCCAACAATCCTTTTGCTTGACGAGCCCACAAACCATCTTGGTAAGTACTGTTGCAAGTGAACCGAATGAATATTCATTTAGAAACTGTGTTTTCGGCTCATTAATACTCTTCGCTTGGTGACTGGTGAATTAAAATTTTATTGCAGAATGCTAATTTGATAATTTGCAGCTATATTCATACATATGGGGATCACATACTCTGTCCAATAGTACAAATATAGTTTTCTTTTCTGTTTGATGTCAACAAATTCATGCAGAGATGTATTTTGTGGATTTCTTTATACCTTTATTTTCTGAAATGCCTCTAAAGTTGATGTGTTGTACTGGTCTGGCATGACTTGTTTATGTCCTCTTGTACCCTTGTGATTTGGTAGTTCGCATCTAATATAGCGTACTAATCTAATCTTTACAATAAAACAAGTTATTGAACTTCTGTAGATCTCCTGGAGGGTCTTTGAAGAGGACTAATTCTGTACATTCATTTGCAGATCTTGAGGCTTGTGTCTGGTTGGAAGAGATGCTAAAGAAATTTGACCGCATACTGGTTGTCATATCACACTCACAGGACTTTCTGAATGGAGTGTGCACTAACATCATCCATATGCAGAACAAGAAGCTCAAGTTATACACTGGTAACTACGACCAGTATGTTCAAACTCGCTCTGAGCTTGAAGAGAATCAAATGAAGCAGTACAAGTGGGAACAGGAACAGATTGCTAACATGAAGGAGTATATTGCAAGGTTTGGTCATGGTTCTGCAAAGCTCGCACGTCAGGCCCAGAGCAAAGAGAAAACTCTTGCGAAGATGGAGCGTGGTGGTCTCACTGAGAAGGTTGTTAGGGACAAAGTTCTGGTGTTCCGCTTCACAGATGTTGGCAAACTTCCGCCGCCTGTGCTGCAGTTTGTTGAAGTCAAGTTTGGATATACTCCAGATAATCTCATCTACAAGTCTCTTGACTTTGGTGTTGATCTTGACTCTAGAATTGCACTGGTTGGTCCCAATGGGGCAGGGAAGAGTACTCTTCTGAAGCTCATGACAGGTGATCTGACTCCAACTGATGGTATGGTCAGGCGCCACAATCACCTGCGCATTGCGCAGTACCATCAGCATTTGGCTGAGAAGCTGGACCTGGACATGTCAGCCCTGGCATATATGATGAAGGAATACCCTGGGACTGAAGAAGAGAAAATGAGATCTGCGGTTGGTAGGTTTGGCCTGTCTGGGAAAGCACAGGTGATGCCTATGAGGAATCTTTCCGACGGACAGAGGAGCCGTGTCATCTTCGCATGGCTGGCGTATAGGCAGCCACAGCTTCTGCTGCTTGACGAGCCTACAAACCATCTTGATATTGAAACCATTGACTCACTGGCGGAGGCACTGAACGAATGGGATGGCGGTATGGTCCTGGTGAGCCATGACTTCAGGCTGATCAACCAGGTTGCTCAGGAGATCTGGGTGTGTGAGAACCAGGCAGTAACCAGGTGGGATGGTGATATCATGGATTTCAAGGCACACTTGAAGAGCAAGGCTGGTATCTAACTAGAAAGCCTTTATTTATTCTTTTCTCTTCGGAGATCTATAGCCGACATGAGTTTTCTTAACTCTGTATCACGAAGTCCCAGTTTTCCTGTAGTAGGTTATCCTAGTAATCATTATTGTATCGGATTTGCTCCTGACTTGTGTTTTATCAGAACCAGAGTTTATTATAATACCTGAAATATGGATCTATATATTTTTGAAATTTATTACCATTTTATTAAGGTTTGGCCGAATGGAAGCTAGGATTCTTTTTCTGATTTCGATTTAGATGAATGGTGCTGTCGGTACAAGGATGAAAATATGCCCACTTTAATTATTCATACAAATGCGTTGTAAATGATTGTACGTAATGCTTTGTGAAAGGCTTATGCACATAATTAATTCAATCACGGTATTTTCATTATTTGTTTGTTTGTGTGGAAGCTCATAACTTTTTTGCCTGAAATCTAAAGAACCTCCATTCTTCTAAAGCTTATAAAATTTGTGGTGTGCGAGCGCGCGCTGAAGGCTTTTTGTCAACGCAGGAGGTAGGGTGGTCGCAGGCCGAAAATCCTTACCTGAGCGCGCTAGATGGTTCATGGTTGGCTGAAAAATCTGAGTGAAACGATACAACTTTCCAGTTTTTGCAAAATCTGACTGAAATTGATACTGAAAACAATCAATTTTTTGGGCTGCAGTCATGAAGGAGATTTAACACGTGCCACTTTCTGATTTGTTTGAAAAATCGATTGAAACCCATCCTGTTTTTAGCTGATAATCATAGTGTCAATCCCTATTATTTACCAACAGTGATGTGATAGAAGGAAAGTTCATTACGCAGGTTGACATCAGAACTAAAAGGAACTGTGAAAGGGGTCTTGGCCTAATGGTTAAGACATCCGAGTAACATCTCTCAGGTTCTGGGTTCGACTCCTCGTGGGAGCGAATTTCTAAAGATTTAACGGCATTTGTGCTTTCAGTGGTAGGCGACGCTCCCGTCGACAGCGAGGCGCCAGCGGTGACCTCGTATCTCTAGATTTGCCAGCTCAGTCTTCGAAGATGCTCATAGGGGTAAGGTTTGCGTATGTGTGTTCATAGGGGTGAGTGTGCGTGCGTTGTGAGTGTCTGAGCTGTACTGTGTAATCTTAAAAAAAAACTAAAAGGAACTGGCGAAACGGCGCGCTCTGCCGCGCCCGGACAGGAATTGGCCCGTGCTCGTACGTGGTTGGGATTTGGATATTGATTGTGGGCCGGCAACTCTGTTCGCCAAACACTGCTGCTTTTTTTTCCCCAATGCAGTTTTACAAAACTTTTTTTTGCTTTTAATTTCTACAGTAAAAATCAGTTCACAAGCCAACTGCGTAATTTTGTGTGTATTCAAGGATCAGTATGCAAATTCTCAAAGCAGTTGGCGCTACTCTAGGAACAGACCAGGTATTTCAACATGGGTCGCGCAATGCAATGAAAAAAATATTCAGGAACAAATCTGTTTATGGATTCACATGGGAACACATGGGAGCTTCCGCTACCTTTTTCTTTTGCCCCCTCCGTTCTCGCTGCCACGCGCAGAAGCGCCCAAGCCACGCGGCCGTGCTTAGCCACACAATCCAATAGATGTCCTAGTTTTTTTTTTAGACGGTCATGGGGGGAGAGCATCCCCACCTGAATTCGTTGATATAAGGGTCAGGCACGTGGCCCGTCCATCAATAGTTACAACATTTGTGACAGACCACAGATTACAAAGAAGAGTCACTAACATGAACACTGATTACGAACAACACTAGAAGGAGGGCATCAACACACGCACACATCCCGTACACAAAGCGATGGGCATCCAACTATAGCAGAAACTCCAAGACAAACGCCTTCAGGAAGGATGTGGCATCAAACGAGCCCGTTGTCCAATCCAGCGATAAGTGCTGGACATAGGTTTTCACCCGGAGAATATTATGATGGCAAGATAGGACACCTCGGCAATGCCTCCAAGGAGGGAAATGGCACGCAAGGCGTCATCAAAGCCGGCGTTGAGCAAGGCTTTCGCCTGGAGCCCTATACCATCAGACTGCTCTTGTTGCACCCACAGAGACCACCAGATATAGCACGAGTGAGCAAGGCACAAGGCATAATGCTCACCCTCCATAGCTGTCAACCACCAACCATTGTACACCACCACCACGGCAATCCCTTTCATGAGCTCCAAAAGCTCGAGCAGTTAACGGGATCCAGATCACGGTGCTCCATGACACTCAAAAAAAAAGCTGCAATCAAAATCACACAAACACTGCTCACCGGCGATAGGCAATCCGAAGCATGACCACCATGAGCACACATCGGTCTTTTCGGCGGACAGCAGGTCGGCCGACGTGACCACCACGCCGACCTTGGTGTAGATTTGACCACAGCAACCTACTACCTCCATCCCACAATGCATGTCGTTTTAGCCAAAACGATTTTTCCCACAATGGCTGTCGCCTGCCGCTTCATGGCCCACGCCCCGACTGATCCCACGCAGCGGTCGGTCGTCCTCCACCACAAAAAAAGGAAAAAAAAATATCTCGGTCTTTCCTCCTCCTGTCTCCAAGCGAACGAAATCCCCTCCCCAACCCGGCCAAATCCTCGTCCTCGGTCCTCCCCGGCCAAATCCTCGTCCTCTCCGACCAAATCCCCTCCCTCCCTTCACTCCCCACCAAATCTCCTCTCTCCCCGGTCAAATCATCGTCGATCTGCATCGGCGGCGAGCTGCAGATCGACAGCCGTACCCGGCGCAGGAAGGGATTGCCGACCCACGCGAGCTCCCTTGTCCGGATGCGCGTGGCGGCGTCCTCGCCCAGGCAGCCGAGCGCCGTGGCGCCTGCGTACGAGCTTCTCGGTGCGTGTCCCCGGCCGGCCGCGCGACTGCTCCTCGGCTCGCACGGACGTCGCGCGGACGAGCTCCTCCGGGGACGACGGAGGCGACCCGTGCTGCATGAGCGGAATGGGGACGCTCGTGGCCTTCTCCATCGGCAAGCAAGCCAGGCGGCTCGGGCACGGCCGCACGGGTGGCGTCCAAGGCCTGCGCGACGGCCTTGGCTAGTTGCGCAGAGGAGATTTTTTTTTTCTTGAGACTTGTTGAGCGGAGGAACGGGCGAGCTGTTCCGCGAGGAGGAAGAGCGGCGTGGGGATCGAGAAATTCGTCTGATTAAATGAGGGCAGAAGTGTCATTTTCCCTTTGCGTTGTTTCCGCTCCCTCCTCGCAGAACGACAACTATTCAGGGAAGGAGGGAGTACAAACGGGCCACCAAGGAGCGAGAATGGGGTCAAATTCGGCTACACACGACATCTTCGCATGTGGGACGAATCCGACCCCTAAGAGGGCAGATCTGGCCATGAATGGCCGCCAAGAGCTCCAAGGTGAACCCGTCTCCGTCGCTGTTACAACCTGACTGCCTGCTGCAATCAGGTGGTGATGGAGTGTGTGAGCGCCAGGTGGTGATGAAGGGGGACAGCTTTTACAGATCCATGGCACAACTCTGATCGGGTAGCGATGAAGGCCCGGCCCCAGCCCCTGGCCGACGGCGATTGCCGCCGACCGCTGGCCGCGGGCCGAGCTGCCGCACGCGACGGCTCCAGAGGTAGAAGAAGCTCGGCGCCTCCTGCCGAAGAACGCCGGTCGCGTCGCCGGGGAACACACCGCCGCGCCGCCCTGCCCCCACCACGGCACAGAGCCGCGAGCAGGGGCGCTCGCCTCCTGGCCAGAGGGCGTCCAGATCTGGCCATTGGAAGCCTCGATCCGGCGAGCTAGACGCCATCCATGGCTGACGGTCGAGGAACCTCCTCGGCGTGCTTCAGATCTGAGGAGAGGGAAGGGGATGGGAGAGGAACGAAACAAATCGAACGGAGAGCTGCGAACGGTGCCGGTTGTGCGGCACCGTCGCTAGCCGCCGCTGCCGGCCGTGCCCTGTGGCGGCGGCGGCCGGAGCTGCTCTGCTGATGGGGGTGGTTGGGCGGCGGCTGTTGTCGCCCTCGAGTCGCCCCGAGCGAGGCGACGCGAGGGCCGAGCTAGTCCAAACCTGTATTATCTTTAAGTATTTGACTTGCCCCAATAGATGTCCTAGTTAATGCCGGCCTGGCCTTCTCTTTTTCAGACTCCCTCTTCATCGCGCCACAGCTGCGCACTGCCGGTGCCAGCCTCTTCGTTTGCACCGATGAATGGGTTCGCGAGAGAAGCCACCCTCGAGTTCCTCCATTCTTTCAACAGTGCAGCTCCACTAAAGTCAGTTAACACCGGCCAAATGTCTCTACCCCAGTCCCGTTTTCCCTCTGTCCTCCGCCCACCGTGCCTGATTTAGAAGCGAAGAGGCTCCGTACTTCCATGGTCGACCTTCATTCCGCTGCGAAGTGCGAGGGGAGGTGGCTGGACCTGACAGGTAAATCAAGCCCAGCCATCGGCGGAGGCAGCCAACCCCTACCTCGCCTGCATGGGCAGCAGCCCTGTGGAGGCGGACACCCCGTGGCGTCACCTGACGTCGTCCTCGATAGTCCAGACAAAGCTCTAGTGCATCGTCCCCGAAAACGTGCAGCCGTCTCCCCTCGTCTGTGCCGTCGGACCACCTTGCCTCCACCAATGTTAGACCATAAGTCTAGAGCAGGAGTGCATCCGCCGGCGGACCGTGAGCACCTCGTCGACGCCGGCGAATGTTCGGGCATGGAAATCATGGCCAGACACGGGTCGACCTCCGTGTTGGCTTCCAGCTGCCAAGGTGGTCGACGCGAGGCATGTGTGGAGAAAGCTGTCGTGGCCCACGGCCCGGCATCACACACCGTCGTATGGTGCCAACATGCATGGTGGAATTTTTATAATCTAGCCCCTTTCGTTAAAGATATTCACATTTAGACTCTCCAGACAAAGATTTCCAGAAATGGACCCTATAGGTGGGCGCCGTGTCATTTGGCGCCCAGGTTAGATAGGTGGCACGGCGCCACCTATTGTAGGTGGGCGCCAAATGACACGGCGCCCACCTATTGTAGGTGGGCGCCAAATGACACGGCGCCCACCCCTGGAATGGACCCTATAGGCGAATGCTGAACTGACATCGTGAGCGCCAGAATCATTGGCGCTCAGGTCCCATAGGTGGGCGTCAAATGATGTGGCGCCCACCTGTGCAACCTGAGCGCCAACAGAGAAAAGGGTCCATTCTAAGAAATCTTTGTCCCAAGGGTCCAAATGTGAAAATCTTTAACAAAAGGGGCTAGATTGTAAAAATTCCACCCATGCATGCTGGTTGCAGAAGGTGTACAGGCCGGCGAAGTAGAGGGGGGAGGCTTCACGATGGATTCCTTCTGTTGTGTAGCCCACGGCCCGTTAGTGCCAACCGACCAAGCAAAAGGTGGGGCAACGCGTTCAGCTGTGAGGTTGGCCATGCCATCTAGAAGGTAACGTGTTGCTTCGTGTGCATGGCCACGTTGTCTCAAATGCTCTGGTGGGCGGAAGGCTACGCGCCTTCAGCTCCACACTATTTGTAACGGAGCAGCCAACATTTAACTTTATTAGTTGGATTGGTGGATTATGTGTCCATGCAGTTAATGGGAAAACACCTGGTAGTATATACAATAGGCACACACATTTTAATATGCCGGTCGGATCTCAGCAGCTTCTCAGCAGTGAAAGAGGAATGTGAAAGGCCGTTATGCTTCTATGGTGGATACTTGGCTAGTAGCTTTCTATATAAGCGCACGGTTTTATACCTACGCAATGTGCGATCCTGGAGGACCTTGACGGAGGGAGCTTCACCCCACGGGCGCCGGCCTCCGACGAACGAGACGCGACGCGAGGACTCGAGGAGAGAGGCGAAGCGGAGCCAGCCCAACGTGGAGAAGGCTTCCCCAAGACCCCAAGAAGGGAGGAGAAGATGACTCCCTCGCGTTCCCCCACCACCGCCGCCGCCCCTCTCTCCTTGCCGCCCCGTGATCCCTCTCCGATGGTCGTCCCCATGCCTCCCTTTAGATCTCTTCACGTCTGGCGTCATGGATGTTCATCTAGATCGCAAGCCAGGTCGCGATCTGGAGAAGGAGATTTGGAGCCGCTTTGGTGTCTCGGTGAACTTCTCGCCGGGTCAAGGCCTTAAAGAATTCTTCCTGGTGGTTTCTGTGGGGCGATGTAAATTTCGTCTCTCGGATCTGGTGATTGGTGAATTGCTGCAAGCTTCTCTGGGTGGAGTCTCCACCTCCTTTAAGGTTCTTTGCCTGGGTGACTGAGTCTACAGATTCTCGGTATCATCCAAGCAGGTGGGATTTTTCATCTACAATCTTCGTTCTTTTGAGTGTGATGCTTTCAAGATTCTGTTTCATTTGTGGGGCAATGGAGGCCACAAGCTGATCGTGAGCAGGTCAATTGGGAAAGAGAACAAGAGGCAGAATGGACAACAGTGATCAACAAGAAGAAATTGAAGAAGGTGTCTTATGCGGATGCAGTTAGATCAAGTGATGCGTCCAAATTTTTGACAGGTGCAAATAAAATCCCTCTTCCTGATAATTCTACAGTTCGTACTGCAAAAGTTTTTGATTGCATTAAGTCGAGTCTGCCTCAGCATACTGCAAAATCTGTCTTTGATTGATTGAAATTTCCCAAAATTTCTGTCTTTGATCAGATTGTTTTTGGGCCGAATACTGAATGTGGGGAAAATTTGAGATCTAGAAATTCGAATTTTGAATCTGATAACCTTGAACAAGGCGCTAATTTAGGATCCCAGCCGAATTTCAAAAATGTAGGCCACAATTCAAAGGCAGCTCAGCAAACTGGTGGGCCGAAAGCTGGTTCGGAAGCCCAACAAGTGCTGCAATGCACGAGGTGCCTACGAACGAATCATGTGAGGCGCAATTGTAGGATCAGGATTAGATGTTTCTCCTGTTCTGGATGGGGCCACATATCTATTCACTGCAGGGGTAAAAGAATCCCGGATATTTCTCGTCCAAGTTTTCCAAAAGTCAATCAGGTCAACCAGTCTAATACTTATGCCACAAAGAAGAAACAAGTTTATGCAGAAAGGAGTTGCATATAAGTGGGGCTGCTAGTCAGGGCCCACCTAAAGCTCAATATACTGGGGTTGATCAGTTGGTAAGCATTGATGCCAATAGGGCGAGCGACCCCCTGGCTTCTCGTATCTGTCTTGATCTCCGGCTGGGCCGGGAAAACCCCATCTCGCCGCCTTCCCCATCTACAGAACAAGCCTCAAACCCACAATCTCGTTCTAGTGTGCCACCAATAGCAGAGCAAGTCTCTCAACAAGATTGACTTTGCTCTGAGGGAGCAATGGCTTTCAATCATATTGTTCCTGCTCCGTTCATCCCTCCGGGCTATCATAGAGTTCAGGTGCAGGGCAGAGCAGTCATGGCAAGGATGGTTGGTGGCCGGCTGCAGCCAAGCAATGAGGATGTTGCAATAGTCAGGATCCATCCAATGCCAGTGGCACAGGTACCGTTTGTCAACATTGTTGATGTTCTAGATGATTACTTTCGGCTTGAAAGGAGGATTAGGGTGCATGAAATCCAGCCATGTCCCTTTGGTCAAGCATATGTTAGATTCAACAGAATTCAGGATAGAAACATGATGGTGGATCTGGGTACTTGTCAGTATGGGAATATAGAAGTTACTTGTATAAGACACAACAGGGGATTAAATAGAAGGGCTGTTGTGTGTTTTGATGCTCCTTGGCTTCCCATTAGACTACTGGACACAGCAGCATATTGAGTCGGCAATTGCTTCGTTTGGTCGACTGATCACATGGGAACAGGACCTTAGTAGCCTTGCTAGAATTATTATCAGAGCACGAGTTCTTAACTTGGAGTCTGTTCCTAGATGGATTGTTGCGTTGAGGGCGAAGGTTTTCAGTCTGACTTGTGGACGGTCCAATGTGAAATTCTGCGCCAACAGATGGAAGGAATAGTACCGCAAGATGAGGACCTAATTCCTGAACCTGAGGATGTGGAGGTCATGGACTTCGACTTCTTTGGAGATGGGCATCAAGCTAATGCAGAAGCACTGGCTCCCTTTTTGGGAGACAATATAGAGGACAAGGGGCCAAAAGCTGCAAATTGGGGTGTCTGGCCAGAAAATGACAATGTACAGAATAATAATGCTGCTGGTGACGTCCAAGCTAATCAGTTTGACCTCAATGTCCCAATAGAGATGGAAGTGCAGGAACCCCCAATACCTGAGCAAGGAGCAGAGAATGTGCCACAAGTGAGTTGGGAACTATCTGGAAAGTCTGGAGCTAATTCTGGGTCACAGAATTCTATGGTTGCTCCAGACCAGTTGCTCAATGGAGTGGAAATACAGGCTGCACAGAGCATGAGCACAATGTTGGTTTAATACAGAATGTGCCACCAGAACAAGGAGCACAGATTAATCAAAACAATTTGGTGTTGGGCCTACCAGTTATTCCTGATATGAATATGGCTGAGGAAGAAGGCGAGGATGAAGAAGTGGATGAAGAGATCATAATTGATGCAGAGCCTATCCATCCTCACCATCACTTGGGTTTTGATTTAAATGAAGCAGCCATGGAAGTTGATCTTGTTCAGAATATGCCTGTGGCAGAACAAGTGGCACTTCAGGAAGGAGATACTGATAATCAGCTGATGTTGCAGCAGGGAAATATCCAACACCAGGATCTGCCTGTTCACTTACATCTCAACCTGGAACAGGTCATACAGGATGACCACCCTCAGGCTCAGCAAACTTTGGGAGCAGCCCAGATAAGCATGTGGCAAGTAATAACACACATCATGAGGACCTACATGTGGGGTTTATGATGTTTTCTGGTGATGAGAATGCTGATCCTGTCTCTGAAAGTTTTATGTGCTCCCCAAGTACCCATCCAAAAAAGATGAATGCTGAATGTGTGAGGCTGTGGGCTAAACATTTTTCCCCAAATGGCAGTAATGACACTGTTGTACATATTACAGACACCTCGTTGCCTTTCCTTACTGCAAAGCTTCTCTCTCCGAATCACTTTCAGTGGGCAAGGTCTTTCCTAACATCACCTGCTTGGGAGACTGTAAAAAAAAGGTGATCTTAGCAATACAAGCCTCGAATTCATGCTGCCTGATGCCTGCCCTGTGAAGACTGCACCAACCTGCCGGCTTAAAGAGATAGAGGAAATAAATGAAGACAACAGGGAAGATGAACTCGCTGAGGCCAATGGCAGCCCAAAGAAGAATGTGCTAATGCAGAACACCTCAACCCAATGTCAATCAGCGCCTATGCCTAGATGGAAAGTAATCAGTTGCAAGGTTGCATTGGTTGACACAGTGCTCAGGAGAAGCATCAGGCTCAAGGATAAACATAAGGGTTTCAAACCAGACTCCTGTATTGACAAGAGCTGTTATGCATGTCAATTGGAACCCCCAAGTCTGACACCTAGCATCATTAAAGACTTGGGTTCCAAGTTCTGTAAGATGGCTCCTGAGGAGCTGTCTGCTAAAGCCTTGAAGAAGAAAAGGAAAGCGAAGGCAATCGCCAGTACAAGTAACAAAGAGGGAGGCCCAATCAATCAGAAAAAGAAGATAAATGGCAAGAACAAGCAAGACAAGGCTGAAGCAAGCAAACAAAGTAAAAAGAGTAAAGATGAAGACAAAGCCAACAAGAAAACCAAGAAGTAAGATGGAGAAAAAAGCTGCTTGGGAGAGCTGCTGGGTTTTTTGGTTGGAAATCTGCTTGCTGGATGCTCTTTATTTTGTTTTATCACTTAAATACTTTGAACAATTTCAGTATGTCAACTGGTCTTATTATGACTTGAAATGGTGCTATGGTTGTTATGGTTATATGATGTGCTGGTTATTTAAATTCAGTGCTAATACTGGTCCTGCTTATTGGTATGCTTTGATGATATCCAGTGTACACACTGGTCCAATAAGGATGATGGTTGGTTTGATCAAATCCAGTACTAACACTGGTCCAATAGGGAACTGGTTCATTGGTTATTCTGAGTATTCTGATTATCTGTTGATCTGGTTATTTAAATCCAGTGCTGACACTGGTCCTGCCTCCTGGTATGCTGTGTTAGTATCAAGTTTGCACACTGGTTCTATGAGAATGATAGTGGGATTAATGAAAATCAATGCTAACACTGGATCAATGTGGAACTGGTTTATAGAATGGCTCGGACTTTGCAAACATGTTATGCAAGTGTTGCATTTTTCCAACGAAACACATGGTTTATTAATGGATACAAGAAGATCAATAAATCGTGATTGGAATGTGTTATGTTGGAATGTGAGGGGTATCAATTCTGACAAAAAGTGGGATGCCATCAAAAGTAAGATAAATGAGATGAAGTGCGATATTATATGCCTGCAAGAAACAAAAAGGGAGAATTTTGACATTTCTTATATCAAGAAGTTTTGCCCTGCAAGTTTCGATACTTTTGAGTACTTACCATCAGAGGGAGCTTCGGGAGGATGTATCACAATATGGAAGAGCAGCAAGTTCCTTGGTTCTCTGGCCTTTATGAATAATTATAGTATCTCGGTGGAGTTTACATCTTTAGTATCTGCGGATAAATAGATTATTACTAATGTTTATGGCCTATGTACACCAGAGGGTAAGGCTGCTTTTCTTGATTGGATGAAAGATGTAGAAATGCCAGAGGAAATTAACTGGTTGATTATGGGTGACTTCAATTTAATAAGGTCTCCCTAGGACAGAAATAAGCCAGGGGGATGTTAATGAAATGATTCTCTTTAATGAAGCAATAAGTAATCTGGGCTTAAGAGTTACCTTTGCAAGGGAGGGCATTTACATGGTCAAACAAGCAGCAAAACCCACTTTTGGAGAAGTTAGACTGGTTCTTTACATCTGCAACCTGGACCACTAATTTTTCAGGAACTATGGTGTACTTATCATCAAAAGATACTTCAGATCATGTCCCATGTGTTGTCAAAATAGCTACCAACATCCCAAAAGCACAAGTGTTTCGTTTTGAGAACTACTGGATGGAATATGAGGGATTCATGTAGACTGTACAAGATAGCTGGTCCAAGGATGTGCTCTGTGAAGGCAAAGCAAAGAGAATAATGGCAAAGTTCAAAAATCTGAGGAAAGACTTCAGAATTTGGCAGAAGCAGATAGCAGGATTAGCCACAACTATCAGCAATACGAAACAAACAATCATGCTGCTAGACATAATGGAAGAGACAAGGGACCTTACTCTGGAAGAATGGAATTTCAGAAGTATACTACAAGAACACCTTCAGTCCTTACTACACAACAAGAAGATCTACTGGAAGCAGAGAGGGGATATTAAATGGGTGAAATTTGGGGATGCTTGTACAGCTTTTTTCCACTTAAGAGCCACAATAAACCATAGGTGGAACACAGTGGCATGCTTAACTAATCAGGATGGAAATCTGGTATATGATCATCACAGTAAGGCTGACCTATTATGGAATTCATACAAGGAGAGTCTGGGTACATGTGAATTTGAGAAGATGCATTTTGACCTGCAGAGTCTAATCAATGAAGTGCAAGGTTTGGGATGGCTGGAAGAGCCTTTCACAAAAGAAGAAATTGACAAAGTAATTGCTGACTTGCCATCAAATAAATCTCCTGGTCCAGATGGTTTCAATGGTGATTTTCTCAAAAAATGTTGGCCAATATTGCAGAGGATTTTTATGACTTATGTCAGGCTTTCTATAATGAAGACATTTGTTTACAGAGTGTTAATGGATCTTATATCACATTGGTGCCAAAGAAGGATAGTCCAGTTTTGGTGGGGGATTTTAGGCCAATATCCTTACTAAATTCATCAATTAAACTTCTTACAAAACTCCTGGCAAATAGGCTACAAGTGATCATCTTGCAGTTGGTCCACCAAAATCAATATGGGTTTATCAAGACAAGAAGTATTCAGGAATGTTTGGCATGGTCTTTTGAATATCTTCACCTCTATCATAAGTCAAAGAAGGAGATTGTGTTACTGAAGTTGGATTTTGAGAAAGCATTTGATAAAATTGAACATCAGGTAATCTTGGATAAACTAAAGCACAAAGGGCTTGGACACAAATGGATTAATTGGTTCAAAATGATTCTTAGCTCTGGTACCTCATCCATTCTACTAAATGGGGTGCCTGGTAAAGTATTTCATTGTAGAAGAGGAGTGAGGCAAGAAGACCCTCTATCACCATTGCTCTTTGTCCTAGCAGCAGACCTTTTACAATCAATTTTGAATGAAGCCAAGAATAAGGGTCTATTGAAGCTTCCTATACCTTTAAGGGCAGGAACAGATATTTCACTGGTGCAATATGCAGATGACACTCTGGTCATAATGGAAACATGTCCTAGGCAATTGTTGATACTCAAGGCTCTTCTGAACACTTTTGCAGACTCAACTGGTTTAAAAGTAAACTATAGTAAGTCAGTCATGGTACCAATAAATGTGTCTGAAGAAAAAATGGACATTCTCTCAAGGACCTTTAATTGTCAACAGGGCTCAATGCCTTTGACTTATTTGGGTTTGCCTTTGGGGCTGACCAAACCATCAGTTCAAGATTTCCTTCCAATGGCGCAGAGGGTAGAAAGAAGACTGGTGGGATGCTCACAATTCTTGACTCAAGCAGGGAAGTTGCAGTTGGTTGACTCTGTTTTAACCTCAACAACTACCTTTTTAATGTGTACTTATAAAGTGCCGGCCACCATTCTTGATCTCATGGACAAATATAGGTTGCATATGTTATGGAGAGGTTCTGATATCAATGCTAAAAAACCACCATTAGCAGCCTGGAAGTTATGCACTAGACCGAGAAGTGAAGGTGGGTTGGGCATCAAGAGACTGAGAGTGCAAAATGATGCCCTGCTTATCAAGCATTTACACAAGTTCTTCAATAAAGAAAATCTACCATGGGTGAAATTACTTTGGGAAAACTATTATAGTAATGGAAAATTACCAGGTATGCAGGCTAAAGGTTCCTTTTGGTGGAAAGATATAGTTAAGCTGCTGGACAGTTTTAAAGGATGGAATTGGTAAAAGTTAAGGAAGGATCGACAGTGTTGATGTGGCAAGATCAATGGGAAAACATGGTACCTAAATGGAAATATCTAGAACTGTTTAGTCTTGCAAAGAATCCAAATGTCACACTGAAGGCAGCAATTCAGAATGGACAATTAGTATAGCAATTTCATCTACCTTTGTCCGAGCAGGCTTATAATCA
Source organism: Eragrostis nindensis (assembly GCA_012490785.1). Classification (NCBI taxonomy): domain Eukaryota; kingdom Viridiplantae; phylum Streptophyta; class Magnoliopsida; order Poales; family Poaceae; genus Eragrostis; species Eragrostis nindensis. The sequence goes on from JAAXCT010000338.1 coordinate 86,942, forward strand.
GTATATTCAATTGGAAGAACTTATCCAAGAAATAGAGTTCAAAGAAGAGCCTGATAATTGGTTGCACCAAGGAAAATTTCAGAACTACTCTGCATCAAAATCATACAAGGTGCTAATAGGACACATACCAGTTCATCCAGCTTTTAAGTGGATATGGGCTTCTTCTTGTCAACCAAAGCACAGAGTTTTTTTCTGGCTCTTCTTGCATGATAGGGTGAACACAAGAGGTATGCTGAGAAGATGGAAAATGCATTTGGAATCATATGTATGTGAACTTTGTATATGGCAGAGAGAAGAAACCTTGAGGCATCTGTTCATGAAATGCAACTTTGCCCGAGCTGCTTGGCACAGGATTGGTATCAACATGCCACAACATCTTAGCCACCTGCAAGTGGTAAAATATCTGAAAAGAAGATTAAATGTTCCTTTCTTCATGGAAATTGTAATTCGTATGTTCTGGAGCATTTGGACTACCAGAAATGATTGGATATTTGAAGAAATTGATCCAACAGTGGACAATTGCATCAGGAAATTCTTCAGAGAGCTCAAGATGGTTGTCCATCGAGCTAAGGACAAGCATGTGCAACAACTTCAAGATTTTGTCATGGGATTCAGTCATGGGATTGATTTTGCTTTTTATTTTCCTTGGTTGCTTTTGTCTCCCTACTTTTTTGGCCTCTTCGGTCTGTACTTTTTCCTTTGTAACTTTATTTTTGGCTTAAATAAATTGCTGTAGGGGCTTGCCCCTCCGGTTTGCTTAAAAAAAAAGTAGCATTCTATATGTGAGAGCCCGAGCCCGAGAGCCCGAAATGTACTACACAATCCTGTCGGCCGGGCTCGGCTCTTCCTTTGATGAAAATCAAAGAGCCCGAGCCCGAGGCAGAGGGTCAATTCAGATGCCGCACTCGCTTTCGCTTATCACTGTCACCGCTTTATAAATTGAAACGCATGCCTCCTCTGTCCTTCAACAGTTAGTCAAGCCATTCCTCTTCCATTCCTTGGACGCCTCTGTTCATCTCCTCTCCCGCACGGCCGCCGGCAGCATCAGCTCCCAATGGACCCTGTCGATCCCGCCGGCGGTGGTAGGGATGACTACGGTCCTTGGCCGCTGGACGATGCCGACCCGGTGACTTTGTTCCTCCTTTCATCCCCATCGCCACCACGGGCGCTCTCACCTTACCTATCGTTGTCACAAGAGGAGCTCCTCAGATTGTGAAACGTCGATGACGGACCTAACTCGCGGCTTGATATGAGCACTGGTCCTCCTGCTGCTGCCAATCATGATGGCGCGCCATCTGAGACAGCGCAAGGCCCGAGCGCAGGTTTTCTTCTTCGTCTCGTTCTTCTGCTGCTGCTTATTATTCGGTTTCTTCTTCACATGTTACAGCTTGTGTTGACGAAATTTTTCTACAGGATACCGAATACTTGTTATCCGTAAATCGATTTGTTTTCTGTCCCAAGTGCAAGTGGGGTGTCAGATAGAGATCAGGAATCTAAACTGTTCTTCCGTTGTTGTTTTCCACTTGTTGCAGTTGTCCTGTCTTCCCCACGTCGATAGCATTTGCCTCCGACGAACTTTGACCATCCTACTGGTTGCAGCATGGAGGACTACGGCCCCTGGCCGTTTGGCGACGAAGAGATGAGGTCACTCTTAGTTTGGCCGCCCTCACCACCACCGGCTCCGTCACTTTTCCCGTCATGGTCACAGGTGGAGTCGTGTAACCTCTGGAACCTCGATGACGAGCATGTTTCATCTCTGGAGGCGAGCTCTCGCCCAGGAGAGATAAACCATGCCGACACAGCATTAATGGTTGCCCCGCAAAGTGCCGGCGCCGGTGAAGTTTCTTGGATCCCTTCTCCACTCTTTTTCGTTCATCATAGCTTCATTCCATCACCGCCTTATGTTCTGGCTCTTCTCTGAACAGGAGGAAGCTGTGGATCAGCTAGTGAAGAATTCGAAAGAATCAATCGTAAATGGCAATTTCTTTTGTCCCGTAATGACGATGCCACAGTTTCCTCAAGCGTCTTCAAGCAGAAGCTTCTACAGGCTCTTGCATTCTTCAAGCAGTCAACAGATCTACACTTGCTGGTTCAGGTCTGGGCTCCCGTGAAGAACGGGGACCGTTATGTGCTTACCACTTGTGGACAACCCTTTGCCATTGACCATCACAGTCACGGCATTGGTCTTCTTCAGTTCAGGGCAATATTCATGATGTATATGTATGCCGTAGATGGTAATAATGCCGGGGAATTGGGACTGCCAGGTCGGGTATACCTGCAGAAAGTACCAGAGTGGACACCCAACGTTCAGTATTACTCTAGCGCCGAGTACCCGCAGCTCAACCATGCCATAAGTTACAACGTCCACGGGAGAGTTGCCTTGCCAGTGTTTGATCCATCTACGCAGTCATGCATTTCTGTCATTGAACTAGTAATAACATCAAAGAAGTTCAACTATGCGGATGAGGTTGACAAGATCTGCAAAGCCCTCGAGGTCAGGATATTTGTGCCCTGTTTTCTGTTATCTCACTCTATATCCACAGTTCAGTACGCATTCAATCGACCATGCAGCTAATATCAGACAAGATTTACAGTCAAAATCCAGTGGCCCACAATTATTTAATTGTACCTTTTGAGAAGGTGGTCGAGTGGTAGAACTGTGACAAATATACGGAATAGCACAAAAATAAGTAATTCGACTGCCTTACATACTGAGAAAAATAGCAAAACCTTTATACGCTATCCGTTCAGAAAAATAGCAGGCATATTTCATCTAATGAAGATAAGCTTTTGATCATGAAAATTACTCTTAATGCATAACTTTTCTGAAGCAGAAAATATTATTAAAAATATTAAGCTTTTTTATTATTAATCTTCGTTACAAAAATGATAGAAGTGTCATCTATGGAATAAAGATAACTAACAGGACAAACGACATTTGTGGCTACACAAAATTTGAACCGCTTGTGTTCTTAAATAAAAGTTCAAAAACTGCCTGACTGCATATAAAAAAAATGCATATAAAAGAAACTCCTTCATTAGATTGATCCACCGCAAATAAAAATACATTTCTGTGATTATATATATGGCAATGGACTTTACATGACAAATATTCAATCTTTCTGTTAGATAGAAACCTAATATCTTACTTTCCCATAGCCCAAACAATTTACCCCCGCCCACCCCAACCAAACATAAACACACAACATGAAAAAGAAATAAAACAAAATGAAGCAACCTTCATCTAATCAATAGTGATATCGTGCAGGTGCTACCCACGACCAAATATCCATATCACTATTACTTTATTGCTTCTTAATTAATTTCTTGTTTCAACAGGCAGTTAATCTCAGGAGCACGAATATGTTTGAGCGTTCAAGTGCCCAGGTGAGCACTTGTAATTAGTAGAAAAAAAAGCATTAACATTCTTCTAATCCGAGCAGCTTAGTGAAGTGATTAATTAGTCCTATCTTTTTTTTTTCAGATATGCAACGAAGACCGGATCAGTACTAATGGTGGCTTCAGTTTTCCACATCTTTATGAAGGGAAGAAGGAAGTTTCAATGTAACGCTCAAGGAGTTCAGTAGTTTGGTCGCACTTTAGCAAGACAACTTCTGAAGATTTCGGTACAGTTAAGGCAATATGCAAATATTGCAACAAGGCTCTGATAGCTCCCTCCACGTATGGCACTTCTCACCTATCAAGGCATCTTAAGAGTGTTCATCACATGGACCTATCAGCAAATACTGAAGCCTTAGTGGAATCCCAGAGGTCGTCTTGTTCAAAGGTACAACAGGTCAGAGAAATTTCTGACAATCTCATACCTTGGATTCAAGGTAATGAGAATGAGGTTAACTGTGAGCTCATTGAGTTAGACAAAAAGGATGCGCAACTTGAGCCCGTTAATGTGTCAAAAGAGCACAAAAATGGTACTTCAAGATCAAAATCAGAGGTTTGGCTCCATTTCACAAAGATAGTGGACATTGAAGATTCCGGCATCGTCAAGGCAAGCTGCAAACACTGTGATCAGGTGTTGAAAGCTGATTCAAGAAAAAATGGCACTTCTCGCCTGCGGAGACATGTTACTGATTTTCACAGGATAAAGTTAGCTGGATCACTCAAAATCAAGAAGAGACTGTCAATAAACAAAAATCAACATGGCTGTAACTCTTTTATGAGAGCCAAGGCTGGGTTTAATATAATCATCCAATTATCTAAAAAATAAACAAAAATCAACAAGAGACTAGCACCCACAAGATACAACCAAGGCAAAGATCACGAAGCCCCTGCATATCATGAAGTTGCGGCTGACAAATTCTTTGTGATGAAGTAATCGTGCTAGTTTCAGAATACTCTGTATCTGTTTCAGAATTCTTTGTGATAAAGCTGATAGTCATATATTATTAATGCTTTATTTTCAGATATTGTAAGCACTTGCATTTATACTAAATGCCAGTAAAAACTGGGCCTATTTCTAAATAATTGTTGAGTAGATGCATAAATTAGAACTTGCTTTCTTCAAACACAAAAGAAGTATAATTTCGCAGTTGTAATGTATTTACCACTTTAACATTCGTAAAAATGTTCTAATATTACAACTTGGTGCTTTACATCCGTATACTTTTTATTTTCTATAAAGAGCACATGAACAGTGAGGAACCATGTTGAGATGTGCCATGGTTCTCGATGATGATGAGTAATTGACAACCGTGTTGATTTGAGTTGACATGAGGTTTGGGTTGAAATGCGGGACTTTGAGGGTTGCATAAGCATATGCATGATTATGTTTATGGCTAACCGAAGTTGGTGCAGGTGATGAGAAGAATGGAGGAGAAGGAGAAACGTGTTTGCTTGTCTAATGATGTGTAGGTCAATGGAGTCAACTTGATGATCAACAGCAGGAGGATCGGGAGGACCAAGCGAAGGGTCCCGACGGGCTGGGACCGAGGAGGCTTGGGTCCGGGCGATCGAGAGGCCGGGTGAGGTCAAGGGTGATCCACACCGTACACGTGGCGGACAAGAAGCACGGAGGGTTTCGCGGTTTGGCCTCAAAACCGTGGAGGTGATGAAGACGGCGTGTTGACCAAGGTCAAGAGGCGAACGGGAGGCCGGTGCAAGTGAAGGGTCCCGACGGGCTGGGACCGAGGAGACTTGACGGCGAGGTTCGCGGGACGAGGTGACACACGTCGACATCGGGATGGTTTCCCGGTTGGCCACAAAACCGGTGGCGGTGGTTTCCCGGTTGACACTACAAGGCAAACCACCCTTTGGCAACACATAGTTTGCAACATATGGTCAAGCCGTTGCAGCTACAGTGACTGCAACACTTAGGAAGCGTTGTAGGCATCATTCGTATGGACTGCCCAGTAAGCCTTTTTCCTTACGTTTTTTTTAGTTTTATTTTTTCTGAGTTCTGCTCTTTTTTTTGCTTTCATTTTACAATCCAGTACCAGTCCGGCAGTCCCCCTGCGTCGAACTAGCGCCCTAGAAATACAACTTTTAAAAAAAATACAACAGAAGCAAATGCGTTGGCCAGGAATCGAGCCCGCAACTCAAAGGTTAGGTTCCGTAAGCACTAACCAACAAACCATCACACAGTTTCTGTATCGACTGCCCCACAAATTTATTTAAACAGTCTTTGATGGAACAATATAAGGTCCTAACTGTTATCGTGCTGTGCCATTACCCACAACGCCGCCGCCCCGTCCGCCGACCTGCGCCCTTGGCCACAACGCGCCGCCGCCCCATCCTCCTGCCCGCGCCACTGGCCACAACGCCGCCGCCCCATCCTCCTGCCCGCGCCACTGGCCACAACGCCGCCGCCCCGTCCTCGGCTCTAATTCTCATCTCCCACACATCCACGGTGTGCAATCCATCGTTGTTCTTCAGCCAAACATCTTGATCGATATTGCTACGGGTTGGACAGTAGGTTTGAAAACCTGTTGATTGGTGGTTCATCATATTACCGGCCTTCTCCATCTGATTCCGTCGACAACTGTCTTTGTTTACCTGTACAATCCCTTGTCGTCCACTGCATAAATCTTCAAGCAGCTACATCTTTTGAAGGAGAAAAAGGTTCTGGAGGAGGCTAAGGTACGGCATTATCTAACCTATTTCTATATCTTCTACATGAATATAAATTTCTGTTGATTGTTCCATGTGCATCTATAGAAAATAATAAACGAAGTAGTGCTTTTGTTTCTTTTTAAAATTTAATCGGATGCATGCCTTCTTATCCAGTTTCCATCAATTTACCAAATTTGTTCAGTGTCTGCAAGCTTTATACATTTTTTCAGCACTTCATTCCAGATTGATCGTTTAGTGCATATTTGTGTTGAATAACAACCTACAACCTTCACGAAGCACATGTGAACTATCCATTCCGTTATTGGTTACAATCATGGTGCCACCTTTGGCAATTAGTTCCTGTAGTGATCTATATTATGGAAACGAAAAGGTTAAAACTGCTTTTACTATTTACTTTCAATGGAATTAATAATTGTTTCAATTTATAGTTCGACGATGGACATAGAAGTCATCAAGCTTCTTCTGCGTTGTTCTAAAGGATCTATTGAGTACAACAATGGCGTGAAAGGTTTTGTCGAATTTGCGTTTAAAGATAAATCAGCAGATGCCAAGATTCATTGTCCATGTGAGACATGTGTGAACACTACACTTCTCTCGAGGGATGAGATATATGAGCATTTAGTTTGCAATGGGATACTTGAGAATTATGATGAATGGGACTTTCATGGTGAGCCTTCAGTCCAAGACGCTGCTGATCAGCAACCAGAGTCTCAGAATGACTCTGGAAGACATGCCAACATGCATCAATTGATTAATGATACATTTGGACATTTTTATGATGACATTCCTATGACAGATGGACCGGATTGTGCAAATCCACCTGTACATGGAGCAAATTCAGAAGCTCAAGAATTCTATAAATTGGTTAAAGATTCAGAGAAACCTTTATGGCAAGGATGTGAGTTATCAGAGCTATCTCTACTCGTGCTTTTGTTTAATATAAAATCCATGAATAAATGGTCAGATAAATCATTCGGTGATCTGCTTGATATTCTGCACATGGCAATTCCAAATGGAAAGCAGTTGCCTAAAAATTTTTATGAGGCTAAGAAAGTTATTTCTAAATTTGGCCTGGGCTATGAAAATATTCATGCATGCCCAAACAATTGTCAGCTGTTTTGGAAAGACAAAGCAAATGATGATTTTTGCTCGACCTGTAAGGCGTCTAGGTGGAAAGATAAGGAACCTGAAACTAAACTAACAAACAGGGAAAGAAGGAAAGCAATACCTAGGAAAGTATTGCGATACTTTCCCATTAAAGAGAGGCTGAAAAGACTGTTTATGTGTAAAGAAACAGCTCCTCTCCTCCAATGGCATGATAAAGGACGGATCAAGGATGATGCTCTACGACATCCAGCTGATTCCAAACTATGGAGGAGGTTTGATGAAAAGTTCCCGCCCTTCGCATCAGATCCTCGTAATATTCGGTTTGGCTTGGCTACTGATGGATTTAACCCATATGGGATGTTGAGCTCTAAACACAGTTGTTGGCCAGTTGTTTTGACAATCTATAACTTACCTCCATGGTTATGCATGAAAGAACATTATCTTTTGTTGTCTTTAATAGTTCCTGGTCCTAAAAGTCCTGGAGATAGAATTCATGTATTCCTGGAACCACTTTTGGATGATCTAAGAGATTTATTTCTGAATGGTATTTCGACATATGATGCATCAGAAAATGAAACTTTTAACTTGAAAGCAGCTGTATTAATGACAATAAATGACTTACCAGCCTTGGGAATGCTAGCATCCCATATGGTGCATGGAGAATATGCATGTCCACCTTGCGGTCAAAATGCATGGACCAAACGTCTGAAGCATGGGCAGAAATCTTGTTTTATGGGTCATCGTCGATTTCTGCCCGTTGATCATGAATTTCGTTTTGATCGAGATTCTTTTGATGGAACCACAGAGCTTGGAATGGAACCTATAACCTATTATGAGCGCCCTGTTTTGGATGAGATCAATGCTCTTGGTGATTTTAAGGAGTCAAAAACGTATAAGGCAGTAAGTAGTCTTTTCACATTGCCTTATTGGGATTATCTTCTTCTCCGATATAATCTTGATGTGATGCATATAGTGAAGAATTTGTTTGAAAATATTATAAATACATTATTGGGAGTAGATGGAAAGTCCAAAGATAATCTCAAAGCTCGTCAAGATCTCAAGGAAATGAACATCAGAGAAGACCTTCACCCACAACAAAAAGCATCAGGAAAGTACTATCTACCACCTGCAAGATTTGTTTTGTCTAAAGTGAGAAACAAACATTCTGTAAAGTTCTTCGAGATATAAGAGTTCCTGATGGCTATTCAGGAAATATATCAAGATGTGTGAATGTTGAGGAAGGAAAAATTCAAGGTACCAAAACTCATGATTGCCATGTCCTAATGCAACAACTCATGACAATTGCTTTGAGGGGCCTTCTTCCAGATGATATAATGGCAGTACTGTTTGATTTATCTGCATATTTTCAAGGAATATGTGCCAAAGTGCTTCATCTTCAAGAGCTTGATCGTTTAGAGCAATTGATTAAAATTACACTGTGCAAAATGGAGATGATATTTCCTCCTGGGTTTTTCACAGTTATGGTTCACTTATCAGTCCACTTAGCAACAGAATGTAAGATAGCTGGACCAGTTCGCTATCGATGGATGTACTTTATTGAAAGGTATTGATTCTCCCCATGTTGTTTTCAATTTTTTATTAAGTCATATGTAATATATCACCTACTGAAATGTAACTTTACATATTCAGATACCTTGGCAAATTGAAGTCATATGTTCGTAACAGAGCTCATCCAGAGGGTTCAATGGCAAATTCATATCTGGCTGAGGAATGTATGGTGTTTTGTTCCAGATATTTAGAAGGCTTCTCTACAAAACATAACAAACCATCGAGGAACGATGAGACTCGGGATGATCTTGAATCTAACTTATCTGACCATGAATCCTTATTGTTTCCTCCAATAGGAAAACCGTTGGGAAAACCATCTATATTCATTTTAACTGATTTAGAGAAAATGCAAGCCCATCGATATGTGCTATACAACTGTCGAGCTGTCATCCCTTATTTCAAGTAAGTGTTGTGTACCTATTAACATATTAAGGAAGATTATATTTTTACTAATTTCATGCTAATTTCCATCATTAGGGAAAATGCTGCTGATATCAAAAGGAGAAATCGTAACCGGCGACTAGCTCCTAAAACGATTGAGCAAATGCAACATAAAGATTTTCCTAATTGGTTTAGAGATCATGTGAGTACTATGCTTTAGTTTTTATAAAAGTGAATAAATTTGACTTATGTATATTTTTGGATGAAACAGATCATGCAGTTGGAGCAACAGAACGGTAGCGATAGCATCAATGAGGAAATTAGATGGTTGGCTCGAGGTCCATTGGACTCGGCAAGGAGGCATAGAGCCTTTAATATTCGTGGATACAGATTTCGAGCTAAGCGCTATGACAAGGTGACTCAGAATAGCGGAGTTGTTGTGACTGCAAAAACATCAAGTTATGCTTCGGCAGGTGATACTAACCCTGTTCTTGGAGATGTCATGTACTATGGACGGATACTTGATATAATTGAGTTAGACTATTATGGAAAATTCTCGGTGGTTCTGTTTAAATGTGAATGGGTTAATCCCACACAAGGAAGGGGAGTGAAAACAGATAAATATGGTTGTAAACTTGCGAATTTCTCTCATCAGATTCACACTGGTGATAAGATTGAGCATGAACCGTTTGTATTAGCCAATCAAGTTGACCAGGTTTTCTATGTTGACGACCACTTATATCCAGGATGGTCAGTTGTGTTGAAGATGAAGCCTAGAGATGTGTTTGATATGGGAGAAGAATGGAATGATATAGAAAGTGAACATTACCATGTCAGTACACTTGAGGACCTTTTCGATAATGGCCGGGGCAGTCACACATGGATTAGAAATGATATAGAGGGAACAACTATAGATCCACTTACAAGTTCGAATCAAGAAACTGAATTAAACACCTAAGGTTCTATTTTTAATTTGTTTTACAAAAATTAAATATTATACTGTTTAGCTAACACCTGACATATTTACTTCACTTTGAACAGGTTGTATTCTTCAAGACCTTGCTGGGCAACCAATCATCACTGCATCGCACACTGTTTCCTTCAGTTTGTCAAGTGGTCATTTTGTTACACCTTGTAGGTGTTTAGGTTGTGATATGATCTAGAGTGCCATATTGTGTAAACATGGATGTTGCCTGTCACAAAAACATGGATGGACGAGCTGTAATTTGCGTTTTAAACAGAATTTAGCTGCCCTTTGCATTAAGTGCCCTTTTTTGTTCAAAATATTTCCCCTGTTTGTTTTACTTATTTTCCTATGAAGGTGTAAATTAGCAATCAGTGTACTGGTGATCGATGTTCTCCTGTCCTCTTATGGTTACTACTGTTATTCTGAATTTTGTTATTGTCTTTTATACTGCTGGGAGCCCAAACCAAGGAAATATAATACACTTATAAGCTAATTTCTAAAAACCTTCTTGAGTTATTCTGAATTTTGTTGTTGTCTTTTATACTGCTGGGAGCCCAAACCAAAGGAAATATAATGAAAAGAACCAAAAAAAAAAAAGATTCGAACACAGGCTGAATGCATAAAACAAATGGAGCTGTGCCGCTAGAGTACAAGTCTCTTTGTGGCTAAGTGTGTACAGTTTTCTAGTAATTAGCATGAAAAAACTCAGATTTTTTGGAAAAAGGTCTGCGAGAAATAGAGCCAAAGGAGTTTGGACTTTGTATTCGCACCTTCGGCAAAAAATTAGCGTCAAAGGAGGTCGAACACCAGACCTTCAGGGTAAGGTGTGCCGCGTTTACCACTAAGCTATCCATTAACTGCTGGTTGAGAATTGACAATAAATATTTTTGTTTAAACGCTCAAATAATTTGGACAGGTGGCCAGCACGATCCTCGTTTGACGGGTTGGGCGAATCCCGTCGCGCCACATGGCAAAACAAAATGAAGAACGCTTGTCTGGGTCATTTTTCTCTTTTTAATCCGGAATTGAAACTTGTAACTAGTTTTTCTCCCTCATATGAACTCCAAATTGAATGATTCTTTTTTCTGAATTTTTATAAAACCATGTTATATCATGTTATGGCATTTATTTGTATATTTATTGTTATTTTCAGATCGTTTTCCTCTGGCTTCTTTTATTCAACTAAGTAGAAATTATAAAACAAATATTTTTTTCATAATAATTGCCAACGTAACTTCATATTTTCTAATAGTATGGTAAACACAATGTTGTGTCCAAATTTGAGGTTCATACGAGTTCAAAAATGTTCTGGGGTATGCAAATTGTAGATTTTAACTTGAGTAATATGAAACTTTGTGAGCAATGTATCCGTCTATGAACAATGTATAGTCTCACTTCATCAAAATCATTTGAAAATTTTATAACAACATTATGGACCTAAAATATGTTGTCATGTCAATTTGTAGATTTTTTTGATCAAATTTAGATATTATTATAATTATTATTTGCTTAATTTGTGATATAAGGTTTAATTACCCATAGCAAACAATTGAATCCTTCATCTATCTCTGAGATATGGACTATTATGGTACTCATAATCCTAAATATGATTTTTACCAAATTTTTGGGATCTTATTTAAGGTACATGTAGTTCAATTTGGATTATTTAAGGTACATGTAGTTCAATTTTTGGAAACTCGTACACAAGAACATGTATGTAGTCCTTTATATGTGAAAAAATGTACTAAGGTATTTGATAAATTCTTCGATGATATTTTTCGCAGTCGTATAGATTTATAGTTCAAATTAATTTACTCATATTCCATTCAAGACATTTGAATATCAGTTTTGGATTTCTCGCCAAAAAAAAAGTTTAGGATAAATCTTTAGCTTTTTAGCTCCCGCCTTTCTTTCCCTCTTTTTTTTTCCCCAGCTCCCGCTACTTTTTCTCTGGTCAATCTACTCCCGCGCGTTTTGCTTTGGCTGTAACATTATCCAAGCTCCACCAACGTTTTGGGTCCCACCTGCCATAGAGTTGGGAATGAAGCGTGTGGCAGAAAAGGCACCATAAAAAGAATTTGATCATTCCTCTAACTGCACGATCTGATCACCTCCCCATTGAACGCCAACAAAGTCGTGACCTGGTGGGTTTCTTCTCCCTCCCATCGCACAACTCCAGGTATCGATCGGCTGCATCGTCTGTTCTGCCGCCGGCGCCGGCTCGACCTCTGGCATCGCCGTCGCTGCTCATCAACTAGGTTCGTAACACAGTCCATCACCTAGGATCTGACGCAATGCCTTCCGTGCCTTCCCTTCTATAAAAGATTACGTATTTGCCATCCCGATTTGACTGCTCCCTCTGTTTATTCATGGTTGAACAAAGGAAGAATCGTGTTTCCTGTTGCAACCCAATTCGCTAGATTGTATTGATGTCCAAGGGTGTTGGATTGATTTGTGTCCTAGTAGTATTGTGAGAGGGAGGATCACGATAATTGATCTATGCCCTGGTAGTTCCGGACTAATTTCAATTGGTGTGTAATTTACATTCCAGTCTGTTTCGATTCATATCCCTCCACGAAGATTACAGAATTTAATACTCTAATCGGTTTTGATTCTGAATTAAGTACGCCAATATTAGGAGGCATGGATTTAAGGTTATCTGTTTCAGTTCTCTTTATCAAAACAGTTCCAGATTTTTTTTACTAATGTTTTATTGACTTCCGTTGAGCAACAGAAATGATAACTAGGGGTAAAAGAAATCGAATTATCCAGAGCCAAGATGAATATTTGTCAGAGGAGCATACTGAGCAAGAGAGAATTCCTCAACAAGACATTGGTTCTTCTGAACTCCAACTGGGTGTTGGAGAGAACTCTTCAGATGGTGATGATGATGTTGAGATTAATGTTCAAGGTAACTGATGATCAATCAAATAGTAATTATTAGATAGTATTTTGTGCCACATACTACTGAATATTTCTTTTCCATGGAATGAAACATTGGACAGAGGTGAATGGTGAAAGAGGAAAGCGTGGGAGGAACAAACTGAAAGATATTTGGGGCCTTCCCAAAGGTCTCAGAATTGTTGTAGCCTGCAATGACCTTGATCAGCCAATTGGAGATGAGGCTGGTGTTCTAGGCAAATTTCTTGGCATGGTTGCTAGGAATGGTTGCCTGTGTAGCTTGAGCTACAGGGACTGGAGGCTGCTATTATCAAAGAGAGAAAGAAATAGCAATGAACAAAAAAACAAGATGGATATACTAAAGCAAGTGAAGGTATATCGTTAAACATTGTTGCCAAGTTTCAAACTTGACCTTGCTTTTCGTTTTCTTTTTTCTTTCTCTGCTTGATTTTGGTTACTTGTGTACAGATGAGATTCCTTTACCCTTCTCGCATGGAAAAGTGGATACTACGAACTGTTGGAGAGCGATGGAGGCAGCATAAGTCAAATCTGAAGTCACTCTATTTTGATGTGAATAAGAGTATGGAAGTTAATTGCAACAATTGTCCAGAAGATGTTGTGATTAAGGATCAGTGGATTGCACTTGTAAACAATTGGATGACCCCAAAGGCAAAGGTATATGTGGATACATATTTCTATCATGTACCAGCATATTAGGTTTTCAAGAATATCAATATAGTTTCTCATTCTGTGATAGGAAATAAGTGAGACAAACAGGACAAATTGCGCAAAGAAGAAGTCGACGCATACAGCTGGAACAAAAAGCTTTGCTCGGAACAGAGAAGAGCTGGTAAGCTATGTAGAGCTGCAGTTATGTGTATTTGTTCTTCATTCCGAAATACATAATGGTTATTAAGTCCTTGATATTCAACCTTGTCTTATATAGCGGCAAAGAGATCCTGAGAAGAAGATCCCTCACAGAGCTGTTGTGTACATCCATACACACCAGCCCAAAAGTGACAAGAACATAAATGAACATGTGGTATTTAACAATAAATCATCAATATTTTCTCATCAACATTTATTACTATAATATATTGAATAACATTTTTGTTATCTCAAGGGCGAACTGAAGCAACTTTTAGAAGAGCAGCCTGATTTAGCGGACACTAGTCAGGGAAAGGATGCTTGGAAAGGAGATGCATTGGATCAGATATTTGGAGAAGAAAAGCAAGGTCGTGTTCATGGTTTGGGCCTAGTTCCAAATCCAAATAAAGTGTTTGACCTGTCAAAGTCGCGGCGCTTTAAGAATATGAATCTAACTTCATTGGATCCAACATCAAGTGAAGATGTTCAATCCCTCAGACTTCAACTGGAAAAGGTCGAAAAGCGTGTCCAGAATCAAGATGCTACTATCATTCAATTGAAACAGAAAACAAGATCCTTGGAAGAAATACAAGTAGATCAGGTAATTTCAAAGAACTTGTCTCTTATTCACCATTTTTGTACTAACAGTTTGAATTTATGCTACAGAGGAGCTTAGATGATTCTGTGCATACAGCTCAACAAACTATCTATGTTGATGGGCCAAATTTGAATAGAAAAGTAAGAAATTCTCTGAATAAATACATACATTACTTTCTTTTTGATAATCAGTTGCAAGTCCTATTTTCTTTTCCTATTTACAGAGAGTGTACTGTCACCCTGAAAGTCCAGAGTCTAACATGACTGAACGCCATAACGATAAGGTAGTATGGGACTGCCATAACTTTTCAATCAGATTTTATGCTAAAGTATTCTAATTCATTCTTATGTACTACAGAGGTGGCAAAGTGATGATGAATATGAGGATTTACAGCAGCCAAACAAATATTCTACTGCACTCAAGGTTTTCTCACTTACTGTTTCAGCCTCTTCATTGCTTACAACTAACATTATATATAGTTAATGATATCTTGACCTTTGTTTCATAATAGAACAAAAGGGAAATGATACAGAATGACATTGCACAACAAGCAAAAAACCATTATGTTGCACATAAGGTTAATTTACATCAATACAACTTGAATATATCGTTCTTTCAGTATCAAAATGATCCATCGTAACAGATTTTTGTATTTATATATAGACCAAGGAAAATAATGCCCCTCGTGATGACAATAGGCTGCGAGCCTCCAGAGAATGTACTGAAACACACAATGTTAGTACTTTATGGTCTACTTAAAAAAAGAGATTTCAATCAAACAACCGCTATCTGATTGGTTGTGATGAATTTATGATTCCCTCACAGGCTAGGGCTCCACATTTTCAAGATGCTGTTAGCTTGGAGAAAAACAAGAATACTAATACCTACAAGGTGACTAGTACCTGTTCTTTATTTTACCATTATTAAGATTATTTATGTAACATGCAGTTAGTAAAATAGCCTACATATCAGGTTGCAGACTTGGAAACACCTTCATTTTGCTCAAGTCGTGAAGGTTCCCGTTACCAGGTATTCTTTTTAGCAACAATGTTTCTGCTGTGAGCAATTTTTTTGATAATTTGATTACTCAATTCTGCCTCACTTTCTTTTTTTTTTTTTGCTTCAGGGAAATAATACCTCAAAAGGAGCCAAGCATGCTACTGTATACCAAATTCTATACTTTATGTTATTTAATTTAAACATATAATTAAGTCTCCTGGCGGCATACTGATAGTCCATTCCATATTTCGTAGAAACAACAGCATGGGACAAGCTCTAGATTACCAACCAATTCAATGGCGGTAAGAAAATCAACTTTCGTTCATAACAAACGAGTTTCATATATATTAGTTGTTGCTTAAGCTGATTATAACTAAAAAGTTTCAGTGTACAATTTTATTCACTAATCTTTTATGTGTACTAGGCCGGCACTGCAGTGTTTTTGAAGAGCTTGAAAAGTCAAAGTAAAAAAGTTGCTGTTGCTACTGTGCAAAGTTGTGATCCAACACAGAAACTTGATGGTGTTGCCATAGGAAATCAGTTTTGGTTAGTTCGTGTCAGCATTGTTATAGCAGATGATGAAGTATTGGTACGGCCATATAAAAGATACAAGTTTATGGGTGATGCAATAGGAGCCGATATTGCTTGGCCTGTAACTTTGGTATGTGCACCTCTTATTATCTTGACAATGAGATTTTTCTTTCTTTCAACCATGGTACTAAATCATTCTGATTTCTGAATGAAGATTGAAAAGGCAAATTGGTGATACTGGCCATGATGAGCTGGATCCAAGGTGGAGAATGCCGGCAATTTCAGAGACTCACAAATTTAGTAGTTAACCATAGGAAATGTTGTTTATGTTCAATTTCTATCATGAAACCTGTTTGGATACTGTAATCTATGTAATGGAATGAATCATTTGATACTAGCCAATTGATGATATTTTTTTGTTTCTGTGATTAATCTTTGCATATATGACTTTCTTGTTGTTGGGTTCCAAATTAATATAAATTAATTAGATGAATAAATGCTGGTAGCAACACCTAAAACCGTTGCAATAGTCCAAATTCATTTGTTGGAAAAGACTAAAAAAGTCATTGGTGTACAAAATACACAAACACATACAAGCGTTGGCACAAGCAAATGTATCCGTTGCAGCCTTGCAACGGTTTTATGTCATATTTACCAACGCTTATATATCCGTAGTAATAGACCTTGCAACGCCAGTTCTAGCAACGGATAATAAATGCGTTGGTATAGACCTTAACAACGTTTATTTGGACTTTTAGCAACACATATATGCGTTGCAAAAGGGGTGTTTCTCTTGTAGTGTGAGCCTCAAAACCGGTGGTCGACGGTTTCCGGTTTGGGCCTCAAAACCGGTGGTGGGTGGTTTCCCGGTTTATGCCTCAAAACCGGCGGTGGACGGTTTCCCGGTTTGGGCCTCAAAACCGGTGGTGGAAGTCACGCTTTGAGAAGCGTGCAAGGCGGTTTTCCGGTTTAGGCCTCAAAACCGGCGGCGACGGATGGAGGTGCATGTGGCACCATCGTGGAGGTGGCTTCGAGGTGAAGCTACGGTGTGAAGGCCCCGACGGCGTTCGGGTGGAGGAGAAAAAGTTGGACGGAAACGCCCTTATGTGTTGTATGGGTGTGTTGTAGTGTGAGGGGCATTTCCGGGATGTGGAAATGTCCAAGGAGATAAGGTGGGTGGCTGGTTATGGCTGCCCCCTTGAGCCTTTCATTTGAGTTGTAGGGAGAGGGCTTGAGAGAGAGGAGAGAAGAGAGGGGAGAAGAGAGGAGATGGCTCTTTGATTGAGCTTTTTGTCATCTCTAGTTTGTGTGTGCTAGGGAGTGGCTTGACATCTACATCTTTGAGCAATACATAGCATCAATTCGTCCTCAAAGTGTTCTCCTCATCTTGAATCCCGAATTTCTTATTTTCCCCATTTTCGGAGCTATTTTCGGGTGATTTTCGATTCGCCTTTTGTGATGCGTTTTTGGGCGGATTTCTTGGGGGATCTTAGTGCTAGGATGTGCTAGAACAACCCTTGGTAGGTCCTTGACCGAATCCATGGCACGAGCACCTTCGATTTGAAGATTTGGTGAAGTTTCCTCTCTTGTTCATCCAAACCCTACCCTTCTTGATAGAATCCAAAATCCGCATGGATTTCTTAGGGTTTTTGGTGTGATTCTTATTGGATGATGTTCCCCATCTCAATACGAAGCTATGGTTCAAATTTCGTGATTTTTGGAGGTCGTTTGGTCGGGTTTCGAGATTTTTCTTGATCTTGCGCGCGTGCTGTTTTTGGGACTGCGGACTAGTCCGCCCCGACAGCCGGACTAGTCCGCCCCCAGCCGGACAAGTCCGAAAAACCAAGTCTGTGGTCCGACCCGAAGCCGGACTAGTCCGTCCCGGACCAGACTAGTCCGCCCCGAGCCGGACAAGTCCGAAAAACCAATTCTGTAGTCCGACCCGAAGCCGGACTAGTCCGCCTCGGACCAGACTAGTCCGTCTTGGACCAGACTAGTCCGGTTTTGGATCATTTTGGTTCATTTCTTTGAGTGTGTCTTTGCTTGATTTGCTTCCGCAAGTGCTTATATCTCATCTACAATCATTCGTAGGGTCAACACATTGCTTTTCATGTGTGTGTGTGATCTTGGTGATTGCTCTTGAGGTAAGTTGGGACATAGGCCAAGTTCTTTGAGAAGAATTTTTATTGGCTCCCATTCACCCCCCCTCTGGTCGCCTTCTCGGTCCTTCAATTGGTATCAGAGCCGGTTTGATCACTTGTTGGCTTTTACCGGCCTTGTGATCCATAGGCGACCTTTTGCACTTGCTTGTTCGTGCTTCGGCTATTTGCTAACGCTAACCGGTGCTTAATTCATGGCGTCAAGTGCTCGCTCTCGTTTGTCTTTGTCCTCAAGTTTGGATAGGTGTGGAATTGCTATTGAGGATGGGACCAAGAAGAGTCGAGTAGTGGATGCTTGCAAGGGTGATCTTGAGAAGAATGAAGAGGCGGACCTCACGGAGGAAGAACTTAAATTGGTCGAGCTTTTCAAGCTTTCAAGACGCGATGAGATGTCTCATGAGGATCTCATCTCCGAGCTTTTCAAGATGAGCCAAGGTAACCTTGTCAATGGCATTGTGGGCTTATTCACTACGGTTCAAGCTTGTGATGCTAAAATTGCCAAACTCAAAAAGAAGTTGAAAACCTCTATGCCTAGTGATGAGAGTTTGTTGTCTAGACTTGATAATGTGAATGCTTTGTCTTCTTGCAAGTCTAGTACTTCCTTGCCTTGTGATGATTGTGTTGCCTTGATCAAAAAGAATGATGAGTTGAATGCTTCCATGGCTTGCTTGAAATCCGAAAATGATAATTTGATGCATGATTGTTCTTCATGTGAAAAACAATTGGAAAGTGCTAGATTTGTTATCAACATGTTGAATGAGAATGCTTCTTTGCCATGCATGTCTTGCAAGTCTTTGCATGATGAAATTGACTTGTTGAAATCAAATGCTTCTATGCCATGTGATTCATGTGTTGCCTTGCATAAAGATCTTGATTGTGCTAGAGTTGAAATAGGCAATCTTATGTCTTTGGCTAGAAAAGGTTGCAATTCTTGTATTGACTTGCTTGCTGAAAATGAAATGTTGAAGCTAGATCACTCCACTCGCTTAGAGCAACTTGAACTTGCTAGGGCTACAATTGTTGAGATGAAATCCATGCCTTGTAGCACTTGTTCCTCTTCTATGAATGATGATGCTTGCCTTAATCCTTGTGCTAATCATGATGCCTTGCATGATATGCATATGAGTGATGCTTCTTCTATTTCTTGCACATCATGTCATGATTTGAAAAACGAGATTGAGGTTTTGAAGCTAATGCGCGATGATATGAGCGCAAAGTTAGTTGAGCACAATGATACGAGTGCTAGCCTTGAAAAGGAGAATGATCTCTTGCGTACCACATATGCCGAGTGCATTGAGAAGGAGATTCAAATCTTAAGAGATACTCCATGTGGTACTTGTGAGCGCCTCAAATCTCAAAATGAGGTTTTGCTCCAACTATGCAAGAGCTTAGATGCTAAGCTTCTTGATTCACGCAATTCTTCTCACTCCGATGTGCATGTTTCAAATATTTCTTCTTTGTCTTCGGAGTTGGGTTCTTCTCATATTGAGCGTGAGTCTTTGGATGTTGGCACTTGTGCTATTCCTTTGGATGATTCTTCCTTGGCTACTCATGCTATTGGCTTTTCCGGTGTTGTCCAAGGGACTTCAAATGGCAAAGGTGTTTCTTACTCAAATGGTACATCAACTTTAAAAGAAAAGTACCATTGCACCTTTTGCAAGAAAGATGGGCATGTTGTTGAGTTTTGCTTTCGCCGTGTCAAACACGAGCGCCGCATTCGTGCAAAGGCTTTTAGGAACACACATCGCTCTTTCCATGACATGTGTGGACCGAATGTTGGCTCCAAGTCAAAGGTTGCTTCTAGTTCTTCATGCATGTCTCAAAGGACTTCTCACTCGAGCAAGAATGGTACTTCTCCATCTCAAACCGTCTCTCCCGATAGGCCATTGTACCATTGCTCTTATTGTGGGAATGATGGACATCAAATTGACTTTTGTTTTAGGCGTGCCAAACGCTTGCGCCGATCTCGTGCTTCTAACTCTTCGGGTATTCATAGCTTTTCCCATGGCATGAACACTCGAGAGCCTAGCATGAGGCATTGCTTTATTGATGAATTCTATGACTCTTTTTCTTGTGGGGTTGAACGTGCTCGTGGACGTGCTTCTAATGCTCCTTGTGTTGGTCCACGACATGGTTATCATGATGCTTTCAATGGTTCTTCTCATGGTGTTCCCTTTAGAGGCTCTCGTCGTTTTTCTAGTGGTTGCACTCGTTTTTCTTCTCGAGTTGCCATTTCGCGACACGCTTCTAAGGGTGATTCAAAGTCTTCAAATTTGAGCCAAAGTTTGCATCATGCTAACCCTCATGATAAATTGAGTACATCTATTGGTCATGTGTCCAAGTGTTGGATTCCCAAGTATTTGCTTACTAACCCTTCGGGATCCAAGACTCGGGCATCTCTCTCTTCTCATGTGTAGGTTGGGGACGCGGGTTGGAGGACATGAGCTTTATTGGTCTCGGTCTTTTGCTTGACGTGATTGAGACATGATGGTTCTCCATACCCTTGTACATGGCCTCCAAGAGGCATGCGCTTCATTGTGGCGTCTTCACCTATTTTGTGAGTTTTCCTATACACTCATACCTTCTACATTCATGTACATTTACTTGTGGTATGGGATGCTTGTTCATATGCTCACTTGATCCTCTCGGCATGTATTACTTATGTACATCTTATAACATGCTTTCGTTTCTCTCTTGCCCATTGGTTGTTTTTATTTGTGTGTATCTTGTATCATGCCTTTGGTTCTCTCTCGATATCTTTTGCCTTTAATTATATACACTATTTGGTTAGCTTTTAAATATCTTGCTTTATCTAACCTTGCTACCTTTTATATGCTTTTGGTTTTTGATCTTTTTTCATGATTTTATTTCTCTCTTGTCATAAATTGCCTTTGCTTTGTACACCTTTGAGTAGCATGTTTCGATGTGGTTTCTAACCTACCATGCTAGCTTTGTAAGATTTCTTGTATCTTAGATCATTTTTTCATGCTACCTTGTGTGATCCATGGTGTATCCTCTCTCATGTTTTATCATGATTTGCAAATGGTTCTCACATGTTTACCCTCATGTAATATGTGCTCCTTTTTATGTCATTTGTATATCCTCTACTTTGATGTAGTCCTCTCATGTTTTACCATGATTTGCAAATGCTTCTCTTGTGCTTGCTCTTATGTGACGTGAACTTCTTATGTTCTTATTTGCATATCCTCACTTTGATCGCGCTTGTACCTTTTGTCACTTTTTTATGTATCTTGTGTGAACCATACTATATCTTTTTATGATTAGCTAGTGGTTCTTACATGCTTACCCTCATGTGATATGTGCTCCTTTTTATGTTATTTGTATATGCTCTCCTGGACATATGTTTACTCCGTCCTCTCATGTTTTGTCATGATTTGCAAATTTGAGATATGCTCCTTATTGCTTTATTTGCACAGCCCCTTTCTTTGAGTGTTTCATGTTTACCCCTTTTCAAGTGTCTCCTTGTCCTCTTTTCGAATGGTTCTAAAGTTGTTTTATCGAGGGGGAGATTGGCTTGAGTTGAGGGGGAGATTGGCTTGGTTTGAAGGGGAGTTGTTGCTTATATTGATATTGAAGTTTGTCTTTTGCTTTGGACCATGGAGATGCTTTTCTTGTAAAATTTATATCTTAACTTTGCATTGCATCTCATCATGTAACATGTGCGTTGTAGATGATGAGCTTCAATTCTTATGCCTTCTTGTATTTATTGTTGCTATGGTTGAGTTTGAGCTAAGTTGTGTGATTGCTAGTAGCAAACCTTCAAACTTAGGCTTTTCTAGATGGCTTGGCATAGTGGCATTTTGAGCAAGCTAGCTAAACCTAAAGATGAAAATTGGCTTTTGTGAGTTTTATGATCTATGCATGCCAATGTCTTGCTCACCATATGTATAATTGCTTTTATCCTTGTCAAGACTTGTGTTAAGGCTAGTTTTGAAAATGTCTTGGCTTTGGCAACTTGTTGTTTGTGGGATGCACTTTGGCAAATGTTTAGCTCATGATGGGACTTTGGGGGAACAAATGTTCCTTTTGCCAAAAGGCATGCTCTTTTGCTCTTGTGCTTAACTTTCTAAAATCAGTTTGATCTTTTGTGCTTAATGCTATAAATCCAATACGGTGCCTTGATGCCTCAGGGTGTTTGCCGTAACCAGTCGTGCGACCCTCTGTATGGATAAGAGGTTACTTGAGGATAAATCCAATAAGGTGCCTTGATGCCTCGGGGTGTTTGCCGTACCCAGTCGTGCGACCCTCCGCATGGATAAGAGGTACTTGAGGATAAACATAACATGAGTAGTTACTTTTGTTCCTAAATCTTATATCTCACTTGTTGAGTACTCACTTGATCAAATTGAGTCTTTGTTGCATATGTGAGCGTTTGTCAAAGCACATCTTTACGAACGTTTGTTGCTTGAGTTGAGATTGCCACTTGCTAGTCTTCTTGGATTCACTTAATGCTTGTTTTGCCTTGGATAGGAGTGAATATACATGTGGTGGCAATGCTTATTATGATATAGCAAATTTCAATCTATCTTGCTCAATTCAATCTTCTTGCTTAGCTTGTCTGGCTCTTTGTTTTTGTGCTATGCTCTCTATTACGGCCTTCGTGCGATTGTGAGCTCATGCTTTTGCACTTCAAGGCTTTGTGCTTGTTTCATAGCAATGATAAATGCTTGTTGACATAATTGTTGAAGCTCCATAAGTTTACGCTCTCATGCATTGCATTTTGTCTCTCTTTTATGTCTTGATGAGTTCATTGCCAAAGGGGGAGAGATTTCAAATGACTGATGCACAAAATGTGAAAATGTGAATGAATTTAGCTTGTGCATTTGTATGAGAGGTAATCATAACTTGAGGGGGAGCAATCATAATTTGAGGGGGAGCATTTCATGTATTTGAGTTTTTCTTGAGTCTTTTATGTTCTTGGCGATGAAATGGTTATGATGAACAATTGCTCTAGTTTATAGACCATGAGCCGCTTGTATTTGAGATTTTCTCAAGTCTCTTATGTTCTTTGCGATGAAATGGTCATTATGAACAATTACTCTAGTTTATGGACCATGAGCCGCTCTCTTGCCAATTCTTGATGTTTGCGATCCTTTTATGCTAAGTGGCCACTTTCGATTCTTTATTGGTTTACGGCCATCTTAGTTGTGCTTTATTGGACTAGCATTTTCAATTCCAAATTTATGTGCATTTGGTGTTGTCAATATACTCATCAAGGGGGAGATTGTGAAGCCATGTTGACATGTGCCATGGCTTGGTTTGTGATGAGTAATTGACATTGTATACTTCTTTGTTGAGCTTGGTTGAAAATGCATTTTATGGATCGGGAAAGCAAACCCCCGGAACATCCGGTAGATTACCGGACCATCCGGTACCGGACTATCCGACGTCGTACCGGACCATCCGGTCAATTCGAATTGCTTGAAAGATAGCACTATTTGAGGGGGAGCTTTACATCAAGTGATTACGTCCTGACTTTTTCTTGAGTCTTTTGGGATCTTTGGTTGTATGAGCCGCTTTCTTTGCCAACTCTTGGCTTGTGTGATCCTTTGCTACTAGATGGTCGTTTTCTACCTTTTACCTTGGTTTTGGACCATTTAGTTAGCTTCTTTGGTTTCGCATTTCAAGTTCAGATTCATGTGCTTGGTGTTGTTGTCAATGTACTCATCAAGGGGGAGATTGAGGAACCATGTTGAGATGTGCCATGGTTCTCGATGATGATGAGTAATTGACAACCGTGTTGATTTGAGTTGACATGAGGTTTGGGTTGAAATGGGGGACTTTGAGGGTTGCATAAGCATATGCATGATTATGTTTATGGCTAACCGAAGTTGGTGCAGGTGATGAGAAGAATGGAGGAGAAGGAGAAACGTGTTTGCTTGTCTAATGATGTGTAGGTCAATGGAGTCAACTTGATGATCAACAGCAGGAGGATCGGGAGGACCAAGCGAAGGGTCCCGACGGGCTGGGACCGAGGAGGCTTGGGTCCGGGCGATCGAGAGGCCGGGTGAGGTCAAGGGTGATCCACACCGTACACGTGGCGGACAAGAAGCACGGAGGGTTTCGCGGTTTGGCCTCAAAACCGTGGAGGTGATGAAGACGGCGTGTTGACCAAGGTCAAGAGGCGAACGGGAGGCCGGTGCAAGTGAAGGGTCCCGACGGGCTGGGACCGAGGAGACTTGACGGCGAGGTTCGCGGGACGAGGTGACACACGTCGACATCGGGATGGTTTCCCGGTTTGGCCACAAAACCGGTGGCGGTGGTTTCCCGGTTGAGCCTCAAAACCGGTGGTCGACGGTTTCCCGGTTTGGGCCTCAAAACCGGTGGTGGGTGGTTTCCCGGTTTATGCCTCAAAACCGGCGGTGGACGGTTTCCCGGTTTGGGCCTCAAAACCGGTGGTGGAAGTCACGCTTTGAGAAGCGTGCAAGGCGGTTTTCCGGTTTAGGCCTCAAAACCGGCGGCGACGGATGGAGGTGCATGTGGCACCATCGTGGAGGTGGCTTCGAGGTGAAGCTACGGTGTGAAGGCCCCGACGGCGTTCGGGTGGAGGAGAAAAAGTTGGACGGAAACGCCCTTATGTGTTGTATGGGTGTGTTGTAGTGTGAGGGGCATTTCCGGGATGTGGAAATGTCCAAGGAGATAAGGTGGGTGGCTGGTTATGGCTGCCCCCTTGAGCCTTTCATTTGAGTTGTAGGGAGAGGGCTTGAGAGAGAGGAGAGAAGAGAGGGGAGAAGAGAGGAGATGGCTCTTTGATGAGCTTTTTGTCATCTCTAGTTTGTGTGTGCTAGGGAGTGGCTTGACATCTACATCTTTGAGCAATACATAGCGTTAATTCGTCCTCAAAGTGTTCTCCTCATCTTGAATCCCGAATTTCTTATTTTCCCCATTTTCGGAGCTATTTTCGGGTGATTTTCGATTCGCCTTTTGTGATGCGTTTTTGGGCGGATTTCTTGGGGGATCTTGGTGCTAGGATGTGCTAGAACAACCCTTGGTAGGTCCTTGACCGAATCCATGGCACGAGCACCTTCGATTTGAAGATTTGGTGAAGTTTCCTCTCTTGTTCATCCAAACCCTACCCTTCTTGATAGAATCCAAAATCCGCATGGATTTCTTATAGTTTTTGGTGTGATTCTTGTTGGATGATGTTCTCCATCTCAAGATGAAGCTATGGTTCAAATTTCGTGATTTTTGGAGGTCGTTTGGTCGGGTTTCGAGATTTTTCTTGATCTTGCGCGCGTGCTGTTTTTGGGACTGCGGACTAGTCCGCCCCGACAGCCGGACTAGTCCGCCCCCAGCCGGACAAGTCCGAAAAACCAAGTCTGTGGTCCGACCCGAAGCCGGACTAGTCCGTCCCGGACCAGACTAGTCCGCCCCGAGCCGGACAAGTCCGAAAAACCAATTCTGTAGTCCGACCCGAAGCCGGACTAGTCCGCCTCGGACCAGACTAGTCCGTCTTGGACCAGACTAGTCCGGTTTTGGATCATTTTGGTTCATTTCTTTGAGTGTGTCTTTGCTTGATTTGCTTCCGCAAGTGCTTATATCTCATCTACAATCATTCGTAGGGTCAACACAACGCTTTTCATATGTGTGTGTGATCTTGGTGATTGTTCTTGAAGTGAGTTGGGACATAGGCCAAGTTCTTTGAGAAGAATTTTTATTGGCTCCCATTCACCCCCCCTCTGGTCGCCTTCTCGGTCCTTCAAACAGGATCACGTTAGAACTGAAATCATCATAAGGGAAATGAATGAAAACAGAAAAATACCTCGATTGATCACTGCAGTTTTTATTCATGGACGTTTTAGCACCTGAGCTTGTAATCAGTACGAAACAAATAATGATTAGTTGATTAGTATATGACAGGACTTGCATACTTTCTGCCTCATCACCGTGGAGGTTTCCTTGGTTGTATAATCTTTTTTCCTGCTGAGATTTGATCTTGCAGGTCAGGACTACGAAAGCAAAATGGATGCTCACATGGGTATCTGCTCGAGCACCTAGCATGCGACCAGGACCGTCAGGGAGGCGGAGGAGCGAGGTCAGCCAGGCGTTGCTGGGGAATGCAGGGAGGGTGTCGGCCGCATAGGAGCGACGGAGGCTCGCCGTCTTCGTTCCCTGTTGCCGCGGCCCACGGGGCATGCGAACGACTTCGACTTGTCTTCAGCTCGACCAGGGGGAATGGGCACGGCAGTGACCTGGCAGACCGGGGGAGCTGCCGGAGGCGACTGGAGAAAGGAAACGGCGGAGGAGACGTCGGTCGGCAAATCGACGGTAGAAAGACAATGAACAGTAACTCGACCAATTAAAACCAGAGAAACCGCACACAGTTTATAAACACTGTTCTAGATTGTTATTTAATTTATCACGCACTTTATCTTCAATTTCTTGTGGATATTGTTTTCCAAACCCACGTGCGAATACCTGTCGACTGATGTACTGTATGTGATGGTTAAATTTGCGGCTCTTTATATGTTTTTTTTGTCTCTTTCTATTTTTTATTGTCTCTAATCAGGAATGTAATATGCTTTTATATCAATGAAATTCCTCTTTTCACAAAAAAGAAGTGCTTGCGAACGACCGTCAGCGGTGCTATTGTATAACCAAGCTTTTAGTTAGGTGAAAATGGGTGCTACAGTTGAGTTTTCCGTTGGGCGACACAAGCAGCCGTTGTTACACAAGATAACAGAGGGATATAAGCTGGCTATTCGAAAATGGTCAGTATTCGAACAAAATACGAATGAAACTTGTTAAACATAAAGCAAATAATTCAGATGAGATTGCTGTTCGTTTCCTCGAGCTTAAACTTTAGCCCTGTCGCATCAAAGAGAATCTTACCATTTAAGAGTATTTTGATTTTCTAATGATAAAACTTTTTTGACAGATGTGTGCTAATTTACGATATGCATCTAATGACATAATTAATCTATGTTTTGCTACAGTGATGCTACAATAATCGTATGCTAATTACGGCTTAATTACTCTCATTACATTCGTCTCGTAAATTAGTTTAGGAGTTCTGAAATTAGTTTTGTAATTAAACTTGAATTAATACTCTTAAATAGCAAGATTCTCTTTTATGTAACAAGGCTAAAGTGTAGCCCCTACGAAAAGAATAACCCTTAGGATACAATTGTTTTTTTTTTGGCCCTGTCTACAGGACACCCGGGTATTTTTTGAGTGCCCAGCATCTGAATTTCCAGCTGTGATTAGATCTCCTGATCCAAACGGCTGCCATACCAGGCTTCTTGAACCTCCAGCCATCTCCGTTGAGAACTCGCCCTCACCTGCCTCGGTGGGCTATAGGGCAACCTTCCTTTGTCGTTTCGGGAGGCGCCAACAGCCAGTTCCAATCTCACTCAATAGAAAAGGAGAAAACAAGTATCAGCCCAAGAGCCCGTTTTAGGATGATCCGGGCAACCTTTTTGTATGGTATGCCGGAAAATTCGTAGACTCGCAGTAGAACAAAGGCCAGATTTATTGTTTGAGAGAATGATCATGGTCGTGCTATTCACTACTAGTATCAAATGTGAACCCGAGTCCGAAAGCCCAAATATTATGTAACAAAAAGAAAGAGCTTGAGCCCGAATCACTTTATCTCTATTTTATATGGGCAGCCTTTTATAAATTGCAAGTCATGCCTCGTTACTCCGCCACCAATCATCCCACAATAACCTCAAAAAAAAAAAAAAAACAATCACCACATAATCCTCTTCGATTCGTTGGACGCCAAGATTTCGGTATGCAACTTAAGTTAGATTTTTGGAAAATTTAAGATTCAATAAAATTCACTACTTAGATCAGCTTCTTTTCTCGAACATTGTTTAGATCATCTTTAAACCCTTTTTAGGCCCAGCACAGCTCTAGCTCTGAAATCCGTACTAAATTTTGAGTTTGTTGGTTATATAAAGTGCTTTTGACTTTTAATTTTGGTCTAAAAAATAAATAAAATGACTGAATAAAAGACCTTTAATCCATCTATCGCTCTAGATTCATGGATCTCTAGAGCTATATTTGTGCAGTCGCAAAAAAAGAGCTATATTTGATGTTTTTTTTTTTTGCAAATGAGAGCTATATTTGTTTAGTAAGATGGAAACACATTTCTTTTTTGTTTTCACTCTACGTAGTAGCAATTTAAGTTCACAAATGAAGTTGAACTTGTAAGGCAAAACAGCTGGATCCACATCGTTCGGAATTCTTGCCATATATTTGTAGCGTCACTGCTTTTCACAGGATCGAGTCGGAAGTGCCGGTGAACGGACACAGATAGTACATCACATAAATAGCACAAATTTACTTCTTTAAGTTATTACAATAGGTCTAATGATTTAAAACACGAGAGTCGGAAGTCTACAATTACAACCTCTACTAAGCTCGACGATACAAGCCACACATCGAAGCCCTGCGATATGGACCTGAGGAAGATCACTGCCAGCAAACTCCACCAAAATCGACAGCGGAAGCAAAGACACATCTGTACAAAAACATAGAGAGCCAAACCCTGAGCAACTAATACTCAGCAAGACTTACCCGTCAACATGGCCAACTACAGCCGACTCCTAGTATGCAAAGGCCACAAGAGGTAGGATGACTCAAGTTGCAAAAACAGCACTAATTACTTGGTCCTTACTTTCAGGTTTTAGCTCAAGTTTAGTATTTAACCAAGTATCATGTTTTGTAGCTAACAACTAGAACAGGCAAGTAGAACAAGCAAGTAATACTGTAAGTAAATAAAGTAGTAAGATATACATATATCAGCATCATCATATCGTCATCATCATCCATAAACACACTACGATGTGACTCAGTGCACAAGTGGGTGCTCATTTCCGATAGCGGCGGCATCGATGTATATCCTGCAGGAGAAACCTGACAACACGACATATGCGCCTGCGGGCAGACAACATATGACAACCTTTCACCTGTACACCACAAGAGCTGACCGGATCCAACTCCTCCCGAGAAAGGGTCTTCCCGACACGGTCCCTGTCCCAGACGTACGCCCCGTTCGGGAAGTGATCCTTTCTCTCCCAACTATACCATGATAGAAAGAGTAGGCTACCACCAGACATCCAGGGCGATACAAGCTACGTCGGCTTACTGGGCCCATAAACACCAGCATGTGAATCAGTACGTTCAAACTTGCTCAACAGGGCCAACAACGAACGGTCCTTAACCGACACAGACGGGGCTACCACCGTGAAGGCCCAGCCTTCTCAAACCATCCTATACAAACAAATCCCCGTCCGGTCTCCAACAACCTATAATTCTTCTAATACAATCCAGGGTGCCATCATCCTATCTCGCGAGTGGGACCTACCACTCGACTTCTACCGATCACTAGCAGCTAAGCATAGCAGCGCTAACGATCGACAAAAGACTAACACTACTAACAGGGAGATCAAGGGTAACCAGGAAGGGTAATCCTAATGCAGTTCTATGGTTCCAATCAACTCCTATAAACCTAGTGCACAAACATCCTAGACCTCATACATAGTGATAAAAGAAAAACGGAAACATAGGACAGAATGCACCGGGGCTTGCCTGGCTCAGGGACGGCACTAGCAAAGTCAGTGGGGGTGTCAGTCTGCTGCTCCTCCTGTGCCTGCTCCGGCAGCTGGAGGTCCAGGGGCTCCGGAGTCTTCCCTGTCACTACACGTCATGACAAGGAGGTAATGCATGTCAGATGCAATGATATGATTTAATACGATTTAATTATTTTATAGGACAATTATTTACACTGTAAATGCAAAACTTAATTAGTTATCTTCGTCTGAAGTATTTTCTTCATTGACTCTTGTTTAAGTTAATTACTTAAATTAACTTGAATTGATTAATTGACTTAATTAATTTCAAAAATTAGTTGGTGTGCAGTGGCATTTTTCTGGTGAAGAGTACCTCGGAAAGTGAATTACTGTGAAGTTCGGCGATTTATTGTGACACAAATTATTTATAATGATTTAAATAAGACAAAACATGATTTAAATTATCAGAAAATAATTAAGCGAGATAAGATAGTGGGCAACATGCTCTGTAAGTGCGTAATCATGTGCTTTACCCACCTGCAAGAGTTTATGATTTAAGAAGCGTAATAAAATTTATTAAGAATTAAACAATATTTATCATTTATGCATTTACCCAGAAAACAGATAAATGCCTTTATTCGATTTGACAATTTAGTTGGATAGCTCTGAGTACCAGGAGTCCAACAAAATTGGATTTGTATTTTTCTGATGTGTATTTATTTTTCTATCGATTTTACGATATTCTGGTAATTTCTGAGGAATTAAAGAAATCAGGATAATCGTTGTAAATTGGCGGACCAACTAAATCTGGGCCGCACAAAGGGGCACACAGATCGGCCGCAACAGATCCAGGACTGGCCACACAGGATCCGGCCACTCAGATCCGAGGGCACACACCGGGCTACACGCGCGGCCGTGTTGGCGGTTCTTATGCGATAAAATTAAATTCATTAATTCCGCAAGCGCACGGATCACCATTGTAGCATTTCACCTTGAAGTATTTCAGGGTTATCGTATTTATATTTTCGCAGGGAAGTAGAGCAAAAGGGAGCTGAATAGTAGCAATGCATTGAATAATTTGGAGAAGAAATAATGTATCAACTATACTTGAGACAGGGGTAAGATTGGCATGATAAATATGGGTGGCACACACCTTCAAATCCGAAGTGATATAAGAAATAAAACTGTAGTATACATTTGGGAGAGCAACGAGATAGAGTTAACACTTCCTATATGTTCATCTATTATTCACTCTTTCTAGCAGTCAAGTCTACAAAGATTATCTACTCTAGCTAAGCTCATACACATACAAGTCATGTCGTTTCGGGGCACACACGTGCTAGGTTGAAACCGATGCTGCTAGCTCAACCTAGGGATCCGTATGCTATAATTAAGACTCTGCTGAGTCCAACCCGGACGTGGTGGATTACAGAGACCGGTGCAGCTGTCACATACACTCGCGGCTACCATCCTCCGTGAGGTTGGGTGCCAAACGTGCATAGGCCAAGCTCTAAGCTCCATGCTTACAACCCGCCTAGAGGAACTACTCTTGATCAACGGAGCAGCCCTATCTAAGAATAAACAAGCACAGATTTCACCAAGCGCGGACGTCATCTCCGACGGAGGCACTCTCTCGTACTTGCTTAGACCAACAATCACGAATCCCACAACAAGACTTCTACGAGCACTTACTTAACAGAATAAATAAACTAAATAGAAAAGAACTACTAAAAGAAATAAATAAAGATAAAACTAATTATATATTAAATAAAAGAATATCTCTAAAGAGTAAGGATACAAAGAGCTATACCAAAACTCCGAGAAGACTCCGGAAGCCCGAGAGAGCTCTCACAATACTCTACTCTACTCTAACTCCCAAAGTAACAACTAAACAAGAAATGAACACTTGGATGAAGTGTGTTGGTGCGAATTGGTTCTGCAGCCGGCCAGGGGTATTTATGGCTTCTCCATGACGGTGGGAGCTAAATGGCCGAAGCTGGAGAGGCGGTGGCACCAAGGTCGGCCGGCCGGCCAGATAGGGGGGCCGGCCGGCCCTCCACTGTGGCGGTTGGCCACCGTCTTCTGCCTCAACGCTCCAGATCGTCTCCTGAAGGCGGTCCGAAGGTCGGTTTGTTCATAGGGTCGGCAGAATTGCAGTGGAGGCCAAGTTAAGGCCCAAATGGCCCACCTCTAGTAAGTCGGCGCAAATCCGCTGGGCTGGGCCTTGAATTGTGCATTGGGAGCCTGTTTGCAGCCCACTGGAGGAAGCCCGGGGCCAGTGGCCACCAGGTGGGGCCGGCCGGCCTAGGATGGAGACGGCTGGCCAGGGATTTCCCCTGGCTGGGCCCACTTTCCTCAATTATTCCCTTTTGCATCCAAATATCCACCAAAACTTGTGGAGTAGTGTTATTCCTATCTACTATGCACAGAATCTTGGTATTATACTTTTATTTACCGGTAGGGTGGCGGTCAAATCATGATTTAACGACCGCCAACAGGCCGCACCGGATCCGGCGTTGTCGCACGGGATCCGGGCGCTGTGGCCCACGGTGCGCTGGCCGGAGTCTTCGCCGGCGTTTGCGACGCGGCTCGCCGGAGAGCCGCTTCCGGCGGTCTCCGTCCAAAAGAAGAGCAGAGGGAGGGAGATCGTGGGACGGAGAGTTCACCTCGGCCAACGGAAGCTCGCGAAGGCGGCCGGAAGATGGTCGACGACGAACGACGGCGGGTGGCGGAGGTTCGGCGCAGGCGCGAGGTCGAGGGAGGACTCGGTCGCGGACGAGATCTGGCCGGAAAGCTTCACGAAGACGAGAGGGAGCCCGGCACGGTACACGTCGACGACGAGGAGGCCGGCAAAATGGTTGGCGACGGGAAGCTCTTCGTGGCGGTGAGGACCGCGATGGGGAAAAGAGAACCGCCGGCGAGAAGAGCTGCGGAAACGAGACAACAAGGGGTGAGGGAGGAGCTCGAGCGCGCTGCACACCCATAGATGTGAAAGGTTGACCACATTCTCACCGGAGGAGGGCGGAAACGACGGCGGCGCGCGGGCGTGTCCAGAAGGTCCGAGTTGGAGACGACGTCCGAAATGCGAGCTCACGGTGGGGAGAACAAGGGCGGGACCATGGTGGAGTTTGAGGATTTCTAGGCGGGGCTCAACGAGGAGCAGCTTGGTCCGGCTGGCTCGTCAGCAGCAGATGGCGAGTCGTCCTCGAGCTCGGCAATGGTACCGGAGTGGCGGCGGGTTGGGGGAAGAATGGGAGCTAGGGTTTGACCGGGGGAGCGGGCTGCCTCATATCGCGGCGGATACCGAGCGAAGGAGCGGGTTGGGGCGAGGCGCGGCCGGTTGCCGTTGGCTACGCAGCAGGGCACCGCCGGGGATGGCCAATGGAGGAAGAAGCAGTGGGGCCGAAGGCACTGACGAGCGGGTCCAGGAGCTTTTCACAATATCTGGATTTTTCCTCCAGTGAAATTTGTTGAATTATCCAAGGCAATATCCGATCTCCAAAAATCGTGAAAAAATTCTGGAGATGAAGAGTAGACATACAGCTGCATCTTTCATTTTGGGTCGATGAGGTTTTGAGTAACAGAATTTGAAATAAAAATTCAGGAATGCTGCAATTTGTGCTCACTTCACTGAATTTTGGAGGGACCTTACAGAATTTCAAAAATCATGGAAATTTCTCCAAAATTCTCATTTCAGATGTTCTTTCTCTAGAATTTTTGGTTGGGGTATGTTGTTATGGAAAATTTCGAGTTGCTTCACAAGCATCGATTTGACATTATTTGGATAAATCATTTCGAATTTGAAATTTGACTTGAACTTGGGCCCTTGTTAGTTTGAGATGATTGCAGAGGTGGGGCTGCAGTGACACGGGGTGTCACAGCCCTCCCCCCTTAAAAAGAATCTCGTCCCGAGATTCAAGAAAAGAAAGGAAGAAGGAGCAAACGACAAACGAAGAGAAAGAAGCATAAAACAGAGCTAGAACCAAAAACTCACCTCGGAGGTAGAAAACCAGGGAAGCGAGAGTGAAAGAACTCCTCGGTCTCCCAAGTGACCTCAGACTCAGAGTGGTTGCTCCACTTCACCTTAAAGAATCTGACAGTTCTGTTTCTGGTGACTCTGTCCTTCTGATTTGGAAATTGTTGGGCTGCTCTGGATATGCGAGATATGGCTCAAAATGTCCCACACATCACTGGCTGTCACATTAGCAGGAGCTTTCAACAACTTCTTCAACAGACCACATGGAGGAGGTTGTGAACTCCCGAAAGGTTTTGTGGCAGCACCGCACGATAAGTAACAGGTCCACGCTTCTTAGATATTTGAAACAGTCCAATGTATCTTGATGGTAGTTTTCGTATGGCGTCGAACCGACATACACCCTTCATAGGAGAGAACGAAGGTATACGCGATCACCCACTGTAAACACCAATGGTCACGTCCTTTATCCGCATAGCTCTTCTGTCGGGGCTTGGCTGCCTGTAAGTTGGACTGAAGGTGTTGCACAGTGTCTTCTTCATAAGAGTGTTTGGCCTTCTTAGTGGTGACGGACCCTGTCGTTTGAAACATTTTGCAATCACTCCTTAACTCAACCTTCTGCTCTGCTAGCTCTTTGGGTGGCATCTTGTATGGTCTCTCTGAAATTGGCGTCATGCTTTTGGAAGCTCGATTTAAAACTTCACCGCTCGGTCTGGTGGGCATGCTTGACAACTCGTACGGGGAATCAGATCGGGTAGCCACAAACCATTGGTATCCTATCAGACTCTAGTCAACGACTTGATGCACGAAAGGTCTCGATGCGGTCAACGAATAGAGGCAAAACAGGACTCTGCCACAACCGGTGAGCTGAGGCGAACAGCACCCGAAGGGATACCCAGACTGGCACGAGCACAAGGATTGTCCAAACATCTATTGCTTAGGATTACTGAAGATATGCAAGGAAGGCGCCAAAGTCGTACTCAGGGAGTAGGATTCCAAGGATGTATGAGTATAAGATGGTACGTATATTAGGAAGGTAGCCAAAATATACAACTTCCACATTCTTGCTCTCTAAGGGTGATTATTCATGCATCCAATTATTCTACGCTAGGGTGAGTAAGATGCATAGCCATGGTACATTGTGGGCTTTCAATGATGCAATGCCCATGTGATGGTGCCCATGCAAGAGTGCAAGTGCAGTATGTTATGATGCACATTGCATGGTGCATAAATGGTGCATATGATGCATATGGCATGATGCCCATGCAATGGTTAGGATATGGTGCGCATGTTATGGTGCATATGGCGCATAATGGTGCAATTGACATGATGCGTG
This sequence comes from Eragrostis nindensis, assembly GCA_012490785.1. Taxonomy (NCBI): domain Eukaryota; kingdom Viridiplantae; phylum Streptophyta; class Magnoliopsida; order Poales; family Poaceae; genus Eragrostis; species Eragrostis nindensis. The sequence continues at coordinate 121,957 of JAAXCT010000338.1, forward strand.
GTTCATGGTGCATATGTGACGATGCCCATGTTATGCCATGCATTGCTCGATGCTTATGCTGATGCAATGCATATTCAATGCAAGTGATATATTGCAATGCATATGAGATAATGCCATGCACATGCTTTTTGTTGTCAAATTTTAATAATTAAGCAAGAACGAGGATTCAAAGCGATGATGAGAAGATTATCAAAGTTTGGTATAAACTTCTCATCGGGTGGGCAAGTAAAGATATCAGTTGTAGAAAATTCTGGTGTAGGTCTTATTGTCAAAGATAAAAACAACGATAAAATGATGGGTTCCACAAAAACATGATAGGCAAAAGAAATTGCGACGAAACAATGGGGACCATGGCTCCATAGAAAATAATAGTTCCATCCATCGGAGTAAGTCAAGGTCATACAAGACATCAACATGTAGTTCCACCAGTGCATCAAAAGATTACAACACCAACCCGAACACGAGACCACGACGCTTAACTAAGATGCAACAACACTAGCTCTACTAACAAAAGAAACTCTCCCAACGACAAGCTACTCGAGGGATCTGGTCGAAGTGACTGCAGTGACTCAAGCATTCCCTCTCGGAGGGATCTGGAAGCGCATCACCTTGTCGGGGGTGACTCCGGCATCTCGCAATCTGTCCATGAGAGACGGTAACGGCTCCGGACTGACGACTATCAGGGTGGCTGGTGTCGAACCATAGAAGTAAACGAGCCTGTGGTACTGCCGTAGTAGGAAGCTGTGTCCATGTCCTCAGGCTCGGACTCAGCGGGGTGGGCAATCTCCTCGGTGATCATCGCAGACACGGCCTCCTCCTCAACCTGAGCCTCAACTGCTGCCTCAGCCATCTGCTCATCATCTGCTGCCTCGCCCATCTGCGCGTCTAAGGCCTCCTCTGCTGCGTGTAGCTGCTCGTGCGGTACCGCTATGAGCTGGTTGGCGGCCTGAAGCTGCTCTGCAAGGTCCTCGGCATTCCCCTGGGACTCCTCTAGCTGGTGGGTGCGCTCTGCAAGGGTGTGCTCCAACTGGTCAACGCGGTCCGTTAGAGTCTCCAAACGTAACCTCTGATCAACACCTGTCCTGTCGGCACTCTGGAGGACGGCACACAGCTCAGACAGGTAGGGGGCCATGAAGGAAATCTGAACATCAAAGCCCGGCTGCATGAGATCACAAGCTAGCTGAAGTCGGCAGGCATACTCAGGACGGTCCCGCTGGCGGATAGGGAGCAAGGCAAAAGGCGTGCCATCGAGCTCCCCAAGGTGACGCTCGCACAGCTCCAGCAACGCGTGCAGCGCTGCCCTGTTCAGGGTGTCCTCCATCCCTGTGCCCTCAGTGCTGACTGTTCAAGACATCCACTCTCGCTCCTTTGGGTGCTCGGGAATCTCCACCTCCACCTCATAGCGGCTAAGCCCGAACTCCCTGGAGGTACGGCCTCGGTACTGTGGAGGAACATGGTAGAAGAACCGCTGCAACGCTCTCTAGAGTAGTGACGGAAAACCCTGGTGGTGAAGACCATCGGTGTACAGCCAGCCGTCCTCTCCAACCTGGCCATACGGATAGTCATCCAAGTCGACCATCTGCGGAAAAATGAACGGAAAGCGTCACAACACAACGTGGAAGGAGAAACCATGCCAAAAGAATTATTAACACGGTACTAAACAGTAGGGCGGTCGTAGCGAGGAGCCACAATACCCATTTGAGCGAAAACAAAAGAGCAGCGGTCTTTTGGAACAACAGATTGAAATCTGCACCAACTGCGAGCAGCAGTCTCAAAAATGAAATTTGGAACTTCTGGAGGCGTCAAATTAGAAAAGTCAGAAAGCCAAAGTTGTAGAAAACTTTGAGATCTTTCCAACGAGTACTCATGTGCCCCAAACGGATCAGCAGAACCGGAGATATCAAATTTTGAAGTTGGCAGACGGATTCTGGAAATTTTGCCGACGAGACTGCAACAAAACTGAAATTTGGTCAACATTTTTGGGTGATTTTGGAACAAAAATTCGTGGGTAAATCTGATGGGATTTGAAAATTCAAGTTGTAAGCTTTCTATAGAGGGTTTGTTCATAAATTTTGGCTCAACGGTTTAAAAGTTACGTCTTCTTGAAGTTGCTTAGTTGGAAGATCTTATAATGAGCTGAAATTTGTTGAAGTCTTTTATATGTCATGCATGCACGACCTATACGTCATCACAAAATAAAAAAGGTGCCCAACATAGCAGGCCGTAGACAGCGGTGGCAACGAAGTCGCAGTCGACAAACGTATTCTACACGATCTACGCGCGAGTTAGTGTACCTGCAAGAAAACCACACATCGTCACCTCAAGCAACCTACATAGGTGACGTCCATCATAAATCAGAAATGCATGGCTCATACCATCACCTCCCACGAGTACGATGACTCGGGCCAGAACAACACATCCCACGAGTTCGATGACTCGGGCCAGAATACCACATGAGCCATGCAGGTCCTTACCTTCTTACCTGGGCGTCGGTGCGTTGTTACAGAAAAGTAAACAAACAACTCCTATTACCACCTGATATTCTAACATCCTTATATAGGGCTTTCGTTCCTCACATGCAACGTGGTAAGCTTTTTGAAAATAGGCCTTTATGTGCTGTACTATCCCTAACCTGGCTCTGATACCAGCTGTAGCGTCACCGCTTTTCACAGGATCGAGTCGGAAGTGCCGGTGAACGGACACAGATAGTACATCACATAAATAGCACAAATTTACTTCTTTAAGTTATTACAATAAGTCTAAATGATTTAAAATACGAGAGTAGCATAGCGGAGGTCTACAATTACAACCTCTACTAAGCTCGACGATACAAGCCACACATCGAAGCCCTGCGATGTGGATCTGAGGAAGATCACTGCCAGCAAACTCCACCAAATCGACAGCGGAAGCAAAGACACACCTGTACAAGAACATAGAGAGCCAAACCCTGAGCAACAAACACTCAGCAAGACTTACCCGTCAACATGGCCAACTACAGCCGACTCCTAGTATGCAAAGGCCACAAGGGGTAGGATGACTCAAGTTGCAAAAACAGCACTAATTACTTGGTCCTTACTTTCAAGTTTTAGCTCAAGTTTAGTATTTAACCAAGTATCATGTTTTGCAGCTAACAACTAGAACAGGCAAGTAAAACAAGCAAGTAATACTGTAAGTAAATAAAGTAGTAAGATATACATATATCAGCATCAACATATCGTCATCATCATCCATAAACACACTACAATGTGACTCAGTGAACAAGTGGGTGCTCATTTTCGAGAGCGGCGGCATCAATGTACATCCTGTAGGAGAAACCTGACCACACGACATATGCGCCTGCGGGCAGACCACATATGACAACTGTTGGCGGTCGTTAAACCATGATTTGACCGCCACCCTACCGGTAAATAAATGCATAACACCAAGATTTTGTGCATAGTAGATAGGAATAATGCTACTCCACAAGTTTGGTGGATATTTGGATGCAGGAGTGAATAATGGAGAAAAGTGGGCCCAGCCAGGGAATTTCCCTGGCCGGCCGGCCCCACCCTAGGCCGGCCGGCCCCGGACTTCCTCCAGTGGGCTGGAAACTAATCCATGTTGGCGGTCCTTAACGACTACTTTTACCGCCAAGACCAGCTTATAAAAGCCATCAATCAAGAATAAAATGAACATTCTTTATGGACTAATGGCTTTCCACAAGTTTTGGTGATATTTTGATTGCAGGTACAATTATGAAGGAAAATCACCACAAACTATAAACAAAGAGGGGTTTTGCCATGGAGATAAATTATCCAAATAAAATATTGATCTCTCCATGTGAAAGCCCTTGAAAAGATAGTCAAGATTGACTTTTGGTTCACCTAATTTGGAGTTCGGGAGCAGAAGTTATGCCTCAACGAAAATTACAGGAAATGCAGAAATTTCCTGACCGGCCGGCCACCCCCCTAGGCCGGCCGGCCTAACTTTGTCTCCAATGGACCCGATCTTCCTCCAGTGGGCTATACACATAATAAAACATCAAGCCCAAGTGGTCTCCATGGTGGGTGAACAACCGACATCCGGAAGATGGGCTTTTGGGCCTTAATTTGATGATTTCTGCACTTCTGCCGCCCCCACTCGAAAACCGACTTCGGAACCGGCCTTGGGAAGCAATCGAGGACGTCCACGGTGAAGGCGGTGTCCATCCGGGACAATGGATGGCCGGCCGGCCAAGGTGGGAGCCCGGCCGGCCTGACTTTTCGGCAAAACCGCCTCACCGACTACCGACGTGTCGTGACCGCCACTCTACCTCACTTAGGCCTATAAATAGGTGGTAGCTCCCACGGTAGAACTCGCACCTTAGTAGAGAAACACTTTGATAGTGAAGTAGAGAGTGAGTGAGAGGAGGAGGAAGGGCGGAAGCTCTGGAGATGTCGGGGTTCTGCTTCCTCGGTGCCTCGGGTCTATACTCCGCCTGGGAGTAGTCGCCATAGTCTTCCAGGCTGGGTAACATGTAAGGTACTATTTATTGAGCAATAAAGTAAGGTTTTCTTCTTTATTATCTATGGGATTCAGGTGTGTAGTAAGTATTTCTTATTTACTGCATGTGCTAGCTCTAGGAAATTGCTAGTTGCTGGTATTAATGATAGGTGTAAACGTGGTGTTTATACTTTGATTTATCCTGAGTTGCCCTCAACCCCACGGGATGTTGTGGTAGCCGCGAGTGTAGGTGACAGCTACACCGGTCTCTGTAGTCCACCACGTTCGGGTTGAGTGTGTAGGGCCTAGACGCGGTCCGTTGACCGGATACGTTGAACCTAGTTCTCGGGTTGCGTGTCTTGGCGGCGGCCGTGCCCCGAAGTAGATGATATCGAAAAACCCTTATCGCATTGCTCAGTTATTTAATATCTTGCATTAGATTACCTGGCCAGAGGACTATCTTTTTACTGTATTAATCCCCTGCTTAGCATGTCCCTTTTTACGGATATTCTGCATAGATCTCGAGTTTAGTACACTGTTCGTTCCCTGTGGATTCGATACCTTAGGAATACTCTTGGGGTGAAAGCTACATCGGTATCCGTGCGCTTGCGGATTTATTTCTGTTAGGCCTTAGGACTGCCAACAAGCTTTCTGGCGCCGTTGCCGGGGAGCGGTAGCTGTGCTAACTCGAATCGAGGATCATCCGTGAATAGGTTTGTTTTGTTTTGTTTTGTCTTTCTTTTTCTTTACCATGGATACATCCTCCATCGTCTACGCCAATGCTCCGAAAGGAGAATTGCTGGAGCCTCCTCCAGCATCTGCACCAATCACAGCCCAGAGCTATGAGATTCGTCCAGAACTCATAGCACTGGTTCAGGGGAACATCTTCCGCGGGGATTGTTGACGGTCCTTAGACCCAGTTTTTGACCGTCAATTAGCTCTATAAATAAGGAAGAACTAACACTTGTTACTTGCATTTTGTTATCAAATAACCTATTTCCACGTGTACCTCTAGATTTGGATGTGCAGGTGGAAAACAGGGATTTCCAGGTGTAAACAAGGCCCAAGGCGACGATTCCAACACGTCCATCAAACGACGCTCGCCGCGGGAATATAATTCAAGGATTAAAGGCCCAGAACCACTCAGAATATCAACTGAGGCCACGCACCTGGAAAAGAGGCTAAAAGGCCGAGGGGAGCCAACCTGCCAAAGCCCAGCCCAGGGGGGGCCAGGGCCAGGTCGGCCGACCCCAAAACCTAGGTCGGCCGACCTGACAGGGAGGCCCCCTGGGTCCATCTTTCTAAGGCGGTTTGCAACCGACTTCAGGAGGTCGGTTCCACCTGCAATCAATGCCACCGACCTACGGAACCGCCTCAATTCCACCGCCTTTGAGGGCTATAAATAAAGGGGTACCCCCTCCCCTTGGAGGACACACAACACAAGAGGCTCATTCCCTCCTCCACACATCCAGAGCTAGGGGCTCTCTAGTTAGGCTTAGGCTGAGTAGTTGGGCTGCCCTTTTGGCTCCCAAGTCCCTTGGAGAGTTTGGGGTATATTCCCTTGTATCCTTTTACTCTCTTTGTAAGACTTATTTCTTTATCAATGGAATATCATCGTTCTTGTAGTAGTTATGTGCTTATGCTAGTTCATCGTTCATCCTTGATCTTGGATGAACGTTCTTCGTTCGTTCATGTTCGTTCATCGTTCGTTCATCGTTCATCGATGTTCGTTCATGATCGTTCATCGTTCGTTCGTCGTTCGTTCATACTCGATCATCGGTTAACGATGATCGTTCTCCATCGTTCATCGTTCGTCGCTCGTTCTTGAGCGACGAACGCCTATGCTTAACGTAGTGCTAGCTTTGATCCTTTGTCTAAGTAATCGCTTGCTAGACCTAGTTGTTCCTTTTGCTTAGTCATCGGGTCCATTGTCTTGCAAGAGTGCTCTAGGTTTATCGCCTTGCGAGGTGCCTCGAGGGATCTAGAGTTGTGGTTAGTTACGCTAGCATGGTGCTAGGGCTTCCTTTCCACCCTTGGATGCGTGTTCATGCCCCACGGTTTGTAGAGGTAGGCGGCAGGTGGTGACAGCCCTGTCCGTCCCTTGTAATCCTCCACGTTCGGGTATGGCGTAGGAGTATATATGAAATGTCCGGAGATTGGGGCAGACTCTGATCGCTGGATCTCCCGATGATGGCTCGGCAGTAGAACAGCTTAGTCTTGGCTTGTGTGCAGCTTAGGCTATAGGTAGATGCTACGCACGCTACTTGACGATGTACATTAGGAGTAGCAGTTCTTCTTACTTAACCTTAGTCTAGCCTAGAGCCGCCTCTCGCCTTTTATCAGAGAGTGGAAATGCCTGCTGTGTGTGTCGCACTATCCTCTATCCATACATTGCCTTACCCCTGTATTTGGATATTGGTTATGATCTATCATTTGTAACACCATGAGTATAAGTACACACTTGTCAACCACGTCTTCCTTTGGGAAAATATAAATAACGATACCCTGGAATACTCTCGGGTGAAATGCTACAACGGGTTATCCGTGCGCTTGCGGATTATCTTTTATGATTAAATACTAATAATACATATCTGGCACTCGTTGCTAGTTGTGGATTATTATGTATCCTAAGCAAGTAACTTAACCCCAGGTATTTCTGGCGCCGAACCGGGAATATTCACTCTAGGCCTAACCAGCCTAAGGTGGTGTTTTCTGTTTGGTGTAAGAAATACCAACAAGCATTTCTGGCGCCGTTGCCGGGGAAGACAATTGTTGACAAGTGTATACAATGATTACTCATGATTACACTTGATGCGATTTAACCATTACCCAATGCAGGCTCCTTGATCTGTTTTCTCTCTTTGATGTGAAAACAGGATAGTGTATGCGTGGATTCAACTTGCCGGAAAACTTCGTTGATAATCCAGAGTCGCTTGTAAGGAAAGTCCGACCCCGCGTCGACTCTCCCTCACAAGCAACACTCCCGACAGACGAACCCACATCATCCGCACCATTATCACTTATTGACATGGCTGATCAAAGGACCCTCCGTGACTACTCTGCTCCCTCCGTTGCCAATGTTCCCGTTGGGCCCAATGTCAACGCCGGTGACGCAGGGTTTGCAGTCAAATCAAGCCTAATCACTATGGTGCAGGCCATTCCCTTTTGTGGAAAGGCCACGGAGGACGCCAACACTCATCTCCAGCAATTCCTTGAGATATGCAACACATCGGCAACCGCCGGAGTCAACCAAGATGCTATCAGACTTCGTTTGTTTCCCCTCTCCCTCCTTGGGAAGGCGAAACAATGGTTCTATGCCAATCGTGCTAGCATTGACACTTGGGACCGCTGTTCTACCGCGTTCCTCGCAAAGTTTTTCCCGTTGGGTAAAACCAATGCCCTTCGTGGGAGAATATCAAGCTTCCAGCAAGCCAACAATGAAACCATCGCCGAGGCGTGGGATAGGCTCCAAGATTACATATCCGCCTGCCCACACCACGGGATGGAAGAATGGCTCATTCTTCAACATTTCTACAACGGGTTGACACCAACAACCCGTGGACATATGGATGCCGCTGCTGGAGGAGCCTTCTTCTCAATGACCGTTGCTCAAGCTAAAGAACTTATTGAGAAGATGGTCTCCAATCAAGGGTGGAGCGATGAACGTCTCCAACCACGCTCTAAAGGCGTACACCCTATCAAGGAGGTGGACTTATTGTCCGCCAAGCTCGACCTCGTCATGAAGCGCTTGGACGACTTCAACACGCATGGTAGTGTTCGTTCACTTGACTCACGCATCACGTGTGAGGAATGTGGCAACACTGGCCATATGGGGAAGGATTGCCCCAACCATACCCATGAAGAAGCATTCTACATGAACAACAACAATGGGTATCGTCCAAGTGGAGGTCAAGGTTTTAACCAAAACCGCCAATCTTATCAAGGAGGTAATAATTTCTCTGGTTTTAATAATAATCAGCCTTCTTTGAAAGATTTGGTTTATGGCCAAGCTAAAATCAACGAATCAATCAACAAAAAGCTTGCTGCCAATGATCAGAGTTTAGAGAGTTTAAATTCAAAAATAGAAGGTCTTTCTTCCGCTTTCAAAAATCAGTTGAGCTTTAATAAAATGATAGAAAGTCAGTTAGCTCAGCTTGCTGCTCTTGTTCCTTCTGCTAAATCTGGGCAGATTCCTGGGCAACCAGAATCTCCCATTGAAAAGGCTAATGTTATCACTACGAGAGGAGAAATGTTCTCTCGTAGGACTAACCATGCAGGGGAGAACAGGCAAATAAGAGGAGAACCTTCTACAATAAAATCTGATCCAGGCTTTCCAGTAATCTCTTGTGCAATCAAGAGATTCCACTTCGACTATGCACTGTGTGACCTTGGGGCCAGCGTAAGCATTATGCCCAAAGCAATCTTCGAGCAATTAAAGTACAGATTCCTCACACCAACAGCGATGCGGCTACAATTGGCCGACTCATCCTTTCGCTTTCCAATGGGGATTGCGGAGGATGTGCCGGTATTCATAAGAGGCCACACCGTCCCGGTGAACTTTGTGGTGCTTGACATGGATATTGATAAGGAAACGCCCCTCATCTTGGGACGTCCCTTCCTTAGCACCACAAAGGCCCAAATTGATGTTGGAGTTGGAGAAATCCGCCTCTACATCAATGGGAAGGAGGAGAAGTTCGAGTTTCAACCTCGGAAAGAACAATGCTCGATGATCAAGGTCAAGTATGGGCCAAACACCTCCAACATTCAAGAAGTTGAAGTGACAGCCAGGAAAACGGACAGCCTCATTGCTCTATGGAAGAGCTTGGCAAAGATTGAAAATCCATCGCAGTTTCAACCAAAGAAACCTGCGACCACGAGGCCGGGATTATGGGCCAAGAAACCCGTCCCAAAGTCCGAGAAGCCACCTACACCATCAAAGATGAAACAAGTGTGGCAAGTCAAGGCGCAGCCCTCTACATCCTCATCTCCAAGGACGGGTCCGCGCCACCAAGCTAAACCCGTTGGAGAAGTCTTAGCCCGTCGGACTTTAAACGACACGGCCCTGGCCGCCAGGAAAACCGGCATTATCATTCGGTTTGATTCTCTTTTCTTTTTGAACTTTACCACCACATTTGCATTTGGATTTCTTTCCAAACCACATTGCATATTTATTTCCTCCACCAAAATTTATTTGGATTTTTCCGCCAGCATATTTGAATTTTTCCCTCGCCATGCATTTAAAAATCAAAATTTTCAAAAATACTTTTGCGTTCAAAATGACTCATCTTTGGATGAAATTTTTGGACCACCCTTGTATCATCATGGAAAAGCCAAAAATATTTTTGCATGTTGAAATTTTTCATCAACATGTCGATTTTTGATTTTTTTCGAAAAATTTTGAATTCGAGGCAACCTTTTATTTGAAAATCTTTTTGAGCAAATATTTTTGAGGAGTTTCTGGACATAGCAACCATGGTCAATCTCCATTTGGCCGTTGGGGGCTGTGGGCCAAAGAGGGAAGCAAGTGGACCCCACAGGGGGTCGGCCGACCCCACTTGGCAGGTCGGCCGACCCAGGGGTGCCGTTGGGCGCGCTCCCCTTTGCCCCAACGGTCACCTGTCCTGTCCTCTTTTCTAAAATGGCCGTTATGGCTCATGTATATGAGGAGGTGGCCGGCCACAAGCTCTCTCCCTCTCACACTCTCATTTCCACTCCTCAACTCACTTCACTCCATTGCTCTCAAGTTTTCCATTGTGCTCATTGAGTTCTTGCCTCAAAATTCTGCAAAAATATTTCTCCTTTGGTTTGCTTTTCAGTTTTGATTTGGTTTGGTCTTTCAAGTTGCGTTTTCTCGCTTGCAAGAACACCGACGGTTTCATCGATTGGTTTTCACTCTCATAACCCGTTCGGAGTTTTCGTTCTTGCGTTCTTGCTCGACCTCGCTGCAGCATGAAGCGCGCCGGCAAAGCCTTCGCCTCGCTGCTCCGGTCCGGGAGCACGGGCTCGGGTTCATCTCGACCTCGCACTCGCGCCCGCACCGCCACCGAGCAAGTGTCAAGCCCTCAACATGAAGCCGCAACGGAGGAACAAGCCAACACCGAGCATCGTCTTCTCGTCGACACCGACCTCGACTTGGTGGGCGACGAAGAGATGAGCGCCTACGAAGCTCTCCGACTCCGAACATTTGCTCCTACGCGAGCATTTGATCCGGAACTGCTGCAAAAGATTGGTATGGATGCTGAATTTTCTCGAGTATTTAAAGCAATAGGGTGGGATAAGTTTGCAAGTGTAGATGAGCAGGGTTCCCGCTTACTTACACTACAGTTTTTATGCACCCTACGCGTGGTAGATGACGGTATTACCTTTCGGTTTTTCCGGGAGGAATATCATTTGACATGGAAAATCCTTAGTCAATGCCTCGGCTTTAATTCTCGCTGCACCATTGATGTTGATAGTTCGATTCCGGGTTACTCAAAGTTAGCTTTTTGGCAAAGAATTTCTGCATCTCCTACTTGTGAGAAACCCCGAACTAATCATATTCATCATCCTACCTTGCGCTTGTTGCACATGTGGCTTGGCATTACCTTGTTTCCTAGAAGTGATATTAGGATTGTGCGCGAGGATGATCTGAAAATTCTTTATGCTATGGTTGAGAAAATAAAGATTGCTCCTGTCATGTCCATGATTGCTCAGTGGTTAGAGAATTTTAGAATGACTGGACCAATTGAGTGCACCTCGTTGATTACACGTATTGCTGCGGGTGTTGGTGTTTTGCATGATGCTAATATTGCTTATCTTGATACACCCCGCTCTCTTATCACCGAGGATTATCTTATTCAAGGTCATACACTTAAGCATGGTCCAAATAATTCTCTCATATTTTATTATGTCGGTTATACAAATGAATTCCCGTTACCTAACCGGGAACTTCGTTTGTATGGCTGTAAAAATCTAACCACACCTCTAGAAAAAGAGGAGGCTGCACGCAGGAGTACTTCTTCTCGCAGGAGGACGCGCAGGCCGGAGCCGACCGCCGACACCGGGATACCCGCACCGCAGCCCATGGCCTATGCATATGGGCCAAGCTACGGTCACGCCGGGTATGGTCCCGGTGGGTACACCACTCCACCACCATTTGAGGTCGGCGGCTCGTCGCAGCAGGGTGCGGGCCAAGCCCAATGGACGCACCCTTCCCGCGCGCAATGGGAGGAAATCTCCTCCGATTCGACGTCCTACTCACCACGGGCCGGTGGGCGGCGTTCGTCTGCAGCTCGTGATCCATATCTTGAGCAGCAAATGAATGCGCTCACCGAGCAAATGGGACGCATCGAGACTCGAGGAGAGGACGTTGAGTACACTCTCAACCAACACGTCCTGCAGACCCATCAGTGGCAAGAAAACACAAATGCCCAGCTCACCAACCTCACCAACATGACGCAGCAGGGCCAAGCCGATATGTTGGCTTACTTTCGCCACACCGGGTTCGATCCTCGACATCACCCATGAGCAAGAACAAGCTTGGGGGGGATGCCATACCCCCCGCTAAGGTATCATGTATCGCAACTTGTATCCTTTTGTTTCTTTTGTTTGCTTGTTCTTGCACCTCTCATGAAAAATACCAAAAAAAATGATAAATCTGAAAATAAAATAAAAATGACAAAACTAAAAAGAACAAAAATAGTCTTTAGTGTGGTTTCTAGTTTTTCGTAGTTTCTCTTCATATGCGAGTATGAGTGTTTAGCCTTCCTTATGTTGAGATGATGAACAGTTGCTCTGTTTTATCTCTTGTTTGTACCTAGTCACAACTTAGTGCTCTCCCAAGTTTTGAGACTTTTGGCTTATGCTTACCTAGAACTTGAAACTTGTGGGCTGCATAGTGCTTGATCTAAGTCTAAGTTGTTGTGAGATATGATATGGTACAAATAGGGCTGCTATGATCTTGTTCAAAGTAGGACTTGACTTCCGGAGTTTTATTTTACAAAATACAAAAAAATGATAAAGTTCCTCAATGATCAAAATTCCTACCAAAGCCATATGTTGTTCTTACATTGCAAACCCTTACACATATGCTGCTTGTCATTGCATTGAGCTTTATCAAAATTGTGTGACCCTAGTGAGAAGCTTGTCATACTCTCATTGATCAAGATCACGTACACTCCACCTCGCATGCTAAACTTCTACACTGGAAGTTAAGCAATACCACCACACTTTCCACCAAAATAAATACTCCAAAAATTCATTGTTACCTCTCTCTCAAAATGTATCATTGGAGACATGGCTATGCAAAAGAAAGAAAAAGAATAATCCCCTGCTCATACAAAAGTAGAGCATGATGAAGAAAAATGGGGAATAAAGAAAGAAAAATGTTGAGAAAAAGAAAGAAAGCAAGATAGCCATGTTCTCCTCAAAAATTCAAAAAGAGAGAGAGGAAACAAATAAAAAGGAGTATAGTTCTTCCACCTCACCACCACCTTATACACACATGCACATCTTGATCAAGGTTGTATGACTTGCATTCTCCATGGATCCACTCTTTTGGTTCAGCAATATGTGTGATGCAAGTATGCCTCATATCATCCCTACCTTGAGCTCCACATACAAGCCTTAGAAGTAGGATGACAAAGAGGCAACACAATAATGCCTTGGTGAGGAATATACACTTATTGAGCGATTCGAGAGCATCATTTGAGGAACTTTGCTTTTATTTCAAAACTTTTGAAAACCTCCGGAAAATAAAAGTCAAACAATGGACAAGTGAATGGTGCTCTGTTATAACCGTTCTATCTCTCAACCGCCCAAGACAAGGAAAAAAGCCATACGCCCCATAAGGAGTAAGGTAAAGGGTGAGTTGCCATGCCAACTTTTTCAACTCAAAGGAGAGTATTTTGTTGTGTGCATGGTACCTATGAGATATGAAACATTGTAGCAACTCCTGATCAACATCCTAAGTCCTACTTCTTGCTCGGGACGAGCAAGGAGGACAGCTTGGGGGAGTTGTTGACGGTCCTTAGACCCAGTTTTTGACCGTCAATTAGCTCTATAAATAAGGAAGAACTAACACTTGTTACTTGCATTTTGTTATCAAATAACCTATTTCCACGTGTACCTCTAGATTTGGATGTGCAGGTGGAAAACAGGGATTTCCAGGTGTAAACAAGGCCCAAGGCGACGATTCCAACACGTCCATCAAACGACGCTCGCCGCGGGAATATAATTCAAGGATTAAAGGCCCAGAACCACTCAGAATATCAACTGAGGCCACGCACCTGGAAAAGAGGCTAAAAGGCCGAGGGGAGCCAACCTGCCAAAGCCCAGCCCAGGGGGGGCCAGGGCCAGGTCGGCCGACCCCAAACACTAGGTCGGCCGACCTGACAGGGAGGCCCCCTGGGTCCATCTTTCTAAGGCGGTTTGCAACCGACTTCAGGAGGTCGGTTCCACCTGCAATCAATGCCACCGACCTACGGAACCGCCTCAATTCCACCGCCTTTGAGGGCTATAAATAAAGGGGTACCCCCTCCCCTTGGAGGACACACAACACAAGAGGCTCATTCCCTCCTCCACACATCCAGAGCTAGGGGCTCTCTAGTTAGGCTTAGGCTGAGTAGTTGGGCTGCCCTTTTGGCTCCCAAGTCCCTTGGAGAGTTTGGGGTATATTCCCTTGTATCCTTTTACTCTCTTTGTAAGACTTATTTCTTTATCAATGGAATATCATCGTTCTTGTAGTAGTTATGTGCTTATGCTAGTTCATCGTTCATCCTTGATCTTGGATGAACGTTCTTCGTTCGTTCATGTTCGTTCATCGTTCGTTCATCGTTCATCGATGTTCGTTCATGATCGTTCATCGTTCGTTCGTCGTTCGTTCATACTCGATCATCGGTTAACGATGATCGTTCTCCATCGTTCATCGTTCGTCGCTCGTTCTTGAGCGACGAACGCCTATGCTTAACGTAGTGCTAGCTTTGATCCTTTGTCTAAGTAATCGCTTGCTAGACCTAGTTGTTCCTTTTGCTTAGTCATCGGGTCCATTGTCTTGCAAGAGTGCTCTAGGTTTATCGCCTTGCGAGGTGCCTCGAGGGATCTAGAGTTGTGGTTAGTTACGCTAGCATGGTGCTAGGGCTTCCTTTCCACCCTTGGATGCGTGTTCGTGCCCCACGGTTTGTAGAGGTAGGCGGCAGGTGGTGACAGCCCTGTCCGTCCCTTGTAATCCTCCACGTTCGGGTATGGCGTAGGAGTATATATGAAATGTCCGGAGATTGGGGCAGACTCTGATCGCTGGATCTCCCGATGATGGCTTGGCAGTAGAACAGCTTAGTCTTGGCTTGTGTGCAGCTTAGGCTATAGGTAGATGCTACGCACGCTACTTGACGATGTACATTAGGAGTAGCAGTTCTTCTTACTTAACCTTAGTCTAGCCTAGAGCCGCCTCTCGCCTTTTATCAGAGAGTGGAAATGCCTGCTGTGTGTGTCGCACTATCCTCTATCCATACATTGCCTTACCCCTGTATTTGGATATTGGTTATGATCTATCATTTGTAACACCATGAGTATAAGTACACACTTGTCAACCACGTCTTCCTTTGGGAAAATATAAATAACGATACCCTGGAATACTCTCGGGTGAAATGCTACAACGGGTTATCCGTGCGCTTGCGGATTATCTTTTATGATTAAATACTAATAATACATATCTGGCACTCGTTGCTAGTTGTGGATTATTATGTATCCTAAGCAAGTAACTTAACCCCAGGTATTTCTGGCGCCGAACCGGGAATATTCACTCTAGGCCTAACCAGCCTAAGGTGGTGTTTTCTGTTTGGTGTAAGAAATACCAACAGGGATGAGAATGAGAACCCATATGAACACCTGAGATACTTCGAGCTGCTCTGTTCCACTGTTTCGACCCAGGGATTTCCACAGGACACGCTGAAATGGAAGTTATTCCCATTCTCACTCAGTGGAAAGGCAACACAATGGTATGCTATGTCAGTAGGAGGGGCCAGCGGAAATTGGACAACTCTCAGAGATCTCTTCTGTTTCAAATACTACCCTGTTGCAAAGGTAATTGCTCTTCGTATGGAGCTTCTTACCTTCAAACAGGGCAGTAATGAAACACTGGGAGCCTCATGGGAGCGCTTCATGTCATACACCGTCAAAGGACCAGATCTAGGACTCTCCCCAGCGGTACTCCTTCAGCACTTCATGTGGGGGCTCACTCCGAAAAGCCGTACTTTTCTGGATACTGCTTCTGGGGGATCCTTCATAAGAAACACTCCTACTGAAGGATTTGAACTTCTTGGGAAGATTCTGAGCAATCTGGACAGCTATGTGCCACCTACACCTGAGCTACCAAAAGAAGAAGTACCCGTTGCTCAACCTGTGCTTCAAATTGAGGTTCCTCAAGCTCCGATCATGGAAGAAGCTCCTGAACCATTCTATGTCTGCCCAACAAATCCAAATTTGTTCCAAGGTGGTCAAACTCTTGCCGAAGCTGAAAGCCTTCAGGTGGTGGAACCAATTCTTCCTCTCGTGCCCTACGAAGAGGAATTTGATTTCACCAAATTCGGGGATACAAGATCATATCCGACAGAGAGAAATTGTCACCCTGACAATGATGACGCCGAAGAACTGGATGGGGAGGAAATAGAAGAACAGACAGAGAGAATACATCAACTATCTGCTATTCTGGGGGAAGATTGGTTTCAAGAAGCCGAATGCATGAGGGAGACAATCAAGTTAAATCCAAAACCCGACTGCGTTATGGTGAATATTCAATCCACTGCTAGGAGGAAAGCCATATATGACTTAAAAGCCAAAGTCAATATCATGTCAAAGCATATGGCTGAAAGTAGTGGATGGCTGTCCGAAGACAACCTAACACCTTGAAAGAAATGGTTGGTCTTCGAGAATAAATATTACCCAGCGGTAGGAGTTTTGCGGGAAGTGGAGACGGAGATAAATGAACAGCCCATGGTTCTCGTCTTTCACATATTCGATATACCCAAGCATCACTTCTTACTGATCGGAACTCCAATCTACACATTCTCCCAAATAAAGTACTTACAGGAGAAGTTGGATGTTCGTATTGGGAAAGAAAGCTTCCCCGTTGACATCAGGCGTGCTCTCAACACCAAAGCAGAGACGCACCCAGAAACTATGGAAGAATTAGCCTCTATTGAAGAAATAGTTGGAGAATTCTTGGAAGCACCCCATATGGAGGAAGAAACTAAATTCTTTACTGAAGATGAAGATGCTTCCCCATATGTTGGACTAGACAAGCATGAAGAAACTGCTCCAATGCCTGTCGAGTTAAAGCCGTTACCGCCAGGTCTCAAGTATAGCTTCCTCTTTGGGAATCAAAGCACCCCAGTTATCATCAGTGACAAGATTTCCTAGAAAGAAGAGAAGAAGCTAGTAGCCTTACTGGAGAAATATCAATCAGTAATAGGTTACTCACTGGCAGACCTCAAAGGGATCAGTCCAGAATTTTGCACCCACAGAATCCCGATGGAACCAGACCACAAGCCTGTTCGTGAACATCAACGACGTCTTAACAATGCCATGAGAGATGTAGTGAAAAAGGAGATCTTAAAGCTACTCAAGGCAGGGATAATTTACCCAGTGCAAGACAATCAATGGGTTAGTCCAGTTCAGGTTGTGCCAAAGAAAGGAGGGATGACTGTTGTGCGGAACGAGAAGAATGAATTGATCCCTCAGCGCACAGTGACAGGGTGGCGAATGTGCATCGACTACAGGAAGTTGAATAATGCAACAAGGAAAGACCATTATCCTCTTCCCTCATCGATGAAATGCTCGAACGGCTGGCAAAGCATTCATTCTTCTGCTTTCTAGATGGTTATTCAGGATATCACCAAATTCCTATCCATCCTGATGACCAAGATAAGACAACCTTCACATGTCCCTATGGCACCTTTGCATATCGCAGGATGTCGTTCGGGTTGTGCAATGCACCTGCTTCCTTCCAAAGATGCATGATGGCTATCTTCTCAGATCTTGTTGAGAAAGTAATGGAGGTATTCATGGACGATTTCTCTGTCTATGGAGAGACATTCGATGGGTGCCTACGAAACTTAGAGAAGGTGCTACAAAGATGCAAGGAAGCCGATCTAGTCCTGAACTGGGAGAAATGCCATTTCATGGTAACTGAGGGAATTGTCTTAGGACACAAGGTCTCTGCCAGAGGGATAGAAGTTGACAAGGCTAAGGTTGAAGTCATTGAGTCACTTCCACCCCCGAGGAATATTAAGGGGATCCGCAGTTTCCTGGGGCATGCTGGGTTCTATAGGAGATTTATCAAAGATTTCTCCAAGAAAGCCAGACCTCTCACCAATCTGCTAGCTAAGGATGCACCATTCGTCTTTGATGAGAGGTGCATGGAGGCATTTAATGAACTCAAGCGAGCATTAATCTTAGCCCCCATTATCCAACCTCCAGATTGGAAGCTCCCATTCGAGATCATGTGCGATGCAAGCGACTATGCCGTTGGGGCAGTGTTGGGACAGACCAAGGATAAGAAGCATCATGCCATAGCTTATGGAAGCAAGACTCTCACAGGGCCACAACTCAATTATGCTACCACTGAGAAGGAATTGCTTGCAGTAGTCTATGCCATTGACAAGTTTAGGTCATACTTGGTGGGCACGAAAGTGATAGTTTATTCTGACCACGCAGCCCTCAAGTACCTGCTTACTAAGAAGGATGCAAAGCCACGACTTATCCGATGGATTCTACTCCTCCGAATTTGACATTGAAATCAGAGATAGAAAAGGAGTAGAAAACACAGTGGCAGATCATCTCTCTCGTCTACATGTTGAAGATCCCAATGAATCACCTATCAAGGACTACTTGAGAGATGATATGTTACTAAAGGTAACAAGCACCGACCCATGGTATGCAAATATCGTTAACTATATCGTTTCGGGATACATACCACCAGGGGAGGACAAGAAGAAGCTCATCAGGGATAGCAGATACTATCTATGGGATGACCCTTATCTATATAAAGTCTGCTCTGATGGTCTACTTAGAAGATGTGTGCCCACCTGCGAGGCTATGCAGATCATTGATAGATGTCACTCTTCGCCATATGGGGGCCACTATGGAGCATTCCGTACCAATGCTAAAGTCTGGCAGAGTGGATTTTACTGGCCGACTATGTATGAAGATACCAAAGAGTATGTACGGAGATGTCCTCGCTGTCAGAAAATAGGAGGGATAAACTCCCGAGATGCGATGCCCCTTACAAATAACCTCCAAATCGATATCTTCGATGTATGGGGCATTGACTTCATGGGACCCTTTCCAAAGTCAGAAAACTATGAGTATATCCTAGTGGCAGTGGACTATGTCTCGAAGTGGGTAGAAGCAATACCATGCCGCAATGCAGACTCCACCCACTCAAAGAGAATGCTCCAAGAACACATCTTCCCTAGGTTCGGCACACCAAGGGTGATTATTAGCGATGGGGGTTCACACTTCATTGATAAAACCTTCAAGGAAATGCTACACAAATATGGAATTGAACATAGAGTAGCGACCCCCTATCACCCACAAACCAGCGGTCAAGCGGAGACTTCGAATAAACAGATCAAGAATATCCTCCAAAAGACCGTTGATAAGATGGGAAAGTCCTGGAAAAGCAAACTGCATGAAGCATTATGGGCTTACAGGACAGCTTATAAGACACCCATTGGCATGACCCCATACCAAATGGTATATGGGAAGACATGCCATCTACCTGTCGAGCTAGAGTTCAAGGCATATTGGGCAATCCGGAAGTGGAACATGGATTTAGATCAAGCCCAAGTCAAGCGGCAAATTCAAATCGCCGAGCTTGAAGAATGGAGGGAGAAGGCGTACCATAGCTCCAAGCTGTACAAGGATAGAACTAAAAGATGGCACGACAAGCGCATCCGTGAGAAGCACTTCGCGCCAGGAGATAAGGTACTACTTTTTAATTCCCGCGCTAAACTATTTGGCCTTGGTAAACTCCGGAGCAGATGGGACGGTCCTTATACTGTTGTGGAAGCTTCCACACATGGAGCTGTCACTCTCCAGAGCGATGATGGAAGCCTTTTTAAGGTAAATGGCCAGCGGTTAAAAGTGTTCCTTGAACCCTCCATGCCTGCTCTCGAGAAAGTAGATGTCCTCGAATTTATCCAAAGCTAAACATGCTTGCATCTACGGTCTGGCTTCGACCTTAACCAAGCACCCTTTATTTTTTCTTTTTCTAAATAAAAAAAATAATAATAAATAATATCTGACATGTCTGTGTGAGTGCTTTATTAAATTGTGTGTTGGTTTATGTGGGTAACCACATAAACCAACCTTTGTACGCTCACATTTTCCCGAGTGCGCAGGAACAAAGTTGTGAACACACAATGGCGCGTCGTCCCGATGAAACAGTGAAGGGACCCCACCGGCCGGTCCACACCCCAGGCCGGCCGCCTTGGCCAAACTCCAACCAGGTCCAATTTTTCCTCAAACTTTATCTTGACCCGTTAGCTCTGTTTCACATACCTGGGAAACAAAACAAAATAATTTTTGAGGATGAACCCAATAAAACTCTTGCTAATCATCAGGTTTATGGCATTATTATTTCGCTGTTTCTTCTTGCTCACAAAAATAAATGTAAGGACGCTCCTGTCTATTTTGTTGTGAGATTTGATATATGCATAAATCTTGATTTCTTTCTTCTCTTGATTTTCTTGGGAATCAAATTTTTCCTTCGGACTTGTCGTCACAAAATCTCTTGAAAAAGCCTATTAGAGCCAAAAGACAAATAGATATGAACTCCTCGAAAGCCAATCTTTCTGTTGTGAGTTCGGTTAAGATTTAATCTCTTGAGAAAAATGCACTCCTCAAGTTCAATCTTTATCCTTCGCGTGTGTTCTCGAATTCTATCATCTTCAGAGAATTTTTGTCCCTATGTTCAAGCCCACAAAATCATGAAAGGAAGTCAAAGGAGCCACACAAGTTGCCTCACACATCGCGGGAACTCTTAAAAGGAAAAAAAAAAAGAGACGAGAGTTCCCCAATGTCAAAAAAAAAAAAAGGGGTGCACTTTTTGCTGACTTTTAAAAAAAAAATTTTCAAAATTGGGCAAGACATAGATCAAAATTCTACCACTGTGTGAGTTCATTCTCTCGCCCACCACATGCATCAATTCTTATCTTGATTGAACAATGAGGATGTGCAATATTCTCTTTAGAATTCTTTCTTAGCCTTACAAAATTCTGCAAAAAGATTGTGCTCTCCCTACCAAGCTCCAAATACAAGCCTATTAGAGATAGGGAAGATATCTTTTGAGAGAAGAAAGGCTCTTTCACCACAGTGAGTGACTCATGTGTTATGGATTTTGTGACATACAAGGAAGGGGGAATTTTTGAAACCCGAGGGATTTTGAGTTTGAAAGAATCTTTGATTGGTGCTATTCAATCTCTCAACTCTTGAAGACAGTGAGCTTTAGCCACTTCCACATAGTGAGCCTGAAGTAATTGTCGAAATAACTTTGCCATAACTCCTTGATGATGCCTTTTCTTTGGTTCAATCTTTTTGCTCGGGACGAGCAAAGATCTAAGTCTGGGGGGGATGTTGGCGGTCCTTAACGACTACTTTTTACCGCCAACACCAGCTTATAAAAGCCATCAATCAAGAATAAAATGAACATTCTTTATGGACTAATGGCTTTCCACAAGTTTTGGTGATATTTTGATTGCAGGTACAATTATGAAGGAAATCACCACAAACTATAAACAAAGAGGGGTTTTGCCATGGAGATAAATTATCCAAATAAAATATTTGATCTCTCCATGTGAAAGCCCTTGAAAAGATAGTCAAGATTGACTTTTGGTTCACCTAATTTGGAGTTCGGGAGCAGAAGTTATGCCTCAACGAAAATTACAGGAAATGCAGAAATTTCCTGACCGGCCGGCCACCCCCCTAGGCCGGCCGGCCTACCTTTGTCTCCAATGGACCCGATCTTCCTCCAGTGGGCTATACGCATAATAAACATCAAGCCCAAGTGGTCTCCATGGTGGGTGAACAACCGACATCCGGAAGATGGGCTTTTGGGCCTTAATTTGATGATTTCTGCACTTCTGCCGCCCCCACTCGAAAACCGACTTCGGAACCGACCTTGGGAAGCAATCTAGGACGTCCACGGCGAAGGCGGTGGCCATCCGGGACAATGGATGGCCGGCCGGCCAAGGTGGGAGGCTGGCCGGCCTGACTTTTAGGCAAAACCGCCTCACCGACTACCGACGTGTCGTGACCGCCACTCTACCTCACTTAGGCCTATAAATAGGTGGTAGCTCCCACGGTAGAACTCGCACCTTAGTAGAGAAACACTTTGATAAGTGAAGTAGAGAGTGAGTGAGAGGAGGAGGAAGGGCGGAAGCTCTGGAGATGTCGGGGTTCTGCTTCCTCGGTGCCTCGGGTCTATACTCCGCCTGGGAGTAGTCGCCATAGTCTTCCAGGCCGGGTAACATGTAAGGTACTATTTATTGAGCAATAAAGTAAGGTTTTCTTCTTTATTATCTATGGGATTCAGGTGTGTAGTAAGTATTTCTTATTTACTGCATGTGCTAGCTCTAGGAAATTGCTAGTTGCTGGTATTAATGATAGGTGTAAACGTGGTGTTTATACTTTGATTTATCCTGAGTTGCCCTCAACCCCACGGGATGTTGTGGTAGCCGCGAGTGTAGGTGACAGCTACACCGGTCTCTGTAGTCCACCACGTTCGGGTTGAGTGTGTAGGGCCTAGACGCGGTCCGTTGACCGGATACGTTGAACCTAGTTCTCGGGTTGCGTGTCTTGGCGGCGGCCGTGCCCCGAAGTAGATGATATCGAAAAACCCTTATCGCATTGCTCAGTTATTTAATATCTTGCATTAGATTACCTGGCCAGAGGACTATCTTTTTACTGTATTAATCCCCTGCTTAGCGTGTCCCTTTTTACGGATATTCTGCATAGATCTCGAGTTTAGTACACTGTTCGTTCCCTGTGGATTCGATACCTAGGAATACTCTTGGGGTGAAAGCTACATCGGTATCCGTGCGCTTGCGGATTTATTTCTGTTAGGCCTTAGGACTGCCAACAATCCACTACGCACAATTCAAGGCCAGCCCAGCAGAATTGCACCGCCATTCTAGAAGGTGGGCCATTTGGGCCTTAACTTGGCCCTCGCTTCAATTCTGCCGACCCCAGCGAGGAGCCGACCTTCAGACCGCCTTCAGGGAGTGATCTGGAGCGTCCAGGCACAAGACGGTGGCAAACCGCCACAGGGGACGGCCGGCCGGCCACCCCCCTAGGCCGGCCGGCCTACTTTGGCGCCACCGCCTCTCCAGCTTCGGCCAGGGGTGCTCCCACCGCCATTGCAAGCTATAAATTGACCCCCCGGCCTCAGAAGCAACTCGCACCATCACACTTCATCCAAGTGTTCATTAGTTTAGTTTAGTAGTAGCTTTGGGAGTTAGAGTAGAGTAGTAAGTAGAGTGAGAGCTCTCTCGGGCTTCCGGAGTCTTCTCGGAGTCGGTATAGTTCTTTGTATCCTACTCTTTTGAGATATTATTTGTTTAATATATAATTAGTTTATTCTTTATTTATTTCTTTTAGTAGTTCTTTTCTATTTAGTTTATTTATTGGTTAAGTAAGTGCTCGTAGAAGTCTTGTTGTGGGATTCGTGATTGTTGGAGTAGGCAGGTACGAGAGAGTGCCTTCGTCGTGATGACATCGGGTGAAATCTGTGCCTGTTTATTCTTAGATAGGACTGCACCGTTGATCAAGAGTAATTCCTCTAGGCGGGTTGTAAGCATGGCGCTTGGAACTTGGCCTATGCACGTTTGGCACCCAACCCACGGAGGATGGTAGCCGCGAGTGTATGTGACAGCTGCACCGGTCTCTGTAATCCACACGTCCGGGTTGGACTCAGCAGGGTCTTAATTATAGCATACGGTTCCCTAGGTTTGAACTAGCATCATCGGTTAATCTAGCACGTGTGTGCCCGAAACGACATGACTTTGTTGTGTATAAGCTTAGCTAGAGTAGATAATTTTGTAGACTTGACTGCTAGGAAGAGTAAATAATAGATAAACATACAGGTAGCCTTAACTCTATCTCGTTGCTCTCCAAATGTATACTACAGTTTTTCTTTTATTACCTTGGATTTGAGGATGTGGTGCCACCCATATATATCATGCCTATCTTACCCCCGTCTCAAGTATAGTTTGATACATTATTCTTTCTCCAAATTGTCCAATGCATTGCTACTATTCAGCTCCCTTTTGCTCTGCTTCCCTGCGGAAATGTAAATACGATAACCCTGGAATACTCCAAGGTGAAATGCTACAATGGTGATCCGTGCGCTTGCGGAATTAATGAATTTAATTTTATCGCATAAGAACCGGCAACGAGCATTTCTGGCGCCGTTGCCGGGGAAGTAGCAGCTAGGAAACTGAATAAATGCATTGAAGTTTGTGAGAAGAGTAATTATCACTTACTTTTGCGGGCTTACCCTTGTCCTGTCTTTCTTTGTTGTGGAAATTTGAAACAGGACTGTGCATGACTAGTTTCGACCCTACCAGAAACTTCCACTCAGATCCAGAGCAGTTCTTGAGGAAAGTTCGAGCGAAACTCACCAAACAGATCCGCAAGAACGCTCTGGCTCTTGAATCGTCTCCTCCACCAGTTGTCAGGGCCTCCTCATCGAACAACATGGCCGACCCCGTTGTCGAGAAGACGATCAATGACTTCTCCGCGCCAACCACGGAGAACATCCGCGTGGGACCCAACCCGCACATCACCAACAAGGACTACGAGCTCAAGCCAGCCTTGATCAACATGATCTTGGCTAGTCCTTTCTGTGGGAAGCCGTCGGAGGATGCAAATGCTCACCTCCAAAGGTTCTTGATGACGTGCAACACTTTCGCCATGAAGGATGCACCTCAGGACACCATCCGACTGCAGCTCTTCCCATTCTCTCTGTTGGGGAAGGCTCTCCAGTGGTTCTACGCGAACCAAGAGTCCCTCGACACGTGGACGGCATGCTCCAATGCCTTCCTCGCCAAGTCTCTTCCCGCCGTGTAAGACGACTGACCTGCGGAACAAGATATCGGGCTTCCAACAGCTCGCAGATGAGCCGACCGCGGAAGCCTGGGACAGGATGCAGGAGTACGTTCTCTCATGCCCACACCATGGCATGGAGGAATGGCTCCTCATACAGAGTTTCTATCACGGTTTGAGGCCGTCCGCTCGAGAGCACCTCGACGCCGCAGCATGCGGCTCCTTCTTCTCTCTTAGCGTGAAAAACGCTAAGAAGTTGATTGAGAAGGTGGCGGCCAACCAGACTCATGGTGAACGCCAAGCGGCGAGCACCAAGACCCGTGGAGTGCACAAGTGGAGACGATGGACATGCTCGCCATCAAGCTCGATCAGCTCCTCCACAAGGTGGACTCTCACAGGACCTGCAAGTTGCGAATTCCCGCATGACTTGTGAAGAATGCGGCAACACAGGGCACATGGGCAGCAATTGCCCGAATGCGAGAGAGGAATGCAATTTCCTCAACAATGGCAATGGGTACCGCTCCCAGAACAACTACGGCTGGAATTCCAGGCCCGACCTCTCCTTCAACAAAAATCAGGGAGGTAACAATGGTAATCTCTCCCGTTATGAGCCCTCTATCAAGGATCTAGTTCTCGGCCAGGTCAAGATTAATGATAGCATTAGTAAGAAGTTTCTTACTACCGACAAGGCTTTAGAGAGCATAGATGCTAAGCTAGAGTCGTTCAGCACTGCTCTGCAGAATCAGCTAAGCCATAATAAAATGCTAGAAACGCAAATCGCGCAAATAGCTTCAGCTGTGCAGGCTCCTCGTACGAAAGAGAATGTTAGTGCTATCACCACCAGGGGCGGAAGAGGTACTGTGGACCCACCATACCCCAAGGGTGCAGAGAGGAAGACACCAAACGCAGCCCCCAAGGAGAAGGCCGGCAAAAAGGTTCCAGAAAAGAAGGTCCCTGAAAAGGAAGATGCCGAGAAGGAGAGCTCCGAGGAGGAACCAACGACAGATCCTCCCGTTGAGCAAGCTCCACCAAAGGCAGCCCCTCATGAATATTTTGACACTACAGGTTTGCCCTATCCTGACCGCAGGAAGAAGCTCACCGTGGATGAGCGTTTCGATAAATTTGTTGAGGCCATCCGGCATATATATGTGCATATTCCGCTGCTTGATGCCATGCAGGTACCTACTTACACTAGGTATTTCGGGACATCCTCAAACAACAAGCGCCCCATTCCAGCAATGGAGGTAGTGAAGCTTACAGAAGGATGCAGCGCAGCCATTTTGAACATTCTTCCGGAAAAAGAAGAAGGATCCGGGGTGTCCAACCATCCCATGTTCGATCGGCAGCCAGCACTTCTCACAGGCGCTCTGCGATTTAGGAGCAAGTGTGAGCGTCATGCCCAAGACAGTATGCGACAGGCTAAACCGCCCGTTATCACCAACGGCCATGTGCTTGCAACTTGCGGATCAATCGGTTCGCCATCCTGCGGGTATTGCCGAAGACGTGCCTGTGCAGATCAGAAACTTCTTCGTCCCCGTCGATTTCGTTGTGCTTGATATGGAAGTGGATGTCAAGACTCTTCTCATCCTCGGGAGGCCGTTCTGAGCACCACCAACGCCAACATCGACGTGGGGGCTGGAGAGATTCACTTGGACTTCAACAGCAGGGAAGAGACGTTCAGCTTCAAGCCTAAAGTTGAACAATGCAAGCAAGTGAGGGTCATATATGGAAAGGACCCAAGGGAAGTGGAAAAGATTGAGATTACTCCACCCACGCCCCCAGCCAGATAAGCTCATTGCATACATGAGAAAACTATTTGGCAAGAGAGAATGCAAGAAGGCCAGCAAATTATTGGAGGACTCCAAGGAGGATGCCTCAGCTGCCAAACACACCTCGAGCCCCTCTTACTCCTCCCCCGCCAAGAAGGAGTAGGCGAGTCACAATCGCCTAAGAAGAGGAGAGCAAGGCGCTCAGAAAGAAGAAGGCAGCTACGGTATCGACCGATTAGAGTACAACAAGGCGCCTAGTAGTAAAAAAAGGTCGCCGCCACAAACACAAAGAAGACAACCAAAGTGTGACGAAAGAAAGAAGGAACCTCAGCCCCTCCAAATTCTCCAGCGAGCGAGGTCCATACAAGTTAAAGCGACATGGAGAACGTCTAGCTCAAGACGTAAAAATGAGAGCCCTCCGATTGGGGAGCCATCCCAATCGTTATCCTAGCTAGGCCTAGCACTGTTTTTCTTTCATAAACCATAAAAACAAAACAAAAAAGTAGAAAATTTTAAAACAACAAAAATAATAGGATTCCCGGCAATGCCCATTAGGGGCTAACCACTTGTATCATCCTCACTCTTTTTTGCAGGTCAAGAAGGAGGAGGAAGAGCCTGAATCAAGCTTCAGTCTTACAAAGACTCAAGCTTGGGGAGGGCCCCCAGTAAGAAGGGTTCAACACTAGCTCGAGTCTTGCGAAGACTCAAGCTTGGTGAGGACCCAGGTAAGTACTTCTAACTTTTTCTTGAATAAATAAACTCCCTGTTTCGAATAAATGCTATAATCTTGGTGTTATGCTACGCATGAGGGAAATGATGATCGAGTCACAAATTAGCTTCCCATGTGTCCCATGGATGCAACCTCTACTCCTGACATATGTGTTATTTTATTTGAGCATGATCACATCATGAATCTTGCTTATCTCCGTGGGTTGCATTTATTACACCAAGTCTGAGCATTGTGGATTGTGATATGGCATGATTAGGACTTGTTGTAATTTCTTAGTATGGTTTCATCCGGAGATGTTTTTCTTGAATTGCTGCAAGTACCTAAACCCTTCTGTTTGACACACTTCTCTTAGTGTGAGGATTTATTTACCTACCAGAGCCATATCATAATATTCGAAACAGCCCCACTCATAGCCATGTTGTTATGTATTGAGTTTTGTTAAGGTTTGATTGTACTTTTGAAACTAAGCACTCCTAATTTTGGTTATAATTCCTTCGTGTGTGTTTTTGAAAATTCTTTCCACCAAATAAAAAGGGGAATGTTTGGATAAATCAACCAAACATTTTTCAGAGTTTGCAAAACTTTTGGCCCATCCAAAAAGCTCAAGAATATTTTGTAAGGATCGTGTGACCGAGAGGGGGGGGGGGGGTGAATCGGTGCACTCTAGAATCTATTTCCAAACACTTTCACCCAAGCAACTCCTAGCGAGTAGTTCTAGTAACAAGGTAAAGCACACTAAGGAGTATCCTTAACCTATATAGCTAGTGCATATAGATAACAAAAACAACCACACTAGCAACTTAGCACAACATAGATAGATAGCGGAAGACTTAAGCTAGACAAGGCAAGGTAACAAGATAACTAGAGACAAAGCAACCAAGATACTAGGCATACTAAGTAGAGTCCTTTGAGCAACTAGATAGGCTATAACAAGTAAGCACACGAGCAAGGCAAACAAGCAAACCTAGTGAAGCTAGTAGGTACCAAGGTAAACACACTTGCAAGATAAGAGCACAACTCAAATACTACAAGCAATCATATATAGTGCAATAAGTAAATGCGAGTAGTAAAGGAAAAGGGATAGAGAATGCTCATGATGTTTCCCGTGGTCTCGGAAGGATGGCGCCTTCCCTACTCCACGTGGGTCACTCCCGCCGGAGTCTCGACCCCGTCCCTCCGCTCGACGGCGATCCCTCCTAGAGCACACTTCACCCTCTGAGTGAAGTCGCGGGCACGTCCCGCCGGGCTCGATCCCGGGTACTCTTCCGGAGGTAAGGCTCCGCACTTGATGCGTGCCAAAGGGCGCTCCACTAGTGATGCTTCTTTCGCACGGGAAGCTCCAAGACCGTGTACAAACTTGTGTCGACTTCCACAATCTCTTGGACAGCTCAACACCGACGCCTAACCAGTCTAGGCCTTGCCATAGACCAAGAGTAACAGCCCTAGATGACTCTCTCAAGCCCACACTAGCCTAGAGATCAAAGGATGCAACTTGCTACTCTCTCAAGCACGAGAATCACTCCAAAACCTTCTCAAGTGCTTCACACTTCTCCCTCTGGCTTCTTGGCAGCACCTCACCTCTTTCCTGGGTCCAAGAGCACCTCAAAAGAGGTAAACAACCGACTATATATAGGCCACCAACCTCAAACTAGCCGTTGTCCAAAAGTGCCCAGTCTGCGTGATGACCGTACAATAGACCGTACTGTCCGGTCTCCATTCTGACCGTATTGTCCGGTCTTCACCAGACCTGCATCCAGGGAGTGCTGCTCTTCATCTCAAAGCAGACCGTATTGTACGGTCAATAGGACCGTACTGTCCGGTCTCCACTTTTCTTCAGCCAACAGAAACTTCTCCTTCTCTGTTGCTCTTCACCTGTAAGACCGTACTGTCCGGTCTCTGACCGTATTGTCCGGTCAACTGTCCGGTCTTCATTCTTCAACTTCCAGAAACTTCAGCTTCTCTGTCTGGAAAACTCAATAGAGACCGTACTGTCCGGTGCCTAGGACCGTACTGTCCGGTCAACTGTCCGGTCTCCATTTCTCCACTTCCAGAAACTTCAGCCTTTCTGTCTGGATTTCCTCTGTAGACCGTATTGTACGGTCTCCATGACCGTATTATCCGGTCTCCACTGACTTCGCAGCTTCGATCTTCTTCTTGATCTTCTTCTTCCAAACTTGAACTTCTGGTTCCTTCAATCCTCTTACGCCACCCTAGCCCCTGAGAGACTCACTATGCATCCAATGATCTCTATAACTAGTGTGTACTAAGAGAACCACCTCGAACCCTCTTGATAGTCCGTTTTTCCTATAGACTCAAGCTAACATCTAACCAAGCAACACCCGCTTGGATCTAGCATGTCCTTAGCCTTGATCCATATCTTCTCCGCGACTCCATCAAGTCCGTTTTTGTGTCGATGAAGGCAACCAATCATCCTTTTCATAAGTTCATGGTGTGTTGGCGTTCACCATCAACGGACGGAGCTTTCTTCATATGTGACCTATAAGATCTCACAAGGAGTGTTAGTCACATTCATGGTTCTCATCCTATCACCAAAATATTCATACCTTGGGGTTTCCCTAGCTCCAATGGTCATGAAGCTTACAATCTCCCCCTTTTTGGTGATGGATGACAACCATGATAAAAATGATCGAGAAGATAAAGAATGTAATGACAAAAGCTAAGATAAAAGCGCAACTCGATCAAGACTCATGAAGCTTACAATCTCTCCCTTTTTGGTGATGGATGACAACCATGATAAAAATGATCGAGAAGATAAAGAATGTAATGACAAAAGCCAAGATAAAAGCGCAACTCGATCAAGACACTAAACAACAAGTATAAGATAGAGAGATGGTTACCTTGTTGATTAGGTCGAGGCAAGTCATAGCTCAAAAGAAGTCACAAGTTAGAGCAAAAACTCATATCACAAGTGAAAGAAAGCACAAGGAGCTATGACAAGCAAAGGTTGCAAGGGGTTTACCTTCATACTTACTTTGTAGAATTCCGCTCCCCCTTGACAAGTGCACCAATCTCAAGATTGTGTGAAGATCGATCGTCTTGATCACTTGATCTTCATTCGCGCAAACTCCCCCTTGAGACGGCATTGCTTCTTCTTCATCACCTCAAGATTGTGTGAAGATCGATCATCTTGATCACTTGATCTTCATTCGTACAAACTCCCCCTTGAGGTGACATCTTCCAACTCATCGTAAGCCCGAACTCTTCTTCCCCCGAACTCTTCTCCATCATAACTCTTCTCTTCTTGCTCGATCATTAAGCCCAAAAACTTCTCCCCCTTTGGCATCTATCACTCAAAAAGAGTCTACCAAGGAAGAAAAAGTTAGTGTAAATGTATGAGACGAGTGGGAAAATGAGTTACTTGATTTGGCGTGAAGCTCCCCCTTGATCCGTGATTCTCCATCTCCCAACAATTGTACCTACACACATTCTCAAAAGAATATTGTCTTGAAGTATATAGGGGTTAGTTGATGATGATGGAAATGTATGAACCCTTAGACTTTGAGCCGCGCAAGTGGATTTAACCTTGGAGCTCAAAAATCATGGTTCAATGGGCATGAAGCTCATATAGCATTGCTATAAATTCATCATAGGAGGTCATATACTCATATTGTGAATAAGCAACCCCCTAGATGGGTGCTCGGCGCCGAGATACTTATGCAAGGATGCATGATGCAATTGCAATGATAAGTGTACAATGCATGATGCTATAAGGGTAAAACAAGAGAAAGCTAAGAGCGAAGTTACCAACAACAAGTTTGAGCCCTCCATGAGCTTGATCACAACGAGCCATTCTTCAAAGCCTTGGGAGCCAAGTGCCACCAATCCCAAGCTTAACCCATGCTCATTTGCTATCTCAAAAAGGTTAGTCGTCGGTCCTACAAACAAGAAGAACACACAAAAAACACAACAGAAACAAAAACAAGCAAGGTATATATACATATATACAAATGTAAACTCAAGGATATCAAGTGAAGTCGGAGAGGTCGAGAACATTAAGTTCTCCCCGGAGCTTACAAAAGGTCTTCTTGTCAAGTGGCTTGGTGAAGATGTCCGCCAATTGTTCATGAGTCCGAACACCAGTCAATTCAATTTCCTTCTGGCCACATGATCTCGGATGAAGTGATGCTTGACTTCAATGTGCTTGGCATGGCCGTGATCACCCTTGTTGAGAGCCATATTGATAGCACTTTCGCTATCACAATAGAGAGGTACTTGCCCATAAGATAATCCATAGTCCAATAGGGTTTGCTTCATGTATAAGAGTTGAGCACAACAAGCACCGGCCGCCAAATATTCTGCCTCCGCCGTAGAGATAGCCACACAATTTTGTTTCTTGGAACTCCATGAGATGAGTGATTGTCCAACAAATTGGCATCCACGGAAGTACTCTTTCTACTCACTTTGCAACCGGCGAAGTCCGAGTCCGCATAGCCAACAAGTCCAAAGTCCGAGCCTTTTGGATACCATAGGCCCATTGTAGGAGTGTTCTTGACATACCTAAGAATTCTTTTCACGGCACTCATATGGGACTCCTTAGGGTTAGCTTGATAACGAGCACAAAGACACACACTAAACATGATATCCGGTCTAGATGCGGTAAGGTAAAGAAGTGAACCAATCATAGAACACGATAGAGTTTAGGATCCACCGGTATACCTTTTACATCCACATCAAGAGGGACACTTGTAGCCATAGGTGTGTCGTAGGACTTGGAGTCTTCCATGCCGAACCTCTTAAGAAGATCCCGAGTGTACTTCTCTTGGTAGATGAACGTGCCCTCCTTCATTTGCTTGACTTGAAAACCGAGGAAGACATGAAGTTCACCTATCATAGACATCTCAAACTATTTCTTCATAAGAGCACGGAACTCATCATTATAGATTTCGTTAGTGGAGCCATAGATGATATCATCAACATAGATTTGACAAACAAAGAGATCATCACCAATATGCTTAGTAAAGAGAGTGTTGTCGATACTACCGATCTTGTAGCCCTTGGTGATGAGATGATCTCGAAGTCGTTCATACCATGCTCTTGGTTCTTGTTTGAGTCCGTAGAGAGCCTTCTTAAGCTTGTACACATGGTCCGGATGCTCGGGGTCCTCGAAGCCGGGAGGTTGCTCTACATAAACTTCTTCATTGATTAGTCCATTGAGAAATGCACTTTTCACATCCATTTGGTGAAGTTTAAAATCAAAATGAGAAGCATAAGCAAGAAGGGTTCTTATAGCCTGAAGACGAGCAACGGGGGTGAATGTCTCGTCAAAATCGACGCCTTCAACTTAAGAGTAGCCCTTCGCCACAAGTCTTGCCTTGTTCCTCACGATTGCTCCCTTCTCATCTTGCTTGTTCTTGAAGACCCACTTAGCGCCAATGACATTGGATCGCTTGGGCCGCTTCACCAACTTCCAAACATCATTCCTCTTGAAGTTGTTGAGCTCCTCTTGCATGGATAGCACCCACTTGTGGTCTTTCAAGGCTTCCTCGATCGTCTTCGGCTCTAGGGTAGAGACAAAAGAGAAGTTCTCAATAATGTTAGCTTCATCAACATAATTAGGCTTATATTGACTTCTCCTAGTCTTTATCCCTTGAGAAGGACTCCCAATGATGAGATCACGTGAATGATCCCGAGCAATGGGTTTGTGCTTCCTTGAAGGTTCTTGTCGAGGAGGTGGAGGAGCCGGCGATGTGTCTTGCGCGTCTCTTGCGGCTTGCTCCTTAGAGATGTGAGTGTCTTGTTGTCGAAGAGGTGAACCCGAGCCATCATCTTGAGTGGAAGTAGATTGTGCTTGTTCTTGATTGCTCGGTGAAGCTTGGCTCGTAGATGCATGAGGTAGACTTGATGGCGCTTGTTGCGGTTCACTTGGAGTAGCTTGACTCGAAGATGCTTGTTGCGGTTCGCTTGATGGTGCTTGACTCGAGGATGCTTGTTGCGGATTACTTAAAGGTGCTTGATGTTGTTCACTTGAGGGAGGGCTTGGATTCTCTTGAGATGTACTCGTAGAAGGTCCGCTTGATGAAGTTGTTGGAGGAGGTGTCGGAGGTTCATCTTCACGAGGAATAACTTCACCAATAGGCATGTTCTCCAAAGCTTCCTCCACAGGTTCATCACCTACAATATGAGAAGAGGAGGGTCTTCTTGAGACCCGTGAGACTCATCAAATTGCACATCATAAGTTTCTTCAACAAAACCGGTAGTAGAGGTGTTGTAAACCCGATAAGCCTTGGCCGAGCCCGAGTAGCCGACAAGTATGCCCACGTCGGTCCTCTTCTCGAACTTGCCAAGTCTTTCCCTCTTCTTGTAGATGTAGCACTTGCAACCAAACACTCGAAGTATGCAACATTCGGTCTTCTCCCAACAATCACTTCATATGGAGTCTTGTTTAGCAACTTATGAGGATAGATCCGGTTGGAGGTGTAGCATGCGGTGTTGATAGCTTCCGCCCAAAACTTCTCCGGAGTGTTGTACTCATCAAGCATAGCACGAGCAAGAGTGATAAGGGTCTTGTTCTTCCTCTCAACAACACCATTTTGTTGAGGAGTGTATGTAGCCGAGAACTCATGCTTTATGCCAATCTCATCACAATAGTCTCAATGATAGAGTTCTTAAACTCCGTCCTATTATCACTCCGAATCTTCTTGATGTGATGCCCATACTCATTTTGCACTCTTCTAGCAAACTTCTTGAATATCCCAATTGCTTGTGCCTTGTTCTCAAGAAAGAATACCCAAGTATATCTTGAGTAGTCGTCCACATACCACTAAGCAATAGAGATTCCCACCAATGCTCACATAAGTTGTAGGCCGAAGAGATCAATGTGTAAGAGCTCAAGAGGTCTTGAAGTTGACAAGAAATTCTTGGATGGATGAGGTGAAGCCACTTGCTTTCCGGCTTGGCATGCACTACATAGCTTGTCCTTCTCAAAAGTGACATCCTTGACTCCTCTCACTAGCTTGTTCTTCATTACATGCTTGAGTTGACTCATACCAATGTGAGCTAGCCTCCGATGCCATAGCCAACCTAGAGCGGACTTAGTGAAGAGACAAGTGCTAGAGGCAACAATGTTAGTCTCAAAATCAACAACATATAGATTATTATGACGAAAGCCCTTGATAGTGAGACCCATAGCATCATTATGAAGAACCACCCATTAGCATCAAAGTTACAAGAAAGCCAAGATCACATATTTGAGCAACGGATAGAAGATTGAAGTTAGGGACTCAACAAGCAATACATTAGAGATAGAGAGGTCATTTGAGATAGCCACCTTACCAAGACCTCTCACCTTGTGCTTGGAGTTGTCCCCAAATGTGACCTTGTCATGATCTTCATTTTCTTCCAAGTTGGTGAAGATGGATGAAGTCTCGGTCATGTGTTGAGTGCACCCACTATCCAACACCCAATGTTTGCCACCAATCATGTAGTTCACTTTAGAAGTAGCCATCAAGCAAAGAGGAGTGTTAGTATCATGAGAATCAATTGACATGTTATCTACCTCTTGCTTGCTCTTGATGTAGGCCATAGGAACTCCATTGAGAAAGTCCAAGTCCAATGCATCCAAGGCGTCAATCATTGCCTTGGTGACTCCATTGTGTCTCCACATGGTCCGATCAACACCCATGTGTATGACATGAGTTCCAAGATGAAGACCTTGAAACCTTCCCACATCTCCACTAGCATCGAAGTACTCAAGAATGTTGTAGATTTGATTCTCATAAGATAGTGCCATCAAGATAATCTCCTTGAGAGTCATCCCACTAATATCATCATTGAGATCATTTAGAATGTGGACCTTCCTATTGTAAGGTAGAAGAGAAAGCACCGTGTGGATAGCATGCTCATCACTAATCTTGTCTTCTCCTTCAAAAGAGTTCACTCTAGCCACCAACACAAGACGTCTCTTCCAACAATCAAGCCAAGACTCCTCATCTCTCCTATAGAACACATCATACATGTCGAAGAGGAGATAGTGAGGCCGACCGGCAAGATCCGGCTCATACAAGTTGTAGTAGTCTTCAAAGAGGGATGGCAGGACTTCTCCTTCTTGTGATATTCCTTGATAGGCTCCAGCTCATCATCACTATCACTTGAGTAATCATCATCACAATAGAAGACGGGAACTCTATCATCTTCTTCTTCTTCCTCATCATCACTTGGGGTCTTGAAAGTGTTAGAGAGCATAGAGCGAGCCCTTCTTCTTGTGATGATCTCAATGACTTGCTCAATTGAGTATGATCCAAGCTCAAAGCTCTCAAACTCGATGTGATCACCATACTTGTCCTTTGGGAGAGCATCAAGAAATCTCTTAAGACCTTCTTCCTTGGTGACTATCCAAAGCTTGTTCTCATTTATCCTCTTGATAAGAGAATCCATCCGAAGAGCAAACTCAAACATTTGGCTTCATGGAGATTTGATCCAACTCATCACATAGCTTGATATATCCATCCTCTTGATCCCGAGAAGAAGAACCTTCACCAACACGAGATGATGATTGAGCTTGAGGTAGAGGTTGAGCTTCAATGTGTTGATCTTCACTTGCATGAGAGATATCCTTGCCCTTCTTGATATCCTCCTCAAGAGAGGAGAGAATAGCAACCACCTCATCATAGGGCATGTTCACAAACTCATCACTCGAGCAAAAGCAAGAATACCAAACCGCGAGAGTGATAGAGATCGGATAAGCTTCTTCACAACATGCTTGTGCATAATGGATGGATAGCCTCTTGACATGAGTTTCCTACCAAGAACATATAAGCGAGAAGCAAAGTTAGTGATATCCTCATCATCATTCAAAACAAGCTCATCATACTCATCACGCACATCATAATAGGAAATGCCATTAAGCACACAATCATAAGGCTCAATCAAGGTAGAGGCGATGGAAGTGTTAGAAACGTCATCACGAGTGGACTCCATTTTCCCACACGCAATCCCGGTCACGACTCAAGGCGGTAAAGCCCTAATAATGAGCATTTGGCTCTGATACCTGTAAGGATCGTTGGACCGAGAGGGGGGGGGGGTGAATCGGTGCACTCTAGAATCTATTTCCAAACACTTTCACCCAAGCAACTCCTAGCGAGTTGTTCTAGTAACAAGGTAAAGCACACTAAGGAGTATCCTTAACCTATATAGCTAGTGCATATAGATAACACAAACACACCACACTAGCAACCTAGCACAAGATAGATAGATAGCGGAAGACTTAAGCTAGACAAGGCAAGGTAACAAGATAACTAGAGACAAAGCAACCAAGATATAGACATACTAAGTAGAGTCCTTTGAGCAACTAGATAGGCTATAACAAGTAAGCACACGAGTAAGGCAAACAAGCAAACCTTGCGAAGCTAGTAGGTACCAAGGTAAACACACAAGCAAGATAAGAGCACAACTCAAGTACTACAGGCAATCATATATAGTGCAATAAGTAAATGCGAGTAGTAAAGGAGAAGGGATAGAGAATGCTCATGATGTTTTCCCGTGGTCTCGGAAGGATGGCGCCTTCCCCTACTCCACGTTGGGTCACTCCCGCCGGAGTCTCGACCCCGTCCCTCTGCTCGATGGCGATCCCTCCTAGAGCACACTTCACCCTCCGAGTGAAGTCGCGGGCACGTCCCGCCGGGCTCGATCCCGGGTACTCTTCCGGAGATAAGGCTCCGCACTTGATGCGTGCCAAAGGGCGCTCCACTAGTAATGCTTCTTTCGCACGGGAAGCTCCAAGACCGTGTACAAACTTGTGTCGACTTCCACAATCTCCTTGGACAGCTCAACACCGACGCCTAACCGGTCTAGGCCATGCCATAGACCAAGAGTAACAGCCCTAGATGACTCTCTCAAGCCCACACTAGCCTAGAGATCAAAGGATGCAACTTGCTACTCTCTCAAGCACTAGAATCACTCCAAAACCTTCTCAAGTGCTTCACACTTCTCCCTCTTGGCTTCTTGGCAGCACCTCACCTCTTTCCTGGGTCCAAGAGCACCTCAAAGAGGTAAACAACTGACTATATATAGGCCACCAACCTCAAACTAGCCGTTGTCCAAAAGTGCCCAGTCTGCGTGATGACCGTACAATAGACCGTACTGTCCGGTCTCCATTCTGACCGTATTGTCCGGTCTTCACCAGACCGGCATCCAGGGAGTGCTGCTCTTCATCTCAAAGCAGACCGTATTGTACGGTCTCTAGGACCGTACTGTCCGGTCTCCACTTCTTCTTCAGCCAACAGAAACTTCTCCTTCTCTGTTGCTCTTCACCTGTAAGACCGTACTGTCCGGTCTCTGACCGTATTGTCCGGTCAACTGTCCGGTCTTCATTCTTCAATTTCCAGAAACTTCAGCTTCTCTGTCTGGAAAACTCAATAGAGACCGTACTGTCCGGTCCCTAGGACCGTACTGTCCGGTCAACTGTCCGGTCTCCATTTCTCCACTTCCAGAAACTTCAGCCTTTCTGTCTGGATTTCCTCTGTAGACCGTATTGTACGGTCTCCATGACCGTATTGTCCGGTCTCCACTGACTTCGCAGCTTCGATCTTCTTCTTGATCTTCTTCTTCCAAACTTGAACTTCTTGGTTCCTTCAATCCTCTTCTGCCACCCTAGCCCTGAGAGACTCACCATGCATCCAATGATCTCTATAACTAGTGTGTACTAAGAGAACCACCTCGAACCCTCTTGATAGTCCGGGTTTTCCTATGGACTCAAGCTAACATCTAACCAAGCAACACCCGCTTGGATCTAGCATGTCCTTAGCCTTGATCCATATCTTCTCCGCGACTCAATCAAGTCCGTTTTTGTGTCGATGAAGGCAACCAATCATCCTTTTCATTAAGTTCATGGTGTGTTGGCGTTCACCATCAACGGACGGAGCTTTCTTCATATGTGACCTATAAGATCTCACAAGGAGTGTTAGTCACATCCATGGTTCTCATCCTATCACCAAAATATTCATTACCTTGGGGTTTCCCTAGCTCCAATGGTCATGAAGCTTACATATTTCAAAATGTTTCTTTGAACCATGCAGAAGTTATGGCCCCTGCACCATGGAGTAGTAAAAAAAAAAAAACTCCATGGTTGCATGACAAAAGTCAATGGCTATATGGTTCTTATCATAAACATCTTGAGCAAAATAAAGGACCAAAGTTTTCAAAACCCCCTTCCACAAGTGTGAGTTCATTTTCTCCCCCTCCATCACATCAATTCTTATGACCAAAATAAATGGAGTTGCTATGTTGATTGAGACTCATTCTTTAGCTTTACAATATATGCATGACATTTGTGCATTCTTTACCAAGCTCCACATACAAAGCCTCATTTGGTAGAAGGTAGAATGAGTGAAGCTTGTAGGAATAAGACTCACATTAGTAGGTAAGAGAAGTGCCTGCCAAAACAAAGGAGAATTTTTTGCACCTTACCTTGCAGCACATAAAAACTCTGGATGCATACCTGCTAGAATTGTTTACTTGTCCAAAAGTGCGTTCCATTCTTCAATGCTGCATGACAAGGTGTAACATATAAGCCCCACGATTTTTGCAACACTCATGAATATTTTGTGCTCTCGTAAACTTACCACTGTTTAGGAAGTATGTTGTTGCATCTTTATTACCCATGGGGCGCTTCTTTTTGTAACTCCTGATCCGCCGGTACCCTGAGTTGAATTTGCTCGGGACGAGCAAAGTTTAAGCTTGGGGAGGTTGTTGGCGGTCGTTAAACCATGATTTGACTGCCACCCTACCGGTAAATAAATGCATAACACCAAGATTTTGTGCATAGTAGATAGGAATAATGCTACACCACAAGTTTTGGTGGATATTTGGATGCAGGAGTGAATAATGGAGGAAAGTGAGCCCAGCCAGGGAATTTCCCTGGCCGGCCGGCCCCACCCTAGGCCGGCCGGCCCCACCTGGTGGCCGCGGGCCCGGACTTCCTCCAGTGGGCTGGAAACTAATCCACTACGCACAATTCAAGGCCAGCCCAGCAGAATTGCACCGCCATTCTAGAAGGTGGGCCATTTGGGCCTTAACTTGGCCCTCACTTCAATTCTGCCGACCCCAGCGAGGAGCCGACCTTCAGACCGCCTTCAGGGAGTGATCTGGAGCGTCCAGGCGCAAGACGGTGGCAAACCGCCACAGGGGACGGTCGGCCGGCCACCCCCCTAGGCCGGCCGGCCTACTTTGGCGCCACCGCCTCTCCAGCTTCGGCCAGGGTGCTCCCACCGCCATTGCAAGCTATAAATTGGACCCCCGGCCTCAGAAGCAACTCGCACCATCACACTTCATCCAAGTGTTCATTAGTTTAGTTTAGTAGTAGCTTTGGGAGTTAGAGTAGAGTAGAGTAGAGTGAGAGCTCTCTCGGGCTTCCGGAGTCTTCTCGGAGTTCGGTATAGTTCTTTGTATCCTTACTCTTTTGAGATATTATTTTATTTAATATATAATTAGTTTATTCTTTATTTATTTCTTTTAGTAGTTCTTTCCTACTTAGTTTATTTATTCTGTTAAGTAAGTGCTCGTAGAAGTCTTGTTGTGGGATTCGTGATTGTTGGAGTAGGCAGGTACGAGAGAGTGCCTTCGTCGTGATGACGTCGGGTGAAATCTGTGCCTGTTTATTCTTAGATAGGACTGCTCCGTTGATCAAGAGTAGTTCCTCTAGGCGGGTTGTAAGCATGGCGCTTGGAACTTGGGCTATGCACGTTTGGCACCCAACCCCACGGAGGATGGTAGCCGCGAGTGTATGTGACAGCTGCACCGGTCTCTGTAATCCACCACGTCCGGGTTGGACTCAGCAGGGTCTTAATTATAGCATACGGTTCCCTAGGTTTGAACTAGCATCAGCGGTTAACCTAGCACGTATGTGCCCCGAAACGACATGACTTGTATGTGTATAAGCTTAGCTAGAGTAGATAATCTTTGTAGACTTGACTGCTAGGAAGAGTAAATAATAGATAAACATACATGTAGCCTTAACTCTATCTCGTTGCTCTCCCAAATGTATACTACAGTTTTTCTTTTATTACCTTGGATTTGAGGATGTGTGTGCCACCCATATATATCATGCCTATCTTACCCCCGTCTCAAGTATAGTTTGATACATTATTCTTTCTCCAAATTGTCCAATGCATTGCTACTATTCAGCTCCCTTTTGCTCTGCTTCCCTGCGGAAATATAAATACGATAACCCTGGAATACTCCAAGGTGAAATGCTACATTGGTGATTGTTGGCGGTCGTTAAACCGTGTTTTGACCGCCACCCTACCGGTAAATAAAAGCATAACACCAAGATTTTATGCATAGTAGATAGGAATAATGCTACTCCACAAGTTTTGGTGAATATTTGGATGCAGGAGGAAATCCATTGCAAATGGGAGCAAAAGCCTACCGGCCGGCCCCATCATAGGCAGGCCGGCTTATGTTGGATCTCAACATGGTCCAGCAGCCCTAGGCATCTCCTAATGGGCTCAAACATCAAGGATCAAATGGCCAACAAATATTTCCCAGCCCGGAGTATCGACCACTGCGCAAGGCCCAACAAACAAGCCCATCAACCACTCAAAAAGGCGTCAAATCACCGAGCAAGACCATGGATCTTAATGGGCACATCATGAGAGGCTAGCCCACAAAAATTCGAGGCATTCGGAGAGAAAAGCCCATCGGCCGGCCTAGGCCTAGGCCGGCCGGCCTACTCTTTTCTCCGAATCGGCCCGTCTTTTTCCAGTCGGTTCCAGAGGCGGTGGCAAGCTAACTTAGCGCACCGACCAAGTAAGAAGACGTCGGCAAGTGAGAAATGTCCACAAGATTCTCCTAAGATGAAGGGACCTTCTCCACTCTCCCAAGGAAGCCTCACACTATAAATAGAGGACCTCCCCCTCACTTCCAACCTGCACCTCACACATGAGAAGAGAAGATCCAAAAGGGTCACGCTCAGCTCATGGAAGATCATTCCACTTGTGTAGTTTAGAATAGGATTAGTATTTTAGTCATGGGAGTTAGAGTAGAAGTGAGAGCTTCGCTCGGAGCTCCGGAGTTCTCTTCGGAGTTTAGGTAAAGTTCTCGTGTATCTTTTCTTTTATACTCTTTTTAATATAATTATTTTCTTATTTATTTATTTTCTTATTTATTTAATTTAGTTTTCTTTTTAGTTTACATTTATTTATTTAAGTAATTGTTATAGAGAAATTCCTGTGTTGGTTCCACGTCTGTGTATGATAGGTTCGAATGAATTGTTGAGCTGGGCAGTAGGGACTATATAATTTCCTTATTGTTACGACCTCGCACAGTTTGTTTGGATTTATTATGCATGGTTGGCTTGCCCTTAGCGC
Source organism: Eragrostis nindensis (assembly GCA_012490785.1). Lineage (NCBI taxonomy): Eukaryota > Viridiplantae > Streptophyta > Magnoliopsida > Poales > Poaceae > Eragrostis > Eragrostis nindensis. The sequence continues at coordinate 163,320 of JAAXCT010000338.1, forward strand.
GAGGGTAAGTTATTTAGGATAGTTGCTTGTATGGTTCAAGGAATTATTCTAGACGTGAGTTTGCACCCAACCCCACGGAGGATGGTAGCCGCGAGTGCTTGTCACCGGTCTCTGTAATCCACCACGTCCGGGTTGGACCTAGCAGGGTCTTAATTATAGCGGGTGGTTCCCCAGAGTATTAATCTTTTTCTATTGGTTGGGTGGGCCACTTCTGTGCCTCTGTTCTTTTGAGATTATGCCCGGTGGTAGTTCGAGCAACAGAACAGGTTTATTACTTTGGCACATCCGTGCCTCGATGCACTTGAATGTATATGTAATGAAAGCTTAAGTAAGTAGTTGTAGACTATCAGGAAATACTAAATGCTAACCCCTAGGCATCCTTTATCTGCACCCAACCTCACGGGATGGGCGGTAGGTAGTAGGTAGGTGGTGACAGCCCTATCTATCCTATGCAATCCACCACGTTCGGGTTGGCTCGTAGATCTGGCTGATACCCTTCTTCTCGTTGTTCTCCCAGACTAAATGCTAACTCCTTGTTATCTATATCGATGGATGTTCTCCTGAGTGCCACACACATATCATATATGTATCCCTGTTTTGGTCTAGTTTGCAAGTTATAAATAATAGATGTTTCCTTGTTAATTCATGATATTCTTAGCCCTGCTTCCCTGAGGAAAATATAAATACGATAACCTTGGAATACTCCCGGGTGAAATGCTACAATGGTGTTCCGTGCGCTTGCGGAAATTGAATTAAATCTTTTTGCGTAAGAAATGCCAACAGTGCTCCGTGCGCTTGCGGAATTAATGAATTTAATTTTATCGCATAAGAACCGCCAACAACAACCTTTCACCTGTACACCACAAGAGCTGGCCGGATCCAACTCCTCCCGAGAAAGGGTCTTCCCGACACGGTTCCCGTCCCAGACGTACGCCCCGTTCAGGAAGTGATCCTTTCTCTCCCAACTATACCATGATAGAAAGAGTAGGCTACCACCAGACATCCAGGGCGATACAAGCTACGTCGGCATACTGGGCCCATAAACACCAGTATATGAATCAGTACGTTCAAACTTGCTCAACAGGGCCAACAACGAACGGTCCTTAACCGACACAGACGGGGCTACCACCGTGAAGGCCTAGCCTTCTCAAACCATCCTATACAAACAAATCCCCGTCCGGTCTCCAACAACCTATAATTCTTCTAATACAATCCTGGGTGCCATCATCCTATCTTGCGAGTGGGACCTACCACTCGACTTCTACCGATCACTAGCAGCTAAGCATAGCAGTGCTAACGATCGAAAAAAGACTAACACTACTAACAGAGAGATCAAGGGTAACCAGGAAGGGTAATCTTAATGCAGTTCTATGGTTCTAATCAACTCCTATAAACCTAGTGCACAAACATCCTAGACCTCATACATAGTGATAAAAGAAAAACGGAAACATAGGACAGAATGCACCGGGGCTTGCCTGGCTCAGGGACGGCACTAGCAAAGTCAGTGGGGGTGTCAGTCTGCTGCTCCTCCAGCGCCTGCTCCGGCAGCTGCAAGTCCAGGGGCTCCGGAGTCTTCACTGTCACTACACGTCATGACAACGAAATAATGCATGTCAGATGCAATGATATGATGCAATACGATTTAATTATTTTATAGGACAGTTATTTACACTGTAAGTGCAAAACTTAATTAATTATCTTCGTCTGAAGTATTTCCTTCATTGACTCTTGATTAAGTTAATTACTTAAATTAACTTGATTTGATTAATTGACTTAATTAATTTCAAAAATTAGTTGGTGTCCGGTGGCATTTTTCTGGTGAAGAGTACCTCTGAAAGTGAATTACTGTGAAGTTTGGCGATTTATTGTGACACAAATTATTTATAATGATTTAAATAAGACAAAACATGATTTAAATCATCAAAAAATAATTAAACGAGATATGATAGTGGGAAACATGCTCTGTAAGTGCGTAATCGTGTGCTTTACCCACCTGCAAGAGATTAATGATTTAAGGAGCATAATAAAATTTATTAAGAATTAAACAATATTTATCATTTATGCATTTACCCAGAAAACAGATAAATGCCTTTATTCGATTTGACAATTTTGTTGGATAGATCTGAGTACCAGGAGTCCAACAAAATTGGATTTGTATTTTTCTGATGTTATTTATTTTTGTTCGATTTTACGATATTCTGGTAATTCCGAGGAATTAAAGAAATCGGGATAATCATTGTAAATTGGCGGATCAAATTAAATCTGGGCCGCACAAAGGGGCACACAGATCGGCCGCAACAGATCCAGGACTGGCCACACGGGATCCAGCCACTCAGATCCGAGGGCACACGCGGGCTACACGCGCGGCCGCACCGGATCCGGCATTGTCGCACGGGATCCGGGCGCTTGTGGCCCACGGTGCGCTGGCCGGAGTCTTCGCCGGCGCTTGCGGCGCGGTCTCCGTCCAAAAGAAGAGTAGAGGGAGGGAGATCGTGGGGCGGAGAGTTCACCTCGGCCAACGGAAGCTCGCGAAGGCGGCCGGAAGACGGTCGACTGTTGACGGCTCTTGGACCCAATTTTTACCCGTCAACTAGCTGCGCTTTTTATATTGAAACAATCACCAAAAGTAGACTTAGGTCTTTAAACTAATGATTTCCACAAGTCTTGGTGAATTTGTGAGTGCAGCTGCAATTCACAGGAAAATGGGGAAAAGGAAGCATAAAAGGCCCATCCTAGAAACACCAATTTTCCCCGACATAAAGAATTATACAAATAAAGCCCAACTCCCAGTAAAAAGGCTTCAAGACCATCCATAGCAGGTGGATCAGAGGAGAAGGCAACCAGAGGAACCCACCTGAGAAGGCCCAGGCCCAGAGGGGCCAGCCACAGGTCGGCCAACCCCAAACCCTAGGTCAGCCGACCCCCTGTGGTGGCCCCCCTGGCCCATCTTGTTATGTCGGTTCGCCACCGCCTTCCAGAGGTCGGTTCCACCTGCAATCAATGCCACCGACCTAAGGAACCGCCTCAAGTTGCCGACCTTCTTGGGCTATAAATAAAGGGGTACCCCCCTCCTCCAAAACACATCACAAGACACAAGTCATTCCACTCCCATCCAGGCCAAGGGCCTCTTGTACAGTAGTAGAATAGAGGAGAGGGCAAGGATCAAGGAGAGGGATAGCTTCCCTTTGGTTATTTCCTTATCTTGTACCCTTGGTGGATATTTATCTTATTAATAGTTCATCGTTCGTTCTTCGTTCGTTCGTCGTTCGTTCATCGTTCTTCGTTCGTTCTTCGTTCGTTCGTCGTTCGTTCATCGTTCGTCGTTCGTTCTTAGTTCGTTCATCGTTCGTCGTTCGTTCGTCGTTCGTTCATAGAACGATCGTTGTTCTTATTCGTAAGATTAGTATTCGTGGTGTTATTGATCTAGCGAGCTTTACATACTAGTCGTTATTCTTGTTATACTTGTTTACGGGATCATCGCTCCGCGAGGGGTGCTCTAGCCTTCCAGATTGGTACCAGGACCGGGGTTAGAGTAGTAATCGACGGCATAGACGTGGTGTCTAGGCTAGAGGTTACCTTTGTTTGCAGCGTGCCCCACGGTTTGTAGAGGTAGGCGGCAGGTGGTGACAACCCTGTCCGTCCCTTGTAACCCTCCACGTTCGGGTTCGTCGTAGAGCCACAGGCTGGCGTGACTTGGCAGACCAGGTCTATACCAGTGCCCGAAGTAAACGAGTAGAACTAGAGTGCGATCGTCCTGCGGGACAGCTAGATCTTTATTCATCCTCTCAATCCTATACTACTGCCATTCTTGTGTGTCCTTGGGTAAAACTAACCTTGCTGCAGATTATCACCGTTCCTTGGGGAAAACAAATACGATACCTTGGAATACTCCCGGGTGAAGTGCTACAACGGTATTCCGTGCGCTTGCGGATTTATTCGTGGTGTAAGAAATACCAACAAGCATTTCTGGCGCCGTTGCCGGGGAATGGTTGCTAATTCTGTAGCGGACCACCTCGTAACTTATCTTTACATTTCCCGTTCAATTAAATTAGAAAAGAAAAAAAATACACACATGGAGTCATCACCCACAATCCAATCTTTTTCCACTCCACGGGGCGAGCTCTTAGAGCCACCATGTTCATCTCAACTTGTTGTTTCAACAAGCTATGAGCTCTGCCCCAGTTTTATCTCTTTGATCAAAGGACTTTCTTTCTCTGGTTTTAAAAATGAAAATCCTTTTGAACACTTGCGAGAGTTTGAGCAATTGTGTGCATGCCAATTGATCAATGGCATGACACATGAAACTTTAAAGTGGAAATTGTTTTCCTTCTCCCTCAATGGGAAGGCGAAGCAATGGTACACTTACACCGCTAAGAGAGTGAACGGTGATTGGAAAGAATTGCGAGACAAATTTTGTCTAGCATTTTTTCCCGTATCTCGTATCACTGCTCTACGCGCGGAAATAATTAACTTTCGCCAAGAGGAGGAAGAAACCCTTAGTGCGGCATGGATACAGTTCTGTTCATTAACAGATTCCGGTCCGTTATTGCTCCCAGAACCCGTTCTTTTGCAACATTTTTATTCAGGGTTGAGCAAAGACACCGCACTTTATCTCGACACGGCTGCCGGTGGTTCTTTTTCTCATAAGACCATAGCGGTAGCAAAAGATTTGTTAGAAAAGATTGTTGAAAATACACCTTTTTCCGCTGAAATACCCGAGGAGCCGGAGTCAAAAGATGAGGAACTCATTTTGGAAACACAACAAAAGGTGTCTACCTTGGTAGACCCAACATCCGAGTCCCCATCTGATTCACGAACAATGACAGAGGATGATGAACCTCTTGAGTTCCCATTTGAGTTTGAGGAAGAAATTTTTGAAGATTTTGGAAACACCTCGAACTATTTGTTTCAAAAGAGACCACCTGTTCCTTTGCCACCTCCCGAACCAATTGAAAAAGAATATCTTGTGGAGACTGTTTGGGAACTTACTTCAATCATGAGCGATGAATGGTTGAGGGAGAATGAGCTATCCATGGATATCATTTGGCTCTGCCCTCCCTCAACCAACATATGCTGCTCCATCAAAGGAACCAATGTGAATGCACTCTACAACCCCCTTGTTGGTGCCAATATCCTCTCCGACACATATGCGTTGTTAATCTTTGGCAACCGACCATGGACATCAACAAACAAACTCCTCAAGCACCCATCAGGCCATATTCTTGAGAGTTTGGGGATTGTTAGAGATGTAACTCTCTATCATGAAGACCTTGAGGTTATCCTGGATTTCTACGTCTTCGAGGTCCCAGACTTCGACATAATGATAGGGCATCCTATAGAAAAATTCCTCATCAATGCCCCATCATTTGGAAACCTCAACTTCACCCTCGGAAAAGAGTCATTCTCCATTCCAATTACCACCTCACGAAACACTCTTTCCGATGAACCACTTGAGGAATATCAAGTGGAGGAGGTCATGGCCATTTTTCCTCACATGGACCCCGAGTTAGCTTTGGAAGAAGATGCACAAGACTTTATCTTAGAAGAAGCCGACTCGGAGGACACTTTTGAGCTACCACAAACCACACCACCGCCACGACCTCCCATTGATCTCAAAGCGCTACCTCCCGGTTTGCGCTATGCTTTCTTGCACGGAGATCCGCAAGCTCCCGTCATCATAAGTGACAAGCTTTCGGAAGAAGAAAACCACCAAACTCATAGCCGTGCTTGAGAAACATCGCTCCGTTCTCGGCTACTCACTTGAAGACCTAAATGGGATCAGCCCTGCTCTCTGCACCCATCGCATTCCCACGGATCCTGAAAGTACACCTTCAAGGGAACCTCAAAGGAGGCTGAATAATGCGATGAGAGAAGTTGTGAAGAAAGAGGTCTTGAAGCTACTACACGCCGGGATCATCTATCCTGTTCCTCACAGTGATTGGGTGAGCCCCGTACAAGTGGTACCCAAGAAAGGAGGTATGACGGTTGTTCATAATGATAAAAATGAACTCATTCCTCAACGAACCGTCACGGGGTGGCGAATGTGCATTGATTACCGAAAACTTAACAAGGCTACAAAGAAAGATCATTTTCCGCTGCCCTTCATCGATGAGATGTTGGAACGGTTGGCAAATCATTCTTTCTTTTGTTTCCTTGATGGGTATTCGGGATATCATCAAATTCCCATCCACCCCGACGATCAAAGACCACTTTCACATGCCCGTATGGAACTTATGCTTATCGTCGCATGTCTTTTGGTTTGTGCAATGCACCTGCCTCGTTCCAACGTTGCATGATGTCTATTTTCTCTGATATGATCGAAGAAATTATGGAAGTTTTTATGGATGATTTCTCTGTTTATGGAAAAACCTTCGATCATTGCTTAGAAAATCTAGACAAGGTCTTACAGAGATGCCGTGAGAAGGACCTGGTACTTAATTGGGAAAAGTGCCATTTCATGGTCCGAGAGGGCATAGTTCTTGGACACCTTGTGTCTGAGAGAGGCATAGAGGTGGACAAAGCAAAAATAGAAGTTATAGAAAAGCTTCCGCCTCCTGTAAACATAAAGGGTGTTCGTAGTTTTCTGGGTCATGCTGGTTTTTATCGTCGCTTTATAAAAGATTTCTCTCAAATTGCACGACCCCTTACGAACTTGCTTGCTAAGGATGCACCCTTTGATTTCAATGATGACTGCATGCATGCCTTTGCTACTCTTAAGAATGCACTCGTCTCTGCTCCAATCATTCAACCCCCTGATTGGACGCTTCCTTTTGAAATAATGTGTGATGCTAGTGATTATGCTGTGGGGGCAGTTCTTGGTCAAATGAAAGACAAAAAGCATCATGCCATTTCTTATGCTAGCAAAACTTTGACTGGAGCTCAGTTGAATTATACTACCACTGAGAAAGAGCTCCTTGCCGTTGTTTTTGCTTTTGACAAGTTTAGATCTTCCTTAGTTGGAGCAAAGTTATCGTTTACACTGATCATGCTGCTTTGAGATATCTGCTTGCTAAGAAAGATGCTAAACCTCGTCTCATAAGATGGATCCTTCTGCTCCAAGAGTTTGATCTTGAAATTAAAGATAAGAAAGGAGTAGAAAATTCTGTAGCAGATCATTTGTCGCGTATGCAGTTCACTAACTTGCAGGAGTTACCCATAAATGACTTCCTACGCGACGACATGCTGCTGAAAGTGACGGATTCGCACCCTTGGTACGCCGACATCGTGAACTTCATCGCCATAGGATACGTACCACCAGGGGCGGATAAAAGAAGATTGATTTATGAAAGTCGCCGTCACTTATGGAATGAACCATACCTCTATCGTGTCTGCGCCGATGGACTGCTTAGGCGATGTGTGCCCACTCCCGAGAGCACACAAATCATTGAAAAATGCCATGCAGCCCCATACGGTGGACACTATGGTGCCTTCCGTACCCAAACAAAGATCTGGCAAAGTGGATTCTTTTGGCCAACCATGTATGAAGATACAAAAGAATTCATTAGAAGATGCCCGCAATGCTAGAGATTTGGAGGCATCACAGCACGAGATGCAATGCCCCTCACATACAACCTTCAAGTCAAACTCTTCGACGTATGGGGCATTGACTTCATGGGACCATTCGTGAAGTCCCAAGATTGTGAGTACATATTGGTGGCGGTGGATTACGTCCAAATGGGTAGAAGCTATGCCATGCCGAGCTGCCGACTCCAAACACGCTCGCCGGATGTTCCACGAGTTTATCTTTCCAAGGTTTGGAACTCCGAGAATGGTGATAAGCGACGGAGGGTCTCACTTCATTGACAAGACCTTCCGTAGCTTTCTAAGAGAGCTTGGAGCAAAGCACAACATTGCCACTCCATACCATCCCCAAACAAATGGGTAGGCCGAAACATCCAACAAACAAATCAAATGGATCCTGCAGAAAACAGTCTTGGAAATGGGGAAGGGATGGAAGAACAAGCTACCCGATGCACTATGGGCATATAGAACAGCCTACAAGACACCCATAGGCATGTCACCATACCAACTCGTCTATGGAAAAACGTGCCATTTGCCAGTCGAGTTGGAACATAAAGCATATTGGGCCATGAGAACTTGGAACATGGATATGAAAGGAGCTGGGTGGAGAAGAAAAATGGAGATAGCTGAGTTGGAAGAATGGAGAAACAAAGCATATCACAACTCAGCCATCTACAAGGAGCGTACAAAGCGCTGGCATGACCGGCGAATAAAGATAAAAGAGTTCAAAGTTGGAGATAAGGTGTTGCTCTTCAATTCAAGGGTAAAGCTCTTCGGGCATGGAAAATTGAGAAGTAAATGGAACGGACCATACACCATCATCGATACGTCGACTCATGGAGCAATCACACTCCAGGACGACGGAGGTAATATATTCAAGGTAAATGGTCAGCGTCTTAAAATTTATCTTGAACCCGAAGCAAATAAAGATTTCGATGTCATGAATCTAATTGATTTAAATCTTTTATCCTGACATCCTCTGTTTCTTATTTTTACCCGTCGCAATTATTATACAATATATTTTTGAATGGGTCGGCCGACCCCCCATATCAGGTCGGGCGACCCCCGTGAGACCCACAACGGTCCCAAATTTCTCCCACCTTCTTCTCCAACGTTCACAAGCAGAAATCCCACTGATGTAGCTCCTGCTCTGCTCCGGGAAAATCAGGGAAATTCTTTCCTTAGTTTCCTTTATAAATATTAGTGATTTCCCCTCTTTTCCCTTGCACCACCCATCTTCTTCATCAAACCAACATCCAAAACACTCCCAACATCACCATGGACAGTAGCATCCCTGATTTTGATGTGTCCGCCACCACGAGCCAACTCTTGCGCGAACTTGACCTAGAGAACATCCTTGATCCCATCTCCCCTATTGAGCAAGCTAACTTTGTGGATACCGCACCCTTGGCCCTCCTACCACCACCAAGAGCTCCCGCTGCAGCTCCCATAGCCAAGAAAGTCTTGAGGAAGAGTCATTCCGCTCCACCTCATCCTACAATGGGAACGCTCACTCCAAGGAAGGCTCGTCGCGACAATCCGGGAACCTCTCTCCATCCAGGAGAGAAGTACGTGGGATCTCTAGTCACCAAGAGTGGCAATGTGGTACACCATCAATACATTGAGCACTCTCCCCTTGCTGCTGCTCCCAAGAAGATGGGAGACCCACGCTTCAAGATTACGGGCGTCCGCGGGAAGGGGAAACAGCTCGTTCAGCCGCTTACATCAGCAGAAAAGAAGGGTGCCTATGAATCTATGAGCTCTACTCCTACCAAGAGAGTTAGGAGGCACCTTTCCCCTTCTCCTATCAAAAGGGCAGGGGGTATGTACGAAAGTGAGGAGGAAAAGACGCCCAAGTAGAAACCTTATGACCGCCTCCTTGCTAAGTACATCGACCTCCGTGACTCGCATCTTGAGCTTGGAAACACAGTGGCCGAGCTAAAGGAAGCCGTGGAGGAGCTGCGCGAGAACAACGCAAACTTACGCCGCAGCACCAACTCCAAGCTTAAGCGTCTCTTTAAGGGCGCAGGAAAGGAGGAAAAGTTCTATATCTAATCCTCCACTTTTATTTAGCTAAAAGGCGCATTTTGCTTAGTTTATTTTCATTCCAATTTCCCTTCAAATTTGTAATGCGCCTGCGAGTTCAGTTTTATAATTCAATCAATGATAGTGCTCCCCGGGCTTGCATACCGGTAGAGCAATATTTGTGTTTCCATATTTTTGTCGTTTTTGAAGGAAACAGGCAAAAAGGCAAGTGTGGGGGGGAAACATCACCATATCTGGTACAATCACGACCAAATCATCCAGAATCATACGACACAACTCAGGAAAGATCGCCACGAGAAAACACAACACCAGTGGGGTCCAGGCCAGGTCGGCCGACCCCACCAGGAGGGTCGGCCGACCCCTGGTGTTCCCCACCAGGCTCCAGCCTCCTCCTGCCTCCTAAGTTTGCACCACACTTCCACTTTTTGCCTGCTACACCGTCAAGTTCATTCTGATAATCTGAAAATTAAATAAAACTTGACGCACTAATCTTTTGGGAAAATCTTAATTGATTTATCTTTTGCCCACAACTCTACCTCTCACATTCATGGACTTGCACACTAGTTATTTCTCGCTTCATCGCTGAATGCTTGTGAACACCTTATCATTAGGAACCCATGTTTTTCCTAGATAATTGGCATGTGAGATATGGTTTGTCGAAATGATCTTTGCTTAACCTTCAAGTCCTTGGGAATTTATCTTTATGAAAATCAAAAATTCCATAGTATGATGCTCCTCACTTGATTTATATTTTCCTACCAAGGCCAAGAACTCTACATGAACATTTTGATAGCCTATAAGCTACTAGTTGTTGATTTGAGCTTTGTCAAATTCTTGGACCCTAGTGAGAAGCTTGTCATACTCTTTTGATCAAGATCACGTACACTCCACCTCACATGCTACACTTCTACACTGGAAGTTGAGCAACATTCCATCATCCATCCACCAAATAAACACTCCAAAAAAATCTGTTACCTTTCTCTCTCAAAAATATCATTGGAGACATGGCTATGCAAAAAGAAAAAGAATAATCCCTGCTCATACAAAAGTAGAGCATGATGAAAAAAATGATGATGGGAAAAATAAAGAAAAAGAAAGAAAAAGTATGATAGCCATGTCCTCCTCAAAAATTCAAAAAGAGAGAGAAGGTAACACCATAAAAAGGAGTACAAATATTTTTCCACTTCATACCACCACACACATGCACATCTTGATCAGATTGTATGACTTGATTCCTCCATTGGATCCAGTCTTTGACTTAGCAATAAAAGAGACACTAGTATGCTCCACTTTACCCTACCTTGAGCTCCACAAAAGCCTGATCAAACACAAGGAGGGAAGAGGCAAATCATGGCCCTCGAGAGGAAAATACACAAACACCATGAGCGACTTGAGAGAGTCATTTGAGGAGCAGAAACTATGTTTTTATTTCTGAAAATTATGCAAAAATCCCAAGGTACTTGACAGGGAAGGCGAGGTGATTTGAAACATGACCGTTCCACTTATCAATCATCCAAGGAATACATGTTAGACACCTCAAAGTTCACAGGTATGAAGTGTGGCTTGAAATAATTTATGTGCAGGCTCTCATTTATGAGGATGAGTATCTCCCGCCTTATGCTCGCAACTTTACTCGAGGACGAGCAAAGAGCTAAGTGTGGGGGAGTTGTTGACGGCTCTTAGACCCAATTTTACCCGTCAACTAGCTGCGCTTTTTATATTGAAACAATCACCAAAAGTAGACTTAGGTCTTTAAACTAATGATTTCCACAAGTCTTGGTGAATTTGTGAGTGCAGCTGCAATTCACAGGAAAATGGGGAAAAGGAAGCATAAAAGGCCCATCCTAGAAACACCAATTTTCCCCGACATAAAGAATTATACAAATAAAGCCCAACTCCCAGTAAAAAGGCTTCAAGACCACCCATAGCAGGTGGATCAGAGGAGAAGGCAACCAGAGGAACCCACCTGAGAAGGCCCAGGCCCAGAGGGGCCAGCCACAGGTCGGCCGACCCCAAACCCTAGGTCGGCCGACCCCCTGTGGTGGCCCCCCCTGGCCCATCTTGTTACGTCGGTTCGCCACCGCCTTCCAGATGTCGGTTCCACCTGCAATCAATGCCACCGACCTAAGGAACTGCCTCAAGTTGCCGACCTTCTTGAGCTATAAATAAAGGGGTACCCCCCTCCTCCAAAACACATCACAAGACACAAGTCATTCCACTCCCATCCAGGCCAAGGGCCTCTTGTACAGTAGTAGAATACAGGAGAGGGCAAGGATCAAGGAGAGGGATAGCTTCCCTTTGGTTATTTCCTTATCTTGTACCCTTGGCGGATATTTATCTTATTAATAGTTCATCGTTCGTTCTTCGTTCGTTCGTCGTTCGTTCATCGTTCTTCGTTCGTTCTTCGTTCGTTCTTCGTTTGTCGTTCGTTCTTAGTTCGTTCATCGTTCGTCGTTCGTTCGTCGTTCGTTCATAGAACGATCGTTGTTCTTATTCGTAAGATTAGTATTCGTGGTGTTATTGATCTAGCGAGCTTTACATACTAGTCGTTATTCTTGTTATACTTGTTTACGGGATCATCGCTCCGCGAGGGGTGCTCTAGCCTTCCAGATTGGTACCAGGACTGGGGTTAGAGTAGTAATCGACGGCATAGACGTGGTGTCTAGGCTAGAGGTTACCTTGTTTGCAGCGTACCCCACGGTTTGTAGAGGTAGGCGGCAGGTGGTGACAGCCCTGTCCGTCCCTTGTAATCCTCCACGTTCGGGTTCGTCGTAGAGCTACAGGCTGGCGTGACTTGGCGGACCAGGTCTATACCAGTGCCCGAAGTAAACGAGTAGAACTAGACTGCGATCGTCCTACGGGACAGTTAGATCTTTATTCATCCTCTCAATCCTATACTACTGCCATTCTTGTGTGTCCTTGGGTAAAACTAACCTTGCTGCAGATTATCACCATTCCTTGGGAAACAAATACGATACCTTGGAATACTCCCGGGTGAAGTGCTACAAACGGTATTCCGTGTGCTTACGGATTTATTCGTGGTGTAAGAAATACCAACATCGACGACGAACGACGGCGGGTGGCGCGCGGAGGAGGGCGGAAACGACGGCGGCGCGAGGGGCGTGTCCAGAAGGTCCGAGTTGGAGACGACGTCCGAAATGCGAGCTCACGGTGGGGAGAACAGGGGCGGGACCATGGTGGAGTTTGAGGAGGTCTAGGCGGGGCTCAACGAGGAGCAGCTTGGTCCGGCTGGCTCGTCGGCGGCTGATGGCGAGTCGTCTCGAGCTCGGCAATGGCACCGGAGTGGCGGCGGGGTTAGGGGAAGAATGGGAGCTGGGGTTTGACCGGGGGAGGAGCGGGCTGCCTTATATCGCGGCGGATACCAAGTGAGGGAGAGGGTCGGGGCGCGGCGCGGCCGGTCGCCGTCGGCCACGCGGCGGGGCACCGCCGGGGATGGCCAATGGAGGAAGAAGCAGTGGGGCCGAAGGCACTGACGAGCGGGTCCGGGAGCTCTTCACAATATCTGGATTTTCCTCCAGCGAACTTTGTTGAATTATCCGAGGCAATATCCGATCTCCAAAAATCGTGAAAAAATTCTGGAGACGAAGAGTAGACATACAGCTGCATCTTTCATTTGGGTCGATGAGGTTTTGAGTAACAGAATTTGAAATAAAAATTCAGGAATGCCACAGTTTGTGCTCACTTCACTGAATTTTGAAGGGACCTTACAGAATTTCAAAAATCATGGAAATTTCTCCAAAATTCTCATTTCAGATGTTCTTTCTGTAGAATTTTGGTTGGGGTATGTTGTTATTGAAAATTTCGAGTTGCTTAACAAGCATCGATTTGACATTATTTGGATAAATCATTTTGAATTTGAAATTGACTTGAACTTGGGCCCTTGTCAGTTTGAGATGATTGCAGAGGTGGGGCTGCAATGACACGTGGTGTCACAATATTGACACTGATTGTATCTAGATTGATAACCTTGTGCACTGTGATCTTGTCTTTCCAGCTCCCTTCTTTTTGTTCTAATATATTTGTGGTTCTTTATAATAAGAATACAAGAAAGAAACTGAAACGTGAGGCCATTGACAATGTCCAGATCTCCGTCACCAAAAAAAAAAAATAGAAAAAGAAAAAGACAAGGTCCAGGTTATCTTCGTAAGCTCAAAATTGGTCCCACCGCGTAAGGGCAGGTACAATGCTACACGTAAGTATTCTCATAGCCCGTCTCATGCAAATCTATATAGAATTTTTTTATGGGATGGAAGAGAGAGAGGGTGGTGAGAGAAAGAGGTGGTTGTTTTCGCGAGGCAATCACCTCATGCGCTAAAATTTAGGAGTATGAGACTAGTTACACTATTGTACGAGATATAGTTGACATGCAACTCATAAATATTCCTTTGCTGACCAACAAATTAAGCAAATATGCAATTACTAAGAGACAACTAAAACAATCATCTATTGTATAAGTTGTCTGATTGATCGTCTAAATATTATGAGATGACCTATAAGACAACACCATTGTTCCTGCCCTAAGCCAATAATCATATGCTTCCGTTAGAGAATACTAGCAGATTAGGGGACTCTTGTATCCCTGTAATGGATGCTAAGGCCAACCTCAATGCATAGTTTCATTTCACTTTTTCCAACAGTGCCACATCATCTTAAAAATTCTACTTTGAGATATGAAATGAGCTCTCTCAATACACAATTTTATCTCACGGTTTCATGGATAAGCCATCATATTAACTTATTAACTTGTTGTCTTGTGGTTGGTTAAAATAAGTTGAGATGAAATTTTAGACTCTCAATGCATATTTCATTAGAGTTTCAGACATGTTGTGTCAAAGGAGTTTCATAGAGATAAAACTCATCCCGCCCAGTTCATAATAAATACTTTACCATGTTATCGTTTTTCCCTACGTGACATACTTCCACTGAGATTGGCGTAAAGCCCGAAGCCGAGAGCCCGAGCCCGACGCCAGGAGTTGGTTAGGCCTGACCAATCACCCCGGCTCCCACCATTTATAAATAGGCAGTCGCTGGACCACCGCAACACACAATCCTCTTCTTCAACTTGGCCGGCAGCATCTCCCCGATGGATCTCGAGGACCCAGCTGGTGGCAGCAGGAAGGACTACGACGACGCTTGGCCTTGCCAAGGCGAGGAAAACATGATGCCAACAATCTTTCCATCCCAGTCTTGGGAACGAGCGGTAGCTCGTGCGGCAAGGCTCCCGGTTGGTGAGCCGCGGTCGTGGGTTCGAGCGTTGCTCGCCCACGATTCCCACCGCGGTACTGTAGCTGGGCGCGGCACTGTAGCACGCACAGTGCACTGCACTGTAGCTGGGCGCGCGGTACTGTAGCACGCACAGTGCATAAAAAAATCCCCTCGCCTTCCTCGGTCAAAGCACATGGTAAAGACTCGCGTCGGAGCTCACAACGGCCAGCTGAGTCCCTGTGTAGGATCGGGGAGGGGGTTCGGGGTTTTTCTCGGCCTGCGTGAGAGGTTGTTCTCCTTAGCAAATGCCGTCGGGGGCGGTCTTCCCCCGGCAGGTCGAGTTTTTTTTTCCATCCCAGTCTTCACAACGGGCACTGTCGCCGTTTGTGTTCTCCAAATCGATGGGATCTTATTATCAGCAGAGCTTCGTCAACGACAGTATCCTGCAACAAGAGGTGAGCCCTGTTCCTGCGCAGATCAGTCATGCTGCTACACCGCCAGAGGCGGCGCAAGGCACTGGCGAAGGTGATGTTTTCCTTTCGTCTTACAGTTTTTTTCTTCACCATTTCTCGTGACTCTGTTTTTATGTTCCCGTCCAATTTTTGACATCCCGTTTTCCTGTTCGACAGCCCAGCTCGCGTTCTTCAATGGCGTAGGGCGCAGAAAGTCGAGTGGTACGTGCAAGATTGTCGCAGGAGCTTCGTCATCAAACGCAGGTAAGATCTTTTTGCTCCGTTCATGATACATCCGAACCCTTAGCTTGTTCAGTTTGTCGAGGATTGAGGGATTCGAACACGTCCGCAGCCGGCGAAAAGAAACGCCAACTCACTCGTGTGGGGAGAGTTTTGGTGGCGGGCCCCACTAATACTTAACTAGTCATTCAACCCGTGCATTTGCACGGTCTAGCACTGCTTCAGAATACATGAATTACATATGTTTTGAGAAAGTTCAGTTTAGACCCTTCTTTTATATGCTTAGCTTAATAGGTCATGTGAGATGAGTTGTATAGATAACTGGTATTCATGTTTTTTCTTTTGAAATGAACTGGTATTCATGTTGCAATTAAAAGAAAATGCATTCAATTTCCATGACTACAAATTCAGATTTGAGAGAAACTTATGCATCTACAGAAAGCCTCATGAAAAAAAATACAATTGTCTTTGTGAGCCAAATGTAGTATTGATATTGCGTTCCGATGTACTAAGCTAAGCTACAGAAAAGAGAAGATATATGAATCTTTCAGGACCACATACACCTTTGTTTCGCCATGGGGGGCAATGCATTGAATTACCCAGTTCTGAATAATCGACAATGTGCCATGTTTGGATTCACAACGGGTTAGTAACTGAAGAAGCATATGTATTATAATTTCAGAGAAAAACCTTACAGATCTAACTAAATATTTATATGTTCAACATTAGAAAGGAAACATATAACATTCGATCTATAATTACTTTTTATTATTTGAAAAAATACTCAATCTTTTTGTTAAAAACATTTTGTGACGTGGTAGATATATATTATGAAATAGCAAAGAAGTAGCATATCTCTAAAACAAATGCTATATGTTTCTATCAGGTTTCAATAATATGAATTTACACTTTTTTTCATATAGTATTTCATTCCTTTTATGTTTTGTTCTGAACCTTGGTACATACAACTGAGATTGAAATTGCTTGATCCCCCTTCCTCTTGCCCCCTGGCATGTCCGATTATTTCAACACATTATCCTCTACGAATGCTATCTGATGTACATTTAACTATAGTATACTTCCATTTTACCTGGTATCTAATGACGCTGATTGGCTTCACTGCGGTCTCAGTGCAAGTGGGCAACCGTTCTCTCAAAGATTTCCAAGATGTTTATGCAATTTATTGATTGTACTTATTATACTAATATTATAATAGCCATGTGGTCCTACGTTACACATTGCATAAACCATCAGAATAAGATATATTATATTATCTAATAATTAGTGATTCTTTTGGTTTTCCTAAATTTACAAATAAATTTTTAATGGATATAGTAATGTTAACTTTCACTAATATGGACATTCTTTTTAAAAAAGATCACGCAGGGCAAAGGAATATGCTCATATCCATGTATTCAACTACCATTAGGAAAGGAAAATTTTGTGTGTATTATATTCACAATTGGGCCCCTCATTCAAACCAACAAAATATTTTTTGGATCCGAGGAATTTTTAAGGCTTGATATGCGTTGAGTTCCAGAAAGACATCTAAAACTTTTATATATGCTTAGCGTTTTTTTTTTTGGGGGGGGGGGGGGGGGGGGGGGGGGGGGGGGGTGGGCAAGTCTCCTGGAAAATACCTTATTTTTCATTTTCTCGTAAGTTGCCTGATCAACATCCAATGCACCACACACCATCTTCAACCTCTAGCTCAGTTCACCACTCTGCCTTGTGTCCGCCATCATTTGGGGTTTGCGTGGACTGCCCGAGGTTTGTCCGTATTCTCTAATAAGCTGGGGGAAAGACAACGGACCACCAAAATACACCATAGAATAAGTTGACTGAATTCAAGAAAGAAAAAAAAGTCACCTCTGAAGAATATAAAAGGTGCACTTGAAATGTTTGTCCATGCAAATCGTGGTGTCCTTGCTTGCACGCTGACATGCATATATGGTTTGCTCTTGAATTCGTATTATGTGGCATGAATCTTCCTAGTACCACATCTGATGCCAGAGTTGTATACATAATACATAGATGGCTAAAACTAAGATTCAAACAGAATTATTTTCATAGATGTCATCTGTTTAATTAACGATCAAGGGAATAGGAATACTTGCCTTACTTAATCATCCAATCTATATGCATGTCTGCATAACTCCTCGATCGCATCTTGCCAATAGGATTATCTCCTTGCAATTCGCATCCAGATAATCAGGTGCTCCCGTTTCTCTCCTTGTTCAGTGCACTCGGCCAGCCAAGCTACTTTGCCCTACCTCAATCCTGCGTCGATGCGACTACGATCGAATCTGCCGCGTATAGAGTTGCATAACTTGAAAACATATGTATGCTGCCGCTCTGAACAGTCAGCGTGCCCTTCCGCTTTGAACATCCACAGACCACAGCTCGCAGCTCATCGACCAACCTGTCAAGGTTCTTGACTTCTTGTATACATAGACATGTAGATGACCTGACTCTGTGAAGAACTCGTCAGGTGGAAGACAGACCATTGGAGCTGTCGATTAATTTCTGCCGCCGGCGAGCCCATCGCAAGCTCGTCTAGTCGATCCACGCTGTGTTATCCTCTCTCACGGGATCCGGCAACGGTGCCGCATGACAGGATTGCAGAATTATAGCACACAAACGAAAGTACCTTTTGGTTTTGGAAGTCGCGGATGGACTTGTTTCACGTGATCTGGTAGATTTGTAGATTTGTTTTGTTAGCAACACACGTATGTTTCCAAGACAATTAGTATTTCCCAATTATTCCATCACGGTCTCCGTATATTGCACAGGCTGCCGTAGATGATGTGAAGTTCCATATCGTGTAGGTTTTCCGTATATTGCAGAGGCTGCCGTAGATGACCTGCAGTTCCAGATTATGTAGATCCAATGGTTAAGCCTTGTTAAGTATTGAAATCAACGGTTAGATGTTTTGCTTTTTTCTCAGAATTTCTAGGATTTTTCTCCGATTAACGTGAAGGCCCTAAAAGGAGCCTCCAATTAGTAAATATAAGATAAGATGACCCCTGTGCTCCAGTAGCATCTTTGAGCGAATAGGAGGTGAGGCAGGGGTGGTGGCGGCCCCACCAGCACGTCTACGCCCGCTCGTGCCGGCGATTCACCACTTGCTCGTTTTAATCTCTCTCTTCATTTATCCCTCTTCCACGTCAGATTGTGATGATGTGTCATTGCATTTCGCCGGCTGAGTCCTTCTCATTATACCTGCTCTTATGATTCCCTGACAGATTTGTAGGGGATTTAATCTCCTCCACTTAATGGGAGAAGTTCCCGGTGTTAACCTTCAAAGAGGCTAGAGATGAATTATTACAAACTGTGCAGCACCTTCAACCTGCTTACATCTCAAGATGGTAATAAACCAAAAATGTTTGATGACAGAAAACCTAATTATTAAGTTCTACTAATGTTGGTGAATGTTCCCTCGTGGTTGGTAAACATTTGCACGACCATTATCTCAACGATTCGGTAAACATTTGCACGACCATTATCTCAATGATTCGACCCGTGCTTTGAGCCCCCTTAGCCACAACACCCTAACGTCAGTCCAACTCGTTTGCACGAACCCAGGACCTTGAGGATGCTAACAGGTGGATGTGTGATTAAAGAGTGCAGGTAATTGACAGTCTTCTAGATATTGCTTCGATTCGTCTTCCTTTTGACGATCTTAAGCAGACAGCTGATTCTTCGCTTGATCCAAAATTTGGTGAAGTCGTTGTCTTTTCAACCTACCTTGATGCTGGTCTTTCTTTTCCTTGCTCGAAGCTTATTGGCCACATCTTATCCTTGTATCATCTTCAGCTTCACCACCTTACTCCTGTTGCTGTTGTGACGGTTTTGGCTTTTGCCTGGGCTTGCAAGTGCGAAGGGGTTTCCCCTGAAGCTCATGCCTTCTATCGTATTTATCAGGCTCGTCATGTTCCAGTGTATGGCCCTAGTCGGGTGAGTCCTTTGTTTGGAGTTGTTGACTTCGTTCCTAGGGGGGATTTTGTTGTTCCGTTGTCTTGCTTCGATCCACCTTCTTTTGATCTTTGGACAAGAGACTGGTTCTACTATCGTGTTCCTTCGAATAAGTTTTACACTGGCCAAGCTGGGAGTATACTGATTACCAATAATGTAGAGCCAGAGAGAAATGGAAATATTGTTTGGTCTTTTCAGGCCTTTCTGAGGGTTAGTCAGAGAAGGAGCCTTCGCGACTTATTAGAGGAGTGCTTTGCTGCTGGGGTTCGTCCACTCTCCAACGATGGGTGGTACCCTACCTCCTTGTTGAGCGATAGAATATATGGCTTGCGAAAGCCTGTCCTTTCTTCATACGTTGGACCTCGTATGGCTTCTACTTTTAAAATATCCTTCGCGCTCTTGTCAATCATCTTCGCTTTTGTTCCCTTCAATTTTTGTATATACTTCTGAAGTTTATTTCTTTTTGCAGACTTCTCATTGTGGAGTGCCAGAGACCGTGTTAATTTTGGGAAGTTCTCCCAAAAAGAGTGGGTTGAAAGGAACCGAAGGGGAATTGGATCTCGAATCAATAGGGTATTTCTTGAGTTTGGGGTTTATTTTCCAGATTATCCCTGTCCTAAAGATTCGCCTTCGAGTGACGAAGCTTCATTGATTTGCTCTTTTGCATCTTCGACCATTGAAATTGACTCCTCGGGCTTCTGTGGGAGTACCCCGGAAATCAATTCTGCTCGCAGGGATGCGGAGATTCTGTCGCCGGACAGAGGTGACCTCGTTACACCCACACACTCTCTGATATTTGGTGATTCATCTTCTGCTGAAAATTCTAAAACTGAGATGTTGGTCGAAGCTTCCGGTGCTTTACATGGGACTTCTGTTGCTATTCCTCGTGATACTGTTAGTGGTGAAGTGATGGCTGCAGCTTCTGGCGATTTCCATGAGGCTTCGGTTGTGATACCAGCTGTTTCCAATGTTTCCAATGTTGAAGCGGTTGCCAAAGCCTCTGGAGGTTCTCGTGATGTTTCTTTTGTAACTCCAGTTTCTGATTCTGGTATGAAGAGGCGCTATTCTCTTCCGAAAAAATCTTCGTTTCGCAGTTTGCTTGGGAAGCAGAAGTTTGCTAGTGCTACTGGTGACTTTCCTAATTCTGGCGAAGTACCACCCTGCCCTTTGGTTTCGGCAGAGAAACCTTCTTCTGATGCTGTTAAGCATGCTCCTTTGCCTTCGCTTGCAACAAATGTTGCTCTTGCTGAGGGTAAGCATGAATTTATTTTTTATATGAATAATTCTTTCCTTGTTTTTTCCATCTTGCTGATTGTCTCTTTTGTAGGTCCTTCGAGCGTTGCTAATGCTGAAGTGAATGCACAATCTATGCTTTCTGCCCTTCACTTGGATTCATCTGGTGTGGAAATCCTTTCTTCTTTTGCTGAAAATCTTCATTTGCCAAGGGTGGAGAGTCATCTTTCTAAGATTTCGGGTGATGTTTTGCTTCGCTCATTGCTTGCTTCGCAGATCAAGGTTTGTTTTTGACCTTTTAACTTTGAGAAAGATGCATTTCTGTTTTTCTTTGCTTCATTTTGTTTTGATCACTCTCACTTTTTGTGTAGTCTATCGCTCTTGCTCGTGCTTGCCATCGCCAATATCAGCATCTGGATGAAATATCATCGTTCCAAACTACCCTTGCTGTGAAGGAGGCATTGCTCGAAGCTTCAGCTCTGAAAATTTCCTCCTTAGAGCAGGAGAATCAGAACCTTCGCGATTCGTCTTCGAAACAGAGTAAGCATCTTTCTACTCTTGAAGAGACGCTTCGTGAAAAGAGGACTCTTCTTGAGAAAGAGAGATTGTTGAAAGCTTCCTTGTCGACTCAGCTCGAAAACCTGTCGAAGGACAAATTTTCCATTTTTGATGCAAGTTATGCTGATTCTGTTCGGCTCTGCGAGCTTGTTGGTGAGCTGTTTAGAGCGCTTGGGGTCAATTTTGACGAACTACCCAAAGATGCTTGTTCAAATGATGTGAAGGACTGGCTTGCTGAAAATTTGGGAGCCCTTTCTGATGTCTGTTGGGATTATTCCTTGAATGCTATTGTACTGATGGTTCGCGATATCTTCTCTAGCTTCGCTAGGGAGAACAGCGATGCCTTTCGATGCTTTATGCACTCTGATTTCTCTGTGAAGTCTGCTCCGCTTGGTGCCACCTTTGCTTCCGTCGAATCCAAATGTTTCAGCTTGATTAATGACTATTTATGGCAGAGGGTTAAGTCTTTTGACCCTGCCTCTCTGTAAAGCATGCTTCGTACTATTGTCTTGTGAATGGTTGGTTGTAACAGACTCGTTGTAATGAAATTCTTCTTTATTTTTATGCATGTTTTCATTACCTTCGACTTGTCTTGGTTGATTCTTTTTGAGGAAAATGGATCTTGTAGTGTCCTTTGATAATCCGTTTTCGTCAAATATCTCCCTGCCGAATTATATTTCTTTACGATGACTTCGAGCTCTTATTTTGAGCCTTCGAATTTTCGTAATATTCGTCGAAGCTTTGTAGAATCTTTTTTCCTTGAGGATCTGAATGGTATGCTCCCTTTGCCTTTTTGGTTTGCACCTGAATCTTTTTCTTGTGATGGTTTTTCCTTGTCGTTTTCGCGAAATTGCACGGTAAAAGAGGCTTCGTTGACTCATCGGAGCTTGAATTTTCCTATTTTCTTCGGGTTATTCCCGTTGTTTTGCCTCTTTGGAGTTGTGATTTCGTCGTTTGAATCGAAGGTGATCATTCTTCTAAGAATTCCTTCCATGCTCTCTATTTGGGAAGGTTGCTTTGTACTTTTTGCGAAATCATTTTACTGCTTTTGTTCTTTGTCTTGGGCTTTTGCCTGATTATTTTTGATAAGAGACTGAAGGCTTCTTAATCTTTTACAAGGCTTCCTGCCTGATTGGTCTTTAACTTTTCATGGGTTTTTACCCGATGCTCTAGTTTAAGTGGCGTTTGCTTCGTAACTTTTAACGAGGCGCACCATTTATCTGAGATGTTCTGTTCTGGGTTTTTGTCCCGAAGATTATCTTTATGAGGATGATTGCTCTGTGCTTTCTGACGGAGGTAACCATTTATTTTGACTTTTAACGAGATGAGGGCTTCGTAATACTTTAACGAAAGCTTCTCATCTTGTTCAGTTTTTACCCGATTCTTTTGGAGACAGCTTCGTAACTTTTAACGAAGGTGTTCCGTCTTTTATTTTTGTCTTTTTCAGGGTTTTTTACCCGATTATCTTCGCGTCGAGATGGCGAATTTAACTGCTTGGAAGGAGGGGAGAAGGAAAATTTTATTTTCGCTGAAATGTTTTGTATCTGCCCTTGTTTGGGCGAATCCTATTGCCTACCTTTTCAGGCGAAATATGCTATTTACCCCTTCGGGCGAAACATGTTATCTGCCCATTTGGGTGAAGCTTAGCAGCTGCTATATAATGTATGATTACTCTTACAATACAACATTCCCTTAATGGGAGCCTCTGGAGTCTTTCACATCTTTATATATATATGACGACCCGTAGGGCTTTACTTTCCGGGATTCTTTACTTGTTTGCTTTGTTGAAGATGGATGCCCTCTGGGATAGGCTTCCTCATGGTATTATGAAGGTCCTGGAGCGCAATGGTTTGAAGCGCGGGGATGCGATTCCTCAAGAGCTAGTTGACCACTTCGCTGAGATTGATCGGCTTACTGGGAATACATCGTTGGTTGAAGTTCCTGCTGACCCTGTGCCTCTTGCTGTTGTTGCTCCTGGAGTTACCATTATTAGCGACAGCGAAGATGCTGAAGAACGTCCTGTGAGGTCTTCGCGATGCAATTCTGGTGTGGCGAGTCGTACGCGAAGCAAGACCAAGAAATAATTTCATGTGTTGTTTCTTTAGCCACCTTCATCATTGTAGATACTACCCTTCGTTGGTTCTTTGTTTCGAAAAAGTGTCTTAGTAGATGTTGCTTATGTCGTTTCGCATTGTCTTTTGTGTTAACATGGATTCTCTTATTGTTCGGTTGGGCTTATTGTTGTCGTCGAATTCTGTGTCTGTCCTTAACGAAGTGATTTATTCGTCGTCAAAGGCTTTCAACGTTTGCTGGGTAGCATGTCCATAGTCCTCAATTCCCATCTCCTTGAGTGTGTTTTTATAGATAATATTGACAGGGCTTCCTCCGTCAATCAATATTATGTGCACTAAGCATCCTTCGATGTGGGTTTTAATTACAAAGGCATCTGTATGTGGATAATCTTTGAGTTTGATGTCTTCGGATGTGAAACGAATAGTTGAGAACTTCCATTCCTGCTCAATTGTTCTTGCTTTAGCAACTTTTGCATAGTCGATCTCTGGTGCTCTTTTCGTCTTGTGTTCGACCTGCGGACGGCGCCAAATGTTGGGGGAACGAAGCCCTCAATAGGGGTGCGAAGCCCCCCAACACAACTAAGTTGATGATTCTGAGCACTACGAAGCCCTTTGGGTAAAAGTACGCTGATCGTTTCCAATGGCGAAGCCTTCTCTCCCTGACCACGCTGCTGATCAGGTGGGTGATGTCCGGCGAAGCCTTCAGGTTCTAACTGTCGTAAGCTATCGAAGCCCTCCTTAGTACACGCTGCAGAACGGAGGAGGCAGAGACATCTGAGAATTCTAGACGGGTGTTGGCGTTTCTTACGCACAGAGCTTAATTTCAACTCCGCAAGCGTACGGAATATCGTTGTAGCATTTCACCCGGAAGTGTTCCAAGGGTATCGTATTTATATTATTCCATAGGGAAGCAGGGCAAGAATATCGTGAATTAACAAAGAAACATCTATTATTTATAACTTGCAATCTAGACCAAAGCAGGGATACAGATGTTTGATATGTATGGCACTCATGAAAAAGATCCATTGATATAGATAACAAGGAGTTAGCGTTTAGTTTGGGAGAACAACGAGAAGAAGGTATCAATTAGCCTAGGGGTTAGCATTTAGTTTTCTGATAGTCTACAACTATTTACTTAAGCTTTCATTACAGATACATTCCTGCATATCGGGGCACGGACGATGACAAAGCAGCTTTTATTCAATACGTTTACTACTTTGATGCATGTTCCGCTATTTCAGTCCCTACTAAACCATAACCCGGACGTGGTGGATTATAGAGACCGGTACGCCTGTCACACGTACTCGCGGCTACCATCCTCCGTGGGGTCTAGAGCAAACTCACGTCTAGAATAGTTCCTTGAACCATACAAGCAATTATTCTAGATAACTTACTCTATGCGTAAGAGCAAGCCAACCATGCGTAATAAATCTATGTGAATTGTGTAAGCATAGTGGTGCAAACAACTCATGCAGATAAATCTACCATGCATAGACGTGGAACCAACACAAGAATGTCTCTATAACAATTACTTAAATAAATAAATATAAACTAAAAGGAAAACTAAATTAAATAAATAAGAAAATAAATGTATAAAAGAAAATCTAATAAAAGAAAAGATACAAGAGAACTTACCCGAACTCCGAAACTCCGAGCGAAGCTCTCGCTTCTACTCTAACTCCCATAACTAAAACCATAATCCTATTCTAAACTACACAAGTGGAATGTTTCTTCCATGAGGTACGAGTTGAACCGGCGGGTGCCAGGGGTATATATAGCCTCCTCAGGACATTGGGGTATTTATACCCAAAGATGACTTAGCGGGGCCCCCAAGAGGCCGGCCGGCCGTCCACTGTGGCAGTTGGCCACCGCCTTGCACGTGGACGCTCCAGATGCACTCCTGGTGTCGGTTTGGAGGTCGGTTACTCCGTGGGGGCGGCAGAATGAAGTAAGGGCCAAGTTTAGGCCCAAACAGCCCACTCTGTAATGTCGGTTGGTCTTCCACCTTGATGAGCACTTGGGCTAGGTGTTTTGCAGTGTATGTGGCCCACTGGAGGAAGATCGGGACCAACGGAGACAAGAGTAGGCCGGCCGGCCTAAAGCTGGGCCGGCCGGCCAACTGTTTTTGGGCCCAACTCCCTATTTTGGAATTGGCGTAACTTCTGCTCCTGGACTCCGAATTGGGTGATTAAAAAGTCTATTTTGACTATCTCGGCGAGAGCTTTGACATGGAGGGATCAAATATCTGATTTGAATAATTATTTATTGATGTCCAAGTTATCCCTTGTTTCTTTGCCTTAAACGCTGTCGAGATGTCAGAGCGATGTCTTGTTTGTGCTTTTGGCTATTTGCTATTTCTCCATGAGTCTAAGCACATTTGCACCAATATTCCTATGTACCTTGCAAAAGAAGCTTACATCCAAAACTTGTGGAACTTTATTAGTTTAATGCATAAAACATTGGTGCATACCTTTTATTTACCGGTAAGTTGATGGTCATTTTGTGTTTTAATGACCGTCAACAACCTCCCCAATCTTAAACTTTGCTCGTCCCGAGCAAACTCAAAACTTAGGTACCGGCGGATCAGGAGTTGCTTCATTATTAGTACCCTAAGGGTATCAAATGTACAACAGCATAATCCAAAAATTTGGATGTAAGAGTAATCTAGCACAAGCTATTCACCACGCGATGCACATATCAATGGTGCTTATATGCCTCACCTTGTCATATGGCACTTCCCTTTAAGTCCCTTTTTAATGAGGCTATTTCCTACAGGATATCACTCAGTACCTATGCTACACAAGAGGGGAGTTCAGGTGGAGCTTGGTAGGGCTTTGCATATCTTTCATACATTTATTGTAAAGTTAAAAGATGATCTCAAGAAACTTAGCAACTCCTCAGATTCAGTCATATGGGAAAAAATGATGGATGGAGGGGGAGATAATGTACTCACACATGGATGGAAAATGATTTTGCAAACTTTGGTCTTCTTTTATGCTCATGCTCAAGATGTTTATGATAAGAACCATAGCGCCTTTTTGGATGCAAATCATGGAGTCTTACTCGATTTTTTTCTTTTTTCTTTCTTTTTTTTCTTTTTTTTTAGACTCCATGATGCATAGGCACTGCCGAAGCATGGTTCAAGAGAATTTTGAAATATTCTTGAGCTTTTTGATATAGACCAAAAGTTTTGCAATAGGGTTTGGATGGATGGGTATGGAGATGTTTGATGATTTTTCAAACATTTCTTTTTGGTGAAAAGAATTTTCAAAGACTCACGCGAAGGAATGATGACTGAATTGAGGAGTGCAATGTTCCAAAAGATCAAAGTTTAACCAAACTCAACATGTAAAAGATAGCTATGAGTGGAGCTTTTCCGAATTTGACATAATATGGTTCTGGTAGGTAAATAAATCCTCACAAGGGAAGTGCAAAACATAAAGTGTTTCTGTTGCAGAAATTTTAAGAAATTAAAAACATCTCTGGACTATTATCATAAGGAAATTGTAAACTTAGTCCAAAATAGCCATATCGTAATCGTCAATACCTAGACTTGGTGTAACATTCGCAACCCACATGAATTCGGCAGAACTAGTGATATGATCATGCCAGTCTACTAATACCAAACTTATTTAAGGAGTAGAAGTTGCATACTTGACACACGAAAGGAGCTAACAGAGCAACTATTCATCATTTCCTTTAAAGATTGGCAAACACCAAGTTCTAGCATTTTATTCGGAAAAGGGGAAAAAATTGGAAAAAATTTATAAGTTTTTTTTAGTTTATTGAAAAGGAAAGGGGCACAATTCAAGAAGGGTATATGATATATAGAAGCACTTACCTGGCGGTCCCTCCCCAAGCTTAGATCTTGCAACAATGTGCAAGTCTAAGCGAATAAATCTTTCATATGAAGGTACTGGCTCCGCCTTGTTGGTTTCTCCTTCTTGAACTGTGTGCCTTTCATGTTGCCTAGTAGACTTCGGTTGCTCTCAGCATGATTCCTGCAATGGTTAGTACAAACCTATTCGCTACATCGGACACACATCTCTATAGTTCCATTAATCAACCTAGACACCACGTCTAATTCGATCAATTGTGTAAGGAGAGCAAGGATTTGGGTACTCTCCTTCTATCATGAAATTAGCATTGTAGAGATGTGCGCTTTTCTGTTGTTCGAACTACCACCGGGCATAATCTAGAAAGAACATAGACACAGAAGTGGCGCACCCAACCAACAGAAAAAGATGTAGGCGATGATTTATGACTAACATTTCAGCCAATACCCATTATATGTGAAAAGTAACTTCAAGAGCAAGGGTTTGGTCAAATTTGCATCATTTTTTTTATCAAAGAGCAACTCATAATACTTTGCATTTACAAAGTATGGAGTCATAGAGGCAGCATTTTTATTTTTTTTATTTCGAAAGGAGAGGGTATATGACAAGGAAAGCATGGAATAAATGCGTGTGCTTACCTGGCGGTTCCTCCCCAAGCTTAGTCTTTGCAATCAAATGCGACTAAGCTTTTAGATTTCTTCACTGAACATCTTGGTCTGTCATAAAAATCCAACCTTTCATGCAAAATCCCTGGCCTATGATTGGGCACTCGGATTTTGTTTATTTATCTATTTAATTTTATATTTTTTTCAAAGCCCGTGGCCTATGATTGGGCACTCGGGTTTAAAAAAAAATTTTAAATGCAGCGGGGTGGGATGGAGGGAAATTAAACATGCAGATGTATTGAAAAGAAAAACAATGCAGATGTGATGGTGATATGCTAAAAAAAAAAGGTGAATGCTTAGGCTAGATGCAAATTAACATAACAGATATTCGATGTCAATCAAAGATATCTTAAACCATTGCTTCCCCGGCAACAGCGCCAGAAATGCTTGGTTTATTACGCACAGAGATTAATTTCAACTCTGCAAGCGCACGGAACACCGTTGTAGCATTTCACCCGAGAGTATTCCAAGGGTATCGTATTTATATTATTCCATAGGGAAGCAGGGCAAGAATATCGTGAATTAACAAAGAAACATCTATTATTTATAACTTGCAATCTAGACCAAAGCAGGGATACAGATGTTTGATATGTATGGCACTCATGAAAAAGATCCATTGATATAGATAACAAGGAGTTAGCGTTTAGTTTGGGAGAACAACGAGAAGAAGGTATCAATTAGCCTAGGGGTTAGCATTTAGTTTTCTGATAGTCTACAACTATTTACTTAAGCTTTCATTACAGATACATTCCTGCATATCGGGGCACGGACGATGACAAAGCAGCTTACTCAATACGTTTACTACTTTGATGCATGTTCCGCTATTTCAGTCCCTACTAAACCATAACCCGGACGTGGTGGATTATAGAGACCGGTACGCCTGTCACACGTACTCGCGGCTACCATCCTCCGTGGGGTCTAGAGCAAACTCACGTCTAGAATAGTTCCTTGAACCATACAAGCAATTATTATATATAACTGTTGGTCGTTTGTACGCACCTACTTATATACCGCAAGTGGACGGTGTACAGTTGTAGCACTTTTTCCCCAGAAGAGTATTCCAAGGTTTAATCGAACCACAAGAACCAATGGGAATTAAGCAGAATTGTCAGTAAAAGAGTTAGCCAGGCTTTCTAGTGAGGGTGAGCGTGAGTTTTGGGAGAATTGGGGGATGTGCCGATCGGCACACGGCCATGCCGGTCGGCACGGAGGCTGAGTTGTCCGAGTGTTGCTTGAACAGCCTAAGGAACCTGATTAGATCACGGGGTAAGTTAGCCAAAGTCTGCTAGTTGAGATCGTAACCAAAAAGCTTAGTTAAATAGCATCATAAACGGATTTACTTAATTATTGATAACCGAAGATCAGCAGGAAGAAACCCCTTTCCGACGTGCCCTGTCACGACCCGTTCGCCTTAGTCGGTAGCCGCTTCCCACTCTACACATCATCTCAAAGATCTCGCATATTCCAGCGCGTTGAGGTACAGAGACAATATGCAATTATGGCGCATTACAAGATCCCGGTACTACCTTAACCACAATGGAGATAGTGAGAGATTGAATCTCTCACCTCTTATTGCCACCACAATTAAGATAACATCTAATACTTAGTCGTCACTAAGCGTAGGAACAAGTGCATGTAAAGACCATAAAATTCAGGCAATCAATAATCAAAACCATTCATCCGCATATTCAACCATACTTTAATAATACATAGTACAAGATACATCACCATCTAGTAGGCCTACCTTGATGGATCACCTCTTAGCACCAGCGGTTCTTGATCTAACAACTAGAGAACATGAAGAACGGGGCAAGCCCCGGTGGCTCTAAACTTACTAGCTGTGTTGTCCCTCTGGCGGCCGATTCTGAAACCCTAGGGTTTCTATAGGTTTATATAGGTCTGTGCTTCGGAAAGGAAAAGGATCTCGGGAAGAGAGTCCCTGTGCCGATCGGCACAGAGGACGTGCCGATCGGCACACCACAACTCGGTCTCCCCTCTAAGTCGGTTCCAAAGTCATAGGTAGCTTTCATGTGGGCCTTCCAATCAGTTTTCTTCGAGATCAAGTCTTGCACTGCTCTTTTAAATCTTCGAATATCTTTTATCTCTTCGTGACGAATATCTCCCAAGATTGGTTTGGATGACTTCCTTCTAGAATCAACTGAATGGTGGGCCAGCCTCGATGGCCCTGAAGTCCCCTGTGCCGGTTGGCACAAGGCTGTGCCGATCGGCACAGTGAGCCTTTTCTGCTGCTTTTCTTCTCTTCAGGTCCAGATCAGCCAAAATGTCTAGAATGTCGTCCTTTTCATTTGTTTCTGCAATAAATCTCCAGAACGACATATATTCAAATATAGTGCTATTATCAAGGGTTAATGGCCTATAATGATGACATTTATGCTCTAAATAAGGCGCAGTTGGCATATAAAATGGTATGCTAGAAATCGCCAACAATAACTTACTCTACGCGTAAGAGCAAGCCAACCATGCATAATAAATCTATGTGAATTGTGTAAGCATAGTGGTGCAAACAACTCATGTAGATAAATCTACCATGCACAGACGTAGAACCAACATAAGAATTTCTCTATAACAGTTACTTAAATAAATAAATATAAACGAAAAGGAAAACTAGATTAAATAAATAAGAAAATAAATGTATAAAAGAAAATCTAATAAAAGAAAAGATACAAGAGAACTTTACCCAAACTCCGAAGAGAACTCCGAAACTCCGAGCGAAGATCTCGCTTCTAACTCCCATAATTAAAACACTAATCCTATTCTAAACCACACAAGTGGAATGTTTCTTCCATGAGGTACGAGTGGATCCGGCGGGTGCATATATAGCCTCCTCAGGACATGGGGGTATTTATACCCGAAGATGACTTGGCGGGGCCCCCAAGGTAGGCCGGCCGGCCTACTAGGAGGCCGGCCGGCCGTCCACTGTGGCGGTTGGCCACGCCTTGCGCGTGGACGCTCTAGATGCACTCCTGGTGTCGGTTTGGAGGTCGGTTACTCCGTGGG
The DNA here is from genome assembly GCA_012490785.1 of Eragrostis nindensis. NCBI lineage: Eukaryota > Viridiplantae > Streptophyta > Magnoliopsida > Poales > Poaceae > Eragrostis > Eragrostis nindensis. The sequence continues at coordinate 194,162 of JAAXCT010000338.1, forward strand.
GGCGGCACAATGAAGTGAGGGCCAAGTTTAGGCCCAAACAGCCCACTCTGTGATGTCGGTTGGTCTTCCACCTTGATGGGCACTTGGGCTAGATGTTTTGAGGTGTATGTGGCCCACTGGAGGAAGATCGGGACTAATGGAGACAAGAGTAGGCCGGCCGGCCTAAAGTTGGGCCGGCCGACCAACTGTTTTTCAGCCCGACTCCCAATTTTGGAATTGGCGTAACTTCTGCTCGTGGACTCCGAATTTGGTGATTCAAAAGTCCATTTTGACTGTCTCGGCGAGGGCTTTGACATGGAGGGATCAAATCTCTTATTTGAATAATTATTTATTGATGTCCAAGTCATCCCTTGTTTCTTGCCTTGAACGTTGTCGAGATGTCGGAGCGATGTCTTGTTTGTGCTTTTGGGTATTTGCTATTTCTCCATGAGTCTAAGCACATTTGCACCAATATTCCTATGTACCTTACAAAACCAGCTTACATCCAAAACTTGTGGAACTTTATTAGTTTAATGCATAAAACATTGGTGCATACCTTTTATTTACCGGTAAGTTGATAGTCATTTTGTGTTTTAATGACCGTGAACAACGGGGCAAATGATACTGACTTGTGGCCCCAAAAACCGTCCCTATTACAGAGGGGTGTGGTCTTATTTATAGACCCGACCCTAGCGGCGCATGTTGTTCTATAACTTAACCTTTCGTACATTACTCAACACTCCTTGCTGCCCTATGACCCTTCGCCTGCATGGAATCGTAGCCCTATTCCCCAACACATTGTTTTTAGGCAGCTAACTAAACCGTAAGGTTAGTCAAGCAAATACTTAGAGCAAAACTAACATGTAATCTTGTTGATTTATTTACGAGCACCTCATCATCACAACAACATGTCATTGCATACATTTCAGTAACGAAGTTCCATGTCTTCATTGTATCTTACTGTCGGCTTGCATTATAAAACATTCATTGGGATGCGGCGCCAGAACTGATGAAGGGAAGATAATGGCTGAGGAGCGTGATGTTGATCCTAACACATCTAATTGTGCTAACATCTCTCAAAGCCAAGGAAAGCCCCGATGCACTCTCATGTTTACAAAGTTTTGCTTTTGTCAACTGGATTCGAGTCGTGAAATGTGCATTACGTTTTAGGACTTGTATGGAACCGTACATGCATTCGCCCTATATGTACCTATGGGTTCTGGTTTGGTTATGTACAGCCACTCTGTAGAATTTGCTATGCATAATGTCGAGTCCTCGGCAGAAAAATCGGGTGGTATGGAGACCGCTCGGTATAAGTGGTTTGGGTTACTTTTATGCTCTCACTTGATGATGATAAAAATAAGACCAAACGGGAATTTCATGTGTAGATTGAGGTGGCAAGGTTTGCCCTTGTTCGCCATAGCCCCGTTTGCGTTGGTTGAGGACCGATCGTTGTGGCCCTGTTGAGCAAGTTTGAACGGTACCGAATGCATGCTAATGATATAGGAACTAGTAAACCGATGTAACCCACCTCTCTTTCTAGGGTGATATTTGACAAAGTTCATGGGCTAACCACGGATAGCCCCGATGTGCAGTATTGGGTGGAGGACATTGTGCTTGGGAGAGGTGTTAACTCTATGATATGTTGTGAAAGGTTGCCGTGCGTGACTGTTAGTGAGTGTGCGTATGTCGTGTATCTCGGGTCTCTCCTGCAGGATGTAAATCGATTCGAATCGCCATCCCTCGCCGTTATTGAGTACTACTTGTGATCGCTGTCACATCGTAGTAAGAAGTGCACATGGATGTATATATGCTGTTTTGTACTCAATTGCAACCTTGTAATGCTTAGTGTAGGTTGCTAATATTTATGTTTATGCAAGAACCCTGCTAATTTGGCTAAAACTTGAAAAAATGACCAACTTTTAGCGCTACTTTTATGCAATATTCCTTTTGCCATGGTCAGCCCCTGCATGCTAGAAGTCGGTCAGAGAAAGCCATTTTGACGTATAAGTTTTGCCGAGTATTAGTTGCAAGGTTTGTTGTTTCTATCTTTGTTGTATGTAATCTTTTGGCTTAGGAGAATGAGGCACATCTACGGACTCAATGTGCTTCGTTTAGGGTAATATCGTCGAGTTGTTTATCACTTTCGCTACGCTTTTTGAACTCTTTTATGTAATCAAATATGAATCAAAGTTGTAATAACTAAGTTTCACTTTGCACTCTATTTTACTTATGCTTATGTGTGTGTACTTTTGGACTCTTGCATCGTCAAGTGTCATCCAATCTCGATCTTGTTAAGCTAACTCCTCATTTTTAAGGTTGGATGCTACCGCTAGCATAAGAGCTAAACTCAAGGTTAGTGCCACACTAACGAGCATTATTTTCGAAAACCACGCCTACGATGAGGTATGGTTTAGTCAGTCCTATATAAGGATGTTAGTGGTTTAGGTAGCAAACTAGTTGAGTTATGATTGAATATGATTGTTTTCTTTCTTTTTTGAAATGAGTCGGCGTGAAAAGGTAAGTATGTGGGAGACATGGGTCGTTGACCGCATGGCCGTTTTGTTGTTTTTGTTGGTGGCATGGATCGTTGATTGCATGGTCGTTTTGTTGTTTTTGCTAAAGCATGGTTCTTTGACGCCATAGCCGTTTTGTTGTTTGTGAATCTTCTGCAGGTACCTAACCATGTTAGAGGTCACACCGTTTGTTAGTCTAACACGGTTGAGAGATGAATCTGCCACCGAAACACCGTTTGCTGATATAATGGCATTATTTTCCTTTTGGTGAGGAACGAATACATTAGGTTAACTCAAGTAAAAATTTGCTCGCATTACATAGCATAAATAACTCAAGTAAAAATTTGCTCAACTTATTGCTCACTCTCCGATCAACAAAGATATCTTATTCTCGGCTTGCATTATAAATCATTCGTTAGGAAATGAAGCCGAAACTGAGGAAGGGAAGATCATGACTGAGGAGTGTGATGTTGATCCTAACACATCTGATTGTGCTAACATCTCTCAGAGCCAAGGCATGCCCCGGTAGACTCCCATGTTTACAAAGTTTTTCTTTTGTCACATGGAATCGAGTCGTGAAATGTGCATTACGTTTTAGGAGTTGTATCGAACCGTAGATGCATTTGTCCTATATGTATCTATGGGTTCTGGTTCGGTTATGTACAGCCACTCGGTAGAATTTGCTATGCTTTATGTTGAGTCCTCGGTAGAAAAATCAGGCAGTATGGAGACCGCTTGGTATAAGTGGTTCGGGTTACTTTTATGCTCTCACTTGATGATGATAAAAATAAGACCGAACGGGGAAGTTTATGTGTAGGTTGATTTGTTGGGCCGCGAACAAAGTCTTCTGATGCTTGGTGTAGCGGACGAGCCCGAACTTGGACTCGATAGTGCGAAGCCAATGATCAGCCTCAAGCGGTTCACCCACCTCAGGAAACACTGGAGGGTGAGTAGCCAAGAAGTCCGCAAACGAGGCCTCTGGGGGTGGCCCATGTCCTCCATGATGGCCTCCATTGCGAGCATTATACTCCATCAACATCCGGAGTAGCTCATTTTGGGTGGCGAGCAGCTGCTCGACGCTACCTGGCAGCAGAGGTGGAGGTGGTGCTCCAACATGCTGAGCTGACGCCCCAGGGTCATCGTGCGGTCCATTGCCAGTACATGTGTTCACCATCTGCCATAAAAATTATTCGCACCATTAGATAGAGTACTTAATGGGCAAATACATGATGTAATTAAACATTACAAGCATAAAGGGCAGAGTTTTAGAACTGAATACGGGTGGAAAACAACGGTACATTCATTCATCGACGTGGAAATTACACAATCTTTGAATATACATGTTGTTCCTTAACTAGCGGATGTTAAAACCATTCTACAAGCAAAATAATAGTGTATAGCTACCATACGACCGCAATGGTTACATCCACGAGAAAGTTAACACTAGTGTTCATGACACATGACACCGATTCCTTCGTGGACTACATATTTGACAACAAAAGTCGCAGCATCCCAAAAGCACAAAGCTATATGTCTCGAGGAGGCAAGTCCCGCTAAAAGTTACTCCTACGCATACCCTACATATCACATATATACAATAGGATCCAACTATGGAGTCTACTCCTCAAGTGGCATGGTGCTACCCGCATCGGAGAGAACGTCCTCGCCTATAGGAGACGATGGTGCCTGAAAACTCCAAACCCGACACGCCTTCCACAACATCTTGATCATCTACGGCAAGGGGCTGTGGGTTATGATGCTCCACATGGATTTGCATCAGCTGCTCGAAGTCATTATGAGCATCATCAACTTCAACTTGGAGTTGATGGATCACGGCTTCAGCTTGAGCAAGGTTGTCTTGAGCCGCATCCAACTGCGCTTGGAGTTGATTAATTTTCTCTACTTGCTGTGCATTGGCGTTGTGAACTTGAAGGATCTCATCATCGGTCTCAAGACGCATCTCATCTATGTAATTCACGTCCTCCTTCACATCGGCGACGCTCTTTTCCTCGTTGAGCTCTTGGTTCAGCTCCTCAAGCTCACGGATATGCTCGAGGAATGCAACATTGTGGGACTGAACCACTTGGCGCTCTTGGTCAGCTGCATAAGTTGAGCTTCCAACTCGGCAATGCGCGCAGCTAAGGTGGCGTTTTCCTCCACAAGCCTGGCGGACTCCATCTGCGGGATCAAGTTTTTGAACTAAGTCAAACCTTAATGCCCCGCAGAAAAATATGTCCATTAAATCAACATATATAGTAAAGTCAGCGTGCAAATGATCGAAAACAAATAGTCGCATTACCCGATGAAAAACATGCAAGATTAGCAGCTAGACAGATCTGTCTTAATTGGCAGTCATTACGAAATGTGAAACTGGGAATTCTGTGAGAAGATTCACGAAAGCTGATGAACTATAAAGTTGTAGAGAATTCTCACAGCTTTCCAACGAGTATTCACACGACCTCATACGATAAAAGCAACAGGAGTTTTGTTACGTGAAAATCGACAGTTGACGTGAGGACATTCTGTTCTGGACAGAATTGTCATCGACTTAATGATTGAATGTTTAAGTATGTTTACAGGGCGAAACTTGAAAAAGTTAGAATACCAAACTCGTAGCAGATTCTAAACCTTTCCAAAGAGTACTCAAACGCAAAATTTGAAGTAGAACTGTGGGAGATACGATTTTTTTTTTAAGTTGACCGATTTTTCAGAAACTTTCAGATTTTGATTTGATTGACGATGGCTCTTGAGATTTATCGATCGACCGACTTAGAAGCTATTCGACATCAAATGGAGCGTGCTTACGAGTGATGAACAGGGAAACATGTTTTCAAGTGTTTTACTCAAACTTTCATTTTTGAATTCAAGTTGGTTGGATTATTGATAGCATCAATTTTCCATGCAATTATGGGATGCAATGCAGCAATTTTTTTTTGCTAACTTAGTTTATTAGTTCCTCAATGAAAAGAAAATAATGCCATTATTATCGGCATGCGTATTTCTGTGGCAGATTCGTCTCTTAACTGTGTTAGACTAGCAAATGGTGTGACCTCTAATGTGGTTAGGGTGCCTGTAGAAGATTTACAAACAACCAAACGGTCATGGCGTCAACGACCCATGTGTCACACCCGGTTTCAAGGAGATAACCGAATGCACACTACATGTATGCCAGGATCAGTTAAATCATACTTGCAGCGACAAATAGTTAAATACCATTATTATAGTGCCAGGTTAACGATAAAACTTTATTACATAATGACCAGTGGTCTAAAATAGAAATACCAGAGTAGCGAAATAATAATCTAGCGGAGCGATTATCCCATCATCCACAAGCGTTGTCTGGGGGTATCACCAGCCTAGTACGGTGCATCGGGATCGAAGTTATCGTCGTTGTAGTCCACTTCACCTCCATTGTCTGAGCAGCATTTATTTATCCAAACAAAGATGGGAAATAGCAAGTGTGAGTACATGTCGTACTCCGCAAGTGTAGGAAAAGATGACATGATGGCAAATATCAAGAAAAGCTGACACATGGTTTACTGCACTATGCAAGACACATTTATAAAAGCAACCTATTTACTAGGTGTAATCTCCAAGCTCCGACAAAACAAACATCAAGGAATAGCTCATCAGATTCCCAATCCGACTACCAACTCACCAGACTCCCACCTTCTGGCTACCAACATACAAACCAACCAACCATCCATCCCACTAATCGCGAAGAAGTCCAAGCTCGCTCTTGACCGTGAGCACGGCTGTCATGACAGTTTTATCCTTGCAAGGTTTGCACACATTCACCACGAGTCAATGTTATCCCTTTTTGCTTTACACTACCGAGGTGTCAAGCCAGGTAAACATCGAATAGCTTTTCAATAGCGTCTCATACCCTGTAAACACCCGCTAGGATTCGCTACAACGGACAAGTCCATTTTACCTTGCCGGCCGTAGCCCCCATTTGCGCCACAACAACAACCAATGGTGCTACAGTAAATAAGAGACAACTATTTAATTAGCTAAGCCGCACCCATTTAAGCCTCGTGGTTGCGTTGTTCAGCCGGGTTACATGTCCACGAACCGGTCCTTAGAATCTAGCACAGGCACCAACACAAACCGAAATCTCGTGCACGACGGCACCATACCAAACAAACCAGCCTGTCCAGATTCCCTAAGCTCCATGTGTTGCTAAAAACCATTACCAACCCAATGAATTAAGTAGAGCATTAGTCAAATTAATTAACCGGTTCCCAACAGCACAAGCATGAATCTACCCAAACTATAGACATGCTACCCGAACAAAGGCTTCAAGGAATAATATGGAAAAGCTAGTAAAGCACTAAATATGGGATTCATATTATGACACAAGCATGCAATTTATAAACGACACATCCTAAAAGGGATCAAAATGCATCAAGAGCACTTGCCTTCCTGGTGTTGCTGCTCAGACTCGTGAAATCTTGATCTTGGAGATTGAACAAAGGCTCTTGAACTGTTTCTGTACGCGCAATAGTACCGACAAGCAAACAACCAACAATTTTAAGAAAACAGTCCAGACAGCAGAATCACAGTAAACAAAGTATATCATCAAAAAGCCTACGTCATGACGGTCGCGTGAGCGCAAGAATCAAGTAAATCGGAATTCATATGAAAAAGTTATAAGGTTTACAAGCAACAGGGTTTTTCTGAAAAACTATCATTGTATACGTGACTATCAGATTAGTTTATCCTGAAAATACAGTAGGTTGCGTAGGCAAAGCGTCATGCTGATGAGTAGCTGATAAACTAATCTAATTATCTCTGCTCACGTACTGAGATTAAGGTACCGTATGCATGCAAGCTATTTGATTAGCGTACGTAGAGGTATAAAAACAGCTAGCGATCTAGTACAGCCGCACCTAGCTCTGTTTGATGAGATGGCAAAAAGAAAGTAAAGCTGCTGGCACCAACTTCCTACGGCGGTGACACCATGGATGCTATGGAAAGCATGCTGGAGACGAACGAAACAACGCTACAATCTACCGAACTCGATGGTATACAGCAGTCATCGAGGTTGGATCGTTTTCTCACCAGAGGCTTCACAGAGGTAGCAGATGATGACTTGCGATGTTGGCGATGGTGGATCACGATCATCGTCTTCCTTTGGATATCAGGCTAGCGGCAGCGTCGATGGTGGTCCTCGTTCGTCGGGAAGCAGGCTGCTGGTGATCGCTGCAAACGGGACTTCCGGGGCGGCGAACGACGGCGATCGACTCCACGGACTGCCAAGGACGGCGGCGGCGTTATGTTTTCACGGGCAGGATAGGAAGTTGGGCAGGCTAGGTTTTGTTTATATGGGAAAGAGGAGAGAAGTAGTTTTGTTTGTGCGTGACTTCTCCATATCTCAAACGGAGGCTTACGATACTTACGTCAGGGGAAAACAGGCGGAGAAAAACAGAGAGTTTAAGATTTAGACTTTTCTTTCTACTCTAAACGAACATCTATCGAATTTCAAATATATTTTTCACACAATTAAAAACCTGCTGCAAATCTAACCAGCATGAATGCAACAAGCAATTTATATAACCTATATTAATTGATTTAATTTAGAAAATAAAACTTTTGCATAATCAAAATATTTAACACCCTATTTAATTCTATATAAATTTTAGATTATTTCAAAATCTGAAAATCGGGGTGTTATAAATCTACCCCCCTTAAAAGGAATCTCGCCCCGAGATTCGGTGGCTAGCAAGAAAATGTTTGGGTCTATGGACATTTGCCAAAGCATTCCAAGCTCACTGTTGGGGAATGGCGAAGAGGTCAGTCAGTAAAACTCACCGTGTCTTCGTTATTCAACATCTTTCTCCTTGCTCGCCTATTCTGTTGCAGATTCCAGGATCCACGGATGGGAAGGCGAAGAGGATTCGCCACCAAGGAGAGTTATGGCGAAGTACCAGATCGTAACGCGAAGGGCCAAGCGCGGATGGTGGAGTCCTGAAGCCGCAGCGAAGAGCAGACAACAAAGGGCTCTTCGTGTGGGTCCCTTCGCGGGAGGGTCCCACCTCCAGAGGTCTTAGGGTTAGCTATTCGGGAAGTGTTGTAATTTGACTGTTATGCCCTTTTGACAATTCTGTACATAGGGTTTGCTGTACAAATTAGTGAGACCGAGGGTACTTACGTCAACAAGGGCGTAACAGTCGAACGGCTATAAATAGTGTCCCTAGAACTCCTATAGAGGGAGTCGATTCCTGTTGAGTGGTACCAAGGTACTGTAATGTGAATCTTCCTAGAAATGCATTTCCCTTCGCATTGATTGTTTCTCTCCTTCGCATTTACTTTCTTATATTAGGTTATAGTAGTGATTTGTCTAGCGAAGCAGTTTTATGATTCTTGTTTGGAATTGTCCTGCGAGGATATCCCAACAACTGGCGCCCACTGTTGTGTTTTGGCCGAAGATCATCTCATTATGCCACCCAAGAAGCTAAATCCCGCTGCCACTGTCATTCCAGAGTCTTCGATGTCAGAGGCAGCAAATTTAGCTGGTCCCTCTGCGCCGAATGTCACCAATCAGCAACTCCCTCTTGAGCATGCAAGAGTTACGGAGAGAACAGAAGAAGACACCAATAGTCAAGAAATCTTAGTCGAAGATGCCACTGAAGAATCACTGGATGATGACCCAGAGAGCTCTCCGCGTGGTAACCAGCATGCTGTTAACCGTACTGGGCACACTGCTCCCATTCCTGGTAACACCCAAGAACCCGCTACTGCTCAGGCAGTGGGATCTTCGCAAGAGCCGCGAGGCCGAGTAAATTCCCTCGAAGAAGCGGAGCTTCAGGAATTATTGGCTCTCGAGCATGAGTTGCGAAGACTAAAGGAAGCAAGACTAAAAGCAGCTGAACAAGATCAGGGCAGATCAAGAATCTTGCAACAAATTGCACAAGCTAAACAATCAGTCGCAGCACTGCAGCGCGAAATACATGTCTCTGCGCTAATGATCAGCATCATTCGGGTCATCAACAGCAGTTTACTCCTCGTGGCCCTTCGCTTATTTCTCTCAAGTTCGACAAGAACTCTCCGCTGTCAGAGGGAATTCAACTAACCCTGTGGCCGCAATCTTATAAGCCTATTCCTCTGCCAAAGTATAATGGTCGATCTGACCCAAGACAATTTCTCATGAGTTATGAAGCCGCCATATCTTCAGCAGGAGGCGATGATATTGTATTGGCGAAGACATTTGTCACTGCTATTGAAGGGCAAGCTTTAGACTGGTATTTCACTCTCAGACCATCTTCGGTATATTCATGGGAGAACCTCAGAGATAAATTGCTGCAAAATTTCCAAGGTTTCTTCCGCAAAACCGTAACCGCCCTTGATCTGAGGTCTTGTATTCAAGGAGACAAAGAGCCACTACAGGATTATTTCCGGAGATTTGTAGAGCTGAAATCTCAAGCATCTGGCGTCGAAGATAACGTGGCCATAGAAGCAGCACTCTTGGGCCTTCGCGCCGGACCATGTGCTACTCACTTCGCAATGAACTACCCTTCTACCATCCAAGAGCTCTACTCAGACTTGGAGAAATACTGCAGAGCAGATAATGATTATAGGCGAAGAGTCGCAACACAGAATGGTCAAAAACAGAACAAGCAAGATTGGAGTAACAATAGAAAGCAAAACAAGCAAGCATCTCAACCTCAGTACATAAACCAAATAGACTCTCAAGAAAAGCCCGAAGAGCCTCAGCATTCCAGCGGAAATAGAGGTGGAAGGACTGGGCGAGGAAGAGGCAGAGGAAGAGGAAAGAATCAGGAGCCTAGAAAGCCATACTGTATATTTTATGGTCTCGATAAGGGGCACACTTCCAAGGAATGTCCGGAGACCAAAGAAACTTTTGATAGAATCAAAGCAAAAGTGCAGCCGCCTAACCAAATGAAGATGGTTAACCACACTTCAAATCAAGTCCAATGGCCTAGCCAGCCAATATACCCTCACTTTCAACCACAATACTACCCTTCGCCCTTCCCAGTTCAAAACAATTACGGCATCCCTCCCAAACAGGATGCACACCATCATCGCCAAATACCTCACTATCAACTCAGTCATGTAAACCACATACCAAAAATGCTACCACCACCCTCACCTACTCCTAGCCACGCAGCTCGCGAAGAGTTGCCTCCTCCACCGCCTTTAATACCAAAGAGCGAGAACCAAACTCAGAACAATCCAAGTGCCAACCCTTTCCCAGCATACGGAGTTATCCTACCGATTACTGGAGGCTCTTCGCTCGAGTTCGAAAGCAAAAAGCAGCGAAGAGATCACTTCCGCGCTGTAAACACCATTTCCAATGTAGCACCTATTCGCAAAACCAAGTGGTCTCATATACCAATAACCTTCACCGAAGAGGACCTCTCCCATTGCGACCTAAGATGTCACCCGCACAATGATGCAATGGTCATAGAAACTAATGTCTATGGCTGGATAATCACCAAAATACTGGTCGACAATGGGGCTTCTTCGGACATCCTATTTGCAAGTACCTTCGATCAACTTAAGCTCGACAGAAATCTTCTGGAACCCTCCGAGACTCCGCTCTATGGTTTCGGAGGCAAAAGAATCATCCCGCTGGGGAAAATTACCCTGCCAGTTTCGTTCGGAGATATGTCTAACCCAAGAACCGAGCATATTACCTTCGATGTGGTAGAGATGAATTATCCATACAACGCCATCTTCGGCAGAGGAGTAATCAACACTTTTGACATCATCCTTCGCAATTCTTTCCTTGTCATGAAGATGCCTGCACCGAAGGGTGTTATCACGGTCTTTGGGAATCAACAGGAAGCCAGAAATATTGAAAAGGGCATTGCTCCAGGCCAGAAGAATGTCTATGTCCTCTCCGATAAACCAGACAACCAACAGATTGCATCCTCTTACGACAAAGATCATGACAAAGATGAGAAGTCCATCCGCGAAGATTGTGAAACCAAGAGGGTATTGCTAGACCCAGCAGTGCAAGATCAATACGTTACAATCGGCAGCAATTTGCCGAAGAATGAAGAAGAAGAACTTGTTAATCTTCTCAGGAAAAACAAAGATGTCTTCGCTTGGTCATCTCATGATCTCCAAGGAGTCAACAGAGAAAAAATTGAACACAAGCTGAATATTGACAAGTCAATAAAGCCGAAGAAACAAAAGTTAAGAAAAATGAGCGAAGATCGAGTGGAAGCGGTCAAGGCCGAAGTCCAGCGTCTTCTAGACGCAAGAGTTATAAGAGAAGTGAAATACCCCACATGGCTGGCCAACACAGTTCCTGTGAAGAAAAAGAATGGTAAGTGGAGAATGTGTGTTGATTTCACCGACCTCAACAAGGCATGTCCTAAGGATGATTTCGCACTCCCAAGAATTGACACAATAGTGGATGCTGCAGCGGGAGCGGAGCTCCTTTCTTTGTTGGACTGTTTCTCCGGTTACCATCAAATCTGGATGAGAAAGTCGGACGAAGAAAAAACAAGCTTTATAATGCCTTTCGGCACTTTCTGTTTTGTAAGAATGGCCGAAGGCCTCAAGAACGCAGGACCAACTTTCTGCAGAATGACAAAGGCAGTTCTCGAAGATCAGTTGGGTAAGAATGCACTAGCTTATGTCGATGACATTGTTGTAAAGAGCAACAAGCGCGAAGATCATGGTGCAGATCTAGCTCAAACCTTCGCCAATCTCAGAAAAGCAAATGTAAAGCTCAATCCAGAAAAGTGTGTCTTCGGAATTGACAAAGGAAAGGTGTTGGGATGTTTGGTATCTATCAAAGGGATTCAAGCTAACCCAGATAAAGTCGAAGCATTGCTCAACATGAGAGAACCAACAAGTATCAAAGACGTCCAGAAACTTACTGGCAGAATAGCAGCCCTCAACAGATTCATTTCAAGATCAGCGGAGAAAAGTCTCCCGTTCTTCCAAGTACTTCGCAGCAACAGCAAATTTGAGTGGGGCTGAAGAACAAAGAAGAGCATTCTCGCAACTCAAGTCTTATCTGAGAGAAATGACAAGCTTTGCTTGCCCTCAGGCCAAGGAAGCATTGTTATTATATGTGGCTGCTTCTCATGCGGCTGTCAGTGCCGCTTTAGTTCAAGAGCAATCTCAGCAGTCGAAGACTGGGAAACCTGTGAAAGTGCAAAGGCCAGTATACTTCATGTCCGAAGCTTTAAGTGGTTCTAAAGTCTTTTATTCAGAGCTCGAAAAGATAGCATATGCAGTAGTCATGGCAGCCAGGAAGCTAAGGCACTACTTCGAGGCTCATACCATTCGGGTCCTAACAAACCAACCACTCTTCGATATGTTCAGAAATCGAGAAGCGTCTGGTAGAATCTCTAAGTGGGCTTTGGAATTGTCAGAACATGTTATTGACTTCGAGAAATGAAGCGCTGTAAATTCTCAAGTCTTGGCTAACTTCATAGCAGATTGGACAGAACCATCTTCATACACCGAAGGGCTAGTCTTCGAGCAACCCTGGGAAATCTTTTGCGATGGGGCTTGGTGTCATCTAGGAGCTGGGGCTTCGGCAATTCTGGTATCTCCTTCGGGTGTCAAACTCAGATACGCAGTAAGGCTGGAGTTCAGTAAAGAAACCGACAGGTGCACCAACAACATTGCAGAATATGAAGCATTGTTGTTAGCTCTTTGGAAGTTGAAATCATTAGGCGTTCTTACCTTCGTCGTGAAAACAGATTCCAAAGTCCTCAAGAGTCACGTTGACAAGTCATACGTGGCCAGGGACACGGAACTAATCAAATACCTCAAACTGGTGCGAAGCATGGAGAAGCACTTTCGTGGATTCTCTTGCACCCATTTGGACCGAAGTGAAAACGCAGAAGCAGACGCACTGGCCAAGGCAGCGGCAAGAAAAGAAACACTGCCCCCAGACGTATTCTTTGAAACTCTATTCAGCCCTTCGATCAAGACAACAGAAAAAGAAGCCAAAGTCATTAACGCAATCTACAGCGAAGACTGGAGAGCTCCAATCATGGCATATCTCCGCAATTTCTATGAGCCCGAAAACGAGGCCGAAGATAAAAGAATGAGAGCCAGGGCAAGAAACTATACAATCATCAACGATCAGTTATATCGAAGAGGAATTGTAAGCCCGCTCCTTAAATGCATCAGCAGAGAACAAGGAAAAATCATTCTGAGGGAAATACATGAAGGGATTTGTGGTTCTCATCGAGGAGTAACATCTATTGCTGCAAAGGCTCTTCGCCAAGGTTTTTTCTGGCCCACAGCAACCATTGATGCACAAGAAATAGTGAAGAAATGCGAAGCGTGCCAAAAGTTTTCGCACAAAGAACGAAGTCCAGCACAACTTTCAAAGCTGATTCAACCATCTTGGCCCTTGCAGCGATGGGGGATCGATTTGGTAGGCCCATTACCCACCGCCCAAGGAAATTATACTCACGCGGTGGTAGCCCTCGATTACTTCACCAAGTGGATAGAAGCTAAGCCAATAGTGAGCATCTCCGCTGCAACCATCAAAAAATTTTTCTGGCAGAACATCATATGCAGGTTCGGAGTGTCCATGGAAATAACTGTCGACAATGGCAAACAGTTTGAGAATTATGATTTCAAGGAATATTGTTATAGCCTAGGAGTCAAAGCGCACTTCGCTTCAGTGTACCACCCTCAAACAAATGGGGCTGTTGAAAATGCAAACAAGCAGATTTTCGAAGGCATCAAGAAGTGCCTGCTCGATCAAAAGAAAGGCAAATGGGCAGATGAACTGCCGAAGATAGTGTGGGCGCATAACACCACAACCTCAAGAGCAACAAAATTGACACCGTTCAAATTGCTGTTCAGCGAAGAAGCCATGACTCCAGAAGAGGTCAAGCACCACAGCCCCAGGGTCGAAGCCGGTAACCCAAATGTTGAAGACCAGGTCATCACTAAGGACATGGTCGAGATTTCCAGGCTCGAAGCAGCCCGCAACTTGGAAAAATATCAAGAGGAAACAAGAAAATGGAGGGACCAAAAGGTAGTCCGCAGGCATTTTGCAGTTGGTGACCTCGTGTTACTTCGAAGTCCAAGAACTGAGAGGCTCGGTAAACTTGAGCCCAAGTGGCAAGGCAATATATCGTGGTCAAAACTAACAATCCAGGTTCATATCGACTGGCAGACAGCGAAGGCAACGACCTCCCTCATTCCTGGAATGTTGATAACCTCAAGAAGTACTTCGCTTAAAAGTGTGTAAGGGTCTTCGCAAAAATATAAGCGATCACCCCTTTTCCAGCTTTCAGTAGTTAAATTTTATCTTTCTCTTCGTTTTTAGAGATTTCGAGGCTCATACTCTTTTCCTCACAGGGGAACCCCATCTTGGGGATGAGGTTTTTAACGAGGTGAGACCTTCATGTAACCCTTTGCAATCATAATGCAAGTACTTCCCCAGAAAATCGCGAAGAGTCTTATGTCGATGCAAACTAACATAATAAGTTTTCAGCATCAACGATTGTATAAACAAAGCATGTAAACCTTCGAGCTTCGCAATTCAAGCGCAGCTCTCCGGCTTATCAAACGTAACAAGAGTTGCGAAGTCAGATCGGCGAAATGCCTAGCCCAAGCGGCAAAATTCTTACTTTATGAGTAAGAAACGAAACCTTTGCGGGTAAAAACACCCCATGTGCGCGAAAAGCAGCACCAACCGCCTAAGGGCAAAGATGCAATGACAAGTCAAATATACAGGGAACCTATCGCGCAGAGAGACTATCAGATATTCTCTCCGACCGTTCATCGTGCGCAAGCAGTAAAAGCGCACGAAAAAGAACAAGTCAGCACAATCTCTACTCGAGTACACTGCGAATAACTAAAGCCGAAGAGTGCATCGTCTACAAAGCAATAATAGAGCGCGCGCGACCCAACTCTATTTCCTCTTATAAATAGAGCAAACTCACAGCGTCTCTTAAGGCACCACAAAGCCGACATGGAACCTTCAAAGAGTCCAGCGCAGAGACGCATGGAGAAGTACCTAGAATCAATGGAAAACCTCAGGCTGAGCTAGCAATCACAAGGTTCCTCCAGCAATAGCCAAGCACCTACACCACCGCCGCAAGCCGATCAACCACCAAACCTCAACCGGGGCTTCGCCCTTGTGCAATATCAGCAATCAGGACCACTCCAAGTTATCCCACAAGAAACCCTAGCTCTCCCAGAGTTCATCGATCTGGAGGACCCGTTTACCAGGTACTTGCCAAATAATAATGCAGCGCTAAGGGTGAGAAACGGCGGAGTGGCGAGCCGTACAAGGAGTCGCTCTCGCGGTAGGCAGTAAATGTTCTTCGCCCACTCCCATAGCGAGCTTGTTCCTCGCACCAATGTGTAAACACCGCTCCTATGGCGAGCACGTTCTTCGAGTCGTTTTGTATCAAAAACGCAGTGTACTCGCACTAATAAATAAACTGCCTGTGCTTTCGCTATCGCGTGCATTCTTCGTCCCAGTAAGGGGAGTTTTTCCCAAGTGGAAATTATCTTCGCGTCAATCTCGCACCTCGCCCCTCGATTGCCAGGGGGGAGGGGAGTTTTTCCGAAGTGGAAATTATCTTCACGTCAATCTCGCACCTCGCCCCTCGATTGCCAGGGGGGAGGGGAGTTTTTCCGAAGTGGAAATTATCTTCGCGTCAATCTCGCACCTCGCCCTCGATTGCCAGGGGGGAGGGGAGTTTTTCCGAAGTGGAAATTATCTTCGCGTCAATCTCGCACCTCGCCCCTCGATTGCCAGGGGGAGGGGAGTTTTTCCGAAGTGGAAATTATCTTCGCGTCAATCTCGCACCTCGCCCCTCGATTGCCAGGGGGGAGGGGAGTTTTTCCGGAGTGGAAATTATCTTCGAGTCAATCTCGCACCTCGCCCCTCGATTGCCAGGGGGAGGGGAGTTTTTCCGAGTGGAAATTATCTTCGCGTCAATCTCGCACCTCGCCCCTCGATTGCCAGGGGGGAGGGGAGTTTTTCCGAAGTGGAAATTATCTTCGCGTCAATCTCGCACCTCGCCCCTCGATTGCCAGGGGGGAGGGGAGTTTTTCCGAAGTGGAAAATATCTTCGCGTCAATCTCGCACCTCGCCCCTCGATTGCCAGGGGGGAGGGGAGTTTTTCCGATGTGGAAAACATCTTCGCGTCAATCTCGCACCTCGCCCCTCGATTGCCAGGGGGAGGGGAGTTTTTCCGAAGTGGAAAACATCTTCGCGTTTCCGAAGAAGAAACTATTAAGTACCAACGTTTGCATAAATAAAACTTAAGGAAATGCTCCGGCAACAAAACAAATCTCTTCGTGCCCCACAAATTAATCAAAGGCATGAAGTCAAAGCTCAATGTACACGTTATCGTAACGACGATCCTTACAAGGAACGTCAAAAACCCAAGGAAACGAAGACATTGGCTCATCATCCATAATTTCTTCCTTTGGAATTAGAAGAAAGGGTCGCTCTTCGCAGACCTTGCGGGTCTTGAAAACGCGAGCAATCTCCGCGTGGCATTCAAAGTATTCTTTCATGGCATACGTCCAAAAACGGCTCAGTGAAGTTTCACCAAACCTTCGGCGAAAAGCCACGAAGATACCACGAGTAGCACAAAAGTTGCCATTGCGATAACAAAGAGGTTCAAAAGCAGGCTCCTCGCCGGAGACCTGCACATAGTACATTACATCAAGACCCTGAATTCGACACAAGCCATAACGTCCCGGGCCAAATGTGAAACATCTCTAGACCTCGCCACTGCGCCTGGCCTCTTCGCCGTTTTTCCCATCGGAAGGCGTGCTAGCTTTCGCTTTCTTCGGAGCGGCGGCATCTTCGCTAGCAGAAGCCGCGCGCTTGCTCGGAGCATTGCTTGGAGGAGCTCGCTCTTTGCCCGCCTGAGGACCTCCAGCAGCCTTCGGTTTCAAAACAAAATGGTCACAACAACGAGAGAAGAAAAATCGAAAAGAACTAGAAAACACAAAATCGTTACCGCCGTAATTTCCTCGGCAGCCTTCTGGCGCGAAGCCTCGGCGCCAACCGGACCCCAGTAGTACTTGAGGAAGCGTTTAACAACGACCCGCACTTTGTCGTTGCTGGTCGAAGCATTGGCGGCCGCGAAGTCAGCAGGTTTGAATCCGGACTTCCCCAGCTCGACGAAGTGAGCACACTTCTTCTTGTCCAGTAGGTCCAGCAGCGCGAAGAGGCCGGTTCGGAGGGCTTGATCCCCAGAGTTGCGAAAAGCCCCCGGGAGCAGTTTCATCTCTTGGTCCAGCCACGCGAAGAAGAGCGATGGCGATATGCGATTGTTGGTCGGCAGCGGAAAGGCCTTACCACCAACGTGGGACAGCGCCTCAGACAGCTGGCGGAAGGCGTTGACAGCGCCCTCGTCAAACATCTTCGCGAAGTCCTCAAGCTGCTGAGTTACCTCAGCATTCTTCTCTTCCGCGGCTTTAAGCTTCTCCGCATACGAGAGCTCGACCTTTTCCAGGGATGCCTTCATTTCAGCTATCTCTTTTTCCTTAGCGGCCAAGTTAGTCTTGACCTGCTCAAACTCTGCACGGGTCCCCTCCCACAGAGCCTTCTCTCGGCGAAGTTCCTCGAGTTCAGCGGAAGAATCTCTGCTGACACCTCCAGTAACAACCTTAGTGCGAAGAGCCTTGGAGGTGGCGTACACCTGCAAAACATACGCATCGAAAAGTGTCAGTACAAGGAAACTTAAACAGTAAAAACTTCAAGATACAGTAACAAGGAGTTTACCACTGAAACTTGGCGTTCCAGTGTGTCAACAAGCTCAGCCGCAGGCGCCTCGCTGAGAGCACGCCCCAAACCTGCGAAGGACAAAAAGAAACGAAGTCTAAATATCTTCGCACAAGCTAGAACAAACATTAATGCGATAGAAGAACAAAAGACCCGCGAGAGACCTTCGGCGTTAAAATCAACGTCCCCACACATCATCCCAAATATCAAACGGCTGATCTCGTCACAAGGAGCGTTAGACGATATAGCATCGCTGGAGCTACAACCGCTAGAGTCATCAGAACTGCTACTCGAGTCTTCGCTAGAACCGCTGCTAGAGGATGTAGCATCATCCCTCATTCCTTGCAGAACGCGGTCAAGCCCAGCATCATCGACCGTAAAAGCGTCGACGTCGCGGTTACTCTCCGCAGAGGCACCCCTTGTATTCCCCACAGAGTCATCGCTTATGAGCTCATCGGAGTCATCCAAGTTAACAACCGGGACCCCCGAGGGAGCGACGAAGGTTTTAACCCCAGTGTCCAAGCCTTGATCAGCGCTATCCGACAAAACCTCGTCGGAGCCGGTCAGGTCATAAACCGGAGGGACCATCGGAGGCGCTGTACCAAACCCTTCGCCAGGCTCAGTGACATCAACCGGAACTACAGCCTCTTCGCACTGGACTGTAGGAAAGCTGGTTGAGCCCTCCAAAGCATCCGAAATCCGAAGAGAGCTCCCTTTTCTACCAGCGGCCCTTTTCCTTTTCCGCCTCTCCGCTTGTATAGTCACCATTTTCTCCACAGCGGATGAAGAGACCTTCCGAACAGTCTTTCGCGGAGGAGCCTTTTCAGTGTTTTCCTCCTCTTCGTATTCAGGAGGCTCAATGGCGTTCCTCCATCCCTCAAGTTCAACAAAACAAGTTGTCCTAAAAACCTTTTCACCAGGCTTCTTGCGGACCCGTCTGATCGGACCAACCTTACGCCCATAGTACTTCACTTTCAAAAAGTCGAAGATCCGATTGATGCGGTCCTTAACCAAAAGTTTCCTATCGCACAAATCAGCCTCCTCTTCGGTGTAAGGACCGCAAAGAATCACCGCGGCCTCTTCAACAACCTTAACGAACTGTGCATCAGACAAATCATCAGGCTTCTTCACTACGTCTTCAGCGAAGAGCGGGCTCTCAAATTCAATTTTACCCACCTTCTTCGTTTTATGCCTCCTGGGATGCCAGCTGCTGCGAAGAGGCCAAATGCGGGCAGCGATAAATTCTTCAACTACACTTCGCGAACTCAGCACCCGGCACACATTTTTGAAAGCAACGCAGGCTTTCTGAAACCCCTCGCTGTCCTCGTAACCGGGAGAAAAGACCGGGTCAGCATCACGTATGGTGCTCCCTAGCGGGTAAAAAGTTTCTCCTTCATCATCCTTCGCTGAGGGAACTGACACGTAGAACCAGTATCTCATCCAGTCCTCAGGCCACTTGTTCCGATTAGCAGTCGCAAGGCTAACCGTCTTGATCTTCGATTTCTTAGAGAATTCACGGGGTTTAAACGAACATATCCCATACTGGGAGTGGAACACATCGTCGTCGAAGTAAACCTTCTTGTTTTACAAATGCAAGCGGAAAAATTGGCAAAACGCATCAGGGTGAAGCCGACCTTTGTGAGTACGCACTGCCCATATGAACTTCGCCAGTTGCACGAAGGCGTTAGGCGTCAGCTGGTGCATCTCTACGTTGTATCGGAATAGGATAGCTCCGAGGAAGTTCCATGTCGGCTGTCTGAACCCTGCCTCATAAAAGTCCCAGAAAACAACAGCCTCATTTGGCTCCGGAGTCGGAATCTCTTCGCCTTTAGGCGCACGCGCGGTTCCCTCTTCAAAGTATCCAAGCTTCGCGTACTGTTCAAGCACGCGATCTGTGACAAGTGAGCGCCCAAGGCGCAGTGTCTTCGGCGGCTGAAAAGGTTTCCTAAGCGGAGCTCCACCTTTTAGCCGAGTCCTCTCCCTATCAGACAGCTCCGCTGTATCAGGGGCAGCGTCTTTAGAGCAACCCTCTTCGGCAACGCGGCCCTTCATTCCGAGCTCAGCCGCAGAATCTAAATAAGCAATGAAATCAGCATTCTCTCCAAAATGGTTACCTCCGACGGCAGGCGGAGTGGCAGTAGGAGCAATATCGGCGGTAGTCAAACCAGCCGCGGCGCCTTTTTCCAAGTCGCCTTCCGTTGCCGGGTTAGGCGGAGTCGCTTCGCGTTCACCATGCGAAGGAGAGTCCGGTATCTTCTCCGAGCTATCACTCAGGAGAGATCGCGACTCCGCCGCCGGCGCACCTGATGGAGCCTTCGCTGAGACGTCTTCGCTCGCCATTTCGTCAATGAGGCGTGCAGTGTGCCTGATCCTAGACATGAAAAACTAAAAAACCATCAAGCAGCGAAGAGCAATTCCCCTCGCGAGAGGCGGGAAATAACAAAATTATAGCGAAGAACAAAAATTAACATCTAAGAAGCATACCAAAGGTCCGATTCCGAAGAGAGCGGGCGTCGGTTGAACAGCCTAAAAGCTAGCGAGAGGTGAAGAGATTTCAAAACTTCAGCCGGAAGGCGTGAAATGAGCTCGCCCCCCCCCCCCCCCCCCCCCCCGGTCCTTTTATAGGGGGGTGAAAACGCGTGCATTTACTGCACGTGAATTACCGTGCCCAGCGGTTAAAACAGGAATAACGTCTTCGCTTATCTCACCTATGCAACCATTGCGGCTCAACTTCGAGAGGGGAGTTTTTCCGACTAGCCTCCTCGCATTCTTCGACGGTTGTCCGGGTCGAGGGTTCGGCTCATCGAAGTTGAACCTCGCCCACGAGGGTCTTGTGTTGGGGAATGGCGAAGAGGTCAGTCAGTGAAACTCACCGTCTCTTCGTTATTCAACAGCTTTCTCCTTGCTCGCCTATTTTGTTGCAGATTCCAGGATCCACGGATGGGAAGGCGAAGAGGATTCGCCACCAAGGAGAGTTGTGGCGAAGTACCAGATCGTAACGCGAAGGGCCAAGCGCGGATGGTGGAGTCCTGAAGCCGCAGCGAAGAGCAGACAACAAAGGACTCTTCGTATGGGTCCCTTCGCGGGAGGGTCCCACCTCCAGAGGTCTTAGGGTTAGCTATTCGGGAAGTGTTGTAATTTGACTGTTATGCCCTGTTGACAATTCTGTACATAGGGTTTGCTGTACAAATTCGCGAGACCGAGGGTATTTACGTCAACAAGGGTGTAACAGTCGAACGGGGCTATAAATAGCGTCCCTAGAACTCCTGTAGAGGGGGTCGATTCCTGTTGAGTGGTACCAAGGTACTGTAATGTGAATCTTCCTAGAAATGCATTTCCCTTCGCATTGATTGTTTCTCTCCTTCGCATTTACTTTCTTATATTAGGTTATAGTAGTGATTTGTCTAGCGAAGTAGTTTTATGATTCTTGTTTGGAATTGTCCTGCGAGGATATCCCAACACTCACATCATCACGCACCAAGCAGTAAACAAATAAACAGATAACTAATTCACTCTTGTATAAACCAGTTAAGCACACACGCACGAATAGACAATTCATCACACCACACCGACAAAAGCAAACAGATTGGATGCTAACGTTTAATTATTCTATTCTAAATTGGGTGATGCGCCTAAGCTTCGGAACTAGCGTCGGAAGGATCTTTTTCAGACAGTTCTAAATCACTTGGAGTCGGCAGACGACGAACATGCCTTCGGTTCCTCATTGTCGCTCTCATGGATTCTTGGTGCATGTTAACACGTAGGAACACCACCTCTTATGATCTGGCGTGTAGTCTACTTAGTTGAGTGCCATCCAACATTGAATGAGAGAGAAATACGCAACAGTTTTCAAAGAAAAATTAAGTAAACAACAGAATGGAGCTTTCGGCTAAGTAGTGGTTTAAAATAAACAGAAAGGGACAAATGAAATAACTTTTTTGTAAATCTGGTAACATGAGAAATAAACAAGAAAGGAAGAAAGCAATTTTCCCAAGACTTTAAATAAACCAACAGATAAATAAACAAAGCAAGTGTCTGTCGTACAAGATGAAATTAAATAGTTTTTTTAAAATAATAGTTCTGATAAGTTAAATAACCTTAATAACGGCCGTTACTAACTAGGCTTGCGTCCTACGGACAACCTTGGCTCTGATACCACTTTGTCACACCCGGTTTCAAGGAGATAACCGAATGCACACTACATGTATGCCAGGATCAGTTAAATCATACATGCAGCGACAAATAGTTAAATACCATTATTATAGTGCCAGGTTAACGATAAAACTTTATTACATAATGACCAGTGGTCTAAAATAGAAATACCAGAGTAGCGAAATAATAATCTAGCGGAGCGATTATCCCATCTTCCACAAGCGTTGTCCGGGGGTATCACCAGCCTAGTACGGTGCATCGGGGTCGAAGTTATCGTCGTTGTAGTCCACTTCACCTCCATTGTCTGAGCAGCATTTATTTATCCAAACAAAGAGGGGAAATAGCAAGTGTGAGTACATGTCGTACTCCGCAAGTGTAGGAAAATATGACATGATGGCAAATATCAAGAAAAGCTGACACATGGTTTACTGCACTATGCAAGACACATTTATAAAAGCAACCTATTTACTAGGTGTAATCTCCAAGCTCCAACAAAACCAACATCAAGGAATAGCTCATCGGATTCCCAATCCGACTACCAACTCACCGGACTCCCACCTTCTGGCTACCAACATACAAACCAACCAACCATCCATCCCACTAATCGCGAAGAAGTCCAAGCTCGCTCTTGACCGTGAGCACGGCTGTCATGACAGTTTTATCCTTGCAAGGTTTGCACACATTCACCACGAGTCAATGTTATCCCTTTTTGCTTTACACTACCGAGGTGTCAAGCCAGGTAAACATCGAATAGCTTTTCAATAGCGTCTCATACCCTGTAAACACCCGCTAGGATTCGCTACAACGGACAAGTCCATTTTACCTTGCCGGCCGTAGCCCCCATTTGCGCCACAACAACAACCAATGGTGCTACAGTAAATAAGAGACAACTATTTAATTAGCTAAGCCGCACCCATTTAAGCCTCGTGGTTGCGTTGTTCAGCCGGGTTACATGTCCACGAACCGGTCCTTAGAATCTAGCACAGGCACCAACACAAACCGAAATCTCGTGCACGACGGCACCATACCAAACAAACCAGCCTGTCCAGATTCCCTAAGCTCCATGTGTTGCTAAAAACCATTACCAACCCAATGAATTAAGTAGAGCATTAGTCAAATTAATTAACCGTTTCCCAACAGCACAAGCATGAATCTACCCAAACTATAGACATGCTACCCGAACAAAGGCTTCAAGGAATAATAGGGATTCATATTATGACACAAGCATGCAATTTATAAACGACACATCCTAAAAGGGATCAAAATGCATCAAGGGCACTTGCCTTCCTGGTGTTGCTGCTCAGACTCTTGAAATCTTGATCTTGGAGATTGAACAAAGGCTCTTGAACCGTTTCTGTCCGCGCAATAGTACCGACAAGCAAACAACCAACAATTTTAAGAAAACAGACCAAACAGTACAATCACAGTAAACAAAGTATATCATCAAAAAGCCTACGTCATGACGGTCGCGTGAGCGCAAGAATCAAGTAAATCGGAATTCATATGAAAAAGTTATAAGGTTTACAAGCAACAGGGTTTTTCTGAAAAAACTATCATTGTATACGTGACTATCAGATTAGTTTATCCTGAAAATACAGTAGGTTGCGTAGGCAAAGCGTCATGCTGATGCGTAGCTGATAAACTAATCTAATTATCTCTGCTCACGTACTGAGATTAAGGTACCGTATGCATGCAAGCTATTTGATTAGCGTACGTAGAGGTATAAAAACAGCTAGCGATCTAGTACAGCCGCACCTAGCTCTGTTTGATGAGATGGCAAAAAGAAAGTAAAGCTGCTGGCACCAACTTCCTACGGCGGTGACACCATGGATGCTATGGAAAGCATGCTGGAGACGAACGAAACAACGCTACAATCTACCGAACTCGATGGTATACAGCAGTCATCGAGGTTGGATCGTTTTCTCACCAGAGGCTTCACAGAGGTAGCAGATGATGACTTGCGATGTTGGCGATGGTGGATCACGATCATCGTCTTCCTTTGGATATCAGGCTAGCGGCAGCGTCGATGGTGGTCCTCGTTCGTCGGGAAGCAGGCTGCTGGTGATCGCTGCAAACGGGACTTCCGGGGCGGCGAACGACGGCGATCGACTCCACGGACTGCCAGGACGGCGGCGGCGTTATGTTTTCACGGGCAGGATAGGAAGTTGGGCAGGCTAGGTTTTGTTTATATGGGAAAGAGGAGAGAAGTAGTTTTGTTTGTGCGGGACTTCTCCATATCTCAAACGGAGGCTTACGATACTTACGTCAGGGGAAAAACAGGCGGAGAAAAACAGAGAGTTTAAGATTTAGACTTTTCTTTCTACTCTAAACGAACATCTATCGAATTTCAAATATATTTTTCACACAATTAAAAACCTGCTGCAAATCTAACCAGCATGAATGCAACAAGCAATTTATATAACCTATATTAATTGATTTAATTTAGAAAATAAAACTTTTGCAAAATCAAAATATTTAACACCCTATTTAATTCTATATAAATTTTAGATTATTTCAAAATCTGAAAATCGAGGTGTTTACAAATCTACCTCCTTAAAAGGAATCTCGCCCCGAGATTCGGTGGCTAGCAAGAAAATGTTTGGGTCTATGGACATTTGCCAAAGCATTCCAAGCTCACAATCATCACACACCAAGCAGTAAACAAATAAACAGATAACTAATTCACTCTTGTATAAACCAGTTAAGCACACACGCACGAATAGACAATTCATCTGGCCATGCGATCAATGATCCATGCCTTCAGCAAAAACAACCAAAATGGCCATGCGGTCAACGACCCATGCCTCTAACATATATCCCTACGGGAAACTTACCTTTTCACCCGGAACGTCGATACAAAAAATAAGCATTCATATTCAAGCATGACTCAGTTAGTTTGCCACCTGCAACTAAAACATCTTTATATAGGGCTGACTAATCCGTACCTCAACGTAAGCGTGATTTTTGAAAATGCTGCTCATTAGTGTGATACTTACCCCGATTTAGCTCTGATGCCAGCTGTGGCATACCCTTCTCAAAATTGAGGGGTTAGCCTAACAGGATAGAGATCGGGTGACACTTGGCGAACCAAGCGTCCAAACGACCACACACATAAGCATAAATAAAATAACATACAACATGTTTTAGTTATTACAACTTAGGTTCACACTTGAATACATAAAAGAGTGCAAGTTCTTAGGTGAAGATTTACAATACATAAGAGTTCAAAATTCGAATACATAAACAACTAGCAGAAGCGATATTTCTCGACGATACATATCTTACAAAGAAACTGTGTCCGGCCCATAGACATGATTTCATTCACCTTGCTCCTGGTTGGGAGGCGGCAACCCACTCAATGGACCAGTCCCTGAGTGGTTCACCCTCCCACACCACCTTGCCACAATAGCCATAAAAGCTATGGTTAGGGATACCTGCAGCAAAGACATAAACCATAGACCTTGAACAACTAATACTCAGTAAGTCTTACCCATCAAATTAGCCTTCTAAGACCGACCACTGGCATGCAAGAGGTTGACAACGGTAATGGAACATATTGCATAAAAGTAGCGCTAAAAGCTGGTCCTTCTTTCAAATTCTAGCCAAATTAATAGGGTTCTTACATAAATATAAATATTAGAACCTAGTCTAATCCATACAAGGTTGCAATATAATTAATTAAGGTCCAAAACAACATATAGACTTCATCACTAACTGCAAGTGGTACTCAATAACCGCAAGGGATGGCACCTAGTCTTACTACGATGTAACTCAGTGAACAAGTGGTACTCAATAACCGCAAGGGATGGCGATTCAAATTGATTTACATCCTGCAGGAGAAACTCGAGACACAAGATGTACGCACACTCACAAAGGTTCACGCACGGCAACGTCTCACACGAAACCATAGAGCTGGGCCGATTTATTCTCTCCCGAGCACACATCCTCCACGCGATACCCACGCATGAATAAAATACTAAAAATAAAACGCAAAAAAGCTTAAAAAATGCATTACTGCTAAAATATGTAGAATTTAATTATGCTACTTGGTGAGCTGTCCAAAAATGTCATGAGATGCATGCACAACAAAAGTCATAATATTTGGATGAACATAATTGCCTATAAAAATCTATAAATATTTTCATTCTATGAACTTTTTACAAATATTTATTGTGAAACATAGTGATGTTGTCCAGACAATGGATAGATCCATTCACAGGGATTCTAACAAAAAACATTTTACATTTTTTTGAGCTGTATTTCAATTCTATTGATTTTACAATTTCTGCTAAATTTAGAGAAAAAGATAAAGGAAAAAGGTCCGGCACTATAGCAGTGCCAGTGCGCACGGCACGCACAGCGCGTGACGGTGCGGCGGCGCATTCCAGCTAAACGGCGGTGAGCTAGCTGATGATGAGGGGAGCATCGTGATCAGCAAGAGAGGGCGGTCACGGAACCCTAGCATCAACTCGAGCATGATGATTGGAGCATGGTCGGCATCGAGCGGCGGCGACGGAGTCCATGGCGGACGGCATTCCGGCCAAAAGAGAGCGAGTGAGTAGGAGATAGCGCGCGCATGATGTTCACCTTGTCGGCACGGACCTCAGGGTCGATGATTTGGATGAGGAGAAGGCCGGGAGGGTGGAGTTCGTCAAAGAGGAGGCGCTGCTCGACAGATGACGGTGGGGAAAACTGCGACCCGGCGATTGTAGCTATCAAGGGGGGAATAGTCAGGGAGATGAGAAAGGTTGTTGTGGAGCTTCAAACGTGATTAATTGAAGTACGACTCACGGTGACCGGGGAATTTGATGGCGAGGTGGCTCGGTTCACCCGCCAACCATGGTCAAGATGGCGCAGCGATTCGCGGCCACGGCGCGGTTACGGGGAAAAAGGGTTGGGGTGTAGGTTGGAGAGTTTCTCGCGCAGCTGCCAGAGTAGTAGCTCACGCGGGGACGCTTTGTGGAGACCGCTCGAGCGGTCTCCATATCACCCGATTTTCTACCGAAGACTCGTCATTAAGCATAGCAAACTCTACCAAGTGGTTGTACGTATCCGAACCAACCCATAGGTAAACATAAGGCAAATGCATCTACAGCATCATACAACCCCTAAAACATAATGCACATTTCATGACTCGAATACGTGCGACAAAAAGGAAAAACTTGTAAACATAGGAGTGCACCGGGGCTTGACTTGGGCCTGGTGGTCATCACACTCAAGATTGTTAGTGTCAGCACTGAGATCCTCAGCTACGATCTCGACGTCCTCTGTCCCTGCGTCGTTCCCTAATTGATGATATGTAAATTAAGGATTAGGTGCATGAAGATACAAATCTTCATTAAATGAATGAGTACAATGACATGATGGCGATTATGCTGAGATTCTCAAAAACAACATAAAATGATTTGAGGTACTTTCGTCCAAAGTATTTTCGCAAGAAAGTTACAATTTACTTAGGATTTAAAGATTGACGCAAGGAATTTATTTCGAAACTTACTTTAACATGGTTCTAGAAGGAATAAAATTTTTCAGGGACAACACTACTTTGAACAGTAACATATCTAAAAATTGGCTCAAAGCAAGAATAAAATACTAAAAATAAAACACAAAAAAGCTTAAAAAAATGCAATTACTGCTAAAATGTGCAGAATTTAATTATGCTACTTGGTGAGCTGTCCAAAAATGTCATGAGATGCATGCACAACACAAGTCATAATATTTGGATGAACATAATTGCCTATAAAAATCTATAAATATTTTCATTCTATGAACTTTTTACAAATATTTATTGTGAAACATAGTGATGTTGTCCAGATAATGGATAGATCTATTCACAGGGATTCTAACAAAAAACATTTTACATTTTTCTGAGCTGTATTTCAATTTCTATTGATTTTACAATTTTTGCTAAATTTAGAGAAAAAGATAAAGGAAAAAGGTCCGGCACCATAGCAGTGCGAGTGCGCACGGCACGCACAGCGCGTGACGGTGCGGCGGCGCATTCCAGCTAAACGGCGGTGAGCTAGCTGATGTTGAAGGGAGCATCGTGATCAGCAAGAGAGGGCGGTCACGGAACCCTAGCATGAACTCGAGCATGATGATTGGAGCATGGTCGGCGTCGAGCGGCGGCGACGGAGTCCATGGCGAACGGCGTTCCGGCCAAAAGACAGGGAGTGAGTAGGAGATAGCGCGCGCATGATGTTCACCTTGTCGGCACGGACCTCAGGGTCGATGATTTCGATGAGGAGAAGGCCGGGAGGGTGGAGTTCGACAAAGAGGCGGCGCTGCTCGACAGATGACGGTGGGGAAAAGTGCGATCCGGCAATTGTAGCTATCGAGGGGGGAATAGTCAGGGAGATGAGAAAGGTTGTTGTGGCTTCGAACGTGATTAATTGAAGTATGGCTCATGCTGGCCGGGGAATTTGATGGCGAGGTGGCTCGGTTCACCCGCCAACCATGGTCAAGATGGCTGTTGGCGGTCGTTAAAACCGTGTTTTGACCGTCACCCTACCGGTAAATAAAAGCATAACACCAAGATTTTGTGCATAGTAGATAGGAATAATGCTACTCCACAAGTTTTGGTGAATATTTGGATGCAGGAGGAAATCCATTGCAAATGGGAGCAAAAGCCTACCGGCCGGCCCCATCATAGGCCGGCCGCTTATGTTGGATCTCAACATGGTCCAGCAGCCCCAGGCATCTCCCAATGGGCTCAAACATCAAGGATCAAATGGCCAACAAATATTTCCCAGCCCAGAGTATCGACCACTGCGCAAGGCCCAACAAAAAAGCCCATCAACCACTCAAAAAGGCGTCAAATCACCGAGCAAGACCGTGGATCTTAATGGTCACATCATGAGAGGCCAGCCCACAAATTCGAGGCATTCGGAGAGAAAAGCCCGCCGGCCGGCCTAGGCCTAGGCCGGCCGGCCTACTGTTTTCTCCAATCGGCCTGTCTTTTTTCAGTCGGTTCCAGAGGCGGTTGCAAGCTAACTTGACGCACCGACCAAGTAAGAAGACGTCGGCAAGTGAGGAATATCCACAAGATTCTCCTAAGATGAAGGGACCTTCTCCACTCTCCCAAGGAAGCCTCACACTATAAATAGAGGACCTCCCCCTCACTTCCAACCTGCACCTCCACACTTGAGAAGAGAAGATCAAAAGGGTCGCGCTCATCTCATGGAAGATCATTCCACTTGTGTAGTTTTAGAGTAGGCTAGTTGGTCATGGGAGTTAGAGTAGAAGTGGGAGCTTCGCTCGGAGCTCCGGAGTTCTCTTCGGAGTTTGGGTAAAGTTCTCGTGTATCTTTTCTTTTATACTTTCTTTAATATAATTATTTTCTTATTTATTTTCTTATTTATTTATTTTAGTTTTCCTTTTAGTTTACATTTATTTATTTAAGTAATAATTATAGAGAAATTCTTGTGTTGGTTCCACGTCTGTGTATGGTAGGTCTATCATGCATGGGTTGTTTGCACCGCAAATGCTTACACAATCCACATAGATTTGTTATGCATGGTTGGCTTGCTCTTACGCGAAGAGTAAGTTATCTAGGATATTTGCTTGTATGGCTCAAGGAACTAATCTAGACGTGAGTTTGCTCTACACCCCACAGAGGATGGTAGCCGCGAGTACGTGTGACAGGCGTACCGGTCTCTGTAATCCACCACGTCCGGGTGATGGTTTTAGTAGGGAGGTCAATAGCACGTAGCTCCCCAAGGTAGTTGAACCTAATTCTCGGGTTGCTACCTTGGCATGCGTGTGCCCCGATATGCAGGAACGAATCTATAATGAAAGCTTAAGTAGATATTTGTAACCCCTAGGCAGATACCCTTCTTCTTGTTGTCCTCCCAGTTGACTAGTTCTATCTCTTTATCTTCATATGGAATTCTTACATGTGTTTGGTTGCCACCCATCATATATGTATCCCTGCTCTGGTCTAGTTTGCAAGTTATAAATAATAGATGTTTCCTTGTTAATTCATGATATTCTTAGCCCTGCTTCCCTGAGGAAAATATAAATTCGATAACCTTGGAATACTCCCGGGTGAAATGCTACAATGGTGTTCGGTGCGCTTGCGGAAATTGAATTAAATCTTTTGCGTAAGAAACGCCAACAAGCATTCTGGCGCCGTTGTCAGGGAAGCAATGGTTAAGATATCTTTGATTGACATCGATTATCTGTTATGTTAATTGCTGCTAGCCTAAGTACCCACCTGCATTTTGTTTGAGCATATCACCATCACATCTGCATTGTTTTCTTTTTCAAACCATCGGCATGTTTAATTTCCCTCCATCCCACCCCGCTGCATTTAAAAAAAAAAGAACCCGAGTGCCCAATCATAGGCCGCGGGTAAATAAAAAATAATAATTAAAAAAAAACCCGACTGCCCAATCATAGGCAGGGGATTTTGCAAGAAGGTTTGGATTTTTTATGACAGGAGAAAGGAAACATATGTGGCGGATCCAAGATATTCAATGCAGAAATCTAAAAGCTTAGCCTTGCATTCGATTGCAAAGGCTAAGCATGGGAGGAACCCGCCAGGTAAGCAACGTATTTATTTCTTGTTTCCTTGTCATATACCTACTCCTTTCAAAAAAAAAACAAAAAAACAAAAATGCGCTGCCTGAATGATTCTTTGCCTTATCAATACAGAGTACATTGAGTTGCTCTTTGATAAAAATATGCTGCAAATCTTTTTGACCATACCCTTGCTCTTAAATCCTTTTAATTACATGGGTATTGGTTGAGATGTTGGTCATAAATCAATCGCCTGCTTCTCTTTCTGTTGCTCGAGTGCGGCACTTCTGTGTCTATGGTCTGTTTAGACTACGCCCGGTGTCCGTCTGAACAACAGAAAAACACATGCCTCTATGATGCTTTCATGACAGAAGGAGAGTATCATGCCACTGCTCTCCTCACATAATTGATCGAATTAGACGTGGTGTCTAGGTTGATCAATGGAACTATAGAGATGTGTCGATTGTAGACGAATGGATTTGTACTAACCATTGCAGGGATCCTTTTGAGAGCAAACCAAGTACATCAGGCAACACGGAAGGCACATAATTCAAGAAGGAGAAACCAACCAGGCGGACCCAGTGCTTCCACATGAAAGATTTAATCGCTTAGCTTTGCACATAGTTGCAAGAGCTAAGCTTGGGGAGGGACCGCCAGGTGAGTACTTCTGTATACGATATTATACTCTTCTTGAATTGTGCCATTTCCTAAAAAATAAAATAAAAAATAAAATAGAAATAAAAAAAACCAAAAATATTAGGTTCTCAGCAAAGCCCAATAGGGGCTTGCCACCTGTATCACCCTCATTCTTTTTGCAGACACAAGAAGAATGGAGGAAGCGGCCTATTCAAGCTTAAGTCTTGCAAAGACTCAAGCTTGGGGAGGACCCCAGGTAAGTATCCCTATCGATCCATAAAATACTCCCTGTTTCGAATAAAATGCTAGAATCTTGGTGTTATACTACGCATAAAGGAAATGATGATCGAGTTACAAATTAGCTTCCCATTTATCGCATAGATGCAACCTCTACTCCTGACATATGTGTTATTTTTATTTGAGCATGATCACATCATGAGTCTTGCTTATTTCCGTGGGTTGCATTTGTTACACCAAGTCTGAGCATTGTGGATTGTGATATGGCATGATTAGGACTTGTTGCAATTTCTTAGTATGGTTTCATCCAGAGATGTTTTTCTTGAATTGCTGCAAGTACCTAAAACCCTTCTGTTTTGGCACACTTCTCTTAGTGTGAGGATTTATTTACCTACCAGAGCCATATCATAATATTCGAAACAGCCCCACTCATAGCCAATTGCTTATGTATTGAGTTTTGTTAAGGTTTGATGTACTTTTGAAACTAAGCACTCCTAATTTTGGTCATCACTCCTTCGCGTGTGTTTTCGAAAATTTCTCTCCACCAAATAAAAAGGGGAATGTTTGGATAAATCAACCAAACATTTTTCAGAGTTTGCAAAACTTTTGGTCCATCCAAAAAGCTCAAGAATATTTCAAAACGTTTCCATTTGAACCATGCAAAATTTATGGCCCCTTGCACCATGGAGTAGTAAACAAAAAAAAAAAAAAAAACTCCATGGTTGCATGACAGTCAATGGCTATATGGTTCTTATCATAAACATCTTGAGCAAAATAAAGGACCAATGTTTTCAAAACCCCCTTCCACAAGTGTGAGTCCGTTTTCTCCCCCTCCATCACATCATTTCTTATGACCAAAATAAATGGAGTTGCTATGTTGATTGAGACTCATTCTTTAGCTTTACAATATATGCATGACATTTGCGCATTCCTTACCAAGCTTCACATACAAAGCCTCAATTTGGTAGAAGGTAGGATGAGGAAAGCTTGTAGGAATAGACTCACATTGGCTGGTAAGAAAAGTGCCTGCCAAAACGAAGGAGAATTTTTTGCACCTTACCTGCAGCACATAAAAACTCTGGATGCATACCTGCTAGAATTTTACATGTCCAAAAGTGCCGTTCTAGTCTTCGATGCTGCATGACAAGGTGTAACGTATAAGTGTTGGCGGTGCTTATAACGAATATTTTACCGCCAACACCATTCAATAAAAGCCATCATACAAGGATAAAATGAACATTCTTTTATATTAATGGCTCTCCACAAGTTTTGTTGGAGTATTTGAATGCAGGGAGCGATATGGACAAAATTCACAGGAAATGGTGGCCAAAGCCCACCGGCCGGCCAATCATAGGCCGGCCGGCCAGCTCAGGCTCCAACCCAAGTCCAGCTCCTCTCCAGAGGCCTTCTACAGCTTTCGCACGTGGAATTCAAGGCCCAGCCCAATATCAAAACAACCGACATTCTAGAACATGGGCTTTTGGGCCTAAACTTGAAGGCCACTCACGTCTGCCGACCCCACAAGAAAACCGACCTTCTTACCCGCCCTCAGGAGTTCATTAGAGCCGTCCAGGGAAGAGTCGGTGGCGAACCGACCACATCAGTGGCCGGCCGGCCACCCTACTAGGCCGGCCGGCCGACCTTTGTTCCACCGCCTCTCCACCTTCGGCCAGATGATGCGCACCGACTCCAGCAAGCTATAAATACTACCCTCCGGCTCCAGAAGCAAGACGCACCTCATTTGATACTTCATTTTTAGTCTTTGGTAGTAGGATAGTGTTGCTAGGAGTGAGTGAGTGAGAGGGAAGGAGAGCTAGAGGCCCCCGGCATGTCGGGACTCTACTTCTTCGTGGCCTCCGGTATGCTCCTCGCCTGGAGTAGTCGTCTTAGTCTTCCAGGCCGGGCAACATGTAAGAAGATTATTGGTCGGGCAATAAAGTAAGGTATTCTGCTTTATTTATTTGTGGGTTTCA
Organism: Eragrostis nindensis; assembly: GCA_012490785.1. Classification (NCBI taxonomy): domain Eukaryota; kingdom Viridiplantae; phylum Streptophyta; class Magnoliopsida; order Poales; family Poaceae; genus Eragrostis; species Eragrostis nindensis. The sequence continues at coordinate 227,887 of JAAXCT010000338.1, forward strand.
GGTATGCAATGAGTATTTATTTATTTATTGCATAGGCTAGCTTATCCTTGGTCGCTAGCAGTGACGATAGGTGTAAACGTGGTGTTTAGACCTGGAGTTATCCCTGATTTGCTCGTAACCCCACGGAGGATGGTAGCCGCGAGTATGTGTGACAGGCATACCGGTCTCTGTAATCCACCACGTCCGGGTTATTGTTTTTAGTAGGGAGGTCAATAGCACGTAGTTCCCCAAGTTAGTTGAACCTAATTCTCGGGTTGCTGCCTTGGCATGCGTGTGCCCCGAAACAAATAATAGAGTAAGGACCTTACCAAATTGCCCAGCTACATAGCTTCTTATCATTAGATTGCCTGGCCAGAAGACCTTTTTATTTACTGCTGCAAACCCCGCTCTTGTGTGCCACCTTTACGGATCAATACCTCTAGTGTTTAGGCTTTAGTACACTATACGTTCCCTGTGGATTCGATACCCTAGGAATACTCCTTGTGGTGAAAGCTACATCCGTATCCGTACGCTTGCGGATTAATTTCTGTTAGGCCTTAGGACTGCCAACAAGCTTTCTGGCGCCGTTGCCGGGAACGGTAAGTTGTGCTAGAACTCGAACCTAGAGACGCCCGCTAAAGGTTTTTATTTTCTTTTTGTTTTCTTTTGCTTTTCTTTTTCTTTTATTATCATATTATATCATGGACACTCCGTCGATCTTCGACGCCGCTGCTCCGAAAGGAGCACTATTGGAGCCTGCACCAGCATCCAAGCCAATCACAGCTGTCAGCTATGAGATTCGTCCAGAGCTGATTGCATTAGTGAAGGGGTCTGAGTTCCGCAGGGAAGATCATGAAAATCCATATACACATATGCGTTACTTCGAGAGGCTCTGTTCCACAGTTGTTACATCCGGAGTCCCGAGAGACAGTTTCAGATGGTTGCTGTTTCCGTTCTCCATCACTAGCAATGCAGAGCTCTGGTATGCCAAGCATGTAAGTGAAGCTCAGGGAGATTGGGCTACTCTCCGGAAGCTCTTCTGTCTCAAGTACTTCCCTCTCCATAAGGTTATTGCTCTTCGCAAGAAGATCATTACCTTTGAGTAGGGCAGAAATGAGCCATTAGGAGCTGCCTGGGACCGTTTCCTGACCTACACTCTAGAAGGACCAGATCTGGGAATTCCATCACCGATACTCCTTCAACATTTTGCTGCGGGACTCACTCCGAACAGCCGTAACTTCTTGGATACAGCTTCAGGAGGGTCGTTCTTGTACAAGACAATTGAAGAAGGGTTTGATGTGTTTGATAAAATTCTCAGCAATTTGGGCTCCTATGATGCAGTTGCCCCTGAAAACATGAAGAAGAGGCACAAACCATAGTTGAGACACCTTCAGTTAGCTCACCAGAACAGAAGAAGTGTGCATGTATGGTACAACCCCAAGTAGAGCCACCTCAACCACAGTCAGCTCCGAAGGCAGAACAAGAACCGTTCTATGTCTGCCCCTCGAATCCTACGCTATTCAAGGATAGCCAAATTCTCTCCGAAGGACAGAATCAAGTTGAGTCCACTCTCCCTCTCTTACCATATGAGGAAGAGGTAGACTTGACGAGATTCGGGAATACAAGAACTTACCCGGTGGAGAAGAATTGCTATGTTGAAAAGGCTGAGCTAGATGAGCCAGATTGTGAAGACAAGGCAGAACAAGACACACGTCTACAGAAACTGTCTGTCGTCTTCAGCGAGGATTGGCTCCAAGAAACAGAATGCTCAAAGAAGGTCGTCAAGCTCAACGAGAAGCCTGAGAGCATTCTAGTAAAATATGAGCATATACCACCAATTGAGGCTAGCTATGACTTAACAGCAGGAGTAAACATTCTGTCAAAGCAGCGGGCCCAGCAATTGACGGTAGAAATATCAAGCCTATTACCATCAGGGAAAAGGCTGATATTCCGGAACAAGTGCTATCAAGCTGAGGGGATCGTGCAAGAGCTAGAAATAGAAATTAATGGGCAACCCCTGCTCATGAATTTCTACATCTTTGACATTCTCGACGAGAATTTCTTCCTTATTGGAACTCCAATTGCAGCACTCACGAGGATGAAAAGCACCCAAGAGGAGTTCGAAGTTCCAATGGGAAGACAAAGCTTCTCCATCGACATCAGAAGAACACTCAATGCCAAGACAGAGGAAAACCTGAGAAGATGGATGAATACGCGGCCATAGAAGAAGCAGCGGCCGTTGAATTCTTAGAAGCTTCACAGCTTGATACGGAGGAAGATGCACAGTACTTCAATGAAGATGAAGACCCTTCCCCCTATGTTCCACTCAATAAGCATGAAGAGCCAGCTCCAACACCTGTCGAGCTCAAACAGCTGCCACCAGGTCTTAAGTATAGTTTCCTCTTCAAAGATCAAACGACGCCTGTCATCATCAGTGATAAGCTGTCAGAGGAGGAAGAGAAGAAACTAGTAGCTGTGCTAGAAAAATACAGACCAGTAATAGACTACTCACTAGCAGACCTCAAGGGAATCAGCCCAGAATTCTGCACACATCGAATCCCAATGGAACCCGATCATAAGCCTGTGCGTGAGCACCAACGACGCTTGAACAATGCCATGAGAGATGTAGTTAAGAAAGAAATTTTGAAGCTACTCAAGGCAGGTATAATCTACCCAGTTCAGGACAGTCAATGGGTCAGCCCCGTCCAGGTAGTACCTAAGAAGGGAGGGATGAAAGTGGTGAAGAATGAAAAGAACGAGTTGATCCCTCAGCGCACAGTGACAGGATGGAGGATGTGCATCGATTACAGGAAGCTTAATAAAGCAACCAGGAAAGATCACTACCCACTCCCATTCATTGATGAGATGCTCGAACGGTTGGCGAAGCACTCGTTCTTCTGCTTCCTTGACGGTTATTCAGGGTACCATCAAATACCTATCCACCCTGATGACCAAGACAAGACCACCTTCACGTGTCCTTACGGCACATTCGCCTACCGATGAATGTCGTTCGGATTGTGTAACGCACCTGCCTCCTTCCAAAGATGCATGATGGCAATCTTCTCAGACCTAGTGGAGAAAATAATGGAAATGTTCATGGATGACTTCTCAGTCTACGGTGAAACATTCGACAGATGCCTCCAGAATCTCGAGAAGGTACTCCAGAAATGCAAGGATGCAGATTTGGTTTTGAATTGGGAAAAATGTCACTTCATGGTGACAGAGGGAATTGTTCTTGGGCACAAGGTCTCTGCTCGAGGAATTGAAGTCGACAAAGCCAAGATTGAGGTATTGAGTCGCTTCCACCCCCGAGAAACATAAAAGGGATCCGCAGCTTCCTAGGACACGCCGGTTTCTATAGAAGGTTCATCAAGGACTTCTCCAAGAAGGCGCGACCTCTCACCAGTCTCTTGGCTAAGGACGCACCGTTCGTCTTCGACAACAAGTGCATGGAGGCATTCAATGAACTAAAGACAGCTTTGATATCTGCCCCCATTATCCAGCCACCCGATTGGTCACTCCCATTCGAAATCATGTGCGACGCAAGCGACTACGCGGTAGGAGCAGTGTTGGGACAGACCAAGGATAAGAAGCATCATGCCATCGCCTATGCTAGAAAACTCTCACTGGACCTCAACTCAATTATGCAACCACTGAGAAGGAATTGTTGGCTGTGGTGTATGCTATTGACAAGTTCAGATCGTATTTGGTTGGAGCTAAGGTGATAATCTATTCAGATCATGCAGCCCTCAAATACCTCCTGACGAAGAAAGATGCTAAGCCACGTCTTATCCGTTGGTTACTCCTCCTTCAAGAATTTGATTTGGAAATCAGAGATAGAAAAGGGGTTGAGAATACCGTGGCAGATCATCTCTCGCGATTGCAGACGGAAGATCCTACTGGACTACCCATCAATGATTGCTTGAGAGATGACACGTTACTAAAAGTAACAAGCACCGACCCCTGGTATGCGAACATTGTCAACCACATTGTAGCAGGGTATATACCGCCAGGGGAGGATAAAAAGAAGATCATCAGGGACAGCAAGTATTACTTATGGGATGACCCATATCTGTATAAAGTCTGCACCGATGGTCTCCTGAGAAGATGTGTACCCGCATGTGAGGCTATGCAAATTATTGACAGATGTCACTCATCAGCCTTTGGAGGTCACTATGGAGTATATCGTACAAGTGCCAAAGTTTGGCAGAGTGGTTTTTACTGGCCAAACATGTACGAAGATACAAAGGAGTATGTGAGAAGATGTTCTCGCTGCCAGAGAGTAGGAGGGATCAACGCTCGTGACGCCATGCCCCTAACAAATAATCTTCAAATCGAAATCTTCGATTGTTGGGGCATAGACTTCATGGGACCTTTTCCATACTCCGAGGGATATGAATATATTCTGGTGGCAGTCGACTATGTCTCTAAATGGGTGGAGGCTTTTCCTTGTCGAAGCGCAGACTCCACCCACTCCAAGAAAATGCTCCAAGAAGTCATCTTCCCACGATTTGGTACACCTAGAGTACTAATCAGTGATGGGGGTTCGCACTTTATTGACAGGACATTCAGAAAAATGCACGCGTCACTCGGTATTGCTCATAGGGTAGCGACCCCATATCACCCACAGACAAGCGGTCAAGCAGAGACATCTAATAAACAAATCAAAAATATTCTCCTGAAGACCGTCAACCAAATGGGCAAAAATTGGAAGTCGAAGCTGCATGAAGCATTATGGGCATACAGGACAGCTTACAAGACTCCAATCGGCATGACTCCATACCAACTAGTGTACGGGAAGACATGCCACCTGCCCGTCGAGCTAGAGTTCAAGGCTTACTGGGCAATCAAGAAATGGAACATGGACCTGGACCAAGCCCAAGTCAAGCGACAAATTCAGATCTCAGAGCTCGAAGAATTGAGGGAGAAAGCGTACCACAGTTCGAAGCTCTACAAAGAGCGAACAAAGAGGTGGCACGACAAGCGCATCCGGGAGAAGCACTTCACGTCAGGTGATAAGGTACTTATGTACAACTCCCGCGTTAAATTATTTAGTCATGGTAAGCTTAGAAGTAAGTGGGATGGCCCCTATACGGTGGTGGAGATATCCAACCATGGGGCCGTCACTCTCCAAGGTAATGATGGAGAGCACTTTAAAGTGAATGGCCAGCGCTTGAAAATCTTTCTAGAACCCTCCATGCCGGAACTCGAGGAAGTAGATGTCATCGAGTTCACGTGAAAATCACCATCTACGGTCTAGCCCCGACCTTAACCGAGCCTTGTTTTTTTCCCTTTTCCTAATTTCCTTTTTCTTTAGATTCAAATAAAAATAAAACTTTTGATTTTCGGGGAAAAAGCAGGCCGGCCGGCCAGGCCTCTAGGCCGGCCGGCCCGTCACATTTTCAAAATTTTTCAAACTTTTTTGTGGCGGCGCCTCTGATCAAACCAAACAGAATACCAAACCCTACCCTGCGGTTCGGAGCCTATCTCGCCTGGAGTGGATTTTTCACCTTCTTAAACACATTGAAAATTCTTTTTCTCTCCACTCCTCCTTCTCAAAAAGTTTCGGCCATGGCTGAGAAGGCACCCTACCAGAGCTTCTCCACCATGTCTCCCACCAAGTCCAATGTCCCCAATTCAAGAGCCTCCAACATCGCCGCCCGGAAGCATCGATCCGCCTATCTCGACCAATTTCTGGTCAATAACGGCGAGGCATCCAGTGCGGCGAGGTACCTCGACTTCGTGGACACCTGGGGAGCCGAGCTGGAGGCCGACCTGCTCGCAGCCAGGGCCAATCCCGGCCGGCCGGCCTGCCCTCTTGGCCGGCCGGCCAGCCCCAGGCGCGGCAGAAGCCCATCCAGGGCGAGTGCGAGCCCCAACTCAGGGAGATTCCTGTCCCCCTCTGGTGGAGTCGGAAAGAAGCAGTACCGCGGCGGCATCACGCATCCCGTGGTCGGCGAGCTGTCCCCCAAGACGGGGAAATCTCCAGCGCTCCCCACTCCCACTCCAAGGGTGGAGATCGCGCCGGTGTACCCCGTGGTGGAGCAATCCGAGGAGGACCCTGACGAGCCTACGGACGCCAGCCAGTCCAAGGATGAGTCTTCTCATAGGACATCTAACGGTGCCTATGAGAACGCTCCCCCCTTCACCTACCTGGGTGCTAAGGGCAAGAAGTGGTGCGAGAAGGTGATGTACTGCAAGGTGCCCAAGGGGCTCATCTTCAAGGCTGAGTCGAATGACTCATCACCTTCGCAGAAGCTGCGTCGCCGTTCGCCGCCGCCGATCAACGGTCCTCCCGGCCAGATGGAGTTCAGCGATGGCGCCCATGACCCCATCAAGGAGCTGCAAATTGCGCTCCAAAGGATGGAGGCGCGCCTCGCTAAGGTGGAGGACTACCAGAGTGAGGCGTACATGGATCTGGAGGACAACAAGGACAAGATCAATCTTGTCCGGAAGGGGAGCATGGCCAAGATGAAGAGGCTCTACAAGCTCACGGGGTTCAGCGAGCACTTCGAGGCCCCCTCACCATAGGAGCATTAGGATTAGAGATCGGCGCTTCTTAGTTTGCTTTTTATTTAATTTCCCTTCAAATTCGTTTAGGTTTGCTTTGAATTAAATTAGGTTTGCTTAATTTATTTCCTAATGTAAAAGCGCCCAATGCTCCTCTGAATAAAATAAAATTGCCTCTAAGTGTTTAATGAAATGAGTGTTAATTTAATTGCTTGTTGGTTTATGTGGGTAACCACATAAACCAACCTCTGTACACTCACAATTTCCCCGAGTGCGCAGGATAAAAATGTTGCACAGGTGATTGCACACTGCCACGACGAAGCAGAGGCGGAACGGGGCACTGGCAAGACCGGCCGGCCCACAGGCGGGCCGGCCGGCCTGGTTTAGACTCCGAACGGGTCCATATTTTACTAGCTTGTTCCATTTGATCCCCTCTGCCGTTTTCACCTGTCGCTATTAAAACAAAAAGATTTTACGAAGATAAAACCAAACAAAAATTCTCTTAACATTATCGGTTTTTTGATAATTTTATTTCACAATTTCTACTTGCTCACAAAAATTTTGTTAAGGACGCTGTTGTCTATTTTGTTGTGAGGTTTGATATATGCTTAAATCTTGACTCCTATCTTTCCTTGATTTTCTCGAAAATCTTACTTTACCTTTCGATCTAACTGTCACAAATTCTCTGGAGATACCTATTAGAGCCAAACAAAGTTAGATCTTATAACTCCTCAAAAGCTAATCTTTTTGTTGTGAGTTTAGTTAAGGTTTAATTCTCTAAAGTTGCATGCAATCCTCATAATGTTAGTCATACATCATCTATACATGAGAGTGACTCCTCCACTTGATGGCAGAAATTAATTCATGATCAAAAGAAAATTTTACCTCACTGCTCTCTGCCCCACATCAATAAGCCCTTCTTGCCCTATGTATCATGGGAACCTCTCTCTAAAAAAAAAAAAAAAAAAAGAGATAGAGAGAAAAGTTCCCCATCAAAAAAAAAAAAGGGGGGGGGGGGGGGGGCAAGAAGGATAGCTATAGTTCTGAGCAGAGCAAATGAGAGAGAATCTTTTCTGCCAAGGTGTGAGCCATCTCCAAAACATCATTCTGCTATTGACTGAACTATGAGGATGTGCATTGCACTTTTTAGAATCCTCCCTTAATTTTACAATACCTGCAAAAAATTATGCTCTCCTTACCAAACCCCAGATTTAAGAAATATCAAAAATAAGGAAAGCTTCTTTTGAGTGAAGACAGGTTTTCCACAATTCTGAGTGACTCAGGCCTTTGAGAATTTTTGTGACAAGATGAGAAGAAAGGGAAAGTTTTGAAATTCGAGGGATCTTTGGATTTGAAAAGGGTCTTTGATTTTCGCTGTTCAACCTTTCAACTTCTCAAGACAATGAGCTTTAGCCACTTCCACATAGTGAGCCTGAAGAAATTGTTGAGATAATTTTATCATACCACCTTGATGATGTCTTTTTCTTTGGTTCAATCTTTTTGCTCGGGACGAGCAAAGATCTAAGTCTGGGGGCTTGTTGGCGGTGCATATAACGAATATTTTACCGCCAACACCATTCAATAAAAGCCATCATACAGGGATAAAATGAACATTCTTTTATATTAATGGCTCTCCACAAGTTTTGTTGGAGTATTTGAATGCAGGGAGCGATATGGACAAAATTCACAGAAAATGGTGACCAAAGCCCACCGGCCGGCCCAGTCATAGGCCGGCCAGCCAGCTCAGGCTCCAACCCAAGTCCAGCTCCTCTCCAGAGGCCTTCTACAGCTTTCCCACGTGGAATTCAAGGCCCAGGCCAATATCAAACAACCGACATTCTAGAACATGAGCTTTTGGGCCTAAACTTGAAGGCCACTCAACGTCTGCCGACCCCACAAGAAAACCGACCTTCTTACCGCCCTCAGGAGTTCATCAGAGCCGTCCAGGGAAGAGTCGGTGGCGAACCGACCACATCGGTGGCCGCCCGGCCACCCTACTAGGCCGACTGGCCAACCTTTGTTCCACCGCCTCTCCACCTTCGGCCAGATGATGCGCACCGACTCCAGCAAGCTATAAATACTACCCTCCGGCTCCAGAAGCAAGACGCACCTCATTTGATACTTCATTTTTAGTCTTTTGGTATAAGGATAGTGTTGCTAGGAGTGAGTGAGTGAGAGGGAAGGAGAGCTAGAGGCCCCTGGCATGTCGGGACTCTGCTTCTTCTTCGTCGCCTCCGGTATGCTCCTCGCCTGGGAGTAGTCGTCTTAGTCTTCCAGGCCGGGCAACATGTAAAAAGATTATTGGTCGGGCAATAAAGTAAGGTATTCTGCTTTATTTATTTGTGGTTTTCAGGTATGCAATGAGTATTTGATTTATTTATTGCATAGGCTAGCTTATCCTTGGTCACTAGTAGTGACGATAGGTGTAAACGTGGTGTTTAGACCTGGAGTTATCCCTGATTTGCTCGTAACCCCACGGAGGATGGTAGCCGCGAGTATGTGTGACAGGCATACCGGTCTCTGTAATCCACCACGTCCGGGTTATTGTTTTTAGTAGGGAGGTCAATAGCACGTAGTTCCCCAAGTTAGTTGAACCTAATTCTCGGGTTGCTGCCTTGGCATGCGTGTGCCCCGAAACAAATAATAGAGTAAGGACCTTACCAAATTGCCCAGCTACATAGCTTCTTATCATTAGATTGCCTGGCCAGAAGACCTTTTTATTTACTGCTGCAAACCCCGCTCTTGTGTGCCACCTTTACGGATCAATACCTCTAGTGTTTAGGCTTTAGTACACTATACGTTCCCTGTGGATTCGATACCCTAGGAATACTCCTTGTGGTGAAAGCTACATCCGTATCCGTACGCTTGCGGATTAATTGCTGTTAGGCCTTAGGACTGCCAACAATAAGCCCCACGATTTTTTTGGAACACTCATGAATATTTTGTGCTCTCGTAAACTTCCACTGTTTAGGGAGTATGTTGTTGCATCTTTATTACCCGTGGGGCGCTTCTTTGAAACTCCTGATCCGCCGGTACCCTGAGTTGAGTTTGCTCGGGACGAGCAAAGTTTAAGCTTGGGGAGGTTGTTGGCGGTCGTTAAAACCGTGTTTTGACCGCCACCCTACCGGTAAATAAAAGCATAACACCAAGATTTTGTGCATAGTAGATAGGAATAATGCTACTCCACAAGTTTTGGTGAATATTTGGATGCAGGAGGAAATCCATTGCAAATGGGAGCAAAAGCCTACCGGCCGGCCCCATCATAGGCCGGCCGGCTTATGTTGGATCTCAACATGGTCCAGCAGCCCCAGGCATCTCCCAATGGGCTCAAACATCAAGGATAAAATGGCCAACAAATATTTCCCAGCCCGGAGTATCGACCACTGCGCAAGGCCCAACAAAAAGCCCATCAACCACTCAAAAAGGCGTCAAATCACCGAGCAAGACCGTGGACCTTAATGGTCACATCATGAGAGGCCAGCCCACAAAAATTCGAGGCATTCGGAGAGAAAAGCACGCCGGCCGGCCTAGGCCTAGGCCGGCCGGCCTACTGTTTTCTCCGAATCGACCCGTCTTTTTCCAGTCGGTTCCAGAGGCGGTTGCAAGCTAACTTGACGCCCACCGACCAAGTAAGAAGACGTCGGCAAGTGAGGAATATCCACAAGATTCTCCTAAGATGAAGGGACCTTCTCCACTCTCCCAAGGAAGCCTCACAATATAAATAGAGGACCTCCCCCTCACTTTCAACCTGCACCTCCACACTTGAGAAGAGAAGATCCAAAAGGGTCGTGCTCATCTCATGGAAGATCATTCCACTTGTGTAGTTTAGAGTAGGCTAGTTGGTCATGGGAGTTAGAGTAGAAGTGGGAGCTTCGCTCGGAGCTCAGGAGTTCTCTTCGGAGTTTGGTAAAGTTCTCGTGTATCTTTTCTTTTATACTTTCTTTAATATAATTATTTTCATATTTATTTTCTTATTTATTTATTTTAGTTTTCCTTTTAGTTACATTTATTTTTAAGTAATAATTATAGAGAAATTCTTGTGTTGGTTCCACGTCTGTGTATGGTAGGTCTATCTGCATAGGTTGTTTGCACCGCAAATGCTTACACAATCCACATAGATTTGTTATGCATGGTTGGCTTGCTCTTACGCGAAGAGTAAGTTATCTAGGATATTTGCTTGTATGGCTGTTGGCGGTTCTTATATGCGATAAAATTAAATTCATTAATTCCGCAAGCGCACGGATCACCATTGTAGCATTTCACCTTGGAGTATTCCAGGGTTATCGTATTTATATTTCCGCAGGGAAGTAGAGCAAAAGAAAGCTGAATAATAGCTATGCATTGGATAATTGGAGAAAGAAATAATGTATCAACTATACTTGAGACGGGGGTAAGATAGGCATGATAGATATGGGTGGCACACACATCCTCAAATCCAAGGTAATAAAATAAATCGTAGTATACATTTGGGAGAGCAACGAGATAGAGTTATGGCTACCTGTATGTTTATCTGTTATTTACTTTTCTAGCAGTCAAGTCTACAAAGATTATTTACTCTAGTTAGCTCATACACATACAAGTCATGTCGTTTCGGGGCACACACGTGCTAGGTTAACCGATGAAGCTAGTTCAAACCTAGGAACCGTATGCTATAATTAAGACCCTGCTGAGTCCAACCCGGACGTGGTGGATTACAGAGACCGGTGCAGCTGTCACATACACTCGCGGCTACCATCCTCCGTGGGGCTGGGTGCCAAACGTGCATAGGCCAAGTTCTAAGCGCCATGCTTACAACCCGCCTAGAGGATCTACTCTTGATCAACGGAGCAGTCCTATCTAAGAATGAACAAGCACAGATTTCACACGACGTCATCTCCGACGACGGCACTCTCTCGTACTCGCTATTCCAACAATCACGAATCCCACAACAAGACTTCTACGAGCACTTACTTAACGAATAAATAAACTAAATAGAAAAGAACTACTAAAAGAAATAAATAAAGATAAAACTAATTATATAATAAATAAAATAATATCTCAAAAGAGTAAGATACAAAGAACTATACCGAACTCCGAGAATACTCCGAAGCCCGAGAGGGCTCTCACTCTACTCTACTCTACTCTAACTCCCAAAGCTACTACTCAACTAAACTAATGAACACTTGGATGAAGTGTGATGGTGCCCATTGATTCGGAGGCCGAGGGGTCCAATTTATAGCTTGTGAAGGCGGTGGAAGCACCCTGGCCGACTTTGGAGAAGCGGTGGCGACAAAGTCGGCCGGCCGGCCTAGGGCGGTGGCCGGCCGCCGTCCCTTAGGTCGGTTGGCCACCGTCTTGCTCCTGGACGCTTCAGATCACTCCCCGAAGGCGGTCTGAAGGTCGGTTCCTTGCTGGGGTCGGCAGAATTGGATTGAGGCCAAGTAAAGGCCCAAATAGCCCACCTTCTAGAATGTCGATGGAATCCTGCCGAGCTGGGCTTGAATTGTACGTTGAAGATTATTTTCCAGCCCACTGGAGAAAGCCTGGGGCCTGTGGTCACCAGGTGGGGCCGGCCGGCCTAGGATGGGGCCGGCCGGCCAGGAATTTCCCTGACTGGGTCCACTTTTCTCCATTATTCACTCCTGCATCCAATATTCATCAAAACCTGTGGAGTAGTTTTATTCCTAACTACTATGCACAAAATCTTGGTGTATGTATTTATTTACCGGTAGAGAGGCGGTCAAAACATGGTTAACGACCGCCAACAACCTCCCCAAGCTAAACTTTGCTCGTCCCGAGCGAACTCAACTCAGGGTACCGGCGGATCAGGAGTTACAAAGAAGTGCCCCATGGGTAATAAAGATGCAACAACATACTCCCTAAACAGTGGTAAGTTTACGAGAGCACAAAATATTCATGAGTGTTGCAAAAATCGTGGGGCTTATATGTCACACCTTGTCATGCAGCATTGAAGACTAGAACGGCATTTTCGGACAAGTTAGCAGGTTTGCATCCAGAGTTTTTATGTGCTGCAAGCAGTGTTTTCCTAAACGGCCTGAACGGCCGTTTAAACACGTCGTCTAAACGCTAGGCGGGTGGCCACCGTCTATGCCGTTTAGGCCGTTTAAACCCTAAACCTTTTAATACCTGTTTAATCCGTTTAAACGCCCGTTTAAACAGCCGTTTAAACCCCATTAAACCCTAAACGATGGTCGACCGACTGTCTACCGTTTACCGTCTAGGAATCATTGGCTGCAAGGTGCAAAAATTCTCCTTCGTTTTGGGTGGCACTTCTCTTACCACTCCGATGTGAGTTCTATTCCTACAAGCTTCACTCATCCTACCTTCTACCAAATGAGGCTTTATATGTGGAGCTTGGTAAGGAATGCACAAATATCATGCATATATTGTAAAGCTAAAGAATGAGTCTCAATCAACATAGCAACTCCATTTATTTTTGGTCATAGGAAATGATGTGATGGAGGGGGAGAAAATGAACTCACACTTATGGAAGGGGGTTTTGAAAAAACATTGGTCCTTTATTTTGCTGAAGATGTTTATGATAAGAACCATATAGCCATTGACTTTTGTCATGCAACCATGGAGAGTTTTTTTTTTTTTGACTACTCCATGGTGCAAGGGGCCATAAATTTTGAATGGTTCAATGAAACATTTTGAAATATTCTTGAGCATTTTGGATGGACCAAAAGTTTTGCAAACTCTGAGAAAAATGTTTGGTTGATTTATCCATACATTCCCCTTTTTATTTGGTGGAGAGAAATTTTCGAAAACACACGCGAAGGAATTATGACCAAAATTAGGAGTGCTTAGTTTCAAGAGTACATCAAACCTTAACAAAACTCAATACATAAACAAATGGCTATGAGTGGGGCTGTTTCGAATATTATGATATGGCTCTGGTAGGTAAGTAAATCCTCACACTAAGAGAAGTGTGCCAAATAGAAGGGTTTTAGGTACTTGCAGCAATTCAAGAAAACATCTCTGGATGAAACCATACTAAGAAATTGCAACAAGTCCTAATCATGCCATATCATAATCCACAATGCTCAGACTTGGTGTAACAAATGCAACCCACGGAATAAGCAAGACTCATGATGTGATCATGCTTAAGTAAAAATAACACATATGTCAGGAGTAGAGGTTGCATCTATGCGACACATGGGAAGCTAATTTGTAACTCGATCATCATTTCCCTTAAGTGTAGCATAACACCAAGATTCTAGCATTTATTTGAATTGTACGTTGAAGATTATTTTCCAGCCCACTGGAGAAAGCCTGGGCCTGTGGTCACCAGGTGGGGGCCGGCCGGCCGGCCAGGGAATTTCCCTGACTGGGTCCACTTTTCTCCATTATTCACTCCTGCATCCAATATTCACCAAAACCTGTGGAGTAGTATTATTCCTAACTACTATGCACAAATCTTGGTGTTATGTATTTATTTACCGGTAGGTGGCGGTCAAAACATGGTTAAACGACCGCCAACAATGGCTCAAGGAACTATTCTAGACGTGAGTTTGCTCTACACACCCACGGAGGATGGTAGCCACGAGTACGTGTGACAGGCGTACCGTCTCTGTGTAATCCACCACGTCCGGGTGATGGTTTTAGTAGGGAGGTCAATAGCACGTAGTTCCCCAAGTAGTTGAACCTAATTCTCGGGTTGCACCTTGGCATGCGTGTGCCCCGATATGCAGGAACGAATCTATAATGAAAGCTTAAGTAGATATTTGTAACCCCTAGGCAGATATCCTTCTTCTCGTTGTCCTCCCAGTTGACTAGTTCTATCTCTTTATCTTCATATGGAATTCTTGCGTGTGTTTGGTTGCCACCCATCATATATGTATCCCTGCTCTGGTCTAGTTTGCAAGTTATAAATAATAGATGTTTCCTTGTTAATTCATGATATTCTTAGCCCTGCTTCCCTGAGGAAAATATAAATACGATAACCTTGGAATACTCCCGGGTGAAATGCTACAATGGTGTTCCGTGCGCTTGCGGAAATTGAATTAAATCTTTTTGCGTAAAATGCCAACAATGGCGCAGCGATTCGCGGCCACGGCGCGGTTACGGGGAAAAAGGGTTGGGGTGTAGGTTGGAGAGTTTCTCGCGCAGCTGCCAGAGTAGTAGCTCACGCGGGGACGCTTTGTGGAGACCGCTCGAGCGGTCTCCATATCACCCGATTTTCTACCGAAGACTCGTCATTAAGCATAGCAAACTCTACCAAGTGGTTGTACGTATCCGAACCAATCCATAGGTAAACATAAGGCAAATGCATCTACAGCATCATACAACCCCTAAAACATAATGCACATTTCATGACTCGAATACGTGCGACAAAAAGGAAAAACTTGTAAACATAGGAGTGCACCGGGGCTTGACTTGGGCCTGGAGGTCAGCACACTCAAGATTGTTAGTGTCAGCACTGAGATCCGCAGCTACGATCTCGACGTTCTCTGTCCCGGCGTCGTTCCCTAATTGATGATATGTAAATTAAGGATTAGGTGCATGAAGATACAAATCTTCATTCAGTGAATGAGTATAATGACATGATGGCGATTATGCTGAGATTCTCAAAAACAACATAAAATGATTTGAGGTACTTTCGTCCAAAGTATTTTCGCAAGAAAGTTACAATTTACTTAGGATTTAAGATTGACGCAAGGAATTTATTTCGAAACTTACTTTAACAGGTTCTAGAAGGAATAAAATTTTTCAGGGACAACACTACTTTGAACAGTAACATATCTAAAAATTGGCTCAAATCCATGCAAGAATAAAATACTAAAAATAGAACACAGAAAAGCTTAAAAAATGCAATTACTGCTAAAATATGCAGAATTTAATTATGCTACTTGGTGAACAGTCCAAAAATGTCATGAGATGCATGCACAACAAAAGTCATAATATTTGGATGAACATAATTGCCTATAAAAATCTATAAATATTTTTCGTTCTATGAAATTTTTACAAATATTTATTGTGAAACATAGTGATGTTGTCCAGACAATGGATAGATCTATTCACAGGGATTCTAACAAAACATTTTACATTTTTTTGAGCTGTATTTCAATTTCTATTGATTTTACAATTTCTGCTAAATTTAGAGAAAAAGATAAAGGAAAAAGGTCCGGCACTATAGCAGTGCCAGTGTGCAAGGCACGCACAGCGCGTGACGGTGCGGCGGCGCATTCCAGCTAAACGGCGGTGAGCTAGCTGATGATGAGGGGAGCATCGTGATCAGCAAGAGAGGGCGGTCACGGAACCCTAGCATGAACTCGAGCATGATGATCGGAGCATGGTCGGCGTCGAGCGGCGGCGACGGCGTCCATGGCGGACGGCGTTCCGGCCAAAAGAGAGGGAGGGAGTAGGAGATAGCGTGCGCATGATGTTCACCTTGTCGGCACGGACCTCAGGGTCGATGATTTCGATGAGGAGAAGGCCGGGAGGGTGGAGTTCGTCAAAGAGGCGGCGCTGCTCGACAGATGACGGTGGGGAAAAGTGCGATCCGGCGATTGTAGCTATCGAGGGGGGAATAGTCAGGGAGATGAGAAAGGTTGTTGTGGAGCTTCAAACGTGATTAATTGAAGTACGACTCACGCTGGCCGGGGAATTTGATGGCGAGGTGGCTCGGTTCACCCGCCAACCATGGTCAAGATGGCGCAGCGATTCGTGGCCATGGCGCGGTTACGGGAAAAAAGGGTTGGGGTGTAGGTTGGAGAGTTTCTCGCGCAGCTGCCAGAGTAGTAGCTCACGCGGGGACGCTTTGTGGCGACTGCTTGCTAGCTTGGCGGCAATGGCGAACGGGCCTTGCGCGAGAAGGGGAAGAAAGGAAGACGGCGATGCCGCTCGGCCAGTGAGGGGGGGGATGGATAGGGACGAGTTGGCGTGGGAACGGAGCCGTACTTGATGGCACACGCGCGAGCTGCTCAGCTCCTGCTCGACAGCGGCGCGGAGCAGAGGGGCAGCGAGAGAGAGAGAGCAGAGAGAAGGGGCTGACAAGCGGGCCCCACCAATTTCCTTCGATTTTTCAAATCAATCCAAACATGGGGTTTTGAATCAATCCAAACACAAGATTCCAAAGTTTGGAAAAATCTGGAAAATTAGGGACTTAGAGGCCAACCCAACAGGACCATTTTTCCTTATTGGAAGTTTTCAAAATTCGGAACAGAACTTGAATTAAAATTCTGTTGATGCAGAAATTATTTGAGTTCTCCTTGAATTATTTAAATTGCTTCCGATTTTTATAAAATTCTGAAAAAATTTCCAAAATTCTGTCTTGGCACATGGAACTAGATAAAATATATTTTAGGCCCACTTTTGTGCAAAATTTGGTCGTTTAGTTGCTTCATTTTGACTATGTTTGAATGATTTGCTTGGATCGAAATTTTCAAACATAATCACTTGAATTTGGGATGGTTTTGCACTAAACACGACATTAGCAGTGTGCTTAGGGTAGGGTTGTTACATTTATCTTCATCGTTGTTTAGTTATCTCTATGTTTCCGCTGCAGAATGGTGCAGCTATTTAAACTGAACTCTAATGTAAACTTAAATGCTAAGACATTTTGGTTTTTTTTTTTAAAGACTCCATTGTATCTATTTTATGTATGCGTAGATGTGAACTATCTATGCTTGCATCATCGAGTCTTAGGGGGTACGATCTTGTGTTGGAACGGATAATTCGGGTTCTCCGATGACAACCCGACAAACTACCGGACTTAGTTGTTTCATGTGCTGAGAGTGCCTGACAAGCTAGAAGGATGGTAAGGCACACTTGAGCTAGATTAAGTTGATCTGTTCTGCCTCAAACCGGTTAGGAACATCTGGTCACCGTGATTTCTTTTTCAATTTTTAATTCCCCGGGCCTAGATTAATTTTTTATTTTGTCTCTCACGACGTAAGTGAACTACCATAAAGCATTTCTTTTTATTGTTTACTCATATGCCGCTAATAACTTTCCCTTTATCCCAACCTTGCTTTAGCGAAAGCAAAATATTCTTGCAAAGGTTGGTCTATATATATGAGCTCACTATATATATCCAGAGCAGAAACGTCCCATGCTTTGCAAGAGAAACAATCCCCTGAAATAAACTCAATGATGATCTAATTAACAAAAAGATACTGGTTGGAGTTTTCTCCATGAGTGGAGAATCTAAAGGTACCGGCTATCCTCTAGTTTGGCAACTGCATTGAAGGCAAATTTATATTGTTTTCAATCTATAATTTTTTTTTCTAATTGGCATGAAATGATCAATGCACAATAGAACATATAGGGTCACAATGGCCCATTACATCTTGGGATGTAAGCCAGGACACTTTCATTTGCGTGATAAAATATATTTCCATTTATATGTACATCTTGGGATGTAAGTCAGGACACTTTCATTTGGGTGATGAAATCTTCATTTACGTGTTAAACGAAAAAAATAGAAGTCTCAAGGCCTGGACATAAACCTAGGGCCCTCACTACTTTACTTTGGTTTAGTTTCTTACGGTACAAATGAAACATTAGGAGTGTCATTTGCGTGCAATGGAGGAATAAATCGAGATAAGGACGAATGAGTCGGCAGCGGGATGCGGCAGGAAAGGAAACCAGGGACGACGGGAGCGGTTGCAGCGCGTGCGGTAGGCCCTGTTCACTGTGTATGTTTACTATTCATCCCTAACTGTGCGTGCAGCTGTCAGTTTATCCAAACCGGCTATGAACAGCCGGTCACCGTGATTTCTTTTTCTGTTTTTAATTCCCCTACTAAAAGTCAAGGGTCTAGCTTAATTTTGTATTTTATCTGTAAACACGTAAGTGAACCACCGTAAAGGATTCTTTTTTTATTCCTTACCCCTGTGCCGCTAATAACTTTCCCTTTATCCTTACCTTGCCTTAGCAAAAGTTATTCATGCAGTAGGTTGTTCCATACGAATGAGATCACTATATATATATATATATATATGCAAAATTGGCTGTAGCACACTGATAAACTGTAGCTTTGCCCACAACACACTGACAAAATCAAACTCGTCTGTGACACACTACAATTTGGTGTTTATTGTTTGTGACACACGGCATCCATTAAAATACTATTTCCAACTGAAATAGCTGAGAGAATATTTTGTAAATGACAACGGTGCCCTTGATTGTTCATCTTCTTCACTTGGTCAATGTCGGAATTTTTTTATAATTTAAATATTTTTTAATAATATTTTAAAATAGACTGCCGGGACTTTTATGTCCAAGATCTAGATGCTTTGGTCGCGCCAATTAAAATGGAGCGACTAGAAACAGAGTCGCGGGTCATTGACTGGCGCGACGAAATGCCACGTCGGAGTTGAAATCCATGTCGGCAGGGCAACCCTTGGTTGCGCCCATCGGACCGGCGCGGCAGAGGCCGAGGCGTGCCGGTCCGATGGGCGCGACTGTCCGATGGGCGCGACTCATGATGGGTCTCGGCTGACAATTTGGCGCGACCCAGGGTGAAAGTGATAACCCCGGACGAACGAGGAGTGGCTCATTCTGCTTTCTTCCCCTCCTGCGAGCTGTTGTTCTTGAGCCTCTCTCCCCTTCGTCGTCGCCCCTTCATCTCCCCCTCAAATCCGGACGCCGTAGACAATCATTCGGGCTCAAATCATGGGACTATCATCCCCCTAGGTATCTCCTTCATCCTATCCAATTACTTTGTCTTGTGATTGAATTTTCGTGCTTCATTGGATAGGTTGGTTTTAGTACTTTGAATTGTGCACTGTAGTAGGTATTTCCTAGTAGTTTGATTTCGTTGTTGCGAGTAGTGAATGATTAGGTGGTACTTATCGATTGAAGGAACATGTAGTAGGAAGAGAAGGATATTTAATTTGTGTTTCATGTTCCTTTGTTTAGAATGGATTTGAGCGTCATTAGAGAATATGAAGTGCATTCATGTTGTAGTATTCATGTTTTTTTTTTTCATGCAGAGATGACGTACCCTCGTGATAAGTATGGATGTCGAGTACATGTACAATATCCTCATGTCAACTCGGTGGATGGCCCCGTTCCTCCAGCCCTACCCGTGCCCAATTGCGAATGTGGTGAGCCAGAATCTAGGCATCAGTTGACGGCTGCTCGTGCGTTCTAGCATTGCTGAAGTCGGGAAGTAAAAGTGGTTGATGAATTGTCATTTGGCAATGTATTTATTTTGTAACCATGATAGTGACGGCTTTGTCAATTTGTTTGCACTGTTTCTTCTTCCAATGGATTGATGGACAGGAAAAGTATGATCCACTGATCCTTTTAATTATTTCCTTACAACGAAGAATCGTTTCGCTATGAGGAGTTCAAACGTTGGATGCCGCCGCCTCCGAACCCACAGCCCTGATGAGTGAGGATGAGAAGGTAGAAGCTGCAAGTAGTCGGATGCGGAATCCCCCGCTGTGTCATTGTGAGTACCGGGCTGAGCTTGAGACACCCTCTGTCGGGTTGGATTACACCCCGTTCTTCCGTTGCGCCTTGGTGGGAAGTGCAAGAGACTTGTAATTGACTTGTAATCGACGCCGCAAGCAAGCAGGAGCAGCACGAAGCCCGCACCCGAAACGCCCAACAAGCAAGAGCAGCTCGCGCGTGTGGCAAGTAGCCGCACAAGCAGCAGCACGGCACTCAACCCGGCACGCAAGCAGGAGCAGCACACGTGAGTGCGGCAAGGCAAGCAGCAGCACGTCATGCAAGAAGAAGCAGCACCACGTGAACACGCGGCACCCTGCCCTCCCAAATCCGAGCGCAAGGGGTCCGAATCGACAGATATTCGAAGCTCCTCGTCTCTCTCCCCGACTCCAGCGCTCCCTCTCCGGCGAGCTCTACCCACCGACGAGCCCTCCCGTTCCCCAGTGCCGACGACCCCTTCCGCTCTTGGGCAACCGCGTTGACGTGCCCTCCCACCGAGCTCTCCCGTCCTCCCATCATCACAAGCTCCAAGGTGATGCGTCTAAGATCCATGGCGGCCGCCAACTAGGACGAGCTCAGCTCTGATGCGGGTCTGGGTCGTTTTGCAATTCGATTTGTTAGAGTATGCAGTCAAACGGCAGTTTTATTTTATCCCATCCGATTTCCATCTCAACAATAAATTCTTTTACATATTTACTTTGTTACAAGCACTTGAAATCTTGCTTTCTTTCAAGCACTTTGTGGAGCGTCCGATCTGCGTCAACATTCGTGCTCATGATTAAAGCCACCAGGTGTTAACGGGCCCCCATCTGTTAACTACTCCACCCGTTAGTTCCTTTGTTTTCCGTTTCCCACATTTCATTTCGGATGTCACAGAGAGAGGCAGAGGGTTCGACAGAGAGGGAGGCGGTGACAGGATCGAGAGCGGTCGGGCGGCGGCGTGGTCAGGCGGCTGAGGGATCGAGAGCGATCGGGCGGCGACGACCTCTCGCCGGCGCAGTTGAAGGTAGTACCTGCCGAGTTTCCACGGCGGCGGTTCGTTGACGCCGTTTTTGGGCGGCGTCGATTTGTCGCAATTCGTTCGTCGGCGGCGATCCGGATGCGATTTCGGTGGTGCGTGGTTTGTTGGTTGTTCGCAGGTGTCTCTCAATCCCCCGCTTGTTCAGGATCCAAGCTCCTCACTGAGTTCCCATTTTGTTGTTTTGTGGAGTTTGATTTCTCGGTTTGTTCGACAGACTTGTGGCGACGACTTCCTGGTGATTTGACGTTGCTCGGTGTTCTTCTTCGACGTGGTTTGTTTCTGAAGCGCAGCTATGATGAGTGAGTGTTGCTTCCTGTGCTACTAAGCTCATATATCTGGTTTACAGTACCTAGGGTTAGGGTTAGGTTCATTACAATTGTTGAATTGAAATGCCATTATGCCTGAAATTGATTTCAGTTGGATTAGAGTGTTGTTTGGTTGAATCGAAAATACCTAGGATTATGGACAGGTTGAATGTAGGCTAGCGTGAGTTGGGTCTTAGCAAAATGTAAATTTCTGCTATTGTGAGTTAATAGACTGATAGCTTTAATTATACATACCTCTCGAGACTAATTTTGTTGCTCCATTAACATTACCTTCAATCAGTGATCAGAGTTATCATAGCCCCTTTCTTTGATATATCCGATTTTTTACATCAGCTGGCTATGTGTTTTGTATGAAATGGACTCTGAATGAAATTTCTCTTGTGTCGATGTTATTGTTGCATCCATAAATCATGCAGCTCAAACAGTATGAATAGTCTCTATGATCTCTAGCTTTTTAAAAAAAATTAATTGTCTTGGTTGTCTATTTTGTGTCTGTGTTATATGTGGGTTATAATTCTTATATACATGCAATTGCATTTATGATATTCTTTAATTACACATGTATTTTACAAGTAATTTTGAAGCCCAGAATCTGCAATTATATAAATATGATTTTAAATAAGACAATTTAAGGAAAACATAGATTATAAGTCAGTTATACTCTGTTTTAGGTGACTGAATTTGTTTTTTTTGTTTCGGTTGACTTCTCCTTCATCTGGTCATTCAATGTCCCATGTGATTTCCGTGGTCCTTATTCATTAGAGAATATCAGGTACACTTTTTGTTGATGGATCAAGTTGGTAATGCGTTTATCTTATCTAGTATTTTGGACCCCTCATTTTCTGGCTCGCCTGAGATAGTGCTTTTGTCTTCTCACTCGAGAGACAGAGAGAGTGATTCCACCGAGGATTAGGGGCACTGCAGCGATTGCCGGTGGTGGAGCTTCTGCGGTAATCCATTCTCAAAGGTGAGCTTGTTTTTATGCTTGTCTTTGTGCTCCTTTCTCCTTCTTCATCATATTATGAACTGAGATTCTCGATCCCCTTCCTCATGTTCTTCTATACCATGGAGCAGGGGTGATTCATGGACATTGTCGCCGGTAAGCTTTGTTTCCATTAAGTACTGGGTAAACCTCATTGGATATTGCTCCTGCCCATCGAACTGTCCATTTATATATTCTTTTTTGTTTGGCCTATATTCAGTCTGATTTCTAGCGTTTTGGTTCAGCCTGCCCCACTGTTCAGTTGTGTGTGTTTCAGGATTCATTCGTTGCGGCACAACATTAGCTCCAGGATTTTAACACGGAAGAAAATTCAGGTTTGCCTGCTCATGTGAAGCAGCAAGAACTGTCACATATCCTGTGTAAATTAGTCATGTTCTTTATTGTCTAAAAATCATAGTGCAAGTTGTTTCTTTTGGCTGCATCAGGCCACCTCTTATCCATATGTGTTACAGGCCGCATGCTGATTAGAACTTATGCTCTACTCCTCATATGGAAAAAAATGTTTGTCTGACCAATTCTGTAGATTAATTCTTAGTTGCTTTGTTTCAGTCTTGTCACCTACGAGTGAATCCCCTTTTCTAATTGCTTTGTTATAGCAATATTATTTAATCATCTTGTGTTTTGTCGCATGTAAAATTAAGCGAACTCATGGTTCTTTTTCTTCTACTAGTATAGACTTGCTTAATTCATCACAGTGATAGATGACCATTGCTAGTTCTGTGACCTGATCGCTTTCATGTAAATATTCTGTCAAAGCAAGAAGTTAGTTTATTGGACCATGGACCTAGAGTCTGTTAGCTTCGTGAACCCCTTAGTACAAGCTCTTTTAAATAGATGAACAACAGTTTGTTAACTATATCACCTAGCCTTTTACTTTGTTTTGTTTGGCGGTCCCTACACTAGCTCACTTGCTTTATATCATGCATCTCTGGTAATTTAATTATAGTCAATCAACTAATCCTTCTGCATATAATTTGTTCTAGCTAGAGTGGTCTTTTCATTGTGAGTCCTTTTTCCCTATTATCTGCTGTTTTGTACTTCTGCGTCTTTCGAGCTTTGATTCCTAGGGTCAGTAGTTTATTCATAACTACGTGATCTTGGCCAAGTGACAAAAGTGGCGCATCGATTCTTGTTTTTCTCCAAAAAAAAATATATGAACCATTTCTCTTTGACCTATTTCCAGAACCATCATGATTTATTTATGTTCCTGTTATCTAAAAACCCTCCACACAATTTTTGAATAGTTCATATTCTTTTTTTATGAATAATGGTGGAAGAAGCTCTATACTACAATCCTATAGGTTCAATTAATTCAACCAAATTTGTTCATCATGTGTTGTGTTGTTCTTTCATTTTTTTTTACGTGAAGTTGTTCTATTATTTATTTTAAATTATGTTTCAAGTCATTTCGTATAGGGTCTTTAGTTGCTTCACGATTACCTGTATAGAAATCTGGATGTTTCAAGTATACGTTTACACCTATACTTGAATGCTAGTTATAAATCTTTCTTGTTCTACGTAAATTCAACGCATTAGCTGGTTCACCATGACCCCCATATAATTTCTGTTAATTTATTTGATGTGCATGGACCAAATGGTATATAATTTTGTGACTGCTCTTATTATCTACCACAATTGCACATGTATTTTCTAGTAATTTTGATTTATGAAATGCGAAACTGTATTTTTGGGTATATGATAACTATTTATGTTTTGTTGGTGCAGTTTCAGTGTTTTTCCCATTTCATGCACCTAATGCTATACCTTAATATATAATTTTGTACTTGCACTTATTATGTACCAAATTTACTCATGTATTCACTAGTAATTTTAATTTTTGAAAGGTGCAATTGTCCTTAATTTTTTCTGACATGAACACCTGCCTTGTTACCTAATTGATTTCCGTGTGTTTTGAAATGTCACCCCTGTTGTAGCCACAAACTATTTTTACAGTTGTATAACAGCTGAGCCGCAACTTCAGAAACTGCTGCATTATGTGGATCAACATTGAGAAATCGACACCTGTAAGGTTGTATATTCTGTATTTACTTACTTTCAGTCGATGCTATTTTCATTTGCTGGCATTTGTTGCAAAAAAGAAGTGCTACTTCCTCCTCCTTTCATATTATAATCTGTTTGATTGTTTCCTTGATTTATAAAATGATCAGTACTTGTTCATGTGTCTTGTGTCAATACTATAAACCAACTAATTGCTGAATGCTTTTAATGTCTATTGCTAATTGATAAATACTTCAGAAACTCAGCTATGAGGTTTCTGTGTACCACTGACCTCCATTCCTCTCTGACCATAGGACCTTAGATCTTTGTGATGTGTTTGGTTTACATATCATGGAGGATATCCCTTATATGATAAAACTCATTTTTAGGATATTGCAAATCTTGCAACACTATAAGCTGATCTCCTAGCAGAATTTCTTAAGAATTGCTTTGTGTACCACTGACCTCATTTCTTTCTGACCATTTATTTGTGTGTGTGAATGGCACTGCAAATTGCTGTCATTTTTTTTTTGGCTATGCTGCAATATATGTTATCTTGTCATTCTACCTGTAATTATTCAATTGTATCCTGGTTCCACCAAGTGATTAGCATTTTGTCATTAGGAGCTGCCAGATTCCACCAGGCCATCTGCACAATTTATCAGATTATTGCAATGGAAAATTATTGCAATTGCAACATATGTTTAGCGCAATTCAGAAAATTGTTTTGTTGCTTTGTGTTGGATTCACTTGGATCTTACACTCTTGTATTGTAATTTGTAAGAAATTATATAATTTGTGATTTTCATTAATACTATTTGTATATGTATTGATCAGGAAAAATTTGTTATTTGTATGTTGTTTCATTTTTTTTTTCCTTGGATAATAGCTGTATCTTCATTGTGATTTTTCCTGTTCATAGAGTCATGCACAGAAATGAGTCTCTTGATGCATCCGTTGGTGTTATACCGAGTTAGACGCCATTCACAGCAGAAACAAAATAACGGGCTCATTTTGCGGACCCGTTTAGAACTAAAAAATGTTGGGTTTGTTTCTCGGACCTGTTAGCGGCGGAAGTGGTTTGTTTGCAGGCCGACAACAAAAACACATACAGATACAACTAGGAACAACCACAACCATCGGATGAACAATTGACGGCTGTGGATGGTGCTTGAAATACCCCCAGATTTCAAGCACTTGAAAATTAGCAAAGCCCGTTGTTTTACCAAACAAGAATATCGAATTGGTACCCATTTCTATTTCCTTTTGGATTCGGATTTGAGACCCAATTCAGTTCAGTTTTTCCATTAAATTTGGAGAACTAAACCGACACATGTAATTTGGGGAAGAAGGGCAGAACAGTCATTGCTCTCATCTCAATGGTATTTTAATGGCCGCGGTGTGTCTCAGACAATAACCACCAAATCGTAGTGTGTCTCAGACGAATTCGATTTTGTCAGTGTGTTGTGGGCGAAACCACAAATTGTCAGTGGGCTCCAGACAATTTTGCCATATATATAGCATGACCATCAAGAAACGTCCGATGCTTTGCAAGAAAAACAATCCCCTGAAATCAACTCAGCGATGATCTGATTAACAAAAAGATACGGGTTGGAGTTTTCTCCATGATTGGGAAATCTAAAGGTACCTGTTCTAGTTCTGCAACGGCATTTGAAGGCAAATTTATATGTTTTCAATCTATAATTTTTTTCCCTAATTGGCATAAGATGATCCATGCACAATAGTACATATGGAGTGACAATGGCTAATTACATGTTTGGATGTAAGCCAAGACTCTTTTATTTGCGTGATAAAATAGATTTCTATTTATATGTACATGGATAGGACACTTCCATTTGGGTGATGAAATAGATTTCATTTACGCGTTAAACGAAAAACATAAAAGTCCAAGGCCTGGACCTGTTTGCCCGGGCCCTCCCTACTTTACTTTGGTTCAGTTTCTTACGGTACGAATGGAACATTAGGAGTGTCATTTGCGTGCAGTGGAGGAATAAATCATGATAAGGACGATTGAATCGGTAGCGGGATGCGGCAGGAAAGGAAACGGGGAGGACGGGAGAGGTTGCAGCGGGTGCGGGCAGGGCTGTTCACTGTATACATTTACTATTCATCGCTAAGTGTGCGCGCAGCTGCCAGTTTATCCAAACCAGCTATGTACAGCCGGTCACCGTGATTTCTTTTTCTATTTTTAATTCCCCTACTAAAAACCTGGGTCTAGATTAATTTTGTATTTTATCTGTTAAGACATAAGTGAACCACCGTAAAGGATTCCTTTTTTATTCCTTACCCATATGCCGCTAATAACTTTCCCTTTATCCTTACCTTGCTTTAGCGAAAGTAAAGGATTCCATTTTTATTCCTTACCCATATGCTGCAGGTTGGTCTATACACATGAGCTCACTATATATATCCAGTGCTACCGTCAAGAAAGGTCCGATGGTTTGCAAGAAAAACAATCCCCTGAAATCAACTCAGCGATGATCTGTTAACAAAAAGATACTGGTTGGAGTTTTCTCCATCATTGGGGAATCTAAAGGTACCCGGCTATCCTCTAGTTCTGCAACTGCATTTGAAGGCAAATTTATATGTTTTTCAATCTATAATATTTTTTCTAATTAGCATGAGATGATCAGTGTACAATAGTACATATGGAGTCACAATGGCCAATTACATCTTGGGATGTAAGCCAGGATTTTTTTCATTTGGTACAGACCGTTTTTCCTTTCCGTCATTGAGCAATTAATGTACGCAGAAGCGCGAACTGAATAATTTGATTGATTGAATACCATCATACATTTATTATCCGCGACATAACAGCCGCGGCCAAGCAGCGGTGCAGTAGCTAGCGAGAGAAGGTAACATCGGCATGGTCTCAGGCTTTGCGTTGGCTTACGCGAAATTAACGAAGCGGGACTTAGAGCATCTCCAAAAGAGCCCCAAAACCACTCCTAAATCAAGATAATAGGATTCAATCAAAAAAACTATCTCCAACAGCATCCCAAAACTACTCCTAATTTTTTCATACCCCCTAAACTCCCCTCATTTGTAGCTACAAATAGGGGAAGAATTGGGATCCCTATTCCTTCTTTTTTCACGAGAATTAATGATTTTGTGGCCCCAAATGCTGATGTGGCCCAATCAAAAGTGCTTTGATCGACTTCTAGGGAGGAACTGTTGGAGGAGGAAACAAAAATTGTCCCGTAAAATTTTTTGGTTAGCCTCAAAAAAAGATTTATGGGCTAATTTTTTGGTAATCTCTTGGAGATGCTCTTATTCCCATGACGCATGAATGCAAAGCTAACGTCGACGCCTGCCACGACTTAAGAAATGTTTTTGGAAAACTCTAAAAAGAAATGTTTTTGGTCTATACATCCAGGTACCTAGGATTGTTGGTCTCTCCGTGACCAGCCAGGATGGGGTTCAATCCGCCGGTGCCGCAGCAGGACAGCAACTGGGAGATCCGTGTCACTGTCCTCCTCAGCCTTTTGTTCCAGGTTATCTTCACCTTCTTTTTTTTCTGAGTATACATCAAACACAAGGAAGAAGGCCCGTGCTATTTGCGTGGCTAGCGTTATTTTCTCTCTCCCAATTAACATGAAAAAATTTTAAGCAAAAATCATGACTCAGTGATGCATAGTCAACTAATCTACGTGCCGTGCACATTCAAATTAACTATATAAATATTTGATCCTCGTGTCCAGATTATGTAAAAGTATTTTTAGTCTCAAAAGCAAATACATATCTAGCCTCCTTTTGTGCGTAAATGAATATGATATGATTGCTAAAATGTCTTCCTTATCGTTCATGAGGTGTGGAGTATTCTCTAACTGTATTTGCTATGGCCCCCCTTCTCACCAACCGGTGAGGAGGAAGGGAGGCGGCAGTGCTGCGGCGGCGGTGCCGGCTAGGGCAGCGGGTGCAGGAAAAGGGAGGCACGGGGGGGGGGGGGGGGGGGGGGGGGGGGGGGGGGGGGGGATGCTGGGGAAACAATTCATTTCTTTTCTTGATTTAACCAAGTTACACCCCTTTGATTATGTAAGGGGGATGACTTGACGCCTACTCCAGCTCTAGATAGAATCTAAATCGACACAATCTCCTCTTTCCTAATCTAACTTTCCAACCTGAGCTACTCTTTATTTCCTAAACGGAAAATTGGTCTGAATGTTAGCCACTTTGGAAAGGTGTGGGTGCCCCCCACACCTGGCCGGCCACTTGCCGGTGTGACTGGGAAGGCGGCGGCACAAGCCTACAGGCTGCAGCAGCAGCATTGGGCTCATCGTCGTTCTGGCCCATGACATCATCTTCCCCTCCAATGCATCCTCGTGTTGGGGCGCCATTTAGTTTGGCCTGAACATCAGTGACTTCAAAGCCGAAGTAGCGCGAATGACAACGATTGCTGAGGATGAGGGCATCAAAGAGGCTGCACCTTGTGCCATCCATGTGCAGCAGAAAGTAGTAGGCGAGATGCCCCTAAGAAGCCCACAATGTGGAAGATGTGCGACAAAGGGTGGGGAACGCATCTGCGTACTGCCGGCATCCCTGGCACATCGAGAAGATCCTGCAGGACCCCCCATGTGCATGGAGAATGGCTCAGCTTCAAACATGGTCCTGGAAACATGATGTGCGCCAACTCCTCCGTGGGAAGAAGGAACCCATCAATGGTAACCAAGAATGCATCGCAAGTAGTAGGGCGCGATGCCGTAGAGGAAGTGGTACTCTGAAGTAGCCATAGACAATGGAGCAACATCTGAAGGGGGAGGAAACCAGTTATATATTGTCCTTCAACTCAAATTAGCCGTTGCCAAAAAGCAGTCTGTATCATACGGTGACTATACCGCCACATCATACGATGACTCTGTTTTCTCCTGTCCAGAAACTTCTCCTTCGCTGGGATCATCACTGTGGTCACCATATCATATGGTGATTCCTTTTGTCCTCTGCCAGGAACTCCTCTGTCTCTGGTCTTCATCAGTTCCTACCATATCATACGGTGGCACATTCACCGTATCATACAGTGACCTCTTCTCTTCTGTCCGGGCCCTCTATACTTCTATCTTGATCTTCCTGACCTCACCGCATCACACAGTGACTCCCACCGTATTATACGGTCACTCCTTGATCACCTTTACCAGAAGCTGCCTTCTCTGTCTGGAAACTCCACAGTCACTTATCATACGGTGACTAGCACCGCATCGTACGGTTACTTTACTTGAAGTTGATCTTGGTCATCTCCTCGGTCCTTGACTCCAACTTTACCATTCTTGGTTCCTCCACTTCTTTTCTTCCAGTCTTAGTGTCTGAGAGACTCACTATGCATCTAAAGATCTCTATTATAGTGTGTACTAAGAAAACTAACTCAAACCCTCTTGATAGTCTAGTTTTTTCCTATGGACTCAAGTCTACATCTAACCAAGCCAACACTTGCTTGGAACTAGTATATCTTTAGCCTTGATCTATCTTCTTCAACCGTGACCCCATCAAATCCATCTCCCGAGTTGACGAAGGCAACCAATCATCTTTAGCTTTAAGTGTAAGGTTTGGTTGTCATCAAACATTCTCCCATGTGACCTAAGAAATAAGGGGTCACCAAACATGTTAGTCACATGCATGGTTCTCATAAAATCATCAAAACATTCATACCTTGGGGTTTCCATACTCCAATGGCCATGAAGCTTACAACCGCCTCTTCAGCATAGACACCAGCAGCAACACCCGGGACTAAATCTGGCCATCCAACTTGACGTCATGGTACATGTAGTAAAAATCTCCAACATGGAGGACTTCAGCATGTTCTCTTCCCCATGTGGTAGTAGAACCTCCCAGAGCTCCAATTCCCCCTGTGGTCCTTGTATGCTCTCGGGGCACCATAACCATCCAGTGCGTCGAAGAAGACACCACCGCCAAGGAGCCGAGGAACTACTTGCCGGCCACATCGAAGAAACTCTTCACGTCGTGCGTGTCGTAGGAGAGCACCCTTCGAGCAAGTAGGCCCACTTAAAGTTGCTGAGCTGGATGAGGGCATTAATGGTGAGTTGCTGGATCTTCAGACCAAAGATGTCCAGTACGTCCACAATGAATCAGGATCATGGCATCTGGATTTCAAAGAACTTACTATATGGGATGATGGATCCTGCTCTTGAGGAGGGGGCTGTCTCATATGGCTCTGGAGCCTCAGCCTTCTTCTTCTTCAACTAGCTCTGATCGGCGATGGTGTTGTGCATCAGGTGCATGATGGAACTCTCACCCAGGAACATGCCCGCCCGAACATTATCGTTGATCTGCACCTTCCTGAATGAGGCGACCTTCTTCCCCTTTTGCACCATCTCTACTCTAACCACAGTCGTCACTCAGAAGAAAACCTTCAGAAGAAAACTTCAGCCAAGGAGAAATGTCAGAGGAAATTGATAGTGAGAGCACTAGGGCATAGCAAGAGTGCTATGGCAACTGATCATGGTGAAAGTGACCCTGGGAGTCACAGTTAAGATTTTATATAGGATAGCGCCCGAACCTCCCAGCCATTGATCTTGGCACTCGCACAGATGACATGTGTCCCACAAAATGCGCCAGTAGCGCCGCCTCAATGCATCACATCACAGTAAAAGCGTGATGATGATCATCCCAACCATTGATCAACACACCCTTAAACACCATTGACAAATACGTGGCCGTCCACAAAACAAGTCACTGTCCAGAAGGACAACATCGATGATAACATCGTCGATAGGAAACAAGCTCTGGAACAATGACGTTGATGATAACACCATTGGTAGGAAACAACATCTGGAACAACAACTTCAACGACAGCACCATCGGCATGGTGAGCCTATGACATCGATGATAATGCCATTGGCAAGAAACAACCTCCAAAATGACAACATTGACAACACCGTCGGCAAGAAAAAAGCAACCTCCAGAGCAATGATGGTTGTGACAACATTGCCGGCAAGCACATAACCGCTGGAGAACATCGTCGATCATACCACCATTGATCGGCTAAGACAAGCTCTGTATTAACATTGGAACCATGACCATGAAAGAGGCAAAAACTTAGTAGTAGGATCAACAAGGACCAAGCCAGAACTCTATGTTGGAACATCTTGAACCTCTCCTGGCCAGACCTTTGGAAGAACCAAAAGAGGGGATGATGGAGTGGACCACTAGAAGAATTCATAGTTTCAGTCCTACTGAAGGCAGATCTCGATTGTGTGGGTCTAGCTGTTGATGGAGGCCCACTCTAGCCCTACTCGGTTCAGAAAGGCTTGTCCTAGAGGTAAGGCCCAACCAGGAAATTGGAAATAGAGAAAAGATAAAAGCCCAAGGCCCATTAGGGTTAGGAAGAGCTAGACTCCTTGCAATAGATAAGACCCCCTTACCCCTAAGATGTGATGAGTTAGCAGGGGTAATATGATATATGTAATAAGTGGTAAGTGGTTGGCATGAAGCTACAAATACCACCCGATACCCCTCATCAAGACGAGCTATAAATACACAAGTTCTGAATCTATTGGGCCACTCCCGGGACATACTCCTGGGGTACCTTCTGGAACTTTCTTCACACTCTCTCTGGTACCTTCCCTAGTCCTTCCCGGGAGTCCTTCACTTGAGGTAGACTCCCCGAGGACCCCCTTGTAACATTGTGTCCCTGTAACCACAACAAAAGAGGATGTAAATTTTGATGCTTCTGCTCCACATCTCTTCGATCTTCGTGGTTGGGAGCCGTGGGTGCTTTATCCTATTGGGGGCTATACCATAGTGTGTGCAGCAGTGATGTGGCAAGTGGTTTTTTTTGTCTCTTATGGTTGATGTGTAGGTCATGAGAGGGCCCAGCCACCGCCCTGCCTAGAGAGAAAAAGGGTGTTTGCCCGCTAGTTGAAGCCATGTGGGCGTTGTGTTCAGGGCCCATCCTTGGGTTTTTTTTCCTCAACGTGTTCCACCAGCCAGGAAGCGGCGAGGGAACCTTCCTAGACCTATCCAGCAATCGGTGGATAGCATAGATGTGTCTAGGAAACATTCAAGGCTTGCTCTGGCGTGTCGTACTCTAGGTGCAACCTTTGTAGAGTGAAGGCATAGATCAGCAAGCCCCGACTCGATGTGGCAATGCTCGTTATGCCATAGCCATCCTGTCATCAACGGTCTTGGCATGGAAAGGCAAAGTACTCACGGGTAGATGAGAACCATTTCTTCCATGTGGTCTCCAGACTACTCGTCCCAATGTCCCCTGAGTGTATGGAGCCAGTGCTGTCGTAATGTGCCATGGTGGTTCATCGGAACTATAGACTCTAAGCAGATCAATCCCCAAACGAGCACACCACTATTAGCGGGAGATTGTCGGCAGTAAGTACAAAAGGTCACTGGATCAGTGGTGATTTTATATTTATATAGGTTCAGACCTCTTATGTTTGGAATTATGTCAAAATAGATGTTACAATATATTAGAGTAGGAAGGTCAGAGTCGAGTTCCCACAAGTCCAAAAATCTCCAAGGTTATCTTGAGTGTTCTCCAATTTTTAGTCCTATGTTTCTCCTTTTATTTTGCTAGTCGTGGAGCAACCCACGATATAAAAAGAGAAAAGTGTGAGGTGTCTCGGGTACAACACGACGGACTTGGGGCTTGCTAGGGCAGTCTGCGTCTTGTCTTCATATGTAACTTGAGGCCTCCATTGCCACAGAGGCCCGACCTGCATCCGACCACTTGCATGGATCGTCGTGGCATGCAGAGTCTGATGTGGTAATCCAAGTCCAGAGTGACAACAGGGTAAGACTGGATTCTCTTGTCCCTAGTTGCACTGTGTAATGAAGAGGAATTCGCTAGGATTTGGTCTTGATGGAGTGCTTGCGTAAGGCATGCCCGCATTCTACGATTATACTTGGCAAGTGCTGGAGAGCAATGGGGAGAGGCGCTGACCTGGCATTAATTAACTAGGGAGGTTGACGCGTTACGCTGTGTCCAGATGGGAATAGAAGTTTTTTTTTTTTTTTTTTTGCATTTGTTATGCCTGCATTTCAATTATGATATATGTGCGGTTGTGGATTTCCTAGTTGGGTAGTCGTTTGACTAGTGATGCTGCGGATGATGAAATGTGTGCCGGGCTGCTGAATACGACTATATAGAGTAGAGAGGATAGGGCCAGCCACTGGCTATGTTTGGCTGTGTCAGCAATTTAATGCAGCCTAAACTGATGAAAAGGCCGAGCTTAATCTTGTTGGGTCCAAAAACCTCAAACCATCGATAGGCTTTGTCTTGT
Source organism: Eragrostis nindensis (assembly GCA_012490785.1). NCBI lineage: Eukaryota > Viridiplantae > Streptophyta > Magnoliopsida > Poales > Poaceae > Eragrostis > Eragrostis nindensis. The sequence goes on from JAAXCT010000338.1 coordinate 261,394, forward strand.
TTAATTAAAAAATAAATATGGGATGGACGGATGGCCACCTGGATAAGAAGCAAACGTGCACCATCATGGTCCACTCGGTACTCAGATCCTTGTTCTTATCGTCTTCCCCATCGAAGTCAAAGCCTCTCTCTCCCCAGTCACCCCCTTCCCCTGTACCTGCACCATCCGCTCCTTTCACCAGCCCACAAGAAACCATTGGTCTAGCACCATCCGCTCGACGCAGGAGGCCATCTCCTTGCCCCAGATGCGCATGGGCAACCACGTCCAGTGGTTGCGTCGCCTCTGCCGAAGCATGCGAGGCTGCAACCTGATCTAGATCTAGGCCGTCCTTTCCTTCTTGGCCCTTCTCTCCTCTTCTCAGCATGCAAGCTCAAGCTCCCTCGCTAGCTGCCGCCGTCATCGCGGTCGGCAAAAGACCTGGCAGGAATGTCTAGCGGGGAGAGCATGCCCAGCCACCGGTCCACCATGCAGGCCTAGCCACCGGAACCAAAGGAACCAGATGATGCCAATCTTAGGCCAAAACGCCATATGGGATGCAATTCCTTCACCGATCAACATTAGACTATTGCACTGCTGGAAGGTGCTCATCCTGTACTTAACTGGACATGCCGCTCTGAATTGCTGAACAAAATTCAGACGAGGTACTGTAGCTGGAATCACTTGACGTTCCACTGCTACCCCTGATAAATCATTCCCGCACAATGCTTTGAGCGAACCGAGAAAAAGAAAAAGTTGTCTCCTCACCTCTTGCTCCCATCCCACCCGTCTGCTCCCATCCTTCATCCTCCACCTCGACACGCATCAGCTCCGGTAAACCTCCCCGTTCTTCATGGATCTCCTCCTCGTCTCGGTTGGAAAAGGAAGGGCAAGGAAATGGTGGTTTGAGGGCTGGCAGATCCAATCTAGCTCTAACATCGATGTGGCCGTTTACATCAATTCATCCATCGATATGGCTGCTCCATGCTAGCTTTGGCTAACGCGAGTTGATTCAGCCGTCAACCTGCTTGCTCGGAACCGTGCCATTGACGTCTGTCGCCTGGCCCTCCATGCAGTGCCGCTCTCTGCCACCACCGCTTGGATGCAACTGCCCGCGACGAGGATGCTACCACTGGCGAGGCAATTGCCCGCGCCAAGGATGCGACCCGCAGCAATATCGTCTCCTCCCCACCTGCATTTCGGACAGCCATGGAAGCTTCATCGTCGCCTCCAGTCCTCCCCTTCCCCATCTCCTCCCCATTCCCTAATTGCCATCCAAGCCCCCCATCCTCTGCGAGTGCCTGCAGCATCTCTGCGAGATGGATCTAGAAAGGTGCCTCGTGGGAGCTTGGAACCGCCACCGTCAGCCCCACTCGAGGCACATCCCCCCCCCCCCCCCCCCCCCCCCCCGCCGACCGGCTTCCCTGGTTGCACTGGTGGGACGCTGGCATGTGAGAATCCTCGTTGTTCCCTTCAGAGTCCCAGTCAAGCGGTACGACAGGTGACAAAAAGCGTCCTCGTCGACGAGAGGCTTCGCTATGCCCGGGAGTGGGGGCACTCGCCGCATACCACACACCCGCGATGATGTGATAGAAGCCATCGAAATGGGTGCCGAAGAGGTGGGCGTAGTGGGTATTGAATTTGGGTAGCAGTGTCATTTGCGGTGATGCCTTTGTTCCGGTGATAGATGCTAGAACGTCATCTAAATTCAAATGCATGTAGTAACACCAATATGATGTCCTAACAACATAAAAAATAGAGGCAACACCTTGTTATTTATAATAATTTCCCACATTTGGAGAGCAAATTGAGATTTAGCAAGCCTACATCATTCCTATCTTTTCTTTGCGGACTTTTGCATTCATGGAGTGCCAACACATGTGGATTATCTTTATGTTGCATTCGAGACTCCCTAAACTATTTTTTCTCCCGTTTCCTTCCTTAGCTAGGAACTTTTCATGTTACGATTCACCATAGGTAATGGTACTATTGTTATGTCGAATCTTAAGAACTTCAGAAAGATTAAAAGCTTGTATCCATTTTCGAAACCAACACAAAGACAGTTAAAAGATGTACATGCTTTATAAGTTGATTGTTACTCAAAACATGTTTGACTGTTGATTAAGATTTCACTTAGATTAGATCTGATGCACATATAAAGGTTTTAACTTTAAAACACATTGTTAATGTACACTGGAGTATCATCCCCATTTGCCTACTTAAGCATATAAGTTAAAATAATATTGAAAACACTTTTCGTTATAATAAAAAATTGTGTAGGATACCTAGTCGGTACCCACACATTAGTTTGGTTTTTACAAAGATAGTACATACGGCCAATTGGGTAGGCTACGCATCCCATGATCTTAGAAAATAATACCGATAACATCAGATAATTAGTAGAGTCGGTTCTCTTGGTGTCAGACTATATATTTAGACCTTATCCATTGTTTGGGTCGTGGGAGTCTGGAAGACAGGAGAAGGCGATCACCATCTTTCCTTATTCCTTGCCGATAGCATTGTTTTTATAGTTTTAGAATTTTAATCCAAACTAAACAATTAGAAATTGTGTAAGATATGGTCTTTTTGGTTGAATATTGATCATTTGATCATCATAGTATCCATTGTTTCACATCTTTGTCTTTTTCTCTGATTAACATAGGAATTTCTTGATCCTGAGAGCTAATTCAAATGCGCCCTCCGTCCATAAAACATAGTGCCTTTTAGATTTGTCCTAAATCAAATTTTTCAACTTTGGCTCTCAATAATAAGAAAACATAATGATTGACCACATAAAAATAGTGTTATTAGATTCATCTTAAAATTCAACAATCATAATATGTAACTCCTCTAATGATAGTGCTATTTTTCTACACCTAACTAATAATTACTGAACAAATCATCAGTAATTATTAAAATTACTGAAAAAATGTCATGATTTTTACTGAACGCGATCACGAAACGCCAATTACTGAACATTTTTTAACATCGTCGTGCAATTGGTTCAGTAATCCATGATCGTTTCCTTCAATAAAAAATTACCAAGTGTAGAATAGCTATTCTACACCTAAGGTGCGGAATAACTATTCTGCACCTAACTAATAATTACTGAACAAATAGTCAGTAATTATTAAAATTACTGAACAAAATTACTTATCACGATTACGAAACGTCAATTACCAAACATTTTTAACATCGTCGTGCACTCGGTTCAATAATTCTTGATCGTTGTTTTCAATAAAAAATTTCTAGGTGTCGAATAACTATTCTACACCTAGGGTGTTGAGTAGCATTCATAACTCCTCTAATCTTAAATAATATATTTTTATATATATTATTGATCAAAATGTAGGAAGTTTGACATAGAAAAAACCAAGAAGGCACTATATTTGTGGACCGAGGGAGTAATAGATAGATGACCAAACAAGCAAAGATAACAAGTTAGTAAAAATAAAAAAGGCTAAAAGGAAAAGAAACAATAGAAAAACTGAGATTATAACGCTTGCATACGAGTTTGTAAGGAAACAAGCACTCGTTGGAATGAACTTTTCTTCACCGAATGAACAAACAGGGCAATTTTGTATTTGAATGTCTCTACTATTTGAAATGCAAGAATCAATTTCACTGAAAATAATGTTATTCCTTGTTGTCCAGGTCATCCTCATCTTCGTTGGTCCCCTCAGGAAACGCTCTTCATCCTCCTCCTTCCGCTTTGTTATCTGGTCCTGCTACATCCTCGCTGACTGGGTGGCCGACCTTGCACTTGGCCTGTTGTTGAACAACATGGGCAACATTGGTGGCGGCCAAGGAGGTGTCGGCAGCGTTGGCTCACTTGCTGTTCCTTCCGTAGCTGGACTCAAGCATGTGCCACATGATACCGCAACTTCAGGAAGTATTGGTGGAGGAAGGGGCAGCAGCAGCAGCAGCAGTCCCATCATCTTTGCTTTCTGGGCGCCATTCCTTCTACTCCATTTGGGTGGGCCAGACACCATCACTGCCTATTCACTTGAGGACAACGAGCTCTGGCTGCGCCACCTCATAGGCTTCCTATTTGAGCTATCTGCAGCGGCCGTGGTCTTCTTTTGTTCCCTAGGGGACAACCCGATGATTGTGGCAACCCCCATAATGTTTATCACTGGCATCGTCAAGTATGTGGAGCGCACCTACTCTCTGTACTATGGGAGCACTGATGGCTTCCCAATCGCTATCGTTGGCATCCCCGACGTCCGATCAACAAATATCCCCAAGTTGATGCAGGCATACTCCTCCAGGCGAAGGTCCGGGCTGATTGTTGAACTCTACACATCGACAGCCAGCAGGGAGACCTTATGGGATGTGTACGATGGACAAGAGGAGGTGATTGCATATGCGCTCTTTGTCAACTTCCGTGCCATTTTTGTTAACGGCGTCGTCAGCACAAGGAATCGGAGGATGAGTGAGGAATTCTACCTTGCTCTGGGACAAGAGGACGATACGAAGATGAAGGCCTTCCATATCCTGGAGCTGGAGCTTAGTTACATGTACGACATGCTGTACACCAAGATGCCGGTGCTCAGCACAACGGTTGGCTATGTGATGCGTTTTGTCAGCTGCTGTAGCTTAATATCCAGCTTCATGATCTTTGGTGGCCATGATAAGTCCAACCTGCTGCCAATTGACGTTGGTATCACCTACATGCTGCTTGCCACCGCTGTGGCGCTGGAGGCAGCCGCACTTATGAAGCTCCTCTTCTCCAACTGGACAATCGTCTACATCCAACGTTCACAGCAATTCAAATGGCTCTCCGGCCTCGTCAGAGCTATCCAGAAGACCAAGAAATACTGGAGAAAGAAATACTGTAGAATGGAACAGCAGGCTATGTGGTCTGGGATAGTCTGGCAGATGAACCTGATTGAGCATGCACTACGCACATGCCAACGTGAGGACCACCGTGGCTTTCTCTTGAGGACGGCGGGAAAGGTCGTCAACAGGATCCGGCCCAAGCCCATTTTGGGTCGCATCAAGAAAGGTGAGAAAGAATACCAGGTCCTCTTGGAGTTCATTTTTAAAAGGATACAAGAAATTGTCACCAGCTCAACGACATCAGAGCAAAGGAAGAAGGCTTGCGAAGCTCGAGGTGAAGGAGCCCTCCGGCACAATATTGAATCCGCCGTCATCTTCCAGAGTGTGACTGAGCGGGATTTCGATGAGTCCTTGCTGATGTGGCACATAGCGACAGACCTGTGCCTCGAGGATGACACAATGACAATGGTGTCGTCAGATAATGATAATAATGACAAGACTGTCAGTAAGTGCTTGTCGGAATACTTGCTGTACCTACTCATAAAGAAGCCAGAAATGGTTTCCGCGACAAAGGGGATTGGCCAGCTACGGTACACCAACACATATGAAGGTGCAAAATTATTGTTTAGGTCATGTCAGGGCATTATGAATGCCAAACATGGGATGGCCTGCAAAATTGTGCAGGGCATGGACACCACCACGTTCGAGGATCATTTCATCAAGGGAGATCGGACCAAGACTGTGCTCTTCAATGCCTGCATTCTGGCCAAAGCACTGAGGGAGTCCTTCACCAATCAGGACGAAATGTGGAGGGTCGTTGCCCATGTGTGGATGGAAATGCTAACGTTCACAGCGGCGCACACACAGCCAAAAGAGCACCTCAAGAAGCTGAGCAATGGCGGTGAGCTCCTCACAATTGTGTGGTTTTTGATGGCACATATGGGGATGACCAGCAACTTGTTTGAGGTCCAAGAGATGGAATCCATCAACAAGTTGATCATTTATGACCAGTAAATCCTGTAACATACGTATTTTCAGTTGACACTTGTATGATGGGCTCTTAGGGAGGAGGGGCCCATAGGCCTGATATCGTGGTACAAATGATTCCATCATATTTTATGAAACCTTTATTTGTACATGATGACCATAAGTCATAAGGCACTACCGATGTAACGTTCCCAGCATCAATTATGTGATGGCGAACATGTCGAAGGAGAAGAATGATGACATCGAGTGATGGCATTGTAATAGGGACAATGAATTATGAACTTGGCTTGTAATAGTATTTAAGATTACTATGTATGTCACGTTTGAAGTATGGTGTCATGACTAATTGTGGTTTAATGGAGTCAGTACTTTGGTTCTAATATTTATTTGGAATCCTATCGTATATTACAATTTATTTCGTATTGTAATGTTGCCGAAAAATTGTTGAGACATTGTGAATTTTATTTTGCTCTGTTGAGTTAGTGCTGTGCATTTTGTTTTGTTTTGTTGAGTCGGGTATACGCATTTTATTTTTATTAAATGTGTTCAACTATTGTAACGTACGTAATTAAAAAACACGCCAATGAGTCGCGCCAATTTGAATGCCGTGACTCGCTGTGCAGTCGCGCCACGCTTCTCGCGTTTGCAGTCCACTCTGGAGGTTCCGCGAGGGCCAAATTTTTCTAAGTCCAAGTCGCGCCATCGCATGTGCCGCGACTGAGAAGCCAGTCACGGCAAATCGAATGGCGCGACTGGCAGATCAGTCGCGGCCTTTGATCTGCCGCGACTCGCTGTGCAGTCGCGCGCCGCTCCGAGCGTTTGCAGACGCTCGTGGACGCGCTGCAGTGGCCGGGCTGCGACTAAGTCTGAGTCGCGCCAGGCAAAATGGCGCGACTCCTGGAACCATTTCGACAGCATTTATGCTGTTTTTTCTACCTCGAACTAAAATGTTCGAGCTCCATTTGAAACAAAACAAAATGCAATATATAGACAGCATCCACATTCATAATTTGCAACATTTGAAACCATAATTGTCTTCAATACAAATAAACACGACATCCATTTTCGAAAGTCCATCATAGTTGGTTCAAACCTCACAAACTTACAAACAGGTAGTCATGGTTCACATGGTTCAAACAAGCACGGACAGGGTTCAAACTTGGGTTCCAAATAAATCAACTTGCATAAAGATGACATATAGATAGGTAGAGTGGACTAAGGCCCCGGTGTGTATGGCTTCCTCTTCTTCCTTCTGCGGCCAGGGGCAGTAGGTAACACCTTTGCACTCTCAACATCCTTCCTTCTCCTTGGTGGAGCACGTCTAGGCGATGTCTGTGAAGGCCCCGGCGCGTCGGTTAGTTGAGACAAACCGATTTCATCCTACAGCAGAATATGCATTAATGAGTTAACTGAGTTGAAGATTGCATAATGTAAATAGTGGTCAGGTAGTTACATGGGCTTGATAAGCAGAATCGTCCTCGCCATCGCCATCGTCATCATCGCTGCCGCCGTCGTCTTCGCTCTCCGATGAGGCATGGGCACGGCTGGAGCTAGCGACATTACGTGGTGTGGATGCACGTGTCCTTGTGCTGGACCTCGAACGAGAGGGCGTTGGAGCTTGTTCATGTCCTTGTCCTTGAACGATATCCTGTTGTTGAATGCAGTTCAGCTTAAGAGCAAGATGCCTGCAGCTCCGACGGACCCACTGTTCAAAAAACATCACCAAAGTTATGATAGCTATGTATTGCAGAAATTTTGCAAAGATAGCAACACATGCCTGTGCAAATGATCGTAGGGCGCCCAACTCCTCCACCGATCCTTGAGGGTGGCGCAATGCAAATGCCGCCTCGTTAGCAAGCCGGCCCATTTGAGTAGCCTACCATGGAAACACATAGAGAAATGCATCGGGAATAAAAACAAAGGTATGCGAAAATGTGATTGGCAAGAGAAGGGCAATTCACCGTGTAGTTGTGTAGCGGAGCTCTCTCCGGCAGAGTGCCAACCCGGGTAGCTGCATCGTAATCGTCTATAAGGTCATCATCATCGTCTGAGTCCGGAAGGTCGGCAATATGGACAGCACTCAAAGCAGGTCTCAGATGCAATCGAGAGACTTGATGGAACCATTCCAAGTACTCCTTGAACGCTGCTGCCCTGTGCATAGGGCCAGAATTGGGCCACACGGTATTCTGCCCCCGGTGTTCCCAAAGCACAATGTATGCCTGGTGCTTCTCCGCCCAGTTGACGGCACCCCTCTCTTTCCTTCTATCGCACCTGCCACATGAGGAAATAATATTGTCAAACAAATCACGGTTTGCATGCTTTGTAATCATTCATTTCAATATATTTTCCAGAAATTTACTTGTGAAGGGTCTTGTTCGTCGGGGTGAAAGGCACATTTGTAACTTGTAGCCTTCCAAACTGCTGCATGACGCGTTGTGGGATGTGCCACTCCACAGCGTAGTAGAAAATAAGAGGGATCTCAATCCTCCAAAACTCAGCATCACGAGTGCATAAGGGACTTAAATCCATTTGTGCTACTTCAGCACGCTCATGGGGACTCCACTCGACCTAACAAAATTTTGACATTTGCATGGTAAACAAAATGGTAAGAACGGAAAAGATATTGCGAACTACAACTAGTTTCCACATTGACAAACGCACCTGATGTTGAGTCAAACAATCAAACTCGTTCATGTAAGTCAAGTATCGCCGTTTCTTATTCCCGACCACATTGATGCAATTCTTCCAAATATAGCCAACAGTTGGCAAGGACCCTACATCGTCGAACTGCCACTCCTGCATTGCATTAACACATGCTTTTGATTAGTGGAAAACCTCAAAAGAATAGGCGATGAATGTAAGAACACATTGTTGAATTGAAACAGTACCTCTACCGGTATACGGTCTGGTCTCCCAACAGGTAAATGCTCCCACATCCAAACTTGTAGCAGGTACAAACAACCTCCCAGGCCCGAGCGCTCCCCACTCCGCCGACACCCGTCACAAAGCTGGCGGTACAAGTATGCTAGTACTCCGGAGCCCCAGCTGTAAGTGGCCATATCCTCTCATGTTCGTGCCACAATGGGGAACACCATCCAAGATATGGTGTTTCCACTCCCGTCGGGAAAGAGGAACCCGCCTATCAAGTGCCACAACCAAGCCCGAGCGTACCTCTCAACAAGACAACCCTCAGCCTCTGGGTCATCCAAACGACTGAAGTGCTCAACCAGCCACGCCGAACTAACTCCAGTCGTCTTTCTGTCCTTGACATCCTCCTCAACCTCAGGCGGCCTCAGCCCCAAAGCAACCTCCACCATGTCTCTCCATCCCTGCGGCTGCACCATGCCAGTCATGGCATGTCCGTTGATTGCGAGTCCCAAGATCATGGCGACGTCCTGCAAAGTCACCATGAGCTCCCCACAAGGTAGGTGAAAAGTGTGGGTCTCCGGCCTCCATCGGTCCACTAGTGTTGTGAGTGCAGCTGAGTCCATACGGGGCAGTCCTGCATTGACCAACCGCGCCAAAGGAAGCAACCCAGCACGTCCAATGTACTCGGCGTAGCGCTCATCCCAAGGCAAAGGCTTGTGTGTGCGCGACCGCATACACTTCATTTCCTGCAACAAAGTCGAAGTGCAATGCAAGTTAGTAATCATGAATAAATAGAACCAATTGAGTGGACACGTTTTGTGTAAAAAACATACCCGACCAAGGTCAACCATAAGGTGGGCGCGGTGCTTCTCATCGTACGTGGTGTCAAGGAGCCGGTAGCGCGGGTGGGGGCCATCTCCCTGAAAGAAACATTACAAAATTATATGAGTTAACAAATAACATAATGAAACTGAAATTAACACGTCCAATCAGAATTAATAAATTACCTGCGTACTACTAGTGCTACCTACATATAAAGCCATATTGTTTCTACGTCCCTGTCGACTATTTGTATGTCTATGTTTTGGTTTGTTCTTCGGACCAAATTTGTGTCGCTCCATTCGGTGGCCTTCTTCGTGACATATCGTCCACCGCACTTTATTAGGCACCTCGTTAAAGTCCACAAATCCGTACATATCGGCGCCGTAACCTTTTTGCCTGTCATCAAGCTCGTTTCGTAGTCTCTTCTTTTTCCGTCTGCCTTTGCCCTTCAATAGCAACACGTCTGGGAGATAGTCCAGACCACCATACTCCGGCCATTGCGTCGCATCAAGACACGGTTCAAAAGTTGGCTCCCATGTCCTTTGAGCGGCAATTTTCGAGTAGTAAGGACTCATATAGTTTGGCGACTCGAAGTCAACGGCTCGCGTACGACATGCTGTAATGACATGTGAGCAAGGATAATGAAGAAATTGAGGAGTCATGCATGTGCATGTCACATTGTGTCCTATCTCCACTCTATACTGCTGACCCCCGGACCTCTCACCCCACCTGTCGGTATGACTTAATGTGCGAACATCGTACACATATTCCCTTGGGTCAAACAAACGCGCTTCTTGATTGGTGGACACCTTTCCTTCGTCCTCCAATACATCTGCTATCCCATCTCCCCATTTCTTACCCGCTTGTATGGCATTCGTTGCCTTCTGCCACCGTTCCACAAAGTATGCGTTGCACTTGTGAAAGGTGAATTCAATGATGGCTGCAACAGGCCTTGCTCTTATTGATTTAAGTACATTGTTGAACACCTCAGAGTTATTTGTGGTCATTACGCCATAGCGGAACCCGCCCTCATCAAATGCTTGCGCCCACTTATCCTTTTCCATCATATGTTGGTGTAATCAATCCTTTCACTCTCGTTAAGTATCTTTTCCAAATGTTCTAGTCTGCTATTAAATGTCCTCTCCTCTTTAGCTTTGCATAGAAGCTTTAGTTCCCTAATAACTTCCTTGCTTTTCTGTCTCCTCCATATGTTAGCGGCAAAGTGCCGCATGCACCACCTATATATGGACTAGAAGAGGGTACCCATCTATCTCCTGTCTGGCAGCTATGAGAAGACCTTGATGTCTGTCCGATATCATGCAAACCTACCTCCCTACTCCAATAACATGACGACGCACAAGCGTTAAAAACCAACCCCAACTGTCATTATTCTCACCCTCTGTGATAGCAAAAGCTATAGGAATCAATTGATCCTCCGCATCTATCCCAACAGCAATCATCAATGTATCCTTGTACTTCCCCATCAAAAATGTGGCATCCACGATCATAACGGGTCTGCAATGCTTAAATGCCTCCACGCATTGAGGGAAACACCAGGACACGCGTTTGAGGACCGGCTTCATCCAACCCTTACCATCGCTACATTGCTTCCCTCCATCGTCAATGAAATATTCAGTCCCGGGATTGAAATGAGCAATGCCCCTTAACAGCCTTGGAACAATGTTGTAGGACTCCTTCCAGTCTCCCCATAGTTCTGCCATGGCACATTGCTTTGCTCTCCATGCCTTGCTATATTTCACCCGGTAACCGGTGAAGCCATGAATTGCCTCAATCAAGGATGACACAGTGATGTTGGTGTCAGCCCACACCAATGCCGCAATGCGGAGTCCAAGGTATCTCGCCGTACACTGAAAGTGCAATTGGCGAATGTGAGCTGTCGGACATGTGTGAGGTTGTTTCACCTTCGTCACCCTCCAACGTCGGCCGTCTGACTTTATTAGCCTAGCCCAAACACCCCAAGGACATGTGTGCCTCTTACACTTTATTGCATACCTCTCCGATTTATCCGAGTTCCTAACGTAATACGGCCTATGGTGCCGCACCGCATAATCCTCACAAAATAGCTTCAGGTCTGCCATGCAATCAAATATCATTCCCTTCTTCATCAACAGAGTAGAGCTGTCTGCTAGCCCATCACTTAACATGAAAGCATTATCGCTTAATGCATTTCCGGTTCTGCTCAAATCAACATGAAGTGGGGCCTTTGGTAAAGAAACTTTCATCGCCTCCAATGCACGCCGATCCTCCTCACTATATATTGCACTCCAACTTATCTCCGCATTCGGAGTACGCTCCACACGCTCTCTTTCACGCCGCAGCTCTTCCATTCCAACTTATCTGCCGCCTACATGTGTGGCACCACCGACTTCCTCTTCTCGCACATCTTCGTCATCTCCATGTGCACCACCACCGACTTCCTCTTGTCGCACATCTTCGCCATCTACATGTCTATCACCACCGATTTCCTCTTCTCCGTTCTCATCGCCATCCTCCTGACGTGCAGCGTGTTCGTCCCCCTCTGCATGCTCACTATCGCTATCTGAGTCTGAAGCGAGCAATTGTTCAACATTATTCTCTTCTTCTCGCTCTCTATCCTCTTCTTCAAATGTGTTGTCGGGGAAGTCGTTGTTTACCACCGCTATATCATCCTCCGCCATGCCACACGGCGACACTACGGGATGAATGTGTTCCCGAACCGGAGAGCCATCAGGACAGTCAGGCACATGAATGCTACTTGGTGAACTGTCCAAAAATGTCATGAGATGCATGCACAACAAAAGTCATAATATTTGGATGAACATAATTGCCTATAAAAATCTATAAATATTTTCATTCTATGAACTTTTTACAAATATTTATTGTGAAACATAGTGATGTTGTCTAGACAATGGATAGATCTATTCACAGGGATTCTAACAAAAAACATTTTACATTTTTTGAGCTGTATTCCAATTTCTATTGATTTTACAATTTCTGCTAAATTTAGAGAAAAAGATAAAGGAAAAATGTCCGGCACTATAGCAGTGCCAGTGCGCACGGCACGCGCGTGAAGGTGCGGCGCGGCGCATTCCAGCTAAACGGCGGTGAGCTAGCTGATGATGAGGGGAGCATCGTGATCAGCAAGAGAGGGCGGTCACGGAACCCTAGCATGAACTCGAGCATCATGATCGGAGCATGGTCGGCATCGAGCGGCGGCGACGGCGTCCATGGCGGACGGCGTTCCGGCTAAAAGAGAGGGAGGGAGTAGGAGATAGCGCGCGCATGATGTTCACCTTGTCGGCGAGGACCTCAGGGTCGATGATTTCTATGAGGAGAAGGCCGAGAGGGTGGAGTTCGTCAAAGAGGCGGCACTGCTCGACAGATGACGGTGGGGAAAAGTGCGATTCTGGGGATTGTAGCTACGGAGTCGAGGGGGGAATAGTCAGGGAGATGAGAAAGGTTGTTGTGGAGCTTCGAACGTGATTAATTGAAGTACGACTCACGCTGGCCGGGGAATTTGATGGCGAGGTGGCTCGGTTCACCCGCCAACCATAGTCAAGATGGCGCAGCGATTCGCGGCCACGCCGCGGTTATGGGAAAAAAGGGTTGGGGTGTAGGTTGGAGAGTTTCTCCCGCAGCTGCCAGAGTAGTAGCTCACGCGGGGACGCTTTGTGGCGACTGCTTGCTAGCTTGGCGTCAATAGCGAACGGGTCTTGCGCGAGAAGGGGAAGAAAGGAAGACGGCGATGCCGCTCGGCCAGTGAGGAGGGGGATGGATAGGGACGAGTTGGCGTGGGAACGGAGCCGCACTTGATGGCGCACGCACGAGCTGCTCAGCTCCTGCTCGACAGCGGCGCGGAGCAGAGGGGCAGCGAGAGAGAGAGAGAGAGAGAGAGAGAGAGAGAGAGAGAGCAGAGAGAAGGGGCTGACAAGCGGGCCCCACCAATTTCCTTTGATTTTCAAATCAATCCAAACATGGGGTTTTGAATCAATCCAAACACAAGATTCCAAAGTTTGGAAAAATCTGGAAAATTAGGGACTTAGAGGCCAACCCAACAGGACCATTTTTCCTTATTGAAAGTTTTCAAAATTCGGAACAGAACTTGAATTAAAATTCTGTTGATGCAGAAATTATTTGAGTTACCCTTGAATTATTTAAATTGCTTCCGATTTTTATAAAATTCTGAAAAAATTTCCAAAATTCTGTCTTGGCACATGGAACCTAGATAAAATATATTTTAGGCCCACTTTTGTGCAAAATTTGGTCGTTTAGTTGCTTCATTTTGACTATATATGAATGATTTGCTTGGATCGAAATTTTCAAACATAATCACTTGAATTTGGGATGGTTTTGCACTAAACACGACATTAGCAGTGTGCTTAGGGTAGGGTTGTTACATTTATCTTCATCGTTGTTTAGTTATCTCTATGTTTCCGCTGCAGAATGGTGCAGCTATTTAAACTGAACTCTAATGTAAACTTAAATGCTAAGACATTTTGGTTTTTTTTAAAGATCTATTTATGTATGCGTATGATGTGAACTATCTATGCTTGCATCATCGAGTCTTAGGGGGTACGATCTTGTGTTGGAACGGATAATTCGGGTTCTCCGATGACAACCCGACAAACTACCGGACTTAGTTGTTTCATGTGCTGAGAGTGCCTGACAAGCTAGAAGGATGGTAAGGCACACTTGAGCTAGATTAAGTTGATCTGTTCTGCCTCAAACCGGTTAGGAACATCTGGTCACCGTGATTTCTTTTTCAATTTTTAATTCCCCGGGCCTAGATTAATTTTTTATTTTGTCTCTCACGACGTAAGTGAACTACCATAAAGCATTTCTTTTTATTCTTTACTCATATGCCGCTAATAACTTTCCTTTGTCCCAACCTTGCTTTAGCGAAAGCAAAATATTCTTGCAAAGGTTGGTCTATATATATGAGCTCACTATATATATCCAGAGCAGAAACGTCCCATGCTTTGCAAGAGAAACAATCCCCTGAAATAAACTCAATGATGATCTAATTAACAAAAAGATACTGGTTGGAGTTTTCTCCATGAGTGGAGAATCTAAAGGTACCGGCTATCCTCTAGTTTGGCAACTGCATTGAAGGCAAATTTATATTTATCTATAATTTTTTTTCTAATTGGCATGAAATGATCAATGCACAATAGAACATATAGGGTCACAATGGCCCATTACATCTTGGGATGTAAGCCAGGACACTTTCATTTGCGTGATAAAATATATTTCCATTTATTTATATGTACATCTTGGGATGTAAGTCAGGACACTTTCATTTGGGTGATAAAATAGATTTCATTTACGTGTTAAACGAAAAAAATAGAAGTCTCAAGGCCTGGACATAAACATAGGGCCCTCACTACTTTACTTTGGTTTAGTTTCTTACGGTACAAATGAAACATTAGGAGTGTCATTTGCGTGCAATGGAGGAATAAATCGAGATAAGGACGAATGAATCGGTAGCGGGATGCGGCAGGAAAGGAAACCAGGGACGACGGGAGCGGTTGCAGCGGGTGCGGGTAGGCCTGTTCACTGTGTATGTTTACTATTCATCCCTAACTGTGCGTGCAGCTGTCAGTTTATCCAAACCGGCTATGAACAGCCGGTCACAGTGATTTCTTTTTCTGTTTTTAATTCCCCTACTAAAAGTCAAGGGTCTAGCTTAATTTTGTATTTTATCTGTAAAGACGTAAGTGAACCACCGTAAAGGATTCTTTTTTTATTCCTTACCCATTTGCCGCTAATAACTTTCCCTTTATCCTTACCTTGCCTTAGCAAAAGTTATTCATGCAGTAGGTTGTTCCATACGAATGAGATCACTATATATATATATATATGCAAAATTGGCTGTAGCACAATGACAAAGTGTGGCTTTGCCCACAACACTGACAAAATCAAACTCGTCTGTGACACACTACAATTTGGTGTTTATTGTTTGTGACACACAGCATCCATTAAAATACTATTTCCAACTGAAATAGCTGAGAGAATATTTTGTAAATGACAACGGTGTGCCCTTGGATTGTTCATCTTCTTCACTTGGTCAATGTCGGAATTTTTTTATAATTTAAATCTTTTTTAATAATATTTTAAAATAGACTGCCGGGACTTTTATTTCCAAGATCTAGATGCTTTGGTCGCGCCAATTAAAATGGAGCGACTAGAAACAGAGTCACGGGACATTGACTGGCGCGACGAAATGCCACGTCGGAGTTGAAATCCATGTCGGCAGGGCAACCCTTGGTTGCGCCCATCGGACCGGCGCGGCAGAGGCCGAGGCGTGCCGGTCCGATGGGCGCGACTCATGATGGGTCGCGGCTGACTATTTGGCGCGACCCAGGGTGAAAGTGATAACCCCAGTCGAACGAGGAGTGGCTCATTCTGCTTTCTTCCCCTCCTGCGAGCTGTTGTTCTTGAGCCTCTCTTCCCTTCGTCGTCGCTCCCTCATCTCCCCCTCAAATCTGGACGCGGTAGACCATCATTAGGGCTCAAATCATGGGACTATCATCCCCCTAGGTATCTCCTTCATCCTATCCAATTACTTTGTCTTGTGATTGAATTTTCGTGCTTCATTGGATAGGTTGGTTTTAGTACTTTGAATTGTGCACTGTAGTAGGTATTTCCTAGTAGTTTGATTTCGTTGTTGCGAGTAGTGAATGATTAGGTGGTACTTATCGATTGAAGGAACATGTAGTAGGAAGAGAAGGATATTTAATTTGTGTTGCATGTTCCTTTGTTTAGAATGGATTTGAGCGTCATTAGAGAATATGAAGTGCATTCATGTTGTAGTATTCATGTTTTTTTTTCATGCAGAGATGACGTACCCTCGTGATAAGTATGGATGTCGAGTACATGTACAATATCCTCGTGTCAACTCGGTGGATGGCCCCGTTCCTCCAGCCCTACCCGTGCCCGATTGCGAATGTAGTGAGCCAGAATCTAGGCATCAGTTGACGGCTGCTCGTGCGTTCTACCATTGCTGAAGTCGGGAAGTAAAAGTGGTTGATGAATTGTCATTTGGCAATGTACTTATTTTGTAACCATGATAGTAACGGCTTTGTCAATTTGTTTGCACTGTTTCTTCTTCCAATGGATTGGTGGACACGAAAAGTATGATCCACGGATCCTTTTGTTTCCTTACAACCAAGAATCGTTTCGCTATGAGGAGTTCAAGCGTTGGGTGCCGCCGCCTCCGAACCCAGCCCCAATGAGTGAGGATGAGAAGGTAGAAGCTGCAAGTAGTCGGGTGCGGAATCCCCCGCTATGTCATTGTGAGTACCAGGCTGAGCTTGAGACACCCCCTGTCGGGTTGGATTACACCCCGTTCTTCCGTTGCGCCTTGGTGGGAAGTGTAAGTGACTTGTAAATCGACACCGCAAGCAAGCAGGCGCAGCACGAAGCCCGCACCCGAAACGCCCAACAAGCAAGAGCAGCTCGCGCGCGTGGCAAGCAGCCGCACAAGCAGCAGCACGGCACTCAACCCGGCACGCAAGCAGGAGCAGCACACGTGAGTGCGGCAAGGCAAGCAGCAGCACGTCATGCAAGCAGGAGCAGCACCACGTGAACACGCGGCACCCTGCCCTCCCAAATCCGAGCGCAAGAGGTCCGAATCGACAGATATTCGAAGCTCCTCGTCTCTCTCCCCGACTCCAGCGCTCCCTCTCCGGCGAGCTCTACCCACCGAAGAGCCCTCCCGTTCCCCAGTGCCGACGACCCCTCCCGCTCTTGGGCAACCTCGTTGACGTGCCCTCCCACCGAGCTCTCCCGTCCTCCCATCATCACAAGCTCCAAGGTGATGCATCTGTGATCCATGGCGGCCGCCAACTAGGACGAGCTCAGCTCTGATGCCGGTCTGGGTCTTTTTGCAATTCGATTTGTTAGAGTATGCAGTCAAACGGCAGTTTTATTGTATCCCATCCGATTTCCATCTCAACAATAAATTGTTTTACATATTTACTTTGTTACAAGCACTTGAAATCTTGCTTTCTTTCAAGCACTTTGTGGAGCGTCGATCTGCGTCAACATTCGTGCTCATGATTAAAGCCACCAGGTGTTAACGGGCCCCCATCTGTGAACTACTCCACCCGTTAGTTCCTTTGTTTTCCGTTTCCCACATTTCATTTCGGATCTCACAGAGAGAGGCAGAGGGTTCGAGAGAGAGGGAGGCGGTGACAGAGGGATCGAGAGCGGTCGGGCGGCGGCGTGGTCAGGCGGCTGAGGTATCGAGAGCGATCGGGCGGCGACGACCTCTCGCCGGCGCAGTTGAAGGTGGTACCCGCCTAGTTTCCGCGGCGGCGGTTCGTTGACGCCGTTTTGGGGCGGCGTCGATTTGTCGCAATTCGTTCGTCGGCGGCGATCCGGCTGCAATTTCGGTGGTGCGTGGTTTGTTGGTTGTTCGCAGGTGTCTCTCAATCCCCCGCTTGTTCAGGATCCAAGCTCCTCACTGAGTTCCCATTTTGTTGTTTTTGTGGAGTTTGATTTCTCGGTTTGTTCGACGGACTTGTGGCGACGACTTCCTGGTGATTTGACGTTGCTCGGTGTTCTTCTTCGACGTGGTTTGTTTCTGAAGCGCAGCTATGATGAGTGAGTGTTGCTTCCTGTGCTACTAAGCTCATGTATCTGGTTTACAGTATCTAGGGTTAGGGTTAGGTTCAATACAATTGTTGAATTGAAATGCCATTATGCCTGAAATTGATTTCAGTTGGATTCGAGTGTTGTTTGGTTCAATCGAAAATACCTAGGATTATGGACAGGTTGAATGTAGGCTAGCGTGAGTTGGTCTTAGCAAAATGTAAATTTCTGCCACTGGTGAGTTAATAGACTGATAGCTTTAATTATACATACCTCTCTATACTAATTTTGTTGCTCCATTAACATTACCTTCAATCAGTGATCAGAGTTATCATAGCCCCTTTCTTTGATATATCCGATTTTTTACATCAGCTGGCTATGTGTTTTATATGGAATGGACTCTGAATGAAATTTCTCTTGTGTCGATGTTATTGTTGCATCCATAAATCATGCAGCTCAAACGGTATGAATAGTCTCTATGATCTCTAGGTTTTTTTTTTAAAAAAATAATTGTCTTGGTTGTCTATTTTGTGTCTGTGTTATATGTGGTGTTATAATTCATATATACATGCAATTGCATTTACGATATTCTTTAATTACACATGTATTTTACTAGTAATTTTGAAGCCCAGAGTCTGCAATTATATAAATATGATTTTAAATAAGTCAATTTACAGAAAACATAGATTATAAGTCAATTATACTCTGTTTTAGGTGACTGAATTTGTTTTTTTGTTTCGGTTGACTGCTCCTTCGTCTGGTCATTCAATGTGTCATGTGATTTCCGTGGTCCTTATTCATTAGAGAATATCAGGTCCACTTTTTGTTGATGGATCAAGTTGGTAATGCATTTATCTTATCTAGTATTTTGGACCCCTCATTTTCTGGCTCGCCTGAGATAGTGCTTTTGTCTTCTGACTCGAGAGACAGAGAGAGTGATTCCACAGAGGATTAGGGGCACTGCAGCGATTGCCGGTGGTGGAGCTTCTGCGGTAATCCATTCTCAAAGGTGAGCTTGTTTTTATGTTTGTCTTTGTGCTGCTTTCTCCTTCTTCATCATATTATGAACTGAGTTTCTCGATCCCCTTCCTCATGTTCTTCTATACCATGGAGCAGGGGTGATTCATGGACATTGTCGCCGGTAAGCTTTGTTCCCATTAAGTACTGGGTAAACCTCATTGGATATTGCTCCTGGCCATTGAACTGTCCATTTATATATTCTTTTTTGTTTGGCCTATATTCAATCTGATTTCTAGCGTTTTGGTTCAGCCTGCCCCACTGTTCAGTTGTGTGTGTTTCAGGATTCATTCGTTGCGGCACAACATTAGCTCTAGGATTTTAACACGGAAGAAAATTCAGGTTTGCCTGCTCATGTGAAGCAGCAAGAACTGTCACATATCCTGTGTAAATTAGTCATGTTCTTCATTGTCTAAAAATCATAGTGCAAGTTGTTTCTTTGGCTGCATCAGGCCACCTCTTATCCATATGTGTTACAGGCCGCATGCTGATTAGAACTTATGCTCTACTCCTCATATGGAAAAAAATGTTTGTCTGACCAATTCTGTAGATTAATTCTTAGTTGCTTTGTTTCAGTCTTGTCACCTACGAGTGAATCCCCTTTTCTAATTGCTTTGTTTCTATAGCAATATTATTTAATCATCTTGTGTTTTGTCGCATGTAAAATTAAGCGAACTCATGGTTCTGTTTCTTCTACTAGTCTAGACTTGTTTAATTCATCACAGTGATAGATAACCATTGCTAGTTCTGTGACCTGATCGCTTTCATCTAAATATTCTGTCAAAGCAAGAAGTTAGTTTATTGGACCATGGACCTAGAGTCTGTTAGCTTCGTGACCCCCTTAGTACAAGCTCTTTTAAATAGATGAACAACAGTTTGTTAACTATATCACCTAGCCTTTTACTTTGTTTTGTTTGGCGGTTCCTATACTAGCTCACCTGCTTTTATATCATGCATCTCTGGTAATTTAATTATAGTCAATCAACTAATCCTTTTGCATGTAATTTGTTCTAGCTAGAGTAGTCTTTTCATTGTAGTCCTTTTTTCCTATTATTTGCTGTTTTTTACTTCTGCGTCTTTCGAGCTTTGATTCCTAGGGTCAGTAGTTTATTGATAACTACGTGATCTAGGCCAAGTGACAAAAGTGGCGCATCGATAATGTTTTTTGTCCAAAAAATATATGAACCATTTCTGTTTTGACCTATTTCTAGAACCATCATGATTTATTTATGTTCCTGCTATCTAAAAGTAGTAGGCGAGATGCCCCTAAGAAGCCCACAATGTGGAAGATGTGCGACAAAGGGTGGGGAACGCATATGCGTACTGCCGGCATCCCTGGCACATCGAGAAGATCCTGCAGGACCCCCCATGTGCATGGAGAATGGCTCAGCTTCAAACATGGTCCTGGAAACATGATGTGCGCCAACTCCTCCGTGGGAAGAAGGAACCCATCAACGGTAACCACGAATGCATCGCAAGTAGTAGGGCGCGATGCCGTAGAGGAAGTGGTACTCTGAAGTAGCCATAGACAATGGAGCAACATCTGAAGGGACACCAAGAAAGGACTTGACACATCATGAGAATTTCAAAGCCTTAGATGTCAATGAACATAATGTCCACATTATCCAATGTAGAGTGAGGTAGTAGCAGCACTAGAGGCAACACTAATGACAGAAAGAAAATAGCGGCATTCACCACTAAGGACAAGTTTAGTTTATTGTCCAGCTTACGAAGGAACACCTCTTCTCCATGAGCGAACAAAACCTCCAAGATACGATGGACGACGGGTGAAGAAATTAGTAAGTAGATATGCCAACCAAGAAGATGGAGCCCTCTAGTGTCAACCAACATCTCACTCCTCAATGCACCCCATGAGGGTGAAAAGCTCGGTGTCATAGCGAATGTTTCAATGGATGTCATTATAGATGTTGGAATGAGCCTCAAAGATATCAAAGATGTCGTGCATGTAGCAAGGTACACTGATCACAAAACCGTAGACATGAGGGGCGACGTCAATGGGGATGGCCCCTTGGTGAGCAACGTCGCCTCCCATGCCTCCTCCAAAGGAGCATTATCCAACTCCTTTGAGGTAAATGTTGGGTATGGTTGATGAAGAGTGGAGTCAAGGCCTACCAGGATATGGTGATGCCCTTCATAAAAGAATATCATGGAGGGTGTAGAAAAGTCCCACATGATTGGCTTGAGAGTCACCAACCATGGCTTCCCGAGCACCAAGTCGATTGAGTCTGGCAAATCGGTAGTGAAGACGTCGGGTGCACATCCCGCCGAAGGATGAGTGGCATGCCACAACACACACCCCGGCTCACAAAATGGTCACTTGACGCTAATGTCTTCCGAGGGTGATGCGACAAATTGGGGCAAGTGAACATGTTGGCAATGGCAAGGTCAATGAAGTTATGTGTATAACTCATATTGACGAGGATGTTGAGGCACATTTTGAAGAGGACACCATTGAGCTGCATGTTGTGATTGCCCATCCCCCAACTCAATGAAATCACCAAGGAGCCTGATGTTGAAGAGGTGCATCCACTCGTGGCTGCATGTGCAGGCCTCGTTATAGTTGAAGCAAAGGTTTTGGTGTTGTCATTCCACCATCTCATCAGTAGTGAGGCAATTGAAGATGTGGTTCAATGGTGTAGACCCACCCACGATGCCCGTCGTGGTCAAAGTAGTAGTAGCGTATGTAACCTTTCGTTGACTCCCCACCTGCGAGAATGGCTCCACTAGGCATGTGAACGAAGCAGGAGGGCACAATCTTGGGCAGCTATCAAGATGGGCACTCCAACATGATGCTAGCGCAATGTTTGTGTACACGCGCCCACTCAAGACCTCCTCCATGTTGGCTGGCTTGTCCAGCTACTCCATGGTCTTGATCAGCTTTTGGAGTCCCGTAGTGTAGAGGTTCACTTGTTACAACCCTTGGGGATCATCAGCATTCGCCACCAAAGTGAGGAACTAGTTGGTGTAGTCATTGATGACATCGGCACGGTGAAGAATAGTCAACTTACTGAGGGGGTTGGCGTGTGTAGGAGGATCGAAGCATTCGTTCACTAAACGAGCAAACACATGCCATGAGGATATGCCTTCCTCCTGGTTTAGTTGCATAAAGCTCCATTGAGTATCGCTCTTCATGTGATAGGAAGCATACTACATGCGCTCATTATCAAGGATGGCCTATCCCACAAAAATTGCTCACAATGGTTGAGCCAATGGAAAGGGTCCCCCTTACGATCAAAGGTTGGGAATGACAACTTGTTGTAGCAAGGCACCAACAAGCTATCAGGGCATGATGACACTAGGTTGACTGTCACCGAGGCTAATTGGTGGGGGAGCTTCAGTTTGGCGGCCTTCACGAAGGTGGAGTGTATAGTGTTGGTGATGTTAGCAATGAGGGTGGAAGTGATCTCAGCACTCTGGTTTACGTAGAAGGCTGTGATGGCCTTCTAAACTACTCGCATGGCCGCATCATGGCGTGCAGGATCCTCCTTGGCCACAAGCTCTACCGTGGTGGTGGCTTGACAGGAGCTTGGTGGTGAGGTCATTGATGGCGTGGCGAAGCTCCATCAGCTGATTACTCGTCTCATCTATGGTGAGGGTGACCTCTAGGTGGTAGCTAACCTTCAGTGCTAGATGGCTTCAATGAAAGATGCTACAACAAGAAAGTGACCCCGAAGACCTCCTGCTCAAGATCAACAAGAACCCAACAAGTGTCGAACAACTTAACAGTAAATAGCAAGAGCCCACCATCATCAGCAACTCCATCTGTCCCAGAGCTTATCACCTAACGGAGCTCGATGGAACTCCGATTGCGAGGACCTGGAATGTAGACACTCTTCGGAGGTACTATGTTTAATGAAAAAGTCTCAGATGCACCATGACTGCTCCAGTGCAAGCGGTCATCTGCCTACGAGCCATGAACGTATCTTTTATTTTGAGTGAGCTTTTTTTCTAGCAAGAGGACGATGATGAATAACGAAATTCTCTTAGCATTTATCATGAAAATTGTCTCCGTGCCAATAACCCTCTGGTAAAATAAATTCTAGAATGCTAGTAAGGGGCTCGAGGCTTACCTTCCGTGTGTGCCCAAGCAAGGCACATATAAGACCTAGATACTGAAGCGGCCTAAGGGCACTCATAATGTCAACATTATGCCTAGTCCCCTTTCCACAATCATCAAAGGAAGATAATGAATAAGACCTGGCACAAAGCATGCTAACATAGACACAATATGCTTACTTACCAAAGGGACGTCTTCAAAAGCATAAGAACCAAAAACTTTTGCAAAAATCAATGTACAAAACCTAGAATTTATCCCAGCTCAAAAACCTAACCGCAATGCGTACAGGGGGTCGACGCTCGACCTCGAGCTCCGATCTTTGATGTCGCAACTTTTGGCAGCCATCTCCAATCCTAGAACTTCTCCCAGAACGAAAACACCGACCTCACACCTCTTGAACTAAGAACGCGTAGAGGGGGACAAAGCTCGATCCTAATCTCCGATCCTACATGTTGCAACTTTGACGTCGATCTCCAAGAAAAGGAGCTTATCCCAAAATGAAATCCTGACCTCATGCTTCTTGAACTAAGAACGTGTAGAGAGGGATGATGCTCCATCCCAAGCTTCAATCCTACACGTCGCAACTTTGACAGCCATCTTCAAAACCTGGAACTTATCCTGGAATGAAACTCTAAACCCACATCTCTTGAACCAATGATGCGTAGACGGGGACAAATGCTTGATCCTGAGCTCCAATCCTACATGTCGCAACTTCGGTGACCAACTTTGATCTCGAAACTAGTCTCGGAACGAAACAATAACCTTACACCTCCCAAAACTAATGATGCATAGTGGGGGGATCAAGGGAGGCCTCATGCTCCAATACTACAAATAATACTTGTCGCAGCTTCAGTTGGCAGTTCCGATCTAGGGAAATCCCGCAACAAAAATAGAAAGAAATGGGAGATGACTTCATTCAAAATTCTATATTATCAAAGCAAGGTTAGTTCCCATGGGAAACAATCTATTACAACAAAATAGCCCAAAGGCTACATAAAAACTAAACTGCTCGGGGCTCGAAGACCCCTAACATTCGCACCCTCTAGCAGAAGCCTGCATATTGGCTTTAGCCTTCGCGATGGGCTCCCAGGCATGCTCCAACTGTTGACGCATTCCTCAAGGAGAAGCACCTTCCATAGTAACTCAGAGATGCTATAAGTCGACATCATTCTCATCCTCCTCATCACTAGATAAGCCAAAAACTCCGGCTTGGGAGCCTGCAGAAGCAATGGAGGATCACTAAGGGCGTGATTGGTTCATGTATGTGCCAGGCCAGGCTGCGCACTAGAACCAGGCCGGGCATGGCCAGGCTGTGTGGATGCAAGTGCGTTTGATTGGTTTGCCTGCTTTCTTGGGGCCAGGTTCAATTGCGACATTGATTGGTTGCTCAGGTTTCAGACTCGAATACATGCAGCGAGCCAACAAAGTTGTCTGCGTGCGCCCGTGCGAGCCAGGCCCGCCAGAAACGAGATTGATTTTCGTTTCCGTGGAGCCAGGCCATGAGCTGCCTACTGCATCTCCTCAGCCAGGCCCAACACTCCAGCCAGCCAACCAATCATCGCGATGGTGCATCACCCGGGCCTGGTTCAGCCATATACACCCAACCAATCACCCCCTAAGCATCCTGGTAGATTACTAATGAAAATCCTGATGCACACGTCAGGGAAATAGCTCTCCAGATGATACTGCAAGGCAACTGGCCTTGACCAGCACATCTCAATCACTCACATGTTGAAGGAAATCAGGGAAAGAACCTTCCAAAATATCTCAGAGCCTGCGTCGCCACTGGGTACCCTTCACCAAGTGGGGATACATTTCAGAACATAGATAGTTTCTGGAATGGCATCCACACAAAGTTCTAACTCCTTGCCAGGACGCCTCCTCTGAGCTCAACCTAGATAGGTCATTAAAAGATGAAGTTCAAATGAAAAAACCAAGGTTTTTAATTCACAACTTCAAATTATATTACAAATGGGTCCACGACATGAGAAAAGCTGGAAGGGCACCTAAGTACATTCTATGATAACTAAAACAAGTTGAAGCCAAAGGCAATTCATACCTATGGCTGTGGATGAGGCCAGGAATCCGCCAGCATTCATCTGTGACCCCTCCGTTGTAGTAGCCCTGGCTCTTGGGAGAGTGCTCACACTCCTGGCACCAAGCGGAATTCCTGCCGAAGACATCTACTTCAGAGCTTGAGTTGGAGCTATCGGCATTACCTTCAGAGCCTACGTAGTTGACCAAGGTGGACTGCCAGGCTAGGAATTTGCTACACTTGTTCAAAAAATCCCTGCCAAGTGCATCCCTGATGCTCCGGACTCTACCGGTGAGCTATCGAAAGTCCCTCCCATCACCGCTGCCTAATTGGACCAGCTGAGAGATAATGCTGAGCACACTCAGAAGATGGGTGCACCAAACAATGTGCAATACATCGAAATCTGTGCGCCACGTAGTCTTGACGCAATGTGTCCCAAATAGGGACACTGCTTGAGACATCAGCTTCACCGCCTAGATGTTGCAGCTCACAATCCTGGTGAGATTGTTGGCCTACGCCGCGACCACCACACCCATGCCTTATAGAATTAGAACTAGCAATTTGCCCGTGCGTTGCAACGGGAGCTACCAAAATCAATCAAAACTACTTAGTCTCTGGTGTGATATTGAAATCTATCATATTAAGGCAAGAACAAATAATAAAATCTGCTAGCATTATTAAAAGTATGAAAGCACCTGACACCACCACTTCTAGCTCTTCAGAGTCTTAAGACATCTTCAGTGGCAATCCAATGCATACAAAGCAAAGCCAAAAAGAACGTAGTACTAAATACAATGAACATACGCACAACTGAGTGAAGGGTCACCTGAGTCTTATGTATACACGTGAGCCCCAAGCATCCAACACTGTCGGTGTTGCATGTCCTGGTTATCCATGCATCGAAGTAGACATGTTTCATTGTAAAAAAGGTCGGTAAAAGAAGAGGTACTTTGTGAAAATTTCTCTATTTTTTTTGTCTAATGGCTTTACAATGTATAATTCTCTCAACTCAAAAAGTTATAAAATAATGTGAATATTTACATTATACAAGGCCGTAGGCCCAACAAAAGACCCTAAAGAAGAAACTGTTCAGTTTATATTACATAATCATTCCTCCAACTCGAAAAATTTAGCTTGTAATTGAATATATTCTTAATAGAGAAACTTGTGCATCAATCTATTACCCTGAAGCGATAAATGTCCTTAAGCTGCAGCTAAGGCACACTGAAGAATAATCCATCATGAGGAATAGATCCATAAATTTTTCATTCACGTTCCTTAGGTACAAAACTAATACGAAAATCCTTGTGTGTTCTGAACCAACAAACTTAGGCATATTTGAATTGTATGCTTGAGATGAGAGCACATCTTTGAGATGAATAGTGTACATGCGCCCTGCTTGCAACCTAGAAACAGGACAATCAGGGTCAACAACTGTACAGCCTTGGCAACGATTTACAATTGTAGGATTGGTGACTACAGTAGTAGGGCGCTACATCTTGTCACCGATCTACATATGAAAAAGATACGAGCAGAAAACAATAAAATGGTGATGACTGATGGTATCTCGAGACCTTACAATATAGTTGCACTGGGCAGTGTCCATTGCGCAAAATAGAAAACAAAGTTAAGAGTCTAAAAACATTTACCATCAGAGAAATCATCCAGATAGACTATTTGGACTGTGTCAAGAGCGAAGCATGAACTATTGTTGACTAACATGATCGTAGCATGAATAAAAGACTTGTATTCTATATGAGGACGTACCCATAAATAATAGAAAATAACACTACGCTGTACTCAACAGGACCTGACTGAAACCCTATGCACTCACCCTCAACCTTTGCACCCTGGAAACTGAATATACATGAGCATACTGTCTACAGATACTCTTTCGATGGTAAGGCTCTACACGTGATGTGAGCCAAAGGGCGTTCCACTACTGATGTTTTTTTTTCTTAGAGGAAGCTTCAAATCCTTGCATAAACTTGTGTTGGCTTCCACAACCAAACACGGATAGCTCGACACCAATGTGTACCCAGTATAGGCCTTGCCATAGACCAAGAATAACAGCTCAACTTGACTCTCTTGAGCCCACGCAAACATAGAGATCAATGAATGCAACTTGTTACTCTCTCAAGCACTAGGATCACTCCAAATCCTTCACAAGTGCTTATCTTCCTTGTTGTTGGCTATCACCAGGTATCCTCATCTCTCACAATGGCCAAGAGACCGTCCAAGGGGGAGGAGACCAGTTATATATTGTCCTTCAACCTCAAATTAGCCGTTGCCAAAAAGCAGTCTGTATCATACGGTGACTATACCGCCACATCATACGATGACTCTGTTTTCTCCTGTCCAGAAACTTCTCCTTCGCTGGGATCATCACTGTGGTCACCATATCATATGGTGATTCCTTTTGTCCTCTGCCAGGAACTCCTCTGTCTCTGGTCTTCATCGGTTCCTACCATATCATACGGTGGCACATTCATCGTATCATACAGTGACCTCTTCTCTTCTGTCCGGGCCCTTTATACTTCTATCTTGATCTTCCTGACCTCACCGCATCACACGGTGACTCCCACCGTATTATACGGTCACTCCTTGATCACCTTTACCACAAGCTACCTTCTCTGTCTGGAAACTCCACAGTCACTTATCATACGGTGACTAGCACCGGTACGGTTACTTTACTTGAAGTTGATCTTGGTCATCTCCTCGGTCCTTGACTCCAACTTTACCATTCTTGGTTCCTCCACTTCTTTTCTTCCAGTCTTAGTTTCTGAGAGACTCACTATGCATCTAAAGATCTCTATTTATAGTGTGTACTAAGAAAACTAACTCGAACCCTCTTGATAGTCTAGTTTTTCCTATGGACTCAAGTCTACATCTAACCAAGCCAACACTTGCTTCGAACTAGTATATCTTTAGCCTTGATCTATCTTCTTCAACCGTGACCCCATCAAATCCATCTCCCGAGTTGACGAAGGCAACCAATCATCTTTAGCTTTAAGTGTAAGGTTTGGTTGTCATCAAACATTCTCCCATGTGACCTAAGAAATAAGGGGTCACCAAACATGTTAGTCACATGCATGGTTCTCATAAAATCATCAAAACATTCATACTTTGGGGTTTCCATACTCCAATGGCCATGAAGATTACAACCGCCTCTTTAGCACAGACACCAGCAGCAACACCCGGACTAAATCTGGCCATCCAACTTGACGTCATGGTACATGTAGTAAAAATCTCCAACATGGAGGACTTCAGCATGTTCTCTTCCCCATGTGGTAGTAGAACCTCCCAGAGCTCCAATTCCCCCTGTGGTCCTTGTATGCTCTCGGGGCACCATAACCATCCAGTGCGTCGAAGAAGACACCACCGCCAAGGAGCCGAGGAACTACTTGCCGGCCACATCGAAGAAACTCTTCACGTCGTGCGTGTCGTAGGAGAGCACCCTTCGAGCAAGTAGGCCCACTTAAAGTTGCTGAGCTGGATGAGGGCATTAATGGTGAGTTGCTGGATCTTCAGACCAAAGATGTCCAGTACGTCCACAATGAATCAGGATCATGGCATCTGGATTTCAAAGAACTTACTGTATGGGGTGATGGATCCTGCTCTTGAGGAGGGGGCTGTCTCATATGGCTCTGTAGCCTCAGCCTTTTTCTTCTTCAACTAGCTCTGATCGGCCATGGTGTTGTGCATCAGGTGCATGATGGAACTCTCACCCAGGAACAGGCCCGCCCGAACATTATCGTTGATCTGCACCTTCCTGAATGAGGCGACCTTCTTCCCCTTTTGCACCATCTCTACTCTAACCACAGTCGCCACTCAGAAGAAAACCTTCAGAAGAAAACTTCAGCCAAAGAGAAATGTCAGAGGAAATTGATAGTGAGAGCACTAGGGCATAGCAAGAGTGCTATGGCAACTGATCATGGTGAAAGTGACCCTGGGAGTCACAGTTAAGATTTTATATAGGATAGCCCCCGAACCTCCCAGCCGTTGATCTTGACACTCGCACAGATGACATGTGTCCCACAAAATGCGCCAGTAGTGCCGCCTCAATGCATCACATCACAGTAAAAGCGTGATGATGATCATCCCAACCATTGATCAACACACCCTTAAACACCATTGACAAATACGTGGCCGTCCACAAAACAAGTCACTGTCCAGAAGGAGAACATCGATGATAACATCATCGATAGGAAACAACCTCTGGAACAACAACTTCAATGACAGCACCATCGGCATGGTGAGCCTATGATAACACCATTGGTAGGAAACAACATCTGGAACAACAACTTCAACGACAGCACCATCGACATGGTGAGCCTATGTCATCGATGATAA
This sequence comes from Eragrostis nindensis, assembly GCA_012490785.1. Taxonomy (NCBI): domain Eukaryota; kingdom Viridiplantae; phylum Streptophyta; class Magnoliopsida; order Poales; family Poaceae; genus Eragrostis; species Eragrostis nindensis. The sequence continues at coordinate 290,907 of JAAXCT010000338.1, forward strand.
TGCCATTGGCAAGAAACAACCTCCAAAATGACAACATTGACAACACCGTCGGCAAGAAAAAAGCAACCTCCAGAGCAATGATGGTTGTGACAACATTGCCGGCAAGCACATAACCGCTGGAGAACATCGTCGATCATACCACCATTGATCGGCTAAGACAAGCTCTGTATTAACATTGGAACCATGACCATGAAAGAGGCAAAAACTTAGTAGTAGGATCAACAAGGACCAAGCCAGAACTCTGTGTTGGAACATCTTGAACCTCTCCTTGGCAGACCTTTGGAAGAACCAAAAGAGGGGATGATGGAGTGGACCACTAGAAGAATTCACAGTTTCAGTCCTACTGAAGGCAGATCTCGATTGCATGGGTCTAGCTGTTGATGGAGGCCCACTCTAGCCCTACTCAGTTCAGAAAGGCTTGTCCTAGAGGTAAGGCCCAGCCAGGAAATTGGAAATAGAGAAAAGATAAAAGCCCAAGGCCCATTAGGGTTAGGAAGAGCTAGACTCCTTGCAATAGATAAGACCCCCTTACCCCTAAGATGTGATGAGTTAGCAGGGGTAATATGGTATATGTAATAAGTGGTAAGTGGTTGGCATGAACTACAAATACCACCCGATACCCCTCATCAAGACGAGCTATAAATACACAAGTTCTGAATCTATTGGGCCACTCCCGGGACATACTCCTGGGGTACCTTCTGGAACTTTCTTCACACTCTCTCTGGTACCTTCCCTAGTCCTTCCCGGGAGTCCTTCACTGGAGGTAGACTCTCCGAGGACCCCCTTGTAACATTGTGTCCCTGTAACCACAACAAAAGAGGATGTAAATTTTGATCCTTCCGCTCCACATCTCTTCTATCTTCGTGGTTGGGAGCCGTGGGTGCTTTATCCTATTGGGGGCTATACCATAGTGTGTGCAGCAATGATGTGGCAAGTGGTTTTTTTTGTCTCTTATGGTTGATGTGTAGGTCATGAGAGGGCCCAGCCACCGCCCCTGCCTAGAGAGAAAAAGGGTGTTTGCCCGCTAGTTGAAGCCATGTGGGCGTTGTGTTCAGGGCCCATCCCTGGGTTTTTTTCCTCAACGTGTTCCACCAGCCAGGAAGCGGCGAGGGAACCTTCCTAGACCTATCCAGCAATCGGTGGATAGCATAGATGTGTCTAGGAAACATTCAAGGCTTGCTCTGGCGTGTCGTACTCTAGGTGCAACCTTTGTAGAGTGAAGGCATAGATCAGCAAGCCCCGACTCGATGTGGCAATGCTCGTTATGCCATAGCCATCCTGTCATCAACGGTCTTGGCATGGAAAGGCAAAGTACTCACGGGTAGACGAGAACCATTTCTTCCATGTGGTCTCCAGACTACTTGTCCCAATGTCCCCTGAGTGTATGGAGCCAGCTGTCGTAATGTGCCATGGTGGCTCATCGGAACTATAGACTCTAAGCAGATCAATCCCCAAACGAGCACACCACTATTAGCGGGAGATTGTCGGTAGTAAGGACAAAAGGTCACTGGATCAGTGGTGATTTTATATTTATATAGGTTCAGGCCTCTTATGTTTGGAATTATGTCAAAATAGATGTTACAATATATTAGAGTAGGAAGGTCAGAGTCGAGTTCCCACAAGTCCAAAAATCTCCAAGATTATCTTGAGTGTTCTCCAATTTTTAGTCCTATGTTTCTCCTTTTATTTTGCTAGTCGTGGAGCAACCCACGATATAAAAAGAGAAAAGTGTGAGGTGTCTCGGGTACAACACGACGGACTTGGGGCTTGCTAGGGCAGTCTGCGTCTTGTCTTCATATGTAACTTGAGGCCTCCATTGCCACAGAGGCCCGACCTGCATCCGACCACTTGCATGGATCGTCGTGGCATGCAGAGTCTGATGTGGTAATCCAAGTCCAGAGTGACAACAGGGTAAGACTGGATTCACTTGTCCCTAGTTGCACTGTGTAATGAAGAGGAATTCGCTAGGATTTGGTCATGATGGAGTGCTTGCGTAAGGCATGCCCGCATTCTACGATTATACTTGGCAAGTGCTGGAGAGCAATGGGACAGGCGCTGACCTGGAATTAGTTAACTAGGGAGGTTGACGCGTTACGCTGCGTCCAGATGGGAATAGAAGTTTCTTTTTTTTTTTTTGCATTTGTTATGCCTGCATTTCGATTATGATATATGTGCGGTTGTGGATTTCCTAGTTGGGTAGTCGTTTGACTGGTGATGCTGCGGATGATGAAATGTGTGCCGGGCTGCTGAATACGACTATACAGAGTAGAGAGGATAGGGCCAGCCACTGGCTATGTTTGGCTGTGTCAGCAATTTAATGCAGCCTAAACTGATGAAAAGGCCGAGCTTAATCTTGTTGGGTCCAAAAACCTCAAACCATCGATAGGCATTGTCTTGTTCAATTAAAAAATAAATATGGGATGGACGGATGGCCACCTGGATGAGAAGCAAACGTGCACCATCATGGTCCACTCGGTACTCGGATCCTTGTTCTTATCGTCTTCCCCATCGAAGTCAAAGCCTCTCTCTCCCCAGTCACCCCCTTCCCCTGTACCTGCACCATCCGCTCCTTTCACCAGCCCACAAGAAACCATTGGTCTAGCACCATCCGCTCGACGCAGGAGGCCATCTCCTTGCCCAGATGCGCGTGGGCAACCACGTCCAGTGGTTGCGTCGCCTCTGCCGAAGCATGCAAGGCTGCAACCTGATCTAGATCTAGCCCGTCCTTTCCTTCTTGGGCCCTTCTCTCCTCTTCTCAGCATGCAAGCTCAAGCTCCCTCGCTAGCTGCCGCCGTCATCGCGGTCGGCAAAAGACCTGGCAGGAATGTCTAGCGGGGAGAGCATGCCCAGCCACCGGTCCACCATGCAGGCCTAGCCACCGGAACCAAAGGAACCAGATGATGCCAATCTTAGGCCAAAACGCCATATGGGATGCAATTCCTTCACCGATCAATATTAGACTATTGCACTGCTGGAAGGTGCTCATGCTGTACTTAACTGGACATGCCGCTCTGAATTGCTGAACAAAATTCAGACGAGGTACTGTAGCTGGAATCACTTGACGTTCCACTGCTACCCCTGATAAATCATTCCCGCACAATGCTTTGAGCGAACCGAGAAAAAGAAAAAGTTGTCTCCTCACCTCTTGCTCCCATCCCACCCGTCTGCTCCCATCCTTCATCCTCCACCTCGACACGCATCAGCTCCGGTAAACCTCCCCGTTCTTCATGGATCTCCTCCTCGTCTCGGTTGGAAAAGGAAGGGCAAGGAAATGGTGGTTTGAGGGCTGGCAGATCCAATCTAGCTCTAACATCGATGTGGCCATTTACATCAATTCATCCATCAATATGGCTGCTCCATGCTAGCTTCGGCTAACGCGAGTTGATTCAGCCATCAACCTGCTTGCTCGCAACCGTGCCGTTGACGTCTGTCGCCTGGCCCTCCATGCAGTGCTGCTCTCTGCCACCACCGCTTGGATGCAACTGCCCGCGACGAGGATGCTACCACTGGCGAGGCAATTGCCCGCGCCAAGGATGCTACCCGCAGCAATATCGTCTCCTCCCCACCTGCATTTTGGACAGCCATGGAAGCTTCATCGCTGCCTCCAGTCCTCCCCTTCCCCATCTCCTCCCCATTCCCTAATTGCCATCCAAGCCCCCCATCCTCTGCGAGTGCCTGCAGCATCTCTGCGAGATGGATCTAGAAAGGTGCCTCGTGGGAGGTTGGAACCGCTACCGTCAGCCCCACTCGCCGCACAGCACCCCCCCCCCCCCCCCCCCCCCGACCGGCTTCCCTGGTTGCACTGGTGGGACGCTGGCATGTGAGAATCCTCGTTGTTCCCTTCGGAGTCCCAGTCAAGCGGTACGGCAGGTGACGAAAAGCATCCTCGTCGACGAGAGGCTTCGCTATGCCCGGGAGTGGGGGCGCTCGCCGCATGCCACATACCCGCGATGATGTGATAGAAGCCATCGAAATGGGTGCCGAAGACGTGGGCGTAGTGGGTATTGAATTTGGGTAGCAGTGTCATTTGCGGTGATGCCTTTGTTCCGGTGATAGATGCTAGAACGTCATCTAAATTCAAATGCATGTAGTAACACCAATATGATGTCCTAACAACATAAAAAATAGAGGCAACACCTTGTTATTTACAATAATTTCCCACATTTGGAGAGCAAATTGAGATTTAGCAAGCCTACATCATTCCTATCTTTTCTTTGCGGACTTTTGCATTCATGGAGTGCCAACACATGTGGATTATCTTTATGTTGCATTCGAGACTCCCTAAACTATTTTTTCTCCCGTTTCCTTCCTTAGCTAGGAACTTTTCATGTTACGATTCACCATAGGTAATGGTACTATTGTTATGTCGAATCTTAAGAACTTCAGAAAGATTAAAAGCTTGTATCCATTTTTGAAACCAACACAAAGACAGTTAAAAGATGTGCATGCTTTATAAGTTGATTGTTACTCAAAACATGTTTGACTGTTGATTAAGATTTCGCTTAGATTAGATCTGATGCACATATAAAGGTTTTAACTTTAAAACACATTGTTAATGTACACTGGAGTATCATCCCCATTTGCCTACTTAAGCATATAAGTTAAAATAATATTGAAAGCACTTTTCGTTATAATAAAAAATAGTGTAGGATACCTAGTCGGTACCCACACATTAGTTTGGTTTTTACAAAGATAGTACATACGGCCAATTGGGTAGGCTACGCATCCCATGATCTTAGAAAATAATACCGATAACATCAGATAATTAGTAGAGTCGGTTCTCTTGGTGTCAGACTATATATTTAGACCTTATCCATTGTTTGGGTCGTGGGAGTCTGGAAGACAGGAGAAGGCGATCACCATCTTTCCTTATTCCTTGCCGATAGCATTGTTTTTATATTTTTAGAATTTTAATCCAAACTAAACAATTAGAAATTGTGTAAGATATGGTCTTTTTGGTTGAATATTGATCATTTGATCATCATAGTATCCATTGTTTCACATCTTTCTATTTTTCTCTGATTAATATAGGAATTTCTTGATCCTGAGAGCTAATTCAAATGCGCCCTCCGTCCATAAAACATAGTGCCTTTTAGATTTGTCCTAAATCAAATTCAACAATCATAATATGTAACTCCTCTAATGATAGTGCTATGCTGCACCTAGGGTGTAGAATAGTTATTCTGCACCTAACTAATAATTACTGAACAAATCATCAGTAATTATTAAAATTACTGAACAAAACGTCATGATTTTTACTGAACGCGATCACGAAACGCCAATTACTGAACATTTTTAACATCGTCATGCAATTGGTTCAGTAATCCATGATCGTTTCCTTCAATAAAAAATTACTAAGTGTAGAATAGCTATTCTACACCTAAGGTGCAGAATAACTATTCTGCACCTAACTAATAATTACTGAACAAATAGTCAGTAATTATTAAAATTACTGAACAAAATGTCATGATTTTTACTTATCACGATTACGAAACGGCAATTACCGAACATTTTTAACATCGTCGTGCATTCGGTTCAATAATTCTTGTTTTCAATAAAAAATTTCTAGGTGTCGAATAACTATTCTACACCTAGGGTGTTGAGTAGCATTCATAACTCCTCTAATCTTAAATAATATATTTTTATATATATTATTGATCAAAATGTAGGAAGTTTGACATAGAAAAAACCAAGAAGGCACTATATTTGTGGACCGAGCGAGTCATAGATAGATGACCAAACAAGCAAAGATAACAAGTTAGTAAAAATAAAAAAAGCTGAAAGGAAAAGAAACAATAGAAAAACTGAGATTATAACGCTTGCATACGAGTTTGTAAGGAAACAAGCACTCGTTGGAATGAACTTTTCTTCACCGAATGAACGAACAGGGCAATTTTGTATTTGAATGTCTCTACTATTTGAAATGCAAGAATCAATTTCACTGAAAATAATGTTATTCCTTGTTGTCCAGGTCATCCTCATCTTCGCTGGTCCCCTCAGGAAACGCTCTTCATCCTCCTCCTTCCGCTTTGTTATCTGGTCCTGCTACATCCTCGCTGACTGGGTGGCCGACCTTGCACTTGGCCTGTTGTTGAACAACATGGGCAACATTGGTGGCGGCCAAGGAGGTGTCGGCAGCGTTGGCTCACTTGCTGTTCCTTCCGTAGCTGGACTCAAGCATGTGCCACATGATACCGCAACTTCAGGAAGTATTGGTGGAGGAGGGGGCAGCAGCAGCAGTCCCATCATCATCGCGCTTTCTGGGCGCCATTCCTTCTACTCCATTTGGGTGGGCCAGACACCATCACTGCCTATTCACTTGAGGACAACGAGCTCTGGCTGCGCCACCTCATAGGCTTCCTATTTGAGCTATCTGCAGCGGCGGTGGTCTTCTTTTGTTCCCTAGGGGACAACCTGATGATTGTGGCAACCCCCATAATGTTTGTCACTGGCATCGTCAAGTATGTGCAGCGCATCTACTCTATGTACTATGGGAGCACTGATGGCTTCCCAATCGCTATCGTTGGCATCCCCGACGTCCGATCAACAAATATCCCCAAGTTGATGCAGGCATACTCCTCCAGGCGAAGGTCCGGGCTGATTGTTGGACTCTACACATCGACAGCCAGCAGGGAGACCTTATGGGATGTGTACGATGGACAAGAGGAGGTGATTGCATATGCGCTCTTTGTCAACTTCCGTGCCATTTTTGTTAACGGCGTCGTCAGCACAAGGAATCGGAGGATGAGTGAGGAATTCTACCTTGCTCTGGGACAAGAGGACGATACGAAGATGAAGGCCTTCCATATCCTGGAGCTGGAGCTTAGTTACATGTACGACATGCTGTACACCAAGATGCCGGTGCTCAGCTCAACGGTTGGCTATGTGATGCGTTTTGTCGGCTGCTGTAGCTTAATATCCAGCTTCATGATCTTTGGTGGCCATGATAAGTCCAACCTGCTGCCAATTGACGTTGGTATCACCTACATGCTGCTTGCCACCGCTGTGGCGCTGGAGGCAGCCGCACTTATGAAGCTCCTCTTCTCCAACTGGACAATCGTCTACATCCAACATTCACAGCAATTCAAATGGCTCTCCGGCCTCGTCAGAGCTATCCAGAAGACCAAGAAATACTGGAGAAAGAAATACTGTAGAATGGAACAGCAGGCTATGTGGTCTGGGATAGTCTGGCAGATGAACCTGATTGAGCATGCACTACGCACATGCCAACGTGAGGACCACCGTGGCTTTCTCTTGAGGACGGCGGGAAAGGTCGTCAACAGGATCCGGCCCAAGCCCATTTTGGGTCGCATCAAGAAAGGTGAGAAAGAATACCAGGTCCTCTTGGAGTTCATTTTTAAAAGGATACAAGAAATTGTCACCAGCTCGACGACATCAGAGCAAAGGAAGAAGGCTTGCGAAGCTCGAGGTGAAGGAGCCCTCCGGCACAATATTGAATCCGCCGTCATCTTCCAGAGTGTGACTGAGCGGGATTTCGATGAGTCCTTGCTGATGTGGCACATAGCGACAGACCTGTGCCTCGAGGATGACACAATGACAATGGTGTCGTCAGATAATGATAATAATGACAAGACTGTCAGTAAGTGCTTGTCGGAATACTTGCTGTACCTACTCATAAAGAAGCCAGAAATGGTTTCCGCGACAAAGGGGATTGGCCAGCTACGGTACACCAACACATATGAAGGTGCAAAATTATTGTTTAGGTCATGTCAGGGCATTATGAATGCCAAACATGGGATGGCCTGCAAAATTGTGCAGGGCATGGACACCACCACGTTCGAGGATCATTTCATCAAGGGAGATCGGACCAAGACTGTGCTCTTCAATGCCTGCATTCTGGCCAAAGCACTGAGGGAGTCCTTCACCAATCAGGACGAAATGTGGAGGGTCGTTGCCCATGTGTGGATGGAAATGCTAACGTTCACAGCGGCGCACACACAGCCAAAAGAGCACCTCAAGAAGCTGAGCAATGGCGGTGAGCTCCTCACAATTGTGTGGTTTTTGATGGCACACATGGGGATGACCAGCAACTTGTTTGAGGTCCAAGAGATGGAATCCATCAACAAGTTGATCATTTATGACCAGTAAATCCTGTAACATACGTATTCAGTTGACACTTGTATGATGGGCTCTTGGGGAGGAGGGGCCCATAGGCCTGATATCGTGGTACAAATGAGTCCATAATATTTTCTCCTTTTATGAAACCTTTATTTGTACATGATGACCATAAGTCATATGGCACTACCGATGTAACGTTCCCAGCATCAATTATGTTATGGCGAACATGTCGAAGGAGAAGAATGATGACATCGAGTGATGACATTGTAATAGGGACAATGAATTATGAACTTGGCTTGTAATAGTATTTAAGATTACTATGTATGTCACGTTTGAACTATGGTGTCATGACTAATTGTGGTTTAATGGAGTCAGTACTTTGGTTCTAATATTTATTTGGAATCCTATCGTATGTTACAATTTATTTCGTATTGTAATGTTGCCGAAAAATTGTTGAGACATTGTGAATTTTATTTTGCTCTGTTGAGTTAGTGCTGTGCATTTTGTTTTGTTTTGTTGAGTCGGGTAGATGCATTTTATTTTTATTTAAATGTGTTCAACTATTGTAACGTACGTAATTAAAAAACACGCCAATGAGTCGCGCCAATTCGAATGCGGCGACTCGCTGTGCAGTCGCGCCCCGCTTCTCGCGTTTGCAGTCCACTCTGGAGGTTCCGCGAGGGCCAAATGTTTCTAAGTCCAAGTCACGCCATTGCATGTGCGGCGACTGAGAAGCCAGTCGCGGCAAATCGAATGGCACGACTGGCAGATCAGTCGCGGCATTTGATCTGCCGTGACTCGCTGTGCAGTCGCGCCCCGCTCCGAGCGTTTGCAGACGCTCGTGGACGCGCTGCGGTGGCCGGGCATTTATGCGACTAAGTCTGAGTCGCGCCAGGCAACATGGCGCGACTCCTAGAACCATTTCGACAGCATTTATGCTGTTTTTTCTACCTCGAACTAAAATGTTCGAGCTCCATTTGAAACAAAACAAAATGCAATATATAGACAGCATCCACATTCATAATTTGCAACATTTGAAACCATAATTGTCTTCAATACAAATAAACACGACATCCATTTTCGAAAGTCCATCATAGTTGGTTCAAACCTCACAAACTTAGTTCCAACATACAAACAGGTAGTCATGGTTCACATGGTTCAAACAAGCACGGACAGGGTTCAAACTTGGGTTCCAAATAAATCAACTTGCATAAAGATGACATATAGATAGGTAGAGTGGACTAAGGCCCCGGTATGTATGGCTTCCTCTTCTTCCTTCTGCGGCCAGGGGCAGTAGGTAACACATTTGCACTTTCAACATCCTTCCTTCTCCTTGGTGGATCATGTCTAGGCGATGTCTGTGAAGGCCCCGGCACGTCGGTTAGTTGAGACAAACCGATTTCATCCTACAGCAGCATAGAAGGAGTGTATTAATGAGTTAACTGAGTTGAAGATTGCATAATGTAAATAGTGGTCAGGTAGTTACATGGGCTTGATAAGCAGAATCGTCCTCGCCATCGCCATCGTCATCATCGCTGCCGCCGTCGTCTTCGCTCTCCGATGAGGCATGGGCACGGCTGGAGCTAGCGACATTACGTGGTGTGGATGCACGTGTCCTTGTGCTGGACCTCGAACGAGAGGGCGTTGGAGCTTGTTCATGTCCTTGTCCTTGAACGATATCCTGTTGTTGAATGCAGTTCAGCTTAAGAGCAAGATGCCTGCAGCTCCGACGGACCCACTGTTCAAAAAACATCACCAAAGTTATGATAGCTATGTATTGCAGAAATTTTGCAAAGATAGCAACACATGCCTGTGCAAATGATCGTAGGGCGCCCAACTCCTCCGCCGATCCTTGAGGGTGGCGCAATGCAAATGCCACCTCGTTAGCAAGCCGGCCCATTTGAGTAGCCTACCATGGAAACACATAGAGAAATGCATCGGGAATAAAAACAAAGGTATGCGAAAATGTGATAGGCAAGAGAAGAGCAATTCACCGTGTAGTTGTGTTGCGGAGCTCTCTCCGGCAGAGTGCCAACCCGGGTAGCTGCATCGTAATCGTCTATAAGGTCATCATCATCGTCTGAGTCCGGAAGGTCGGCAATATGGACAGCACTCAAAGCAGGTCTCAGATGCAATCGAGAGACTTGATGGAACCATTCCAAGTACTCCTTGAACGCTGCTGCCCTGTGCATAGGGCCAGAATTGGGCCACACGGTATTCTGCCCCCGGTGTTCCCAAAGCACAATGTATGCCTGGTGCTTCTCCGCCCAGTTGACGGCACCCCTCTCTTTCCTTCTATCGCACCTGCCACATGAGGAAATAATATTGTCAAACAAATCACGGTTTGCATGCTTTGTAATCATTCATTTCAATATATTTTCCAGAAATTTACTTGTGAAGAGTCTTGTTCGTCGGGGTGAAAGGCACATTTGTAACTTGCAGCCTTCCAAACTGCCGCATGACGCGTTGTGGGATGTGCCACTCCACAGCGTAGTAGAAAATACGAGGGATCTCAATCCTCCAAAACTCAGCATCACGAGTGCATAAGGGACTTAAATCCATTTGTGCTACTTCAGCACGCTCATGGGGACTCCACTCGACCTAACAAAATTTTGACATTTGCATGGTAAACAAAATGGTAAGAACGGAAAAGATATTGCGAACTACAACTAGTTTCCACATTGACAAACGCACCTGATGTTGAGTTAAACAATCAAACTCGTTCATGTAAGTCAAGTATCGCCGTTTCTTATTCCCGACCACATTGATGCAATTCTTCCAAATATAGCCAACAGTTGGCAAGGACCCTACATCGTCGAACTGCCACTCCTGCATTGCATTAACACATACTTTTGATTAGTGGAAAACCTCAAAAAAATAGGCGATGAATGTAAGAACACATTGTTGAATTGAAACATTACCTCTACCGGTATACGGTCTGGTCTCCCAACAGGTAAATGCTCCCACAACCAAACTTGTAGCAGGTACAAACAACCTCCCAGGCCCGAGCTCTCCCCACTCCGCCGACACCCGTCACAAAGCTGGCGGTACAAGTATGCTAGTACTCCGGAGCCCCAGCTGTAAGTGGCCATATCCTCCCATGTTCCTGCCACAATGGGGAACACGATCCAAGATATGGTGTTTCCACTCCCGTCGGGAAAGAGGAACCCGCCTATCAAGTGCCACAACCAAGCCCGAGCATACCTCTCAACAAGCCTACCCTCAGCCTCTGGGTCATCCAAACGACTGAAGTGCTCAACCAGCCACGCCGAACTAACCCCAGTCGTCTGGTCCTTGACATCCTCCTCAACCTCAGGCGGCCTCAGCCCCAAAGCAACCTCCACCATGTCTCTCCATCCCTGCGGCTGCACCATGCCAATCATGGCATGTCCGTTGATTGGGAGTCTCAAGATCATGGCGACGTCCTGCAAAGTCACTGTGAGCTCCCCACAAGGTAGGTGAAAAGTGTGGGTCTTCGGCCTCCATCGGTCCACTAGTGCTGTGAGTGCAGCTGAGTCCATACGGGGCAGTCCTGCATTGACCAACCGCGCCAAAGGAAGCAACCCAGCACGTGCAATGTACTCGGCGTAGCGCTCATCCCAAGGCAAAGGCTTGTGTGTGCGCGACCGCATACACTTCATTTCCTGCAACAAAGTCGAAGTGCAATGCAAGTTAGTAATCATGAATAAATAGAACCAATTGAGTGGACACGTTTTGTGTAAAAAACATACCCGACCAAGGTCAACCATAAGGTGGGCGCGGTGCTTCTCATCGTACGTGGTGTCATGGAGCCGGTAGCGCGGGTGGGGGGCCATCTCCCTGAAAGAAACATTACAAAATCATATGAGTTAACAAATAACATAATGAAACTGAAATTAACACGTCCAATCAAAATTAATAAATTACCTGCGTACTACTAGTGCTACCTACATATAAAGCCATATTGTTTCTACGTCCCCGTCGACTATTTGCATGTCTATGTTTTGGTTTGTTCTTCGGACCAAATTTTTGTCGCTCCATTCGGTGGCCTTCTTCGTGACATATCGTGCACCGCACTTTATTAGGCACCTCTTTAAAGTCCCCAAATCCGTACATATCTGCGCCGTAACCTTTTTGGCTGTCATCAAGCTCGTTTCGTAGTCTCTTCTTTTTCCGTCTGCCTTTGCCCTTCAATAGCAACACGTCTGGGAGATAGTCCAGACCACCATACTCCGGCCATTGCGTCGCATCAAGACACGGTTCAAAAGTTGGCTCCCATGTCCTTTGAGCGGCAATTTTCGAGTAGTAAGGACTCATATAGTTTGGCGACTCGAAGTCAACGGCTCGCGTACGACATGCTGTAATGACATGTGAGCAAGGATAATGAAGCAATTGAGGAGTCATGCATGTGTGTCACATTATGTCCTATCTCCACTCTATACTGCCGACCCCCGGACCTCTCACCCCACCTGTCGGTATGACTCAATGTGCGAACATCGTACACATATTCCCTTGGGTCAAACAAACGCGCTTCTTGATTGGTGGACACCTTTCCTTCGGCCTGCAATATATCTGCGATCCCATCTCCCCATTTCTTACCCGCTTGTATGGCATTCGTTGCCTTCTGCCACCGTTCCACAAAGTATGCGTTGCACTTGTGAAAGGTGAATTCAATGATGGCTGCAACAGGCCTTGCTCTTATTGATTTAAGTACATTGTTGAACACCTCAGAGTTATTTGTGGTCATTACGCCGTAGCAGAACCCGCCCTCATCAAATGCTTGCGCCCACTTATCCTTTTCCATCATATGTTGGTGTAATCAATCCTTTGCACTCTCGTTAAGTATCTTTTCCAAATGTTCTAGTCTGCTATTAATGTCCTCTCCTCTTTAGCTTTGCATAGAAGCTTTAATTCTCTAATAACTTCCTTGCTTTTCTGTCTCCTCCATATGTTAGCGGCAAAGTGCCGCATGCACCACCTATGGACTAGAAGAGGGTACCCATCTATCTCCTGTCTGGCAGCTATGAGAAGACCTTGATGTCTGTCCGATATCATGCAAACCTGCCTCCCTACTCCAATAACATGACGACGCACAAGGGTTAAAAACCAACCCCAACTGTCATTATTCTCACCCTCTGTGATAGCAAAAGCTATAGGAATCAATTGATCCTCCGCATCTATCCCAACAGCAATCATCAATGTATCCTTGTACTTCCCCATCAAAAATGTGGCATCCACGATCATAACGGGTCTGCAATGCTTAAATGCCTCCACGCATTGAGGGAAACACCAGGACACGCGTTTGAGGACCGGCTTCATCCAACCCTTACCATCGCTACATTGCTTCCCTCCATCGTCAATGAAATATTCAGTCCCGGGATTGAAATGAGCAATGCCCCTTAACAGCCTTGGAACAATGTTGTAGGACTCCTTCCAGTCTCCCCATAGTTCTGCCATGGCACATTGCTTTGCTCTCCATGCCTTGCTAATTTCACCCGGTAACCGGTGAAGCCATGAATTGCCTCAATCAAGGATGACACAGTGATGTTGGTGTCAACCCACATCAATGCCGCAATGCGGAGTCCAAGGTATCTCGCCGTACACTGAAAGTGCAATTGGCGAATGTGAGCTGTCGAACATGTGTGAGGTTGTTTCACCTTCGTCACCCTCCAACGTCGGCCGTCTAACTTTATTAGCCTAGCCAAACACCCCAAGGACATGTGTGCCTCTTACACTTTATTGCATACCTCTCCAATTTATCCGAGTTCCTAACGTAATACGGCCTATGGTGCCGCACCGCATAATCCTCACAAAATAGCTTCAGGTCTGCCATGCAATCAAATATCATTCCCTTCTTCATCAACAGAGTAGAGCTGTCTGCTAGCCCATCACTTAACATGAAAGCATTATCGCTTAATGCATTTCCGGTTCTGCTCAAATCAACATGAAGTGGAGCCTTTGGTAAAGAAACTTTCGTCGCCTCCAATGCACGCCGATCCTCCTCACTATATATTGCACTCCAACTTATCTCCGCATTCGGAGTACGCTCCACACGCTCTCTTTCACGCCGCAGCCCTTCCATTCCAACATATCTGCCGCCTACATGTGTGGCACCACCGACTTCCTCTTCTCGCACATCTTCGCCATCTACATGTGCACCACCACCGACTTCCTCTTGTCGCACATCTTCGCCATCTACATGTCTATCACCACCGATTTCCTCTTCTCCGTTCTCATCGCCATCCTCCTGACGTGCAGCGTGTTCGTCCCCCTCTGCATGCTCACTATCGCTATCTGAGTCTGAAGCGAGCAATTGTTCAACATTATTCTCTTCTTCTCGCTCTCTATCCTCTTCTTCAAATGTGTTGTCGGGGAAGTCGTTGTTTACCGCCACTATATCATCCTCCGCCATGCCGCACGAAGACACTACGGGATGAATGTGTTCCCGAACCGGAGAGCCATCAGGACAGTCAGGCACATGAAGTCCTTCTTGAGTCAACACATCAACAGGCTCATCCTCCAATAGCACCATTTCCGGAACAATTGCAGCACAGCCATCTCTATTCGTACCATCATTTTCGACAACATCTACTATCACTTCCGCGATTCTAACTTGAGCATCTTTTAAACATTCCTTGTAAAGCAACCACATTTCCTCCGTACCCAACTCTAACAAAACATAATGAGCTCTACCACCTCCGCCTGCATCAAAGCGTCCCCGAAATCTCAAACCATCTCGAACACCAACACAGGACGCAGCTCTTGTCTCAACTTCACTAAACATGGGTGCTTTTACAAATGTGACAACTTGTTCACACATGTCAACCAATTCACCATTCTTATTCACCGTTCCGCCGAAAAATATACGAACCACACGGTCCATCTACAAATTTTATAAACCATTTAGTTTTCATCTCTACAAAAATGTACAATTTACAACTACATATAGCTAATAAACCCTCACATTATCTAACCATTTACCATTGCCTAAAAAATGCCATGCAAGCCATCCTACACGTCAATAAAACATTACAATCGAACCTTCGAGCGATACATGACCTCCGATTAACCTCGATTCGTACCAAATCCTTCACAATCACTAACTATACCACTAAACCCTAACTATCTAAATCCCACGAAAATCAAATGCATTTCAAAAACTAATTGGACAAGATGGAGGAGCTACCTTGGAGAAGCCTTCCCCCGTGATTTGGAGCCGAATCCTCCACCCAAGCGCCCGGATTCGAAGCCTTTAGGTGGGGGGCGATGTGAGGAGGAGAGAGGAAAGAAAGAACACCCGCTCGGGTAAGGAGGAAGAAGAAAGGGAGGGAGCGGGCGCGGCCGCGCGCGGGGCTAAGTCCCCCGCGAGTCGCGGCAAATGGATGGGCGCGACTCAAAGGGGCACGGCAGTCCGATCGGCGCGACTCTCCTTTGAGTCGCGCCGTTCTGTTTGCCGCGACTCAGATCGATGACTCTGACGTGTCCGTCAACGCTGACGTGGCGCTGAGTCGCGGCAAATCGAATGGCGCAATTCCCTTTTCAGCCGCGTCAAATCAAATGGCGCGACCAAAACGTCTAGATATGCAAAACTAGTTTCGGAAGGTCTTTTATTAAAATATTACTTAAAAAAGGTTTAAATAATAAAAAAAAATCCAAGGGACCCGAGGGAACCGTTCCCTGCGCGTCGGAAAGCATGAACCACGCCGAGTTCTACAGGGAGTCCGCGCCGCCGCGGTACCATTTCGTGGCCAAGGACTACGGGCACCAGGACATGCTGGACGACGGCTTGCCCGCCTTTGGGTGCGCCAAGAGCGACAAGGGCGAGCCCAACACTACACCACAGTTGACAATCGCCGACTGACAGTGAGTCGCTAAAACGGCCTTAAACGACTTACCATAAGTCGGTAAAAACATTTACCGACCTTCTTGGTGAGTCGTTATAAGTGGCGTCGGTAAAATTAGCGACGCACCACTTTTTACCGACTTACCGTCGGTTGGTACTGTAAAGAATTACCGACACATAGTTCGACGCTAATATATACAATTACCGACCTACCGTCAGTCGCCGAAGATATTTTTTTCTTTAAAAAAAAATATTACTACTGTAACCTAGTCTACCAATGGGCATTTCAATCATTGAATGAACCACTGGAAAAAAAAAGATATACAAATTACTCTTAAATAAGAAGATTCTTTGAAGTGCACAAGTGACAAATTGTAGCTAACATGAAAAACTATTCTATCTAGTGTTCAGGAAGTTAGAAGTACAATTCAAAGGTTATGTTTTGCATGATTTCTCTGGGACACACAACATGAAGACCTCAGCCTGACAGCTTTTTGTGCTAAGATTGAGCAGAACCTGCAAAGAAAAAGAAAAGCTCTCAATCACAAGTGTAGTGGGAACGACAAATTTCATTTACATAGAGCTGGCAAGCTAGATTTGCAGCCCCTTCCAGTCTGAAAATATCATGTGATGCACACAATATGTGATTCAATCAACTAAAATGGACAGATCTTCATTGCAGTTCCTATTTGTATTTCCAAAATAAGGTTATAGTCAATGATTTGAGGTGCTGCAGACTTCACAATGAATAAGGGCAATGTCATAGGCGGCAGAATGCTATAATTTATTGACACCCTTCCTAATCTCCTATTAACATGAAAACAAAGCATTGCACCATGTAAACATGTGTGATTGCAGTCGAAAGCTGATCAACATATATCATCAAAATCTGTGAAATGCATCAGCATAGCTGCTGAAGCATAAATTTTGGGTGATTTCTAAATGCCAGATGGAAATTAACTTGCAAGAATCGTTTGGCAGAGGATGTAATCATACAAACAAAGAAATAATTGGTCAAAAGGCTACCTACCTGGAGATTCCCCAACACATCAGATAAGCGTCCATTCCGCAATAGGATCAAGCCGTTCATTCCTGCAGAGACACAAACTCACCACGTCAGGGCTCGAAATTTCAGCAGATCCGAAGAAATTGCATTCAATCTGTGAGAGAATTGAAGGGGCGAGCAGCGTCCATTCCGTAGAGCTGCAAGGTTGCAGCCCCTTCCATGTAATCAGACTACAACATCAAGCTTCCAGTCAGTGTTTATTGTCCCTAACACACTCCCAAGAGTTTGGAAAATTTCAGCAATAGCCCTCAGCCATGCAGAGATCAACAACTAACTAAATGTTGTGAAGTTCACACGAAAACCTTGCCTATGAACAGCTACATAGTGTACAACATTCAGAATGTCCCCCTGAAATGGATTATCAGTTGAGTAGTGTTGCTTACTTTTTTTTCTATATGCTATCAAGTCAGGCATGTTTTTATTCTGATTCTGCATGTCCTGCTTAATTCGCAGAGTTGCTGCACCCTCAGCAATCAACCCACGCAGCATGTCTTAAAACAATTTCAATGAAGCTGCAATTAAAAGTGAAGCAGGTTGCATATTCGGATAAATTACTAATCAAGATTACTCCGCGCTTCATAATCGAGCTGGAAGAATCTAATTGCCCATATAACAGTACAATTTTGTATGTTACTTCAAAAACCAGGCAGGTGCTCTGAATCCATCATTGAAGCACCAAATCCCACACCACGAAACTGGAATTTAAGCCATAAAGGCCGCATCAACAGTGGATAACGGCACCTGCCGAAATCAACAGTGCTATGACGGCGGCGAGGTTGGCGGTGACCTTGCTGTTGACGAGCGCGTTCTCCGCCGTGCGCTGGTCGAGCCCGAGCGCCAGCAGCGTCTCCAGCCGCAGAGCCGGCGCCTTGTCCCCGTCTCCCCCGCTGCCCATCTCCGCCGCCTCCGCTCCGCTCCCGACTCCGGGCCTCCGACGACGCGCGCTAGGGTTGCGAGCAGGGACGATGGAGGGCGGCAGCGGGGATGGCGGAGGAGGCGGGGGCGGCGTAGATCCGGCCGCCGCGCAGGTTCCCTGGGTGGCGAATGCGCGCCGAAGGGGACGAGCGGCGTGGGGACGACGGAGGGCGGCGGCGGTTGGCTGAAGATTGGCGCAGGGAGGAGGCAGCTCGATGGGAGAAAGGATAGTAACAACGACTGCACGAGTAGGGTAAGGTTTTGTATGGACCGGGCCGCAATTTCCCTGCGTCGGCCCAAACCAACATCTTTTTCCCGACTCACCGTGCAACGTAAATGGATACATTTACCGACCTTCCTTCCGTTTTATTCATTGAAACTTTTACCGACGCATAGTAGCTCGGTGAATAGAGAATCACCGACTTATGGTCCGTCGCAAACTTTTACCAACTTATAGTGTGTCGTTATTAGTCTATTTTTACCGACTCACTGGAGTCGCTAATTGTCTGCTGTGGTGTAATGCAAGGACCATGCCAGGAGGGCCATGTGAGGACTCATGGTGGCTTTCCTCCGGGCAAAGCTGCTAGATGACGACAAGACTCTCAGGGTCGTGCGCAGCAACCCCAGGCTTGCGCCGGCGGTGCTGCGCCCCGTCGAGTACGAGGACCCGGCTGGCAAGGAAGGGCGCACACATTAGTATGTGTACATACAGTATTTTATTTTTCTTCCCCTAGCTGGATAATAAGCACGTTCGCTCGTCCCGTGGTGATGTACGTGCTCGTATCGTATGTGCCTTTCCTGAGGCCAGCATTAGTGTGTAATTTTATTTTTCTGAATTAGTAGTAAGCATGTCAGATCGTACTGTGCATGCGCTCTACTCATATGTACCGTACTTCCTGAATGTAATCTACACTGCCAGCACGTATTTGAAATTTTTGTGCCGTATCGTATGGCCCTGTGATCACCACTGAAACCAAAACAAGTTATCAAACCAACAAATGAAGCAAAGCAAAGCTACCTAAAACTGTTTCAGCAATTAAGTATGGTTTTTCCCGGTTCTTATGAGCAATTGTTCCAGCAGATCGATGTACATGTTCCTATTGTTTCAGCAATCATGTTCTCAATGTTCCAGTAGATATGTAGTTTAACACTTTGTGCTAACGCACGGCGGCCGTGCTTAGGCGTCTGGCATGGCAGCCTATTTTTGGTAAGCGAGCTGGCGCCCGCACGTCTGACCATGTTTAATCTTTCCGTTTTTGTCGCGGCGTTCAATCTGCTCACACGGGGAGTCAAAAGGCTTATTCTTTTGCCAGCATACGATTTGCTTCAGGACAAATGAAAGAAAGGATAAATTATTCACAAAATACACTAAAAAATCCCACGCTCGAATTTTGGTGCCAAAGAAGATGAACCAAAACCCCTCTGCATACTTGCTTTTCAACATCAATATTCAGATCTAATTTGAAGGACACAAAAAAAGAGAAGAAACACAGAATTGCCTGCCAACAAACTAATTTACATAACATCAATATTCAGATCTAATTTGCTGGACACTTCGTGTTCTCTTGCTCCGGAAAATGTGTGGACTTCCACAAATTTGCATCTTTAACAGTTGCTTACATGGCAAACTAGCAACTCATCATATATTCACATTACACCTGAAAAACAGAATATGGGCCATCTAAGATCAACGCGTTATCATTTTTGCTCACTGTGCAAAAATTAGATGTACAATAGAAATGCTTGCTGAAATGAAGAGAAAGTGCTTGCTGATATAAAGAGAAATGCTTAAAAATATGATAGAAATGCTTGTTGGCATTAAGAGGGCATAGCATATATTCTCTTTTGTGCCCCGCCTTTACGTTGAACAAAGCAAAAAATGGAAACAAATGTAAAGTCGTGAATTATTCTACATAAATTTCTCTATCAAATAAATGCACAAAACATAAAGCTAACAGCATTACAACCTCAATGCTGCTTCAATGAAAATCTCCAATCTGTGACCTAAATCACAATTCTCTATACTTGTAACTGCGGGCTAGCTTACCTACTTCAATCAAGGCGACTAACTATGAACCAAACATGAGGTTATCAACACCAAGAACTAAATGTGTGCAGGGAGTAAATAAATGAGAATAAATCCGGTCTGTACTCTCACTGTAAAATTAAGGGAGTATCAATGATGAATAATTCAACCTTTAGATGCAGAACCTCATACTCTATTCTACATTTTATTTTTATATATATATATATATAGGGAAAATCTATTCTACTCCCGGGTGTAGTTATTCTCACATTCAAAAAACCACCATGGGTATGTGTACATACCCATTTATCATTTTGACTATATACACATACCTAAAATAAGATTTTTGAGTGGAACTCATATTTTTTTGCACCTTGTTATATATCACGTTCATGTATAGAAAAAAGAGTATGTCCATATACTTGATGTATCCTCATATAGAAAAAGGAGTATGTCCACATACCACTTTTAAAAATCAAGTATGTGTACATACTTTTTTTTAGAAACCCCAAATGTGAACAGATACCCCTTAATTTATGAGATACAAATATAGGAGTAGCTACACCTAGGAGTAGGAAAGAGGCTTCCTACACGCGGGAGCTCCGTCGTGGTTCGTGCCTCGTCGAGCTCGGCACGGGGACACGGCTGCTTGGGCGAGGCGAGGCAGCTGCGTGACTCGGCTGCTCGCGCGAGGCCAGGCGGCGGCAGGACTTGACTGCTCGTGGGAGGCGAAATGGCACCGAAGATGCGGCAGCTCGCACACAGGAAGGCTGCGGCGGGATGCAGGTGCAGCACTCATGCAGGGGGCTCGCAAAATCTGTCCATGACAGGTTGGTTGAGTTCATCTAGATGCACACATGTTGGATCCTTTGACCGATTCTTGAACCCCATGTGTTTTTCCCCTGAAAAATCATTGCTTTTCTTGTAGATCACGATTCGCTGTTCCAAATTGCTTTTTTTTTTTAATAAAGTTTTGGTGCTTTGTGCCTTCCGGTTTGTTTCTTATGGGCTTAGCGGCTGTTCTTGTTAGATATTGGAAGGAAGCGACGGCAGGCGGGCAGCAGGGTCGTCGCTGGGTGTCGCCGGTGCCACACATGTCTAGGAGATCCAGATGCAAGGACGAGCGGCCGCGCGGATGGATGCGGGTAGCTGCCGGGATGGAGCTGCAGCTACCACGCAGGATTTTTTTTGTTTATTTTACTTTTCCGATGGTCGGTGGAGGAAAGCTGATGCTTGGAGCCTGTCAGATGCACGCCAAGATAGCAAGAAGCTAGCAGAAGCGTCCATGAGCTTATCCCCTCTTATCTAAAAAATCTCCTGCAGGCCTTGGGTATTGGTGTAGTGAATTTTTTTTCCCTTTCTGATGCTCGGTAGGGAAAGCTAGCAGGAGGTATATGTCTTCGGTTGCGAGAGTATATGTGGAGTGAAATGCTTGTATACAACAATATAGTTTGGAGTATACTACTGGTTTTTGCTGGCCGATTGTTTTTAGGAATAGTATATCTATGTACCATTGGTAGTTTTGAGTACACAACTGGTTTCTTTTGTCTTTTTTATGCATAGTGGTATATTGTGTTGGGCCGAGAGAGTATATGATCTTGTAAGAGTATATCACAACATTCACGAGTCTATCGTATATTGTGTTTGGTTGAAGAGTATATCACTAGCAATCGTAAGAGTTTATTGTGTTTGGCCGAAGAGTATATCACTAGCAATCGTAAGAGTTTATTGTGTTTGGCCGAAGAGTATATCACAACATTCACAAGTCTATTGTATATAGTGTTTGGCAGGAGAGTATATCACTGGCAATCGTAAGAGTATAATGTGTTTGTCCGAGGAGTATATGACTACATTCATAGTTGTATATTGTGTTTGGTCGAAGAGTATATGATCGTAATCACAAGGGTTATTGTGTTTGGCCGAAGAGTATATGACAACATTCACAAGTCTATCATATATTGTGTTTGGCTAAAGAGTATATCACTAGCAAACAAAAAAATATATTGTGTTTGGCCGAAGAGTATGTCAAATCCCGACGGTATATCACTGTATTCGCAAGAGTATATTGAACTCTAGTTTCAACGGTCTAAAAATGTCAACATCCTGACACAACTGACACCAAAAGTGACTTCTCACATTGGTAGCTATCTATTTTCCATGATATACGACCTCGAAAGTGTCGATATACGATACAAAGACTTAAGATATACGATCGTCAAGGACATCCTGACACACCTAACATCGAAAGTGACACATCTGACACCGAAAGTGACATCTCACATGGGTGGCCTCCTGATCTCCATGATATACTACCTCGAAAGTGTGCATATACGAACCGTTGACCTGAGATATACTACTCCAACACAAGGCTAGCAGAGTTGGTCAGTGAGCTGGCCAGCGCGCTGAATAAGGCAGCAGCGCGCTGCGCGCCAATTAAGCACGGTCGTGTATATATATATAAACTTCATTGGTGAAATTGGAATAGAACTAATGAATTAAATTGCTTCATAGGTCCCCGTAAAATGCTTTAAATATCAAATAAAATGCTTTGCTATGCAGAATATATTTGCTATTAGTAATGAATTAAAGTGCACAGATCCCTTTTTGAGCAAAATAAGTTACTGATTTCCAAAAGCAGCAAAATATGACTAGAACTAGTGCACTGTCATGCAAGAATCAAATACCGATACAGAATCAGAATATTACATTACTTAATATGGAAATGGGCAAATGGCAGGCTTCAAACATGAGTTTTCTTCAACATCACAGATAACTAAAATGCCATGGATCATATGCCGTGTACATACACCAACCAGACACAACAACTTTTATTGAACAATAAAAATGCTTAGAGGATATTAAAGAAATACTTAAAAATTGCTAGAAATGCTTTATGTTAGCATGTCTCTTGACGAGAATAAGAATAATGACAATTCTCGATCATTTTCTAGCAAGAGTTTTTATTGAATATTTGAAAGTAATTCAGACATTATTTGAAGCAGTTTTCCGTAATTTCAGAAGTTAAAGTGCACGGATCCCTTTTTTCAGCAAAATAAGTCATTGATTTCCAAAGCAGCAAAATATGACTAGAACTAGTGCACTGTCCATGCAAATGCAAGAATCAATACCAACACGGAATCAGAAAATTACATTGCTTAACATGGAAATGGGCAAATGGCAGGCTTCAAACATGAGTTTTCTTTAACATCACAGATAAGTAAAATGCCAGGGATCATATGTCCTGAGCTGCCATGTACATACACCACCCAGACACAACTACTTTTATTGAACAATAAAAATGCTTAGAGGATATTAAAGAAATACTTAAAAAATTGCTAGAAATGCTTATGTTAGCGTGACTCCTGATGTGAATAAGAATATTGACAATTTTTAATCATTTTCTAGCAAGAGTTTTGTTGAATATTTGAAAGCAATTCAGACATTGTTGGAAGCAGTTTTCTGTAATTTCACAAAGCATACATAGAAACGAAGGTCCAGACAACATCATCGCTCCTATACTATTGTTTCCACCCCCCAAACCATCCATTCATTATTCACTGAGCCTCAATCTGTGGACATAATGTTTACTTTCAATGAACACTAAGAGTGCTTATAGTAGATAACAAAACTACACAGAAAAAGGACCATGACGACATGTTATATCCAATTATTCCCTAAAAGGAGTATCAAAGTAAGACAGATGATCAAATCAACATGATGGTGTGTAATATGCAACTGGACGCATCCTTCTGGTCTAGCATGTTAAATATCAAAGTTGCATTTAAACTAGCGATTGAAATGGCAAAGTGAAACTTGCATCTAAAATAAATTAAGAGAAATTGGAATCCAGAGAACAGGTAGTGATGTCCAGTCGAATCCAACCACCAAAAAGTAACCTATTGGCAAAATAAACTCGTAGGCACGCAGGCAACTCTAGAAAACTGAACAAGTATTTTACTCAAAATCATGTGCTTTCGTGTAACCTAATGCTAATAGTGAGCAAATGTTCAAAAACTAACCCAATGGGTCAAAACGAAAACGGAAATCCTAGCTATTACCACTCACAACACAAGTACCAAAACGTAGCTGAAAATGACCCATGGATGTGTTAGCAACAAATGCAGAATGAAGTGTTCAGTAATTCCTAAAAGAGAACTGACACAGATGTTGCACTATTCTTTCCTAACGAATTGACAGAGCCAAAGCTTCACAATAATTCGTGACAGCATCCTCCTGTCAAGCAGGTTGAAATTAGGACATGTTGAACCGCTACAAGCAGCCACCAAACTTAAGCTCTTCTATTGGCCAACAAACCACGAGTTTAAGGACAAAGCTACGGGGAAAAATCCACAGCCTACACAAGCTAGGAATTTGGTCGAACAGGTGGAGGGCACCACGACATCATCGTACAGAGCTGGGAGAGACAACGGGGAGGATGGCATGCTGGACACACTAAGATGGGGAAGGCCTGGACGCACAGGGCGCACAGCTGCCGGAGGCGAAAAGAATGTAGTCCATTTGCAGCGGGGCCCGAGCTCGGCGCACTCAGCGTTGCAGGCGGCAACCAATGGGCTCAGCTTCACACTAGACATCATTTTGTTTCCAGCAAAATTGAATGATAAGATGGTCAGAGATTGAGACCGAAGGCGAGGCACGCAAAAAGGCAAAGGCAACTTGGACGGGTATGGAACGAGGCTCACCGGACTTTGAGTCACGGTGGTCGGAATTGACTCCCGCAACTAGGATGGGTCAATGGGGATCGAGAAGAGGGGAAATGGATTGGAGAAATCAAAGACAAAACTGACCAGATAGGGTCCTGAAGAAGTCCCTGCGCAAGCGATGCGTACGCCAATTGCACGGACCCCGGCTCTTCTCTGGCGAATCCCCCTTCAGGCGGCGAAACCCTAGAAAATGGCGGAGACGAAAATTGCAAAAAATCCATGAAAATCACCGTAATTCCGACGCACATCAATCTATGAGGCGAGGAATAGGTACCGAGAGACGAGGTGACGGAGCTAGGCTGTCTCCTCGCCGGAGATTCCCTCATCCGGCGGTGAAACCATGGACGATTTTGCGAGAAGGAAGAGAGAGAGAGATGTAGAGAGAGAAAGAGAGAGTCGGGGAAATGGAATGGGGAGCGAACCCGTCGCACGTGTTACCGTTTCAGCTGGTCAAGATGGGTGCCACGCACGCCACCGAACCCACTCTCGGCCGCGTTCCTCTCTGCAGGATCTCGATCGTGCGGTAGACGCGGGCCGCCGTTCCAGAGCATTAACGCGCTGCGGACAGAAGATAGAGTTTACCAGATTATAATTACAATTGATTCAGCTGGTGAATTTTGTTGTTCCATTCATCGACTGAAATTTCACTCGGTTGAAATTTAGTAAATCCGTATTTAAACAGTATTTGTTGTCATGTAACAGTTTCTTGAGGACATTACGCAACCCAAAGCTTTCTTAGCTGAAGACAGCAGTATAGCTAGGCAACTATGTCAAAGTTGTAAGTCAGGCATTGTCGGTAATTATGACCTCCAATTTAGGGCCAGTCTCGATGGGCTTTTTATTGGCAATTAATGTGCTACCACATCAGCCAAATAGCTGACATGGCAAGAGATTAAATGAGAGAGAGAGGATTCCCTTTCATCCTGATGAAAGGAACGCGACGCTATTTCCTAGTCGATGAAAGCCGAACGAAAGGGCGTTGAGGCTCGTCGCTTTCCCCCGCAACAAAAATCCCAATCCTGTGTGCACTCCGCGCCCTCCCCTCCCTCTCCCGCGCGCGCTTCTGCCTCTCCAGCTCCCGCTCCCGCTCCTATTTGACTGGCCTCCCATCCCGCTGATCCCTCATGGACTCGGTGAATCCAATGGATGGCTCTCGCCAGGGTGCGGCTCCGGTTGTTGATGTGAGTTCTGTGTGGCGAGGCTCTGGTGGTGGAGGGATGGTCGCCGCCAACTCAACCCGGCGGACATCGGCGCCGCCACCACCACAGCAAGCCGTCGGTCGATGGCCGGGTTGTGCAGGCTACAGCGGCTCGGATTTCCGACCACACCAAGGAATCAGCCCCCCAAAATCCATGGTACGATTCGTATATTATTTGTTTGCTCATGCTAGCAGCTGCGGAAGTACGAATCCCCTAAAATTGTTTGATTGGAGAGGTAGTGGTAGTTTCGATTGACCTGAAATTGCTTGATTGATGAGGTATTTCTAGTTCTGAGAGCAATCAGGATCTGATTCACCATCGATGTATGAGAGTTTGCAAATAGGAAGCCTGTATTACATGTGTATTGAATTAGGATCGAGAGCATTCAGGATCTTACATGTGTATGGAATTAGGATCGAGAGGTATTTGTAGTTTCCAGAGCAATTAGGATCCGCTGGTTCAACAATTAGGAACTGCTGCTTCTATGAGAGTGCCTGTCTTACATGCGTATGGAACCATGCTTGTGTATCTTGGTTTATGGTATAAGTATAATTAGCATACTGCAACCGAGTACATATTTTGTAATCGAAGTGGTATATTTTGTATTACCGGGCTTATGACTCAGAACTGCAATGGATCATCTCCAGAACCATGTTCCAAAGGCACTCCAACACCTGAAGAACCAGCAAATAAACAGCCTAGATCAAGAAAGAAAACGACCCCAATCGACATTGAGGACGATGACGGTGTTGACCCAAGTAAGGGAATGAAAAGATGGACACATGATGAAGAAGTTATACTGGTATATATAACACAAAAATCCTTTTCATTCTTTGAGCTAGCTGAAGTTGTTATTACTCCCAGTCATTTTAATACTTTGCGTTTTGTAGGCAAGTGCTTGGCTGAACAATTCTAATGATCCGATACGTGGAGGTGATAAGAAAGGTGAGACATTTTGGAAGGGAATCACTGAAGAATATAACAGCCAAGTCCCAGCAAATCGTAGAAGGGGTAGTAACCAGTTGCAGATTCGCTGGACACGCCTGAAGACTTCAATCAACGATTCCAATGGGTTTTGGAGTACAGTATGTAAATTGCATACAAGTGGTTACGACAATGAACAGCTGATGGCTGAAGCTCAAAAGATGTATGCAAATAAGCATGGGAAGCCTTTCCAACTGGTTCACTGGTGGTCTACATGAAAAATGAGCCGAAATGGTGTGCCTATGTTGAGCGATTGGAGAAGGAGAAGAACAAGAGTGTCACTATTGATGTTGAAGATGATAGAGACCAGCCGTGTCCCATTGGAAGAGAAGCAGCCAAGGCCCAACTCAGGGGAAAGCGCAAGAAAGAGCAAATTTTGGACGGAATTGTCATCCTAGAAGATAACATCAATAAGATGGTTCAAATGCAGAAAGAGAGCAAAGTGGGACGTGAAAAGGTATCGGAGACCCAGCTTGAAATCTCAAAGACAAATCTGAAGGCTGCAAAAAAACAAAAGATGTAAAAAAATGTATGAAGTTTACTTTGCATTAATCAATCAAGATACAAGTAAGATGTCTGTAAAAGCTAAGGCTAGCCGAGAGAAGACAATACAGAAGATGGAGTTGAAGTTGTTCACTGATGATGATGAGGCTGAAGTTTAGCCGAGATAAGATGGAGTCCATGCATGTTCATTTTAATATTGCTACCTGTTCAGTCCATGCATGTTTAGTCCATGCATTTTATTTTAATATCTGCTAGTGAACTTTCTAATGCCACAGCTACTAGTGATCATCTTAAGTCCATATCTTGTAGCTAATGTGAACTGAAGTGATCATATTGTCTAATGTGAACTGAATGGCTAGTTTACTTTGCCTCTTTTCTAATGTGAACTGAATGTTTTTGTACGCTAGTACTTGATAAGTATAAATAGATGGCTATAAAATTTGTATGCCACATTTGATCACAACTCCATGCAGCAATTGTTTTTGTGACATGCATATGAAACAGTGAAATAAAACTGGGCACTGAGAGTAGCAGTTTCATTTCACAGAAGAAGACCAAAAAGCTGACATGGCACTCTAGAAAACTGTGAAATGAAAGGTGCCACTGAGACTGGCCTAAGGAGGAACTCTAAGTTATTAAGAAGCACATTATGACACTATAGACAGCGTTGAAGGAAGGGTTCAAGGAATTGCACGACCTCATTGATGCATCGTTACAAGAAAATACAGTAAGTCAGTACAAACATGACATGACTTACCATTTTTAAATTACTAATTCTGCACAATCCATTATGCTTTGAAGAGTACACGCCTGAGCCAGAAGCAAAGGCCCCCGTAAACTCCGAAGCCCGAAGTGAAACACAATTGAACAAACATGCCAGCAGGACGACCAGAAAAATGAAAACAACGAAGAAGTAGAGATGTCAGCTGAAAAGGTGATTGCGAAATTCATTCATATACAGGCTCTGTGATCGTTCTTGGACCATGCCTGTGAGGTGGTATCGCCAGCATGTACTTTCTATTTGCTTCCAATATAAAGTGGGACCGGAGTCTTCAGTCTAAGAAAAAAAATCATTCATATACATAATTCATCAAATCTCAAAACGACTCCCACCATGAGCAGGGCGACAACACAAACACAAAAGTAATGGGGCGAGTCAGGCCTCCCTGAGTAAGGGAATCCAAACCACACCAGGATACGGACCAATACATTTGTGCCACAAATAAACAGCGGCGGAAAACAAAAGATGCAGAGGCCGTCAACAAAAAGCAATCCCGAAGGCCTCCCACAAAATAATAACATCCGTAATTGTTGGCCAGAACCAGAAAAATCAAGGGATAATTATGTTCTTACCCTTACTCTGAAATTTAATTGTGATTTTACCCATACTTGTTTAACTTCGTGATTTTGCCCCTTGTTTTTCAACTTGAAGCCTGAATTTACCCCTATCCAGGGTAAAATTAAAATAATTCTATTGTGATTTTACCCCTACTGAGGGTAAACTCTGGCTTCGGGTTGAAAAAGTAGGGGTAAATCATAACATGAAAAATTGAGGGTAAAGTCACAATTAGAGTTCAAAGTGAGGGTAAGAACACATTTGCCCCAAAAAATCAACCTCTGAAGGTGTTTATTTTACAGCAGCAAATGTTTATCTGTACCATATATGATTTTGTCCTCTATCCATGCAGCTTACCTTTTTCATTATTGCAGCTTACATGGTAACAAATAGTGATTATCCAACAGTAGAGTACATTGCAAGACAAAGCCTTAGTAAACTACGGAAATTACAAATTAAACAAAAAAGAAATGGGATGTCTGCTAGATCATACTGAATTTATGTGCAGCGAGGTATGAACTTATTTCGGAACACAGATGTCTTCTACATATACCTAAACAGCCCATATAACCAGTATCGTTACATCGAATGCAGACCGCAAATGTCTGCCTCCGTCTTTTAAAGGATAAGTGGTACAAAAGAGACAGAGAAGATGGAATTGTCTACGTGGAGACGACATATATCTCCAGAATGCTATGGAAAGGGATGGCAGGCCTATGAAGAAAGAAGGAAAAAGAGGAAGAAAGAGAAGATAAAGATAAGGACGACTTCGTAATAAGAAGGGCGTTAACTTATTTAAAGCATGATATGGTACAAAATTACATCCTTCCTGCACAATTTACATGTATATCCTTTGCCGGCAACTTACATGTGTTATCCTATAGGTTTTCTTCCAGTTAATATTACACAATGCCACTGGTATGTTTGGGTTCTAAACGCACGGAAGCGTGAAAGACGTGCTTGATTCAATGAACTACAAATTTGGTGTGAACGACCTAGTTCAAATGGTGAGCTATCACAACTTTGCACTAGTGCTACTATCTGTACAAAACAGTTGGACGGAATGCGGAAGCACTTTGACCGCGTCAACAAGCTAGGGCTGTTTCAGCCAGGCCAAAAGTGGAAGGACATCCAGATTAGAAAGTGGCCGACTAAACGACTTATTCCACCAAGGATGCAGTCTGATGGGAACAATGCAGACCGTTTCTTTTCTGTCTATTTAACACCCCATGATACCCTGTGTTCTAATCATTATCAATATCAAAGTTCCGTGATAGTTTTACAGGAACTACACTATCCCCTTTGTTTACGCAGGCACGGAACAGCACAAATTTATTTCTGATCAGTCCTATATTTGTCACTAACATTGACTTTCATGCCTACCGAGCAGGAGGAGGCTGAAGCTAGCCGTCGTTTTGGTCAACGATCCGCTCAACCGAGATAAACGGAGTGCAGGTTCCCAAATTACGAGATCGGAGCTGGAGCTGGACTGTGCTCAAGTAATCTTATTTTGCCGATGGGGTTCATGCAAGGCAGACTCATCCTTGGTTATTCAAGTGGCTACCCGCTACCCAAATTGAGTCCGCTTTGTGGAAATCTGTGTACTCCGCCACGGGTCGAGCCTAAGGACATCCCAAATGAGCTTGCCGCGACGAGTCAACTGAGTAGTTCCTGCATTCAGCACGTCCTTTATGTGCAGCTTCGATTAGACAGGACAGTGCTCATCCCCGGCATCCTGATGCCTCACACAATAAGAAAAGAGCTCTATAGAGGTGCAACCTACTTTACAGTAGCGGCGGGCACAAAAGAAATCCGCCGCTAAAAATGCTACAATACATGTTACAAGGTGGTCCGTCGCTAAAAACTATTTTTAGCAGCGGGCAATAAGATGGACCGTCGCTAAAAATGACCCGTCGCTATAAATGATGGGGTATTTTTAGCGGCGGGCCATAAGGTGGCCCGTAGCTAAAAATGCTTGCCGACGTCATCATTTCGATTTTTAGCGACGGTCCACCTTGAGGACCGTCGCTAAAAATAGTGGCTGAAGAGCAGAAAAAGTACATGTGTCTCTTTTTAATCCAGGATTAAATTTTGGTTTTTTCCCTCAAATAAACTCCGAATTTGATGATTTTTTTTTCTATTCATGCTCTTGCAAGTGATAATGTATGTTTGTATGTTTATTGTAAAATATTTCATTTGTTTAGTATGGCTTATTTTCTTGAAATTTTATATTATTAAGATAATTTTTTTCATACAGATTTTTTCATGACAATTGCAAATGTTACATCATATTTTATAATATGAAAGTAAATATGAGCTTGTATTCAAAGGTATTGTTCATGTGAGTTCGGAAAGCGTTTTAAGTGATACAAACTTCAATGTTTGACTTAAGTTGTACGAAACTAGAAGAGAGATGTAGTCATTTGTGAACAATGTATATCCCCACCTTTGTGAAATTATTTGAAACTTTTTATAGCAAGTTTATATACCCATACTATGTTGCCATGCCAACTTGTAGAATTTTTTGACTAAGTTTAGATATTATTATAATTATTTTGTAGTAATGTGGAGATAGAAGATTGAATTATCCATTAAAAACTGTTGATTTTTTCAATCTCTTTCTTTAGAATGGGCTATAATGGAACGTATAAAGCCTGAATATAATTTTTGTGCATTTGTTTGCATCATTTCGAGGTACATTCATTTTAATTTAAAATTACTTTTGACTAATTAATTCCAAAAAATCGTTACTGGGCTGACTGGGCCTAGAAAACTAAAGCCCAGTCATGCTTTTGGCCTGTTTGGCCCACTCCAGTCCTTCTCGTAACCCTAAAATAAAAAGCCCAACCCTAACCTAATCCTCTCACTCCCGGCCACACTTTTGCCCCTCTCTCCTTTCCCTTGCTCTCAGATGCGCCGCCCAGCTCTTCTCCTCAATCCCACCCAGCTCCCTCCTCTCTCTCCCTCAAGCGCGGCGGCGGCGCAGGCACGGTGGCCATTCCTCCTTCCTTGCGCGGCCACGAGGAGCCCAGACTCGACCAGCACCAGGAGGACCTCGCAGATCTGCGCATGGGACATCCTCTCTGTCCCTTTCAGCCAACCACAAGCCACCTCGAGTTCTTCTTACTTTGTGTGATTTCGTTCTTCCTTCCAGCCTACCGTATGTGATGGATTGATGTGTGATGGATGTGCAGGTGATGAATTTGTCAAACCATGGATCGTTCGACTTTGTGTTCGTGGATGCCAACAAGGACTTCGTGTTCGTTCGATTTCGTGGCGTCAAGATCTGCCAGCTTGATTTGGTGAAGCTTCATATGTTCATTTGTATCAGCTGATTTGTACAAGTTCTGTTTCCCAATCTGTACAAGTTTTCATTCTTTGAGTTTGTGTTGAGACCTCTGTCCAAGTGCATCTCTGTATCATATCAGTTGATTCACCTGTGTTCTTGTTTCATGAATTTGATATGGATCTGAAAACGTCTTTGAAATCTGAGCTGGAGCCTGGAGTGCTGCCCCAGCCTTTTTTTTTTTTGGTTTCTGGGAATCAGTAGCAGCGGCGGGCCTTGGCATTGGCCGCCGCTGAATCTAACCGGCTGTAGCGGCGGGCCACGGCATCGCCGCCGCTACAAATGCAACTGTGGCGGCTGCCCTTGGCACCCGCCACTACAAACACTTTATTTTTAGCTGCGATTTGGTATCGGTGCTACAGTGACTTTGGGCCCGCCGCTGTGGAGCTTCTATGTTATAGTGTCACAGGCCGATCATACATGTTGCCGCTGCACTAACAAATTTCTTGGCAGAGCAACCAATCATATATACTTGGCCTCCTTTCTGGATCAACAGATGCATAATGCTTATGCAATTTATGGATCAAAGTCGGAAGATTCATAGGACTTTTTTGCATTGCATGGGCTTGACGCAAAGCATTGGGATCGTCCATTTTTATTATTGAATAGGCACTGATGAACTTCAAGGGTTGACCAACAGTACAACCAGTTGTTCACAATGATTTTTAATCTATCTGCATATAAATGTATCTAAAAGGGAACCAGAGATTTAGATAGGATTATCTATCTAAAGCATTTATGTAAAAGGATCAGCAGTACTTTTACTAAATATATCTCAGATTATGAATTTTCTGATATAAATATTTATGCTCATATATTTCCTAATTTGTGGTCCCAGATAGCGCATATGGTCTTAGCTTGCTTCAAGCATGTAGTGTGGCGAACATAAGCACCGACCCATCCAACCAGAGGTCTGGCGATTCTGTCAGTTGCCTCAGCTCCTTCGCTGAGAAAAGTTCGCAATTACAGAATCCTAGGCCATGCACCCGTACAAAGGAGTGTGATGGATGGCAATTGGAGTGCGCCGCGCCACTCATCGTCGCCAGGTCTCAGCGCCTTGGATAACTCCATGGTCTGGCCTTCAGTGGAGGGAGGAAGGCATTACGAATAACCAAATTTAATTTCAAG
This sequence comes from Eragrostis nindensis, assembly GCA_012490785.1. NCBI lineage: Eukaryota > Viridiplantae > Streptophyta > Magnoliopsida > Poales > Poaceae > Eragrostis > Eragrostis nindensis. The sequence continues at coordinate 324,033 of JAAXCT010000338.1, forward strand.
GTGGAATAACAATGGGTTGCATTTTGCTTGTAGCCTAGTGGTTTTTCAAGAGCCTCAGTAGCACGCCAGGTTTTAGGTTCGACTCCTCGTGGGAGCGACAACGAGACATCAGTGATGACTTCGTTGGTTGCGTACGCAGTGGCGGATTTACCACTATGGCAAGCTATGGCGCTCGTCAGAGTTGCCCAGCGGCAAGACCCCCTGCATATATATGCATACTATAAGTATAAGTTGTAACGTATTCTCTGTTGGACAGCTTGGGCCTTAGTGGGCTGAAGCCAGAAGCTGAAACGTTGTGGGTCAGTTGCTAGCCCATCGATGCCCTTTAAGGATCGAAATGGAATCGCGTGAGTTAGTGACTTTGTGATCGCCAGGAGACGAGGAGTCTCGTCTCGCAGTTCACCATGGCAGACGGACCTGGATCCCTAATGGAAGAACAGAACACCAAAGGGGAACTTGCAGCCACAGCTGATCAGCCTCGGCGAGATCACGATGTCCCTGTGACCGGATGCCGGAAGCGAGCGAAGCTAATGGCGTTGGTTAATTGTGAATAGAACAGGATTATAGGAATGTGTAGTAGGTATGAATTTTACATTTCTATTACATGTGGTTTTTCCATTGGTTTACCGCCCAATTGGGTTAGCATTGCTTGTACCGGTGCCAACAGCGTCTATAAAAAGTCTTTTCAGCTATGAATATTATCAAGACTGATTTGCGCAATAAGATTGCTGACGAGTGGCTCAATGATTTGATGATATGCTACACCGAGCATGAAATATTTAAAGGCCCTGATGATGAGAGGATTATGAAGCCTTTTGAGGCAATGAAAACTCGAAGAATGCATCTGGCTCAGTCTCCTCGTCGCGACTTAGTTTAAGTATAGTATGTATGAGCCACTATTTGAGAGCCTTTTTTTAATGATATTTAAACTGCAAATACTTTGATCATATTTGTCTTATTATGAGTACATTGCTATATGTTATTTTGTGGGTGCCTATATTTTTGGTCTATTGTCAATATTTGTAGTGATAGGTTCGCCACAGCTGGATTTGATCCTGATCCGCCACTGTGCGTACGTAGCGCCGCATGACGTATATTTTTAATTGCTGACATTGAACTGGTTCTTTCTTGGCTGGGAGGCTCATGCTGGGATTCGTTCAAACGACTGGACGTGGTCAAGTGGCTACATGCTACCCTGTGGAAATCAGTGTCGTCACCAGTCACCACCATACTGGAGCCTGAAGTTGATACAAATGTACTGAGCTGTTCAAGCCTTCAGCCTCTTCATTGCGGGGAGGCTCATGCTGGGATTCGTTCAAACCACTGGACGTGGTCAAGTGGCCACATGCTACCCGGCCTGTGGAAATCAGTGTCCGCACCGGTTACCACCATACTCGAGCCTGAAGAGAATACAAATGTACTAAGCTGTTCAAACTTTCAGTGCCTGTCCTTGGCATCCTGATGCCTCACAGGCGCATCATACATGTTTGCCACTGCACTCCACAAATTTCTTGGCAGAGCAACCAATCATACTTGGCCCCCTTTCTGGATCAGCATATGCATAACGTTTTCTGCGATTTTTGGATCAAAGTGGGAAAATTTCTTTTGTTTTTATGGTTCCAAGCAGTTACCTGTAGACTATACAACACACCTAAGTCAATGCTCACCTACCACGTTGGTTACTTTCTGAACACCTCAGGATGCTGGATATACATTACTAGTTTTCCTCTCATGGAATAGGATGGATTTCAGTGGACACAACAAAGACCGAGTTCGATGAAACACTTGGTAGATGCCGCATGCTATGAAAACATTTGGTAAAATATCTGAAATTTTGTGGTTTCTATCTGGGATGAAATTGAACAGTAGTGACGAAGTACCATCCTTGACCAAATTTAATTGAGAGATCATGCCAGTTTTTTTATTAAATCTCAACTTTGTTTGCTGAAATTTTGTATTTTTTAGTGACATGGAAAACATCATGTCCATGAATGCTAAACCTTGATGCAAAAGGAATATGATACATCGAAGTGTATAGGTCAACCTGATCTTATAAAAACGACGGTCGACTCCACTTCAAAACTTTATTATCAGTTGCTGCATCAGGATTCATTTCTCTTGAGCTGCCTTATGTGCAAGAAAATTCATGTCTCAGAAGTGATTTATCTATATATTTCAATTTTTCCAACCTTTAACTGTCAATGCATCTGCCCCCTTGCCCTTGCATTTTTTCTCTTTTAACAAATTGCAAACAAAGCAAAAATATAGCTTCCTTCTTAACGCTATATTCAGTCCAAGTATGTTTGTACGGCCATAATGGAGGGCATGAACGATCTCTTTGGAAATTCATGTGCAATAGGTTTCAATGGACGTTTAAGAATATATGCCCTTCTAGTGTGCAATAGGTTTCAATGGACGTTTCAATGGGCAACCTTTCACCTGGCTCACGTGGAAGATAGTTGATATCATAAACCGGGGGTGATGATGGTGGCAGCATGGCAAGACATATATATTCAACTTCAATTTCTTATAAAAGCTCAGAAGACGGCATAGAACAAGGATTCACAATTTCTTCAATTATTGTCTCTCTCTTGACTGTCCTCTTCTACCACGGTTGCGTCCGCAGCCGGTGAAGGAGATGAAGAAGCAACAAGCTTCTTTGCTGCATGTTTCCGGAAAACAGATGCAATGTCCCCATCTTTTTTCATAGTTCAATAAATATACATGCCCAATTTCAAATGAATCTCCAATCAGCGGTGCAGCACATTACTTCCTAAACAAAATTGACCACAATCCACAGTCCAATTACACTACGGTTTGGAAATTGCAATTTTGTATACCTTACGAGTTGGATTCACCGACCGAAGAAGAGAACTGATGAAGCCGTCGTGCCGAGCAAGGTCGCGCACAAGGTCATGGAGCTGTCGAGTGGACAAGGGTGAAGAGGTCTCGCACGGCTCGGTTGCGGCCATGCATGCTCTGCGGAGAGGGCGCACTCCACGGAGATGCCACGGGCCGCGGAGGCACCGACCCCGGGGCCAGGGCCTTGTGGGCGCGCATCGCTGGTCGACAGGGGGTGGGCACCAGGAGGGCAGGGCGGCAGGCGATGGCCGTCGCGGCTTCACCCCTACAAGATGTGCGATGCCGTGTGCGTGCACAGGTGGTGTGGGCTGGGTCAACATCTAGAGCCTCTTTAGTAGGGCTGTGTTTGTGTCGGCTTCAGCTGTGGCTGTGACTTCTCTTGAAAAATGGCTGTGCTGGCTGTGTCTGCGGCTGTGCCTCAAACGTTTGGCAAAATGGCTTTTCCAGCAGCTTCTCCTTATTTTTAAGGAACAATATGTAAAGAAAAAGACTCGATGGGAGAAAGAAGCCGGTGAAGTCACCATTTCATGGATTCTTGCTTCACCTCTTTTTTGGAAAGGGCTTCCTCCTTTTTTTTTAAGGAGAAGCATATGAGAAAGCTTTTTTATTGGGAATCACGTGAAGCCACTGGAGAAGCCATTGAAGAAACCCTACCAAAGAGGCCCTTAGGCAGCTTTAACGTTGGTTTTTAGGAGGTACTAGGAAGAGAGAGAAAAATACTAGGGAGGTGCTGGGAATGTAGAAAATGTTTGGGCAAAGCTAGTGGTGCTAGCTTGGCAAAGCTTAGGCACCGAAGCCAACTTTTGCACTGGGTGCTGGGAATAAAAAATGTTTCTTCATTTGGCTGATGGCTCTGGTGGAGCTCGGATGGCTCATGGCTGGTAGGGTGAAAAAAAAACTAACATTTATTTATGTTTGTGGTAGGTCCTACTATAGTACTAAACATTAGAGCAAAGTTTGCCAAGCTAGCTCCTCTGCCTTAGACTACTTCATGGAGCTAAACATTAGAGTATGCCGCAGCCTACCCCGTGGGTCTCCATTGGTATAATGCTGGCGGATATGAATGTGTACGTAGCTGCGTGTCTGCCTACATGCAAAGGGCCTACGTAACGAGTAAAGAAACTGGACCTGACGCGACCTCCAGATACTCCAGGTAGATCTGAAGTAGAGCACCTCCCACTAGACTCGGCCACCACGGAAGCGTAATTTGCCTGACGAGATTTATTTAGAATATCAGGACATATGTCCCATCGAAAGCAATGGACTTAGCCAATGTTTTACATCATCATTTTGTGCCCCAACGCTCCTTCTGAGCGGTTACAAATTTCTCCAATGCTCCCACTGAGCAATTACAAAACGTCTCTCCCTAAGTACTTCAATCAACACACCTTTACATAAACTCCCTAGCTGAACACACATTCATCTTGGCCATCTCTCCTACGCCGCTTTCCTCGATGATGTGCTTGTACTTCATTTTAGGCGCACTGGTCGATCAACCATTTCCTTCAATGATCCAATGAGGTGTTCGAACTGCTGTAGATGTACTGGCAGAGCAGCTTCTATTGGTTCAGTAGACTTCCAATTCTTCTCTAGGCCACAGCTAGATTGTTTCAGGATTAGATGTCATGGGCCGGGAAGGGATCGATGACCGCGACGAGGATATGGACCGCGACTTAGCGACAACAGCCCAACGCAGCGACGTCAAAAAGGAGGAGATGGACTCTAATGCGGCGGCGGCGGCGCCCCAAGGGGTGATCTGATATGCAACAAAAAAGTGATGCGCTAAAGAAGCGAAGCAAAATTATTTCATCACCTCCTCCCTATGCCTCCCAAACTTAGAAATATGCCAATGGTTTTGGCTCTCGATAACTCAGATGTCCACGCATCCTAGCTCTTAATGGGTTTTAGGCGTTTTGCGGTAACCTCCAGGTTAGTGAAAATCAGGAGTGTTACAAAAAGTGACTGAGACATTAACAAAATCTCAGTCACCTGAGAGGGAGACACACCTTTAGAGAATAACGCGGAGCCCTATCGCTTGACTATGTTTGAGACTTTTCAAAACAAAAGGAAAAAATGTGAATGAAAGCAAAGTGTCGGACCCAATAACAAACAAAATGTTGGATCGATAAAAAAATATTGGAATACCAGAAGAAAAAGTTGAACACCAATCAGGAAAGTTAGAGGAACGAACAAAAAAAAGGATCACCCAACAGAAAATTGGAGCAACAAAAAAAAATTTATATTGATAAAAAAATTGGGCCAACCGATAGGAAAGTTGGACCGATAAACGGAAAAGTTGGAGCACCAATAAGAAAAGTTGGACGAAGAAACAAAAATGGTTAATCCGTAAAAGTTATTGAAAATATGAAAGTGCAATCTAGCTTTGAAGATCCCATCGCGAGAGGAACACTGAAATCACCTTTTCATTTAGATGCACAGTTATGAGTCCATGGATCTTTTTTAGTTATTAAAGATTGATGATATCATTGCGATAGCCACATGTCCAGGCAGGACACACCCACGGCGCACACAAGAAAAAAAATAGGCCCATTAAAGTGGGCTGATGGGTTAATGATGTGTACGAATAGGAAAATGACATGTGTACGAATAGGAAAATGACATGTGACACGTGGACCGATCAGGAATAATACGTGAACCTGTAAAAAAAAGGACACAAGGACAAATAAAAAATGACACGTAGACAAATAAAAGAATGACACGTGGAGCTTTAAAAAAAATGACATGTCGACCCATAGAAAAATAACAGATGGACCAATAGAAAAACGACATGTGAACCAACAGAAAAATGACACATGGATCTGCCAAGTCATCCTGCCGCTGTGACGATGCTGCCATGTCATCCTTCCATCATGGCCGCCACTCATGGCCACTGGCGGCGAAATCGCCTGAGCAAATAGCCTGGCCGACAAGGACCATGCATGCGGTCGAGACCAGTGAGTAGCCGCGGATACGAAACAGGTGAACGTCGGTCCCTTGCCACGCTCGGATTTAGCAAATGGTCCTATAGATTTGCCCTTGGGAACAGGGACAGCTCTTCGGTCAGTCTGTTTCCTCTCCATTCACCTAAAACTTCTTTTGCCACTGACGTGATACAATGAGCCATCTCAAGCGCTTACTTCCTTCCTAGCAACCTACATATCTGTCTGCTCAAAGCACATTCGGAACGATTTTCACTATTCTTCTGCCTGGACCTGCTATGTGGCTCTAACTTATCTTCCATGTTTTTCCTTATGCCTTTCAAGCCTAAGGGTGTGTTCGTTGCATGGGGTCTAAACTTTAGAGGGTTCATATCAATGAATATTTTAATTACAAATAAAGTTTAATTACAAAACTAATTTCAGGACTCCGCTCGAATTCGCGAGACGAATCTAATGAGGATGATTAAGGTGTGACTAGAAGATAGTTACTGTAGCATCACTGTAGCAAAATATAGATTAATTAGGCTCATTAGATTCGTCTCGCGAATTAGAGGGGGTTGTGACATAGGTTTTGGCATTAAATTAATAAAAATATTTTTAAATAGTAAGATTCTCTTTGATGTGACAGGTCTAAAATTTAGAGGGGGTGGTAACGAACACGCCCTAAATATGATTTCTATTCACGATGCCAACCAATAATCGTTTTGCACTCTATTTAATTTTTTAAGGCTACCTCTGACCTCGATTTTTTCTCCTTGTACACAGCTTCTATGGTCTACTCAGTTTTGTCATCCCGAAGCTAACCCTTTACTGTTCGTTATATAGCTGATATATTTACAAAAGCACTTGGGAAGCAAGTCTTTCATCGGTTTCTGAACAATCACAATCTTCAAGTTGGAAGATGAGATTGAGGGGGGCTGTTAACAGATATATCCTAACTGAAGATTATTGTAGCATATCCGGCAGTGTTCAGTTATAGAGATAACTTGTACTTTACGATAGAATCTAGTCTGTTGTAACAAATGCGTGATTATGCATGACTTGTAAATCAATCTGTAAAGCTCTATATAAAGTGATCAGCCTCCCTAGTTGGGGTACGGCATTCCAAAACTCTTTCATTATGTTCCGAAATTCTCTTCCTTGAGCAATCTTGGGTGCCGATGCCCTCCGAGTCTGATTAGAGTTGGATGCATCATATCAATATAATGCATATCTCACTTGTGCCGATTCACTTGTGTGAGACACTGGAACTTGCTTCCGATTCACTTGTGTCAGACACTGAAACTTGCTTGCCTGCCGATTCAATATTATAATTCGACGTGTGGTGCTTGCCGATACAACAGCCGATGAAGGTATTCCAATCTCTTGAACCGATCACCAGACGATAGAAAGAGAAGCCATGTGATGCTCAGAACTAGCCGATGTACAAATGCTTTTCCGATCAACCGATCTATAAAGCAATATAATAATCCAACTAACAGCCGATGCTCTGGATATTCCAGCCTTCTCATTCTTCACAATGGCATGCCGATACACATTGACGATTCATTCTAAATGAGTCTGCCAATGGAAAAAATTAACAGCCGATACACATGCCGATTCACTTAGTCCCATGGCCTTTTTCTCCGCCATCTGATAGCTAGATTAATAATATAATAATCCAAGAGTCTTCATACAAGCTAGACGATGTCGAGAAAATAGAACAATATATACCAGCCGATGGTAGAATAATTATATAACCACACATCGGCTTGGTCACTGTATAAAAGAACTACTGCGCTGATCACCACATAGAAAGCCTCATTGAATTGGATCACCACAGAGAAGGCTTCATCGGCTTGATGTCTTGATCACAAGATAAAAAACCCCGTCAGCTCGATGTCTTGATCAGCAGATAAAAGGCCCCATCGGCTTGATGTCTCCATATCAACTCTTCCCTGCTTTAATACTAGCCCATGCAGATATTCCAGCAGCAGCAAATACACTGTTGCAATATTAATTAATAATCCAACGGCCGATGCACTAATACTCAACAAGCCGGTCGATGCATGCACATTAACAATATAATAATCCAAAAGCAGCCGGCCGATGTGCTATCAGCCGATGCACCAAAACTCCAGCAGCCGATGCGCTATCAGCCGATGCACTAATATATTCCAATCCAGGTCGGCAATTGATGATAAATCTGACTTCGAATCAGACGATTAAAATATGGGTACTTCTGCTGCTCACCAGATGATAGAAGACGTGTCCTACCGGGAGTGCCATAAAGTGTGTTGACACAAAAAAATCATCGTATGCCGTCGGAGCTGATTTCTTCGTGCGCTGCACACATGCGGCCTGGGAGATCTGCTTAACTCCAATGCAGGACCATAGCTCTTTGAGGTTTGTGGCGTGCCAGTCAGTTTGATCCCGCAACTGACAAGATATACAATAACGTTGCATCAGTCACAGTTAATAGAATCACAATGCTGGGCCGATACAACACTTGGACATGGAAAAAAGTGATAAGCTACCAGCTAAACACCCTGGTAGAACTGCTAAGCTAATAGAACTAACCAAATCGACATGCTACCAATCGTTTCATCTAGGACAAGTCAAACCAGATGAGGCAGTACATGACTATGTCAAACCGTACAACGCGATCGGCAGCAATAGATCTAATCGGTTTTAGTTCGCCTAACAGTGACTCGAATAACCAGATCAAACAGGAAATCGACAGCAGCAATCGGCTACAAGGTCACGGCTAGGACAAGTCAACCAACCGCAACAAAGAACTGGACTAGGTCTTAAACAATTCCAAGTAGTCGATGCAAGATGTCAATCCCTAAATTGATCTGAATTACCGGATAACTAGCAGTTACGCCAACTCGAATCATGGACAAGTCTACATGACGAAATTGGCGCACTTGCCTGACGAGATCCAGGTCTTGACCGGAGCCCCGAGAGCGTCGGGTGGTGACGAGGATGCCGTCGAAAAGGGTGGCGATGCGCCGAAGTTGTATATTCATTGAGAGATATTTTTTACAAGTGCCATGACCCTTCGTATTTATAGGGCTGCTGGACTTCGCGTACAAGAAAAGACTCTAACATAAAACCGACTAAGATATAGCTAAATAATATACTATTGCGGCCACCGTGCTAATCATGCTATAGATAATATAAGACTTTCTTTATTTAGACGCCTTGTACGGACTTCATCATCAGCACGTCTTCACGTATATGATCTTTCCTTGTATGTGCAGCTGGTCGGTCTCTTCATGCTTCACGTACAAGATTTTGGAATAAAATAATCTGGCCACAATGCTAATTTCCATCTTTGTGACATAATCAACGCCGAATCCTCCTTTTCTTAGTAACTTTCCTTAAATATTGCATCACGTAGCATAAATCCATCATTTTTTCTTATTTGGACATTTATTGGGAAATTGTCCAAATTTCGGTGTTAACACTACCATGAGTGTTAACCACTAAACTAAGACCCCTTTTGCTATCCAAAACAAGATCATTCCTATTTAATCAAATGACCCAACAAAGTGCCAATGCATCTACCAACAGTTGTCTTTAAGTTAAGTTCACATACTAATGAGCCAATTCCCAACATGAAGCATCAGTATTGGTCAGTTTTGAGTTAAGAGAAACATGTATAACTCTTCAAAGAAACTTAGCATAATGACATAAATAAACAAGTGTCGTTGTGGATTCTGATTATACAGAAGCTACAGCTTGTACTACACTTCCAATTCCTAGTTGCTAGATTGTTTTTCATTAAACCACATAAAAATGTAATTTTGAGAGGCGTCTTTAATTTCCACATACCATGTTGTTGGATACATTACCATTGTTTGTAAGGGAACTGTAAAAATATCTGTTGGACAAATATTTCATCTAAACAAATACTTAATACCATTCAAACGTACATGAATAATCAGAGCAACAATAGCTTGTGCCATAAAGATTTTGACCAACCAGAGCCCCTCTAAATGAGATATTAACAGGAACTCTAGTCATAAGATTCACTATACTCGTATTCTTCCAACGAACTATGCTGTAGAGAGAAGGATATTGTTCTTAGTAAAGTTCCCGTTTTTCCATATTCAGGTGAAAAGTTCCTAGGTTAAAAAATACATTTTTACCATCATAAGACCTAATTAGAAGTGTGAATCACAATGTTTTATCTCTACTAGAGCAATAATTTAATTTGAATATTGAGATTTCTTTCTGAGAAGATCTTGACAACACTACAAGGGATCAGCCCATTTGTGATGATGAAATTCATCACAAAAAGTCCATTTTTCATCACTATTACCACCTTGTGACGAAATTCGTGTCGTCACAATGTCATCACTATTAATGGCGTCACAATAAACATAGTGACGAAATTTGTTTCACCACAAATATTTTTTACTTTTGTGATGACCAGAATAATCACTGTTGTGCAATACTTAGTGAGGACTTGTCGTCACAACTTTGAGTTTAATTAGTGACGTTAGATTCGTCACTTCTTTTTTGGTTCCAGTGACAAAATTAGTGATCACTAATTGGTTGTTATTTGTGGCAAGATACATGTCACAATTGTCCATCTTAACTATGATGATTTCTATCGTTACAAATACACGCATTGCTTGTGACAAAAAAGGATATCACAATATACCAATTTTTTTGTGACCATATTATTTAAATAGTGATGAGGTGTGCGCATAAGTAATATACTTTTTTGTGTCAAAAAAATTTTGTTGCATCTGATAACATTTGTCACTAATTTAAAACACAATTGTGATGACCTTTGTCTCTACTAATAAGGGCTCAACATTAGTGTCAAAAGAAATTAACAGTGATAACTAAGTTTTGCGTCATTTCTATTTGCATCCATGTTATGTGTGACAATTCGTTTGGCCAAAACCATTGATTTCTGGTGACAATTGACAATCCAATGCACACATATGAAGTCGCAGGAATACAATAAATTAGAGGCTGAATAACAAATGAATAATATATTGAATAATATTTTCTGGAGACAATGTGAAATTAAAATAACAAAAGCACCTAGCTCACAAATCGAGGGGTGCGCCGATTGTAATTTAGCTTCCTAATCCTAGCTGATAAATAAACTGGTTGCCCATGAAGAAAGTAACTCTGGCTAGTAACTAAATCTATCAATGAACTGAAATGTTGCTGCCTCCAGGATGCTTCTTAAATAAAAGAAAGATACTTTGCTGTCGTGCTCCTTGATAGCAATTCTTAGCAATTTTGGAGCTCCTGAAATTTCATATGTGGAGTTAATGTATCATATGCTTGCAGTAATCAGTAAGGTAAATAATACATAGTGTGGTTAGCTTACAAGGTGTGTTGCCAGATGTGGAGTTTGGTGCAGAATTAGTACGAGCCGCAATGCGTGCCAATGCGTTCATCCTCTCCTCCAATTTCTGATCCATCAAGCGCTCCATGTCCGCATTCTGTGCTTCCACAGTCCCCCTTTGGGAAGCAAGTTCTTCACGTTGAGACTCCATATCATCTCGTAGCTGCATATTTGCTTGAGTCAACCTTTGAACTTCTTCTTCCAAAGCAGCAGCATGTTCACGGGCATTGTCAGCATGTTGTCGGGCGATCTCAGCTTGTGCATGCAGCCTGTGCCTTTCTGGAGCACCTTGGTTTACAGCAGGTACAGCAACACCACGGGAGTGGTTTCGTTTTCTTCCCAAGACTAAAGCAAAGTGCTCAGCTAAAGGCACAGCAGCTGATGCAATTCTCTCTTGCTCTGTTTCAGCTACAGCATGAAGACTGGTCTGCAATTTAGGGTGCATAAAAGGTTAGCACAAAATAGATGCTTGGTGATTGAAAGTACAGTTAGTAAAGGAGATTTGTATACCAGTATTTCTTCTCCATTTGGAACAGACCATGTTCCATCGGTCTTTTGGTACATTGCCTTCCAAACATCCATAGCACTTGGCCACTCACCAGTAGCAGGGTCTCTCTAAAAACAAGTGATTTACAGAAAAATGAATCAATTAGGTCAAAAAAAAAGTAACATCTTGAAATTCTTGTTCAGAATAGGTGCATGCAACAAGTAATGTGTGAGCTAACCAGATCATATGCTATCTGGACAATAGACTTTGTTCCAACAAGTGACTTCATCTCTTGTTGTGCTCTGTTTTGGGAGTTCTTTCTGCTCCTTTCCTGCAAACAAAGAGTGAAATGTAAGTGCTTAAGAAATTTAAAATACTAAAGAAGTGAAAAATACTAAACAAAAACTTAACAATTACCTGAAACTTTTCATTGCTCCATAGGTTCTCAATCAGCCACTGCCAGTCCTCAGGTGCTACATCAGATGGACGTTGCCCAGTTGTGCTATAGGTTTTGTACAGCCTGTGGCGTCGCACATTGTACTGGCGCTCAACTTGTCGCATGACAAATTGGTAGTCTTCAGCAGAAATCTCAGGAAATTTATCCTGTAACACAGAATTAAAACGATAGATTGATGGATGCAAAAAGACAAAATAACTATAAAGAATAATTTGACTGAAGAAATCACTAACCCTCAAGAAATTCCACATCGCTGATACGGAACCGGGGAACACATTGTCCATTTCTCTCCATTTCATTACCCTGAGGGGGGCCTCTTGCCTTATGCAGACAGTCACTTCACTCTTGAAAACACTAGAAATATATTGAGGGTAGTTACCCCTGTCGTAGGCGAAGGACATATACAGGTTGTCTCCTTGTTCCTGCTCGGCGCCACAGCTCCATTATGGATTTGGAGAAAGAGGAGGCAGACAGGCGGGATTGTGAACCTGTGGATCTGGGAGCTCATGGCCAGTGCCTCTGCCATCCCCCTTCTCCCCAGCGGCTCCAGCAGCTCTCTCCCTCTCTCTGCTCTGCTCCAGCAGCTCTGTCCCCATCTCCAGTGCCTCCGCCATCCATCTCCTCCTCGGCGGCTCCAGCAGCTCGACCTCTCTCTATCTCTGCTCCACCCGCCTCTCTCTCTCTCTCTCTCTCTAATCCACGAAGCTTTGTCTCTGTCTCTGTCTCCCAGTTTCTAACTGCTGTGCGACAGTGGAGCTGAAGCCTGAAGCACAGCCACACGCTAGCAACAAGAAAGGGGATTAAAGGGCTAAGGGGCTTTTTTTCCACGTGACTGACTTGTCAGACCATATCAACCAACAATAGAATTTGCTTTACTGCGTGTATCACAGTTACGTGTAAATATTTGTGCTATGCATAGACCTTGCGTAATATGTTTCTCAATATATTGATTATATATGAACAGTTCATTGATCTTGTACAATCTAATTTTGTCTCTTAAAAAAGTTATAGAATAATTCAATAGGAAAGTAGTCGTCATGGTTACAAAATCCCTGTACATGGTAGTATGTTATCAACGATGATCAGTGATGAAACTTTTCCCACTTTTTATATTTATATTGTGACAACATACTAAATCATCACAAATATGAAGTTTTATAGTGATGAAACAGTTTATTCTCACTAATTCTCAAATTAAATAGTGATAAAGTGCTACATCCTCACTATTTATTTGTCACCGATATAAAGAAAAATGACAACATAATATTTTATCACTAATTATAAATAAAATAGTGACAAGATGCTACCTCGTCAAAACAGAGTTGCCACTAGAATGGTGTTTAGTGACGATATATTTTTCTATCACTATTAATCAGTTAAATAGTGAGGATAGGATAAACTATCACTATAAACTCGTCACTAAAATTGGATAGTGTGACGACATAATATTTTCTCACTACTTGTAAATGAAACAGTGACACCGTGATACTTCGTCACTTTTTTCTGTCACAATTAGCATATGATGTGACAACAAAATAGTTTATCACTAATTAGAAGTAAATTAGTGATGATTTAGTACTTCATCACATTTAAATGGTCACTAGAAACTTGATTTGTGATGACTAACTGTTTTGTCACAAAATATGCACGAAATTGTGACAAAAATAGAATTTGTCACTATAAATACACATAGTAGTGACCAAATAAGCATTCATCACTATTGTTTCGTCACAGAATGCATGATCCCTTGTAGTGCAAATGCCACCTTCATAAGTTAAACAACAATTTACTTAGGACACACTATGTCAATATGTATTCCTACACTCGCAATCTGTAGTCCTCTAAATTTTAAAAACACCTTTACGAACATAAAAATGACATCAATGAGCATTGCCGTGGTTAGTTCTGAACATGACCTAACTGATTTACTTAAAGACAACAAATGCTGAGTAGTTTCCAAATTTTATGTTCAACTGCGATTGCTAGCTTATATATATTTTATTTAGATCTGTACTGTTAATGTGTGATTTGTTGTTGACATGTTTTACTCGGTTGCCGAGATGAGTCAAAACTAAATTAAACTCCACAAACGTTATGCAACTTATCTTGCCATGCCTGTAGTTGCACCATCTCCACCACGAAGGCAGCTTCTACTCCCGGTGGATCTCGGCGACACTGCCTGTGGCAGCTTGAATGACTTCGGGACTTGGCCGTTGCACTACCATGAACAGAGGATGTCGTTCTTCTTTGCAGCAGAGTCACCACCACGAGCACAATCACCTGGTGTATCAGGGTCATCGATAGAACACATTGGGCTGTGGCATTTCGACGACGAGCATTTTGTGACTCTGGATGTTAGCCCTAGTACTGCAGAGACGAACCTTGCCGCAGCGGGACAGGTGACGGTTGAACTGACAAGCGCCGGTAGGTTTGATCTACTCGTCCATCTGTTTATTTCCTCTTTGCTGTTTGTGTACAATATATAACTTGTCTGCTCTGAACAGGACGGTATGCAGAATCTGCTTTGCAATCTCGCTGCCCGATTAACCAGGTCAGTGTTCAATTTCAATAATCCTCTGTTCTCTTATAATCTGATACTTCCCTTAATTTAAATACTAGGATACATTACACAGCATTTATTGCCTTGTTCATTGCCTACAAATTCAACATTACAATATGTAAAATATACAAGTCAATAGTTTTTTTACTTTTCGTTCGAAATTCTAATTTCATTTTGTTGGAGAATGGGCCGGTATGCTTATAGGCTACCATAGTACTAGAAATAAAGGTTTTCTATCATGCTCAAGCAGGAACCCATGCAAATAAAAATCATGGATCTTTGTCCTCGCAACCCAAAAAAAGAAGACTTGTGAAATCATGGCGAACTCTTTTGTTTAAGTTGGTTTTGTCTACAGGACCTTTGTTTAATGTATCTACATATTCCTGTTTTCAATGGATTCTGCCGGGTTTTAAAACTCCCTGGGTATTGCTCAGCATTATTATGCGTTGGAGGAAGAAAGCTTCGTTGAAGCACAGCTCAAGGACCCGTTCAGTATTTTGGTTGCACTTTCGCAAGAAAATTTCTTCAGATTCTGGTAAGCCGACCGCAATATGCCAGGGTTTTAAAGCTCCCTGGGTATTGCTCAGCATTATTATGCGTTGGAGGAAAAAAGCTTCGATGAAGCACAGCTCAAGGACCCGTTCAGTAGTTTGGTTGCACTTTCGCAAGGAGATTTCTTCAGATTCTGGTGAGCCGACAGCAATATGCCTACGTTGCAATAGTGTCCTAGGAGCTGCCTCCACAAATGGCACTTCTCACCTGTTAAGGCACCTAAAGAAGACTCACAAAATGGACTTGTGTGCACGCTCAAGTGTCTTGAAGCAACCCCAGTCTCTATGTTTTCTGAAGCTGGAACAAGGGAAGATGAAAAACGTTGAGAATCTCATGCAAGGTTGGAGTAGAAACAAGTGTAATAATGCTGAGCTAGGCAACAAGCATGCGGGGTTTGATTTCGAACTAGGCGATGGGTCGAGAAAACGCAAAAACTCTGCTTCAAGCTCAAAGTCAGAAGCTTGGCTGCATTTCTCAAGGGTGGTGGACGTTGATTCGGGCATTGTTAAGGCGAAGTGCAGATATTGTGTCAAGGTGTTGAAAGCTGATTCAAGAAGAAATGGTACTTCTCGCTTGCGGAGGCATGTTACAGATTGTCACAACATACCGTTAGCTGGATCACTAAAAAATAATCAAGAAAAGATCGTTAATAAAGAAAAAGCAACAAGAGACTACAATCCACAACCAAGAAAAGATCACGAGGCACCTGCATGTCGGCTGCTGGCCCCTCTTACTGTACATGATGGTGCTATCCATGTTATCTTTAGAGCCCGTTGTCAACTGTTCAGCTGCATATTTGCTTTGTGCACTGCACCTCCTTGTCTCCTTAGCTGTATGGTTACCACTTACCATACAACTGCACCGGCCTTGGGGTATTGCTGCCTTTATTCATAGCCCCTTTGTGACCGTTGTGACCGTGTATTACATCTCAACTCTTGTCGCCAAAAAATAAAACAAATAAAAAAAACATCTGAACTCGGTTCCAACTTACAATGTCATTTTTCATGCACATCATGTTCAATTTATTTGTCCGCGGTTACCACCTGTAAGCACGAGCTATTGTTTCTGAATGAGGTTGCCGGCAGCCAAACAAACCATTGATATTTATTTGTCCGAGCTTACCACTTTTTTACATGGTCTGGCTAACAATATTCAAATAATAAAAGGAAATATTAATATATTTATTACCAAAAGTGCTTCTTGTGTTCACTTGTAAGGAGGGCTCCTAAAAACTGTCTTTTTTCCACCTAAACAAAAATATAGGTTTTTAATGCGAACCGAATGTAGCTTGGCTACTTAGTTTCCTAACGGTGTAACTAAGGGGTGTTTGGCATGGCTCTAGCTCTAAAATTCATGGACTTTTTGAAGCTGTAGCTCCAGAAATTCTTGAAGCTGGAGCTGAAAATAAATTTATGATCTTTTGTTGAGTTTTTTATAATTAAAAGTTATAAACTAAATTATTTTAATCTATTTTACAAACTTCAGTTCCTGTATGGTTCTCAAAGCTGGAGTCATGCCAAACAGGCCCTAACCCACTTAGCTCCAAAACTAGGCTTGGCATGGGTTTTATATTTACGACTAATTATTCTTTCAGTGGTGGGCAACATCCAAGTCAATAGCAAAGCGTTTGTGCTGACTTTATAAATGTCTGCATTTGGTAACAAAAAAATATATTGTAAGGTGGCCACAGTCAATACAACATCCCTTATTTACCCTCAAAGTGAACACAGTCAATACAACATCCCTTATTTACCCCATTTTTCGTTCAGATTTAATAAGTTGACATATTTCTTCAAATAAATGGATGCAAAAGGTATATGATTCTGGGAGAAATTTTCAGTGCAAATACACTTTCGATGCAACAGTGCAAATAACAATTGCGGGCCAGCGGATCTAAATCAAACGGACCTTATTCACTTAACACTTTTGTTTAGTCTTTACGCCATAACTGCATGGCTCTGATCTGCTTTTATATAAAATTCATGTTGAGATTTGTAAGCAATTGTTCGGAAGAAAAGTACTCGCCGAAGTTTAGATTGACTTCTCCATGTTCAGAAGTGAATTTTGGTTCCTTATGGATATCATCTGTTTATTCAATTAGAGACTCGATCTGTCATGAACCTGCGCGTTGGTGGCACTATCCAATTGATATTGCAGGAGCTTGCATTGCATGTATTGGCCTCAAGCCGAGAGTCAGGAGGAGATGGCTGATGCCAGCACGAGAAACACGGAGGGTTGGCTTACGACCCGCTCGTCGGGCCTTCCTGGGGGGGCTGCTCTCGCTAGGGGAGGCGGCCCTGCCAGGACTCGCGCGAGGGGACGAGGGCAGGCGGCCGTCGCGCGTGGGGGAGACGTCCGGGCCTCGCGGCCAGGTGGCGGATCGACGGCAGGCTGCGGCGTCGTGGCCGCCATTGGAATGTCATCACTCGCGCGAGGGACGAGAGCAGCCGGGCGTCTCGCGGGGGGGTGGCGGCCGTCGCCTGGGGGAGACTCCGTGGGTTCACGGCCTGGCAGCGGATCGACGGGAGGCGGCGGCGGTGTTTCTGTTCCTCACGCTGCCTTTTTTTTTTTCTAACGCGCGCTGCCTTGTTGTTTCAACGCATGGAGTTCAAAGTGAAAGACAAACTTTGGGCATCTAGAAAGTTCCGTTGCAATTTACCGTGAAACAAAACAGTCAACGTTAGAAATACTACCGTGACTCCGGTAAAGGGCAGATATAGGAAAGAGTTTCAAATTGTTTGGGAAGTTGGCTTTAGCAGGGGCAAATAAGGGATGAGCTCTTAGAATGGGAGGAAATAAGTAATTTGCTTTAGATGGCAATCCCACCAGCGGCTTCGGAGGCTGACGTGTTTTGCATCCTGTGGGTCACACCCGCCCCTGACCCACGAAGACTCGGAGGCGGGCGTGGGTTTCGTTTTCCACCTGCGGGTGCACCCGCACATCTGAAAGATTGCCCAAACCTCCTTTTAAATGTATCTTATAATTGATTAGTACATGCATTCTGAACAATTTATCTAAATATCCACTTCATCTTTTCGAGTGATCCTTGTTCAAATGGAGTCTTCATCATCTATTCTCTAGTCTATCAAATTCTCATGAGTTTTGAGATTTTTTTAATTAAGTTCCTCTTCTTCTTTGGCGGTCAAATAGACTCATTGCTGCCGGATTCCATTGGTGGAAGATGAACATTAGCTGATATGTTCCTCCCTCTGTTTCTTCTCTGGACGATCTTGAGCATAAACTCCCGCTAGTGGTCCTCCTTCCTCTTCTTCGGCCAGCATTCAGCAGCAGCGACAACCAGCAAGCTACAACCAGCAAGCTGCAGGTACTTCCTAGTTCCTTCCTTTATTCTGTACTCCTATTTGACTCAAGAGGGCCGCATTGGCGGTTGACAAGAGAGGCGGAGGAAAGGGACGATGACGGCATCGGTCCTGAGTCAAGGTGTCATCAATAGGCGGCCTGGTGTTTGCTAGGCTCGGGCCATGCAGAGTTGCAGACAATGCCCAAGGTGAGAGAGAGGGGTGGATGGGTTGGGATTTACGTAATGATTTCAGCCCAGATCGAGTGTTCATCCTTGCCAAATTTGAAAAACTACATTATAAAATAATATGTTATACATTTGGCTCCGTTTTTTTAGAAATGCCTACACTAGTTCAATGTGAGCCTGCAGTGACGGAGGGTTCAAAATAGCAGTGGCGGGCATCAATGATACGTCACTACTAGCAATAGCAGTAGCGGACACTGCTGACGTCATCAGGAAAAATGCTATTAGTGACGGACAATTCTGATGTCATCAGAGCCCGCCACTGTTATTTTTTTTTACCAATGGCGGGCTTGCTTACGTAAGTCGCACCGAAGTGTCATCTGAGCCCGTTGTGGCCCGTTCCCAGCCCAAACAAGTCCAGAGTATAAAAGATGGCAACCCTTATCCTCTCCACCGCACTAGCCACCTGCATCTTATCCTTTCTCCACCGCACAGCCCTCTCCTCTCCTCTCCTTTTCCTTGACCGCGCCGGCGCCCTCTCCTCTTCCTCTCCCTCCCTCACCCTCCCCCTCCAGACGGCAGCCATGGAGGCCCCTCTCGCCGGCGCGCGCGTGCGACATGGTCGCGCGCGGCTCCGTCAAGGGGCCTCTCCGTGGTGCCTAGGTTTGCGCGTGGCGATGGCTTCCCGGCCTCCTCGACGAATCTGGCGGGCTGCGCGGCGGCGCGGGTGGCAAGGATTGCGGCGCGGTGGCGGGGGAGCCCAGGAGTGCTGTGCGGCGGTGCGACCTTTCTTTGGGCGTGGCGGCTCCAGGGGCGACGGCTCGAGGTGAGGATCCAGCGACCTCGGCGCGGCCTCTCTCCGCTTCCCCTTCATCTAGTGGTGGATCTCACGAGGTGGCGTGCAGATCTGGCGACCTCGGTGCGCTCTCCTGCTCTGGGCACGACGGATCTGGGAGCGGCGACGAGCGGGGTCGGCCTCCATCCCCTTCCCCGACAACGAGTCCCACAGAGCTGCCTCTTCACGGCGCGAGGAAGGTGCGGTAGTGTGGATCTGCGGCGATGGCAGCTACTAGAGGCGTCGGCAGCTCCGGCGACACGGCGACCCGAGCTGCTTTGGCGAGGCGAGGCGGCTCCGGGTGACACGGCGACTGAGCTGCGGCGAGGCGAGGCGTCCCCGAGTTGGTGTGGCTAGCATGGCAAGGCGGCGGCTAGGGTTCCGGTGGTGGTGCGCCGGTGGCCGGGGCGAGCGTGGATCCGAGCCGGCGGCGGCGTTGGCATGGCAGGGCGGGTTGGGCCGAGCCCAGCCCATGCTGGCCAACCTAGTTTCTTTTTTTTATTTGTTTCTCGCTCTTTCCTTTTTTCCAGTGGCGGAAGCGTTATGGCGGGCTGTCCACCCGCCACTGCAGACTGATTTCGCCCGCCACTTTAGGCTTCTTTTGTACTAGTGCTAGAATGAAGCACCGCTTAAGCGGCCGAAATTCTAAACACTGATATGTGCTCCTCCGCTTACTTTTCCCCACCGTTTTTTTAAACACTGATATGTGCACAACCTTGAACTAAAAATATGCACCACGGCGCTGATGCAAAGACCTGTCAACAAGCCCAGATTACACACCATACAGGCATGTGCACTCAGGCAGGAGCTCCAGCTTCACCACACTTTCCTAATGGGGTATGTCCGCATATTTGGCTCAGAGTTACTGACGTGGAAACTCTAGAAGAGACATTTTGCAGCGAAAATGCCTGTAGCCTAGTTATAAGAGCTTCAGTAGCATCTCAGGTCCTGAGTTCGTCTCCCCGTTGAAGCGAATTTTTTAAGATTTAACGGCGTTGTGTGCTTTCAGCGGCAGGCGACATGGCCGTCGACAACGAGGCGCTGGTGGTATCTTCGTCAATCTCAAAGATTTGCCGGTTCAATCTTCGAAGATGCTCATAGGGGTAGGGTTTGCGTATGTGCATTCATAGAGGTGAGTGTGCGTGCGTTGTGAGTGTCTGAGTTGTACTGTGTAATCGAAAAAAAGTATAAGCGCATCAATAAGTAAATAATAGACAAAAAAACAATCATCACTTGCTGGTGAATGCTAGTTTCCAAGGGCTAGATAGAGGTGTTGCAGCTACTCCCCAGCATGCCCACAGACCCGATAATTTGCATCTCCTAATGAGTACTCCCTCCGATTTTCTTTTGTTGACGTCGTAGTTCAAACAGAAAAGCGTTTATTTTGTTGATGTCGTAGTTCAACTGAAATATGATCGTCCATTTTGCCCCTCCGCCTCCTCCACCCCTGTCCTGCCGCTCACCTCGCCGACGAACAAGATTCAGATCCAGGCGGAAATGAGGTCCCCGACCTCCTTCTCGTGCAGCTCCTCGATGACGCGATTAGGTCCCTGACCTCCGGCAGAGCAGCAAGCGCCGATTGCATGCACCTGCGCGGACGAGCGCCGGACTACCCACCAAGGGCCCGCCTTGGATCCCAACCCGGCGACGTGAACCAGACGACCTCCGGCGCGGCGGCTCCGTCTGCTCCGTTGCTGAGAGGCCAAGCGACCCCCTGTGCAACCTGCTCGCTGACCCCCTCGACGCCCTGTGCGGCCTGATCAATGACCTCCTCTGCACTTGCTCGGTTGCTTTGTTATGCAGTCAACTTCAGAGAGGAAATTCAGTTTTGTAAATACACTATTGCAGTTTGCTCATAGCAATTGCTCAATTCCCGGCAGGATGGAGGCCATAGGACTCAGTGGAAGTAATTTACAGATCTTAAATTGTTCCAATTCACAGATCTTAAACTGGTTGTGTCATTATCTAATTGAACAGGATGGGTGTATGCTATAGGGTGCGGAACTGGCAGACCTTGCTTGCAATGGTGTGTTCATTATTGACCATGCCAATCAGTAATTGGTGGCAAGCATCAGAGACTATTGGAATTGATGATAAGCAATGATGAATAGTACTCCTGTGTAGATTGATGTTCAGTTTTGGCTTACAAACCTGAAGTATGCATAGCACTCCAGTGTAAATTGGGTACCAATTGACATTAATATAGCACTCCTGTGTAAACTGATGTGGAGTCTATTTTCCTTTTGGTTGTTGTCTGACTTTTGTGTCTTTTCTTTTGGCTGTATAAATTAGTATCAATTGACCGTGTGTAGCACTTCCATATAAATTTCAGTCAACACTGATCCATTGCCATAATTTTCTTTCTTGCATATGAGTATGAACTGAGAAAACTGAACCACCCGATTGACCTGACAATATGTAAAAAATAATAACATATTTGTCATAAACTGAACCCGGAAATTGCCGTGGAGCTTTGCAGTTCAAATCCCAGAAGATACTCTAAGTAAACACAACTGACAATAAGATAAAAATGGACTGATAATCAAAACACTCAGCTCGACCAAAACATGGATAGGAGATGAACACAACCTGGGAGAAGGCGCACATGACGTTCCTAGTATTGGAGAAAGTATCATCCGACTCGATGGGGATCTCAACATGAAAATGTTCGAACAAGGAGATTTTCTCTTTTTACATCTTTGCCCACCTTGCATAGTCCTGGAAAAGCATTATAGCATGACCAACATAAGAGGTGCACGCTTGCATCTAAAGAACCTTTGAACAAATATTACCAATACCTTGAATTTGTTTCTGCATTTAATTCTTCCAATTGTGTAACCTCTTCAACATCTGCATTCAATCAATATTGTTTCTTGTTGAAGGTGATTTTCTTTTTTTTACACCTTTGCCCTCCTTGCATAGCCCTGGAGAAGGATCACATCATGAATAGCCGAATGCAATACTCAATTGTTTCACAGCAACTATGGAACCTTCTAACCAAACATTAATTAAACCAGACAAGCAATTTGACCAACAGGTCGTGGGCAAAGGATGTGAGAATTGAGTCACCTTGGCACAGGTGGTGCGTTTTCAATTGATGAAGACCAGATCAGAGAAGGCATAGCCACCGTAGCCACCATCGGCGTGCATGTGGAGCTATTTGCATCATGATCCCCTTGTTCAATCACGCGTGCTAGGAGACGGCCGACCTGCTGCCGGACCCAGGGCCGTGGCGGACTGGTGCCGGAGACGGAGGCGGTCGGGGCGATGTCCTCCTTGCTCGCCGTCCCTGCCGCCGTCATAGCCGCAGCCTTCGCCTTGCCGGGGATGCTCGTGAGGGCACTAACGCGTGTGCGCAGCCGCTCCTCCCGCTCATCCCCATCCTCTTTGTCTTCCTCCCTTGCGCGCTTCTTCATTGGCGCAGAAGGCTCCACCTGCATCGGCACATCCTCCGGCGCCGGCGCCATTCTTGAGGGGCGGGCCAGCTCTGAAGTCGCGGCAGATCTTGATGCGCGGCTCGACGAAGGGTCTCTTGGTGAGGAGGCATGCGGCCGGGCATCGGGAGGCACCGCAGCCATGCACAGGGCACAGGGTGATGGGGTGAGGTGAGAGATGGCGTCGGGGAAGCGCCGCCGCCGCCATGAGCAGGCGATGCGTGCTTTTTTTTTTTTTGATAGGGTGTGATGCGCGTTTTGGTAACGGAGGCGAGTGAGAACGAAATTGAACCCAAGGGCAAACAGGTCACTTAGCCTATTCCTTAATTTCGTCGAAGCTGTCGGAAACGTATGCTCAGTTGGCGCAATCAATATAATTACGTGTTGTCGTGTCCTCTAGATTCCCGACCATGTAAGACCACTACCTGACAAACCGTTGACAAGTGAATAACAATCTGAACTAACGTGCATGTTGCTAGGTCAGCGCCGAGATTAACGCACTATAGTAGTCTTTAGCATTAAAAAATATCAAGTGTATGTACATTGAAATCCCTATGAGGCTTTGTTAAAACAATATAACAAGGCAGCAAAGAAAGCTGCTAACCAAGCTGTAAAATGTAGAAAACAGAGGTAGACGAAAATGACATCTATAGGATGGCCAAGTTCCGTGAGAGGAAGCCGAAGGATCAACCAAGGCAAATGCACCAAGGACAAAACAGATCTACTCTCTTTGGTTAAAAGAGAGGAGATCAAGAACAGATGAATAGAGTACTTAGACAAACTGATGGGGAAATGAGATCAAGAAGGATAAAAGGAGGTAAGATGATGGGCCCTGATTGTACCCCCCCCCCCCCCCCCCCCAACCCCAAAAAAAAAATTATAATAAAGAGACATGGAGATGCCTGGGATGCATAGTGATAGTATGGCTAATTAAGCTTTTCTACCTCATCAATATGTCAAACAAGATAGTATCAATTTTCAATAACAATGAGGATATTCAAAATTATATAAATTACCATGGAATCAAGATAATGTGTCATACAATGAAGTTGTGTGAGCTAGTCATTGAGCACTACTTCAGAAAAATGAATAGTGTGACCAAAAACCAATTTAGTTTCGTGCCGGGAAGGTCCATCACGCATGGACATGCTTTTTGTTCTGTGCAGGAGCTTATGGAGAGATACAGAGAACAAAAGGAGGACTTGCATTCAGTGTTCTTTGAATATATTGGAGAAGGCTTAAGATAAAATACTACGAGATGTTTTGTAGTGAGCCTTGGAAAAACTTTCCAAATTTCCGACAAAGAAGATTACCTTCATCAAGGATATATCTAGAGAACCTTTACGGTGCACTCTAATACTGAGGGGAAGAAAATAGTAGAAGTCTAATCTGACCGTTCATTCTCGTGGGTATTATTGTAATTGTTTGAATCTTATTATGAGAAACTGTCATCCTCACATCGAATCGCTACGGATAAAGAAAAAAAAACCAAAGACGCGCACGCCAGGCACAGCCACGGCTGCAGATGCAGGACGCGCACGCCACGCCACTGCCGATCAAGAGGCGACGAGGTTTCTTGGGAGTCTCCCGCCATTTCGTCGCGTATCTGTTTGCGGCAGTGTCGATCCAATTTTGCGATGAGCAGCCGCCGCCAAGCCTCGTTATGTGATTACGTGAAAACATGGATGGATCCTTCTACTGCCGGCGGTGTGAAAAATGATCATAGCTCGCCGCTTGCAGTGCAGTCTATGTGGATTATGAACTGGCGCAGACGAATTGTTCTTCAGTGTCAACCCTTGACGTTGAATCCTCCTCCCTCGGAATTCCGCGCAGCCATGAACTGAGGAGGCGTCATGACCTTCTGGATTGTGCATGGGACGATGTCGATTGTTGAATATGTTGCTAGAAATAAAATGAACGAGGAAGGAGGCCAGAACTTAAGCTCTCTAGATAGCGCTTTATGAGCTTATTTGATTCCTTCCCCCAATGTGTTCATGTGGCTCAAGAGCCTTTTTATTCGGAACATGAGATTAAGCGAGTATTTTGAATAGTACTTTAAGAGGTTGAGATGGATACGTTGCTATACAAGAAGAGAATGGATCATGAATGATCATAAACATGGGAGATTTGATATGGTTTGGGTGTATAGAACGCAGGTTAAACTATATCCATCGATAGGGAATCGTGGAAGTCAGTTATCCACGTGTCAGAACCATGATAAATTTTTTGAGTTCCTTTGGGTTACATTTCATCTCTCGCCTACCCCAATTTGTGCTAAAAGGCTTTATTGTTGTTTTTGTTGTTCTTTTGTTGTAATAACTTATTGAAGTTTCGCATAAGTCATAAACCCAACACCTTTGATCTCAATCAGAAAAATACAGTTGGGCATCGTCATTTAGTATCATGAATGACATACACAGTCTAAAGAAATTGACTGTCTATGATCTTCTTCACAGGGATGAATTAGCCACGGCAGTATAGTGCAGTGGGCTGTGGAGCAAAACTAGGGATTTTCTTTTACATTAAATCACAAGGCTGATGTTTCTAATTGTTCCAAACTAATAGAAGTAGCATTAATCAAATTTGCCTTTTCTTGTTCTATCTCATAGTATCCATTCATCCGATACTCATCCACTTCTAGTTTGACTTTGTAATCGAAGCCGAGCTTTTTCGAGTTGTTCAAGGGTTCCTCTATGCATTCTTCCGTATTTTGAATAGTACTTTAAGATCCTTTGTTTTGTATTATCGTCTAAATCTTTTGATGAAAGTAGATTATCTTGCTATGAAGTTTACAACTTTTATGATATCTTCCCGAACCAAACATAAATGCTCTCACGCTCCTTTTTATTCCTTTTTGCTATGTATTATGATGGATTATTGGTGTTACAGACGTGCAAGGGAAGGGACTCAACCGCAGTTGCGTGCACTAAACAACTGGAATATCCGTTCAAGGACCAGCTCCTTGTATCATGCTTCCAACTTCTGGTGGATGCCCTTTAATGTGTGTTCAAAATATCATCATACTTTCACATCATTACTAAGATATTGAATAGTTATTTCCTTACTACATTATTGCTAATTGTCCAAGGTTTGTTTATTTGTTTCTGTAGGACATTTGGATGTTCGACAAAAATCAAGTACCACAAGCACAAATATATCTAGTTGAAACAAAGCCAACCGCAGCGCACAGGGCCACCCTACTTGTTTTCATCTTTATGGACTCTTCGCTATCGACAAGTGAAGTAAAACAAGAGGTAGTATATAGGAGAAGAAAAACTCAATCTGATTGATAACATCTCACCACATGCTTTGTAACATACTTTAAAGTTACTTTTATAACTTCTCAGTCAAGGAATAGCATTCGAGAATCCTTTAGTGTACCACTGTAATGTTGGGAAATATGAATATTGTTTTAAAAAGAAATAACAGAAGGGGCACACCTCTACTGATTATAACCTATTAATGAAATTAGTATAATACAACATGGAAAGGAAAGAAAAAGCGAAACCAAAAGGCTGAATGATAGACATTCCAGCCATTCTATTATTCTAGGGAAACTTTCCTGCCTGCACACTTGCGTGGCTAGAGTTGTTATATGTATTTCTTTTTTTTATATGCCTACTTGTATTAATATGGTTTGGTAGTTTTCATGAATTTTATGACATATTTTATTTTGATAAACTTCTTTGTGCTTTTGATTTTTTTGCAAAGTGAATATGTGAGCGAGGAAGCTACTCTGCAAATTCATCAACCCATTGATATTAAAGAAAACAACTCCATTAACTTTTAAATATTTTCTAAATAAAGCAAAACATAGGGCAGACCTGTGAATAAATTTCCACATACCTAATACGTCTATATCATTGAGTCTTGTGGCGTTAGTTGTCTTCAGAATAGAACTGATCATGTGGTCAATCAAGAAGCATAATATCATATAATAACATCGAACAACTGGGAACCATGGTTGATGTTTCAATAAAAACTATACACTTCTCAAATTACTTCTTCACCTAAATAATGTGCCAGCTCTCCTCATAACTTTAGTTTAGGTTTTCAATGTATTTCTTTAATTAACATGTTAGACTACTGTGTCAAATTAAAACAGATAAACCCTCGATAATTTTTTGATTCAATAAAGTTTCTCTTACTCCAATACGAGAAGTTGAATCCAATGAATATCTAAAAAGTTAGAGATGAAATAGTAAAAACAAAAGGTATTATAAATTAAATGAGTAGAAATTTGATCGGTTGCCCTAACAATGTATATCTTTGTTTTCTCTTCCTAGCAATGTCTTTTGCGAAAAAATTCAAAGTACTACTTCTGGAATTTATTTGATACTTGAGAATCTCTACATGAACATAATTTTAGTTCATTTCTCACTGGTCGGTATGTAGTGAATCCTTTAACTTTGAAATTTACGCATGCATATATACAAAGCTGGATTTATTAATAATGTCTAAGAATGACAAAACATCATTTTCTTTGTTGTCCGGACTAACAATTAGTCCAAGCTCTAAACAAACACGTAGCTAATTATTAGTTGATTGCTGCAAATTAGTTTTAGTCCATCCAAACAGGGCCTTACATAGATTAAAATTAAACCTTGTCGTTTCTTTGTAGTTACATAAAATAAGAAGAGAGAATTTTTTGTTTTGTGGAGTTATTTTTTGTCAGGTATTAAGTTAATAGATTAATTTTTCATAATGGCAATTGTGGGTAATTTTCTCTTCTTATTTTCTTCTATTAACGTGGAAATTTCTAGCCCTTGAGAGCGAACGTGGTGGCTTCTTTTCTTGGTCAATTATTTATAATAATAGATACTTCTTGTTTGCTCTATGATCCAATATTCTTTCTTCAACTGGAATATGTTTGGATTTGAAATAGTCAATGGTGGATCAATCAACTAAACAGTACCAACTTATATAATGGGATTTTCAACTCCAGGTTCAAAAACAGCTTCAATTAAGGAAAAAAAATCTATTTTGAATTATGAAAAATGATCAACTGAAAGGATTAATACAAAGGAAAAAAAAAGATTGCAGGGTAACGCAACCACCAGGTTAACCTTTGAAGTGGCAGAGTTTATGCAACTTGTACCTAGTGTGAGACCGAACACAAGTTGACTTTCCTTTAACTAATGGCCCTGTATTTATTAATTCTTGATGCCAGCCCAGTGCAAACAAGTTAACTGACAGGACAACTAACATAACAACTGATTTTAGTATAATAGTTGTGTTGTCCTCCTGATGGGCACTCTATCTACAATCACGATGACAGTGCCCATCTGTACCTTATTTGTGTGTGTGTGTGTGTGTGTGTTTGAGAGAGAGAGAGAGAGAGAGAGAGAGAGAGAGAGAGAATGGCGGTGGACGTTTCCATGGGGGCAATGAGCGCGGTCTCAGCCAAGCTTTCCATGCTGCTTGGAGATGAATACGACCTGCTCAGGAGGGGTGGCGAAGCAGACATCAGGTTCTTGAAGGATGAGTTGAGTAGCATGAATGTCCTGCTGCTGGCTGATATGGATAGCCTTGATATCAAGAAAAGGGAGTTGAGGAACCAGATGCGTGAACTATCCTACAACATTGAAGACGTCATTGACTTCTTTGTGCGCCAGTTGATTGTGCAGATGACAAGGAGAGCTTGGTACCTGACATGCTAAGGCTGCTCCATGCCCTGGCCATGGGGGTTCAATACATCAAGACTACTTATCTTCAGGAGGAGAGCTTCATGGTCGACGAATCTGTCGGCTCTCTTTCAAGAATTGTTCAACTTGATGATAATCTGCCAGCCTTATGTACAGAGGGGAGGAGGCTCGTAGGCATCGACGGGCCACGAGATCATATCATCCAGTGGCTAAACGAGGGTACGGAAACATTCTCCGCACATCAACTTAAGGTGGTTTCCATTGTAGGCCCTGGAGGTCTTGGCAAAACGACTTTGGCTCATCAACTGTACAATGCAATCAAAGGAAGATTTGGTTACCAGACACTGGTGTCCATAGCTCGAAGCCGGAACATGTCAAAGATTTTGAATGACATACTTTCAGGAGTTAGATATTGTAGCTTCGGCTTTCACAGAGAGGATGACATAATGAAACTCATGAAGACCCTCAGAGACCACCTCGCAGGCAAGAGGTACAAGAACAATCCTCCTTTTCTTTCTTGCATGAACATAAGTACTTTCAAAAAGTTCTGCTACATTATTTGGTAACGGAATTTAGAGAAGTTGGCATCCTAATTCAAAGATTATTTGGTAGGAATTTACAGAAATTGACATCGAAATTCATAGATTATTTGGTGATGGAATCTAGAGAAGTTAACCCCTAATTAAAAGGTTCATTGTTACCTTCAGTAGCAGTGGGCCAGAGATTTGGTCTAGGTGGGTGAACACACCGGAACATCCATTAAGTTTCAAATCGTTTACTAGCACATACTCACTAGTTTAATAACGGATATTATACCCTATTTTGAGTTCCCGGCTTAAATTTATAACCCACTTTAATTATCAGTTCTGTGGTTTTATCCTAGAAGAAGATAAATTTAATGGTACATAAGATCCATAGCCATTGGTAGTAAAATCAGCACATGATTTAATAATCTTACAGGTATGGTTCAATGAGACGAGGGTTCATTGCAACATTTCTAGTTTCTGTGGAAATGTTTTCTAAATAAAAGAAAAGGTAATGTTCAAGGCCCGACCCTGTGGAGTAAGGGTTCACAATTGTAGGGGTTCACATCTGTAGGGTCTCAATTTTCATTGCATTGTAAGGCTGTGCACATAATCACCTTAAAACGGCTTGTTAGGGTAGGACATAGGAGCAACCTTCGTACAAAGTGATTTGAATAATTCCTAAATCATGAAAAGAAAAACAGAACAAAGGTAAAGCAAATGGACACACCTTGGATATCATGAAAGTTAGTCTAAATCATTTTAGGTACTTCATCATAATTGATGACATTTGGAGTATTGAAGTCATAACTAAACTTTGGATCTCATGAAAGTTAGTCTAAATCATTTTAGGTACTTCATCGTAATTGATGACATTTGGAGTATTGAAGCATGGAGCATCATCAATAGCGCATTTGTATGGAACAGCAATGGTAGCATAGTAATAACAACAACACAAAGTGCGGAAGTAGCTAGAGCAATTTGCTCTTCTTATGATGGCCTTGTGTATAAGATGAAACCACTTGGTGCCATTGACTCGAGAAGATTGTTTCTCAGAAGAATATTTGGCTCTGTAAATGGGTGTCCTGAGCATCTCCAACAAGTAGCAGAAGAAATCATAAGAAAATGTGAAGGGGTGCCAATGGCTATACTTTGTGTAGCAAGTCTTTTGTCTAGTCAAGAAGAAAAGACACACTTGAAAAATTGGCTCAGGATCATATATTGTCTCGGTTTTGAACTGGGAAGAAATTTTAACTCTGAGTGGCTGAGACATGTCCTGAATGTCAGCTACAATGACTTATCTAATGAACTCAGGACATGTTTTCTACATCTACATACATATCCAGAAGCTTACATTATTAAGAAGTTTGATTTGATAAGACGATGGATAGCAGAAGGGTTTATTGCTGAAAGGAATGGTGAAGAGATGGAGGATGTTGCAGAGAGCTATTTTAATGAACTTGAGGAGCCATGTTGAGATGTGCCATGGTTCTCGATGATGATGAGTAATTGACAACCGTGTTGATTTGAGTTGACATGAGGTTTGGGTTGAAATGCGGGACTTTGAGGGTTGCATAAGCATATGCATGATTATGTTTATGGCTAACCGAAGTTGGTGCAGGTGATGGGAAGAATGGAGGAGAAGGAGAAACGTGTTTGCTTGTCTAATGATGTGTAGGTCAATGGAGTCAACTTGATGGTCAACGGCAGGAGGATCGGGAGGACCAAGCGAAGGGTCCCGACGGGCTGGGACCGAGGAGGCTTGGGTCCGGGCGATCGAGAGGCCAGGTGAGGTCAAAGGTGATCCACACCGTACACGTGGCGGACAAGAAGCACTGTGGGTTTCGCGGGTTGGCCTCAAAACCGTGGAGGTGATGAAGACGGCGTGTTGACCAAGGTCAAGAGGCGAACGGGAGGCCGGTGCAAGTGAAGGGTCCCGACGGGCTGGGACCGAGGAGACTTGACGGCGAGGTTCGCGGGACGAGGTGACACGCGTCGACATCGAGATGGTTTCCCGGTTTGGCCTAAAAACCGGTGGTCGACGGTTTCCCGGCTTGGCCTAAAAACCGGCAGTGATGGTTTCCCGGTTGAGCCTCAAAACCGGTGGTCGACGGTTTCCCGGTTTGGGCCTCAAAACCGGCTGTGGGTTCCCGGTTTATGCCTCAAAACCGGCGGTGGACGGTTTCCCGGTTTGGGCCTTAAAACCGGTGGTGGAAGTCGCGCTTTGAGAAGCGTGCAAGGCGGTTTCTCGGTTTAGGCCTCAAAACCGGCGGCGACGGATGGAGGTGCATGTGGCACCATCGTGGAGGTGGCTTCGAGGTGAAGCTACGGTGTGAAGGCCCCGACGGCGTTCGGGTGGAGGAGAAAAGTTGGACGGAAACGCCCTTATGTGTTGTATGGGTGTGTTGTAGTGTGAGGGGCATTTCCGGGATGTGAAAATGTCCAAGGAGATAAGGTGGGTGGCTGGTTGTGGCTGCCCTCTTGAGCCTTTCATTTGAGTTGTAGGGAGAGGGCTTGAGAGAGGGGAGAGAAGAGAGGGGAGAAGAGAGGAGATGGCTCTTTGATTGAGCTTTTTGTCATCTCTAGTTTGTGTGTGCTAGGGAGTGGCTTGACATCTACATCTTTGAGCAATACATAGCATCAATTCGTCCTCAAAGTGTTCTCCTCATCTTGAATCCCGAATTTCTTATTTTTCCTATTTTCAGAGCTATTTTCGGGTGATTTTCGATTCGCTTTTTGTGATGCGTTTTTGGACGGATTTATTGGGGGATCTTGGTGCAAGGATGTGCTAGAACAACCCTTGGTAGGTCCTTGACCGAATCCATGGGAAGAGCACCTTCGATTTGAAGATTTGGTGAAGTTTCCCTCTCTTGTTCATCCAAACCCTACCCTTCATGATAGAATCCAAAATCCGTATGGATTTCTTAGGGTTTTTGGTGTGATTCTTGTTAGATGATGTTCTCCATCTCAAGACAAAGCTATGTTTCAAATTTCGTGATTTTTGGAGGTCGTTTGGTCAGGTTTCGAGATTTTTCTTGAGCTTGCGCGCGTGGTGTCCTGACAGGGCCGGATTATCCGGCAAGTTGCCGGAGTATCCGGTAGCCGGAGTGCCCGACAAGTTTTTGAAGTGTCCGGTACTTTCCCAGGTCCGGAGTATCCGACAGTTGGCCGGATTATCCGGTGGGAGGTCTCTGTTTTGACTTTTTCAGATCACCTTTTTGAGTGTGTCTTTGCTTGATTTGCTTCCGCAAGTGTTTGTATCTCTTCCACAATCAATTCAAGGGTCAACACATCACGTTTCATGTGTGTGTGTGATCTTGGTGGTTGTTCTTGAGTTGGGTTGGGACATAGGCCAAGTTCTTGTGAAGAATTTTTATCGGCTCCCATTCACCCCCTCCCCCTCTGGTCGCCTTCTCGGTCCTTCAATTGGTATCAGAGCCGGTTTGATCACTTGTTGGCTTTTACCGGCCTTGTGATCCATAGGCGACATTTGGGGAGTGCTTGTTTGCGCTTCGGTTGCTAACACTAACCGGTGCTTGTTCAATGGCACCAAGTGCTCGCTCTCTTGTGTCTTTGTCCTCAGGTTTGAATATGTGTGGAATTGCTATTGAGGATGACACCAAGATGAGTCGAGTTGTGGATGCTCGCATGAACGATCTCGAGGAGAAGGAAGAGGTGGACCTCACGGAGAACTTAAATTGGTCGAACTTTTCAAGCTTTCAAGAGGCAATGTGATGTCTCATGAGGATCTTGTCTCCGAGCGTTTCAAGATGAGCCAAGGTAATCTCGTCATGAGCATTGTGGGCTTATTCACTACGGTTCAAGTTTGTGATGCTAAAATTGCCAAACTCAAAAAGAAATTGAAAACCTCTATGCCTAGTGATGAGAGCTTGTTGTCTAGACTTGATAATGTGAATGCTTTGTCTTCTTGCAAGTCTAGTACTTCCTTGCCTTGTGATGATTGTGTTACCTTGATCAAAAAGAATGATAAGTTGAATGCTTCCATGGCTCGCTTGAAATCCGAAAATAATAAGTTGATGCAAGATTGTTCTTCATGTGAAAAGCAATTGGAAAGTGCTAGATTTGTCATTAACATGTTGAATGAGAATGCTTCTTTGCCATGCATGTCTTGCAAGTCTTTGAGTGATGAGATTGACTTGTATGCTTGTATACCATGTGCTTCTTGTGATGCTTTGCGCAAGAAGAATGATAAATTGAAGTCTTCTATCACTCGGTTGAAAGTAAATGCCATTTTGCAATGTAGTTCTTGTGCCTTTTATGATGATAAGTTGGAATCAATTAATTCTAGTTCTTGCACTCTTGCACAAGCATGCTTGCTGAATTTAAAGAACTAAAATCAACTCACTCCACTTGTCTAGAGCAACTTGAACTTGCTAAGGCTACAATTTTCGAAATGAACTCTATGCCTTGTAACGCTTGTTCCGCTACCATGAATGATGATGCTTGTCTTATTTCTAATGCTAATCATGATGCTTTGCATGATATGCACATGAGTGATGCTCCATCTATTTCTTGCACATCATGTCATGATTTGAAAATTGAAGTTGAGGCTTTGAAGCTTGTGCGCGATGATATGAGCGCAAAGTTGGTTGAGCACAATGATATGAGTGCTAGCCTTGAAAAGGAGAATAATCTCTTGCGTACCACATATGCCGAGTGCATTGAGAAGGAGATTCAAATCTTAAGAGATACTCCATGTGGTACTTGTGAGCGCCTCAAATCACAAAATGAGGTTTTGCTCCAACTATGCAAGAGTTTAGATGCTAAGCTTCTCGATTCACGCAATTCTTCTCACTCCGACGTGCATGTTTCAAATATTTCTTCTTTATCTTCGGAGTTGGGTTCTTCTCATGTTGAGCGCGAGTCTTTAGATGTTAGCACTTGTTCGCTTTGAATGATTCTTCTTTGGCTACTCATGCTATTGGCTCTTCCGATGTTGCCCAAGAGACTTCAAATGGCGTTTCTTGCTCAAATGGTACATCAACTTTGAAAGAAAAGTACCATTGCACCTTTTGCAAGAAAGATGGGCATGTTGTTGAGTTTTGCTTTCGCCGTGTGAAACACGAGCGTCGCATTCGTGCAAAAGCTTTTAGGAACACACATCGTCCTTTCCATAGCATGTGTGGACCTAATGTTGACTCAAAGTCAAGAGATGCTTCTAGTTCTTCATGCAAGTCTCAAAGGACTTCTCACTTGAGCAAGAATGATACTTCTTCATCTCTAACCGTCTCTCCCAATAGGCCATTGTACCATTCCTCTTATTGTGGGAATGATGGACATCAAATTGACTTTGTTTTAGGCGTGCCAAACGCTTGCGCCGTTCTCATGCTTCTAACTCTTCGGGTGTTCATAGCTTTTCTCATGGCATGAAGACTCGAGAGCCTAGCATGAGGCATCGCTTTATTGATGGATTTTATGACTCTTTTTCTTGTGGGGTTGAACGTGCTCGTGGACATGCTTCTAATTCTTCTTGTGTTGGTCCACGACATGGTTCTCATGATGCTTACAATGGTTCTTCTCATGGTGTTCCTTTTAGAGGTTCTCGTTCTAGTGATTGCACTCGTTCTTCTCGAGTTGCTATTTCGCGACATGCTTCTGAAGGTGATTCAAAGTCTTCTAATTTGAGCCAAGTTTTGCATCATGCTAACCCTCATGATAAATTGAGTACATCTATTGGTCATGTGTCCAAGTGTTGGATTCCCAAGCATTTGCTTACTAACCCTTCGGGATCCAAGACTTGGACATCTCTCTCTTCTCATATGTAGGATGGGGACGCGGGTTGGAGGACATGAGCTTTATTGGTCTCGGTCTTTTGCATGACGTGATTGAGACATGATGGTTCTTCATACCCTTGTACATGGCCTCCAAGAGGCATGCGCTTCATTGTGGCGTCTTCACCTATATTTTGTGAGCTTTCCTATACACTCATACCTTCTACATTCATGTACATTTACTTGTGGTGTGAGGTGCTTGTTCATATGCTCACTTGATCCTCTCGGCATGTATTTTTCGTATATATCATGTATCATGCTTTTGGTTCTCTCTCTCGATCTCTTTTGCCTTTATTTGTGCATATTATTTGGTTAGCATGTAATCGCCTTGTTATAACCTACCATGCTACCTTTGCATATGCTCGTGGTCTTTGATGTCATTTTCATGCTTTTATTTCTCTCTTGCCTACTGGTTGCTCTTATTTGTGTACACTATGTGGTTAGCATGTGCGTATATCTTGTTATATTCAACCATGCTAGCTTTGTATATGCTTTTAGCTTTTGATCCCATTTCCATGATTTCAATTCTCTCTTAGTTCTAGCCCTTTGCTTTGTACATCTTTGACTAGCATGTTTTGATGTTGCTTTCTAACATACCTTGCTAGCCTTGTGAGATTTCTCGTATCTTAGATCACTTTTTCATGCTACCTTGTGTGATCTATTGTGTATCCTCTCTCATGTTTATCATGATTTGCGATGCTTCTCTTGTGTTTGCCCTCATGTGACGTGTGCTCTTTATGGTCTTATTTGCATATCCTCACTTTGATCGCGCTTGTAGCTTTTGTCACTTTTTCTTGTATCGTGTGTGAACCATAATATATCCTTTCATGATTAGCTAATGGTTCTCACATGCTTACCCTCATGTGATATGTGCTCCTTTTTGTGTTATTTGTATATCCTCTACTTTGATATATGATTACTTGGTCCTCTCGTGTTTTGCCATGATTTGCAAATTTAAGTTTGAGATATGCTCCATATTGCTTTATTTGCATAACCCCCTCTTTGATTGTTAAATGTTTACCCCTTTTCAAGTTTCTCCTTGTCCTCATTTCGAATGGTTGTAAAGTTGTTTTATTGAGGCGGAGATTGGCTTGGGTTTAGGAGTAGATTGGCTTGGTTTGATGTCATACCCCATTTCTGGAATATGTTGTGCATTCTGTATCAGTCCCTGGATCAGTAGCTGATACGCACAAAACACAGATATGATAATCAAAAGCATACTTCGAATAAGTAAATAAGGATAATACCTGATATGGGACCTTTAGTGGCAGCACGACAAGGATTTATAACTATCCAAGTCCATCCGACCAACTAACGGTGAAGCAGACAGCGGAAACAATGGCCCAAAGCCACAAGCAGACTTGAGAAGTAGAACCGAAAACCAAAGCGTCGTCTTCTTCTACGAAGCCTTCTCCTACTAAACCAACAGTTGCAAACGCGTGAGTACATAAGGTACTCAGCAAGCCCTACACTACACAAGGGGATATATACATGCACATCTAGTCTTAGCAAGGTGGAGGCTGTATGGTTCATTTGCAGTAAGCAAGCTTTATGCAGGGTTCACTAAAGCAAGCGAAGGAGCCATATATAAAACAAAGAGATGATTGTCAATATTTTAGTTGGTTGGCCCTGGGGGAGTACGAGGCATTCCCGCCAGTTCCCAAGTTTTAGTTGGGCCTTCTGACCTCAAGGATCATACCGACCCGGCATCCATGCCATCACTTCCAAAACACGGGCTGACTACAACCCACTCACACTCCAAGGGATAAGAAAGGTGGCTAATCCAACGTGCGCCACAATAATGTGTCATATGCCGTGACAACGTCCATCCGGATGAATTTTACACTCTGCAGAGGTTGTACATCTTTTCCCACGAGCTACGCACCCTTTGCAAGGGGGTACGCAACGCTTAGTCCATCTCCTCCGAGTAGTCTCACAAGTCCACCGCGGAATCCAACCCAGGGGCTTGTGACATGAAAGGTCACACACTGGCACAATACACCTGTAGTAGATAGCAGGGTATGTCGTGCTCCTGTAACTAATGGCAGGATCCTGCAACATATACAGGACATGCGGCACTCCCGTGAACTGACAACGGGTTCCGCGAGCCGGATCACGGGTACGTTTCCCGGATCTTTTCCTGAGCTTCCGTCGCCTCTACTAGCCTCCAGATGGAAATGCAAGAGTACCAAGAAGGTAGGGTAAGTCCTTCCCATACAGGTTCCGTGGTTGTACGAGAATCATTATGTTAACGGGCGTCAGAACCGGTCCTTATGTGGCCAGGCAAGCACCAGATCTCCCACACTAGGGGACTATCATACCATCAACATCTCACTAGTGGCCTTGCCCGCAATCCAATCCATCCCATCATCACCGTCACCAACATCATCATCACCTAACACAGTTGTGCTACTCCCAACCCAAGTATCACACACACCACCAAACTCATTTAACACAGTTGTAAAACATATATGTGAGAAGGTGTGGCAATGTAAAAACATTGCGGAGTCCTAAGCATATCTAGTAGCAAGGTGATCGTGTCATCATAGAAATGATGGAACTATCCTAGAGTTATCAAGGTGACAGGTAAACAAGGGTAAACAAGGGTTCAGATATTAACGCTTAAGTACTTGGCATTAATATCAATAAGCAAGTAGGATTATAGCTACACAAGCAGTAAAATAACAAGTAATGCATAATACGAGAATAGGCCATATAGGTGCATTGCGAAAATAGTAGGTTCAATCATGATCAAGGAGAAGTAGAGCTTGCCTGAAAACGCTATCCTAATCGTCCAATACTTGGCCTTAGATTCTTCTGTCGAAGTCGATGTCTTCAATTCTTTCCTCGAAGCTTGTATCTTCTGACTTGTCCTGGAAGCTTGGATCTTCTGGATCTTCCTTGAATTCTTCTGGCTTTCCTCGGACCTCGCGTAAGCTAGCGCATAAAAACATACCGTATAAACAAACTACCGCAAAAGAAATAAAGATCAAAAAAAGAGCCAAATAGGATCCGATTAACTCCAATAAGAACCGATAGAGCACCGAAGAAGGATAAGATACAAATCATGTATGATGCAATAGGTTTTACTTTAGGAAGGTTTTATTATCTTAAGATCATTAGGAGTGAGGCGTGAAGCACTAGGGCTTTTGATGTAAATGAGATATGCTAAATAGATGAGAAGTGTATGAGTGTATGTGAAGGTGGGGCAGCGTGCGCACGTGTTCTTCGTACATTTGTGGCACTAAGTCTTTATATAGGTCGTAGCCTATATAAAGGTTCATGCGACACGTGTACGAGGTGCAAGGTGTGTTACTTTAATTACTTATCTATAGATTATGACATTATCTAATGGTGATTAGCTACTATATTATCTATTGAATTAATTACTAAGACTAAGCTACTAGTTGTTTGTCATGAGCGGAGCACATGACTGTTGTATGTGCACGTGATCCAGCATGGTATGAATGCATGGTTACAAATAAAATACAACAATTAACCAATAAAGAACAATCTAGCAAATAAATAGCAGCGAACAATAACTCCAATAAAACTCAATGAAAGACAATTTGTAGAGAGGTTAATAAATCGATAAAGGTTGGTAACGATAGGTGGTAACATTGGATTAAGATTGATTGAGCGATGGGTGAGCTAGGTTAGGGTTGGAGCTGAGTGAGAACAACGGAGGTTGTATACTTTGATATGGAATGATGCGATAAGATAGGTTAAGCGCAATGTCAATGCTAAAACGTGAGCGAGCATTGGTGACATGCGGGACTGGCATCGCATGATTTGCCGAGAGGGGATTATAACAAGAGAGAGTGAAACTTAGGGTGTTGATGGCTCATAAAAGTATTCTAGAGCCTTAAGAGTAGTACCATAAGATACTACACGTTTCTACGAACGCGTGAGCGCAAGAATCGCTCAAAACGGAGTTAGGGTGGAGAAGTTACGGAGATTTGAAGATCTGGGGGCTTATTTGTAATAACAGAAAGGTTTTGGGGACCTATTGGTAATTACAGAAAGGTTCTAGGGACCTATCTGTAATTATGGAAAAGTATAGGGGCCTTGGTGTAAAAAGACAGGGGTTAAAGTGTAATTACAGAAAAGTATAGGGATGTTTATGTAAAAAGATGGGACATAACAAAAATACTGAAAAGATCAGGGGCTTATATGTAAAAGCACAGGGTCACGGGGTTTTCTAGGATTTTTGGATTTATTTTTCTGTTGAAAAACCTGTGGACCGAGTCCACGAGATCTGTGGATCGGATTCATGGGAGTGGTCCACGAGGCTTCACGGTGGACCGGACGATCTGGATCGTTGGATGGGAGATGTGTGGCTGAGATTTAATGAAACGAAGGGGTATGGCTGGCTTCTAATCCTGGCCGTCAATCTGGAAATGGACGGCTCAGGGCGAAAGGGGCGGCGCGTGGCGGCCGGCGGCAACAGTCGCGGCGGCGCGCGGCCGGAGTCTCGCCGGAGCTCGCCGTTACGGCGCTCCGGTGGGCCAAATAAGACGGGAGAGGCCGGGAGGGAGAGAGGAGGAGGAGGGGCGCTCACCGGGAAGCTCGTCGTCGTCGCGCGGGGTCGGAGGCGGCCTAGCGACGGCGAGGGGCGGCGTCGAGGCGGCGGCGCTCGTGCGGTGGGGCTCCCGGTGCGGGCGGGATGGAGAAGGGGGCCGAGGGATGCGACGCGGCGGCGCGGTTCTTGGCGGCCAGACGTCGTCGAGGGAGGAGGCAGGGACGCGCGGAGGCGGCGGGGCGCGGCGCTCGGCGTCGGCGCGCGGCGAAGCGGGGCGCCCGCGCGTCTGCGGCCAAAACTCGGTCGCCGAGTTTGCGGGAAGGTGGAGGGTGGCGTGGATCTGTGCGTTGGACAGAGAAGAGGGAGGAAGGGGGCTCGCCGGCGGCGAATCGGGCGGTGGCCGGCGATGGAGAAGAAAGGGGAAAAGAAGAAATTGAGGCGGCCTGGTGGTTAAGGAGGGGAGCTGTGAGCTGGGGGAGTGAGAGGAGTGCGTCGCGCACTCATTTTATAGCAGAGGGGCGAGAGAGGGAGGCCGAGAGCGGAGCAGCTCGGTCAAGGGCGTCGGTCTCCGGTCGTCGCCGAAGTGAAGGCGACGAGACGCGTCGAAGGCCGAAGGATGGGCTGCCATGCCGTGTGACGCGAGCGGAGAGATGGCCACAGCGTGCGAGACATGACTGGACGAGGAGGGCGCACGCGTGGGATGGCGTCATCGGCATGGGAGTCGTTGGGTCTTGGCGAGGTCGCCGGATGGGAGCTCTGCTCCGACGGGACGCGACGAGGGGGAAGCTGAGCGAGCACGTGGTCTTCACGCGGGTTGCCAGCTGCTCGACGCGACGGGACGACGGGTTGACGCGACGGCGGCCTCACGGCGGCATGGAGCGGCGGCATGGGCGCCTCTGGCGCTGGCAGGAGGAGGGAGAAGAGGGAGACGGGCCAAGCTGGGCCGCTGCTGGGCCGGATGACGGGGCGCGGGCTGGGAAGAAAGGAGAAAAGGGAAAAAGGGAGGAGGGGAGCAGGCTGGGCCGGTTGGGAAGGGAAAGGGAGAAGAGCCCAGAGAGATTTAGAAAAGAGAAGGTTTATTCTTTTCGAGGATTAACATGAACTCAAATTTGAGTGGGAATTCAAATTTGAAAAAAGAATTTAAATAGAACAAATACACACATAAGACGAGCAAACAAATGCATATGGTGAAATTTGTGCAAGTTTTCATTCAAAAGGTTTTAAATTCGAGGTGAATTTGTGAGGGTTTTAAGATAAATATATTTTAGTTTGTTGTAAATTCAAAAGTTCAAACTTTTAGTGAATTTTAAATGAAAACAGATACTTAAGCACATGTTTTAATATTTAGAAAATTTCATCTTCTAGCTAGGTTTGAAATTATATGATGAATTTTATTTTGAAAATTCGTGGCAAGGTAAGAGCGGAACAAAAATTTAATTTGCACTGATTTTTATTCCTTTTGATTTTGCTTCGAAATTTTGGGGTGTTACATTTGAGGGGGAGTTTGATGTTTCTCATTGATATTTGGATCTTATCTTGTGTTTTGGACTTTTAGAGTTGTTGTTTTCATTGACATTTGGAGCTTGTCTTTTGCTTTGGACCATTGAGATGCTTTTCTTGTAAAATTTGTATCTTAATTTGCATTGCATCTCATCAACATGCGCGTTGTAGATTATGAGCTTCAATTCTTATGCCTTCTTGTATTTATTGTTGCTATGGTTGAGTTTGAGCTAAGTTGTGTGATTGCTAGTAGCAAACCTTCAAACTTAGGCTTTCTAGATGGCTTGGCATAGTGGCATTTTGAGCAAGCTAGCTAAACTAAAGATGAAAATTGGCTTTTGTGAGTCTTATGATCTATGCATGCCAATGTTTGCTCACCACTTGTATACTTGCTTTTATCCTTGTCTTTGTGTTAAGGCTAGTTGAGAAAATGTCTTGGCTTCGACAACTTGTTGTTGGGGGATGGTCTTTGCAAATGTTTAGCTCATGATGGGACTTTGGGGGAACAAATGTTCCTTTTGCCAAAAGGCATGCTCTTTTGCTCTTGTGCCTAATTTCTAAAATCAATTTGATCTTTTGTGCTTAATGATAAATCCAATACGGTGCCTTGATGCCTCAGGGTGTTTGCCGTAACCAGTCGTGCGACCCTCTGTATGGATAAGAGGTTACTTGAGGATAAAATCCAATACGGTGCCTTGATGTATCGGGGTGTTTGCCGTACCCAGTCGTGCGACCCTCCGCATGGATAAGAGGTTACTTGAGGATAAAAATAACATGAGTAATTGCTTTTGTTCCTAAATCTTATATCTCACTTGTTGATTACTCACTTGATCAAATTGAGTCTTTGTTGCATATGTGAGCGTTTGTCAAAGCACATCTTTCCGAATGTTTGTTGCTTGAGTTGAGATTGCCACTTGCTAGTCTTCTTGGATTCACTTAATGCTTGTTTTGCCTTGAATAGGAGTGAATATACATGTGGTGGCAGATTTTATTATGATATAGCAAGTTTGAATCTATCTTGATCAATTCAATCTTCTTGCTTAGCTTGTCTAGCTCTTTGCTTTTGTGCTATGCTCTCTATTACGGTCTTCGTGCGATTATGAGCTCATGCTTTTACACTTCAAGGCTTTGTGCTTGATTCATAGCAATGGTAAATGCTCGTTGACATGATTGTTGAAGCTTGATAGGTTTTTACCTCATGCATTGCTTTTTTGGCTCTCTTTTATGTTGATGAGTTCATTGCCAAAGGGGGAGAGATTTCAAGGATGTAATGCACAAATGTGAGAAGTTGAATGAAGTTAAGCATATGGATTTGCATGAGAGGAAATCATAACTTGAGGGGGAGCATTCCATGTATTTGAGATTTTCTTGAGTCTCTCGTGTTCTTTGCGATGAAATGGTCATGATGAACAATTACTCTATTTTATGGACCATAAGCCGCTTGTATTTGAGATTTCTCAAGTCTCTTATGTTCTTTGCGATGAAATAGTGATGATGAACAATTATTCTAGTTTATGGACCATGAGCTGCTCTCTTGTCAAACTCTTGATGTTTGCTAAATGGTCACGTACAACTCTTTATTGGTTTTTGGCCATTTTAGTTGTGCTTCATTGAATCGCATTTTCAATTCTAAATTTTTGTGCATTTGGTGTGTTGTCAATGTACTCATCAAGGGGGAGATTGAGAAGCCATGTTGTTATGTGCCATGGCTTGGTTTGTGATGAGTAATTGACATTGATTACTTCCTTGTTGAGCTTGGTTTTGAAATGCATTTTAAGGATCGAGAAAGCAAACCCCCGGACTATCCGGTAGGTTACCGGACCATCCGGTACCGGACTATCCGACGTCGTACCGGACCATCCGGTCGTTTCACATTGCTTGAGAGATAGCACTATTTGAGGTGAGCTTTATATCAAGTGATTACATTCTGACTTTTTCTTGAGTCTTTTGGGATCTTTGCGTGTATGAGCCGCTTTGTTTACCAACTCTTGGCTTGTGTGATCCTTTGCTACTAGATGGTCATTTTCTACCTTTTACCTGGTTTTGGACCATTTAGTTAGCTTCTTTGGTTTCGCATTTCGAGTTCAGATTCATGTGCTTGGTGTTGTTGTCAATGTACTCATCAAGGGGGAGATTGAGGAACCATGTTGAGATGTGCCATGGTTCTCGATGAAGATGAGTAATTGGCAACCGTTGTTGATTTGAGTTGACATGAGGTTTGGGTTGAAATGCGGGACTTTGAGGGTTGCACAAGCATATGCATGATTATGTTTATGGCTAACCGAAGTTGGTGCAGGTGATGGGAAGAATGGAGGAGAAGGAGAAACGTGTTTGCTTGTCTAATGATGTATAGGACAATGGAGTCAACTTGATGGTTAACGGCAGGAGGATCGGGAGGACCAAACGAAGGGTCCCGACGGGTGTTGG
Organism: Eragrostis nindensis; assembly: GCA_012490785.1. Classification (NCBI taxonomy): domain Eukaryota; kingdom Viridiplantae; phylum Streptophyta; class Magnoliopsida; order Poales; family Poaceae; genus Eragrostis; species Eragrostis nindensis. The sequence goes on from JAAXCT010000338.1 coordinate 367,412, forward strand.
CGGTCGTTAAACCATGATTTGTCCGCCACCCTACCGGTAAATAAATGCATAACACCAAGATTTTGTGCATAGTAGATAGGAATAATGCAACTCCACAAGTTTTGGTGGATATTTGGATGCAGGAGTGAATAATGGAGGAAAGTGGGCCCAGCCAGGGAATTTCCCTGGCCGGCCGGCCCCACCTGGTGGCCGCAGGCCCCGGGCTTCCTCCAGTGGGCTGAAAACTAATCCACAACGCACAATTCAAGGCCAGCCCAGCAGAATTCTACCGCCATTCTAGAACATGGGCCATTTGGGCCTTAACTTGGCCCTCACTTCAATTCTGCCGACCCCAGCGAGGAGCCGACCTTCAGACCGCCTTCAGGGAGTGATCTGGAGCGTCCAGGCGCAAGACGGTGGCAAACCGCCACAGGGGACGGCCGGCCGGCCACCCCCCTAGGCCGGCCGGCCTACTTTGGCGCCACCGCCTCTCCAGCTTCGGCCAGGGTGCTCCCACCGCCATTGCAAGCTATAAATTGGACCCCCCGGCCTCAGAAGCAACTCGCACCATCACACTTCATCCAAGTGTTCATTAGTTTAGTTTAGTAGTAGCTTTGGGAGTTAGAGTAGAGTAGAGTAGAGTGAGAGCTCTCTCGGGCTTCCGGAGTCTTCTCAGAGTTCGGTATAGTTCTTAGTATCCTTACTCTTTTGAGATATATTTTATTTAATATATAATTAGTTTATTCTTTATTTATTTCTTTTAGTAGTTCTTTTCTATTTAGTTTATTTATTCTGTTAAGTAAGTGCTCGTAGAAGTCTTGTTGTGGGATTCGTGATTGTTGGAGTACGCAAGTACGAGAGAGTGCCTTCGTCGAGATGACGTCGGGTGAAAGCTGCTCCGTTGATCAAGAGTAGTTCGTCTAGGCGGGTTGTAAGCATGGCGCTTGGAACTTGGCCTATGAACTTTTGGCACCCAACCCCACGGAGGATGGTAGCCGCGAGTGTATGTGACAGCTGCACCGGTCTCTGTAATCCACCACGTCCGGGTTGGACTCAGCAGGGTCTTAATTATAGCATACGGTTCCCTAGGTTTGAACTAGCATCATCGGTTAACCTAACACATGTGTGCCTCGAAACGACATGACTTGTATGTGTATGAGCTTAGCTAGAGTAGATAATCTTTGTAGACTTTACTGCTAGAAAAAGTAAATAATAGATAAACATACACGTAGCCTTAACTCTATCTCGTTGCTCTCCCAAATGTATACTACAGTTTTCTTTTATCACCTTGGATTTGAGGATGTGTGTGCCACCCATATATATCCTGCCTATCTTACCCCCGTCTCAAGTATAGTTTGATATATTATTTCTTTCTCCAAATTATCCAATGCATTGCTACTATTCAGCTCCCTTTTGCTCTGCTTCCCTGCGGAAATATAAATACGATAACCCTGGAATACTCCAAGGTGAAATGCTACAATGGTGATCCGTGCGCTTGCGGAATTAATGAATTTAATTTTATCGCATAAGAACCGCCAACAAGCATTTCTGGCGCCGTTGCCGGGGAAGTAGCAGCTAGGAAACTGAATAAATGCATTGAAGTTTGTGAGAAGAGTAATTATCACTTACTTTTACGGGCTTACCCTTGTCCTGTCTTTCTTTGTTGTGGAAATTTGAAACAGGACAGTGCATGACTGGTTTCGACCTACAGAAAACTTCCACTCAGATCCAGAGCAGTTCTTGAGGAAAGTTCGAGCGAAACTCACCAAACAGATCCGCAAGAACGCTCTGGCTCTTGAATCGTCTCCTCCACCGGTTGTCAGGGCCTCCTCATCGAACAACATGGCCGACCCCGTTGTCGAGAAGACGATCAATGACTTCTCCGCGCCAACTACGGAGAACATCCGCGTGGGACCCAACCCGCGCATCACCAACAAGGACTACGAGCTCAAGCCAGCCTTGATCAACATGAGCTTGGCTAGTCCTTTCTGTGGGAAGCTGTCGGAGGATGCAAATGCTCACATCCAAAGGTTCTTGATGACGTGCAACACTTTCGTCATGAAGGATGCACCTCAGGACGCCATCCGACTGCAACTCTTCCCATTCTCTCTGTTGGGGAAGGCTCTCCAGTGGTTCTACGCGAACCAAGAGTCCCTCGACACGTGGACGGCATGCTCCAATGCCTTCCTCGCCAAGTTCTTCCCGTCGGGTAAGACGACTGCCCTGCGGAACAAGATATCGGGCTTCCAACAGCTCGCAGATGAGTCGACCGCGGAAGCCTGGGACAGGATGCAGGAGTACGTTCTCTCATGCCCACACCATGGCATGGAGGAATGGCTTCTCATACAGAGTTTCTATCACGATTTGAGGCCGTCCACTCGAGAGCACCTCGACGCCGCAGAAGGCGGCTCCTTCCCTCTTAGCGTGAAAAACGCTAAGAAGTTGATTGAGAAGGTGGCGGCCAACCAGACTCATGGTGAACGCCAAGCGGCGAGCACCAAGACCCGTGGAGTGCACCAAGTGGAGACGATGGACATGCTCGCCATCAAGCTCGATCAGCTACTCCGCAAGGTGGAGTCTCCACAGGATCTGCAAGTTGCGGACTCTCGCATGACATGTGAGGAATGCGGCAACGTTGGGCATATGGGCATCAATTTCCCAAACGCAAGAGGCGGAATGCAATTTTCTCAACAATGGCAATGGGTACCACTCTCAGACAACTACGGCTGAAATTCCAGGCCCGACCTCTCCTTCAACAAGAATCAGGGAGGTAACAGTGGTAATCTTTCCCGTTATGAGCCTTCTATCAAGGATCTAGTTCTCGGCCAGGTCAAGATTAATGACAGCATTAGTAAGAAGTTCCTTACTACCGACAAGGCTTTAGAGAGCATAGATGCCAAGTTAGTAGAGTCGTTCAGCACTGCTCTGCAGAATCAGCTAAGCCATAATAAAATGCTAGAAACTCAAATCGCGCAAATAGCTTCAGCTGTGCAGGCTCCTCGTACGAAGGAGAATGTTAGTAATATCACCACCAGGGGCGGAAGAGGTACTGTGGACCCACCATACCCCAAGGGTGCAGAGAGGAAGACACCAAACGCAGTCCCCAAGGAGAAGGCCGGCAAAAAAGTTCCAAAAAGAAGGTCCCTGAAAAGGAAGATGCCGAAAAGGAGAGCTCCGAGGAGGAACCAACGACAGATCCCCCGTTGAGCAAGCTCCACAAGGCAGCCCCTCATGAATATTTTAACACTACAGGCTTGCCCTATCCTGACCGCAGGAAGAAGCTCACCGTGGATGAGCGCTTCGATAAATTGTTGAGGCCATCCGGCATATATATGTGCATATTCAGCTGCTTGATGCCATGCAGGTACCTACTTACACTAGGTATTTCCGGGACATCCTCAACAACAAGCGCCCCATTCCAGCAATGGAGGTAGTGAAGCTTACAGAAGAATGCAGCGTGGCCATTTTGAACATTCTTCCGGAAAAGAAGAAGGATCCGGGGTGTCCAACCATCTCATGTTCGACCCGGCAGCCAGCACTTCTCACAGGCGCTCTGCGATTTAGGAGCAAGTGTGAGCGTCATGCCCAAGACAGTATACGACAGGCTAAACCGCCCGTTATCACCAACGGCCATGTGCTTGCAACTTGCGGATCAATCGGTTCGCCATCCTGCGGGTATTGCCGAAGACGTGCCTGTGCAGATCAGAAACTTCTTCGTCCCCGTCGATTTCGTTGTGGTTGATATGGAAGTGGATGTCAAGACTCCTCTCATCCTCGGGAGGCCGTTCTTGAGCACCACCAACGCCAACATCGACGTGCGGGCAGGAGAGATTCACTTGGACTTCAACGGCAGGGAAGAGACGTTCAGCTTCAAGCCTAATGTTGAACAATGCAAGCAAGTGAGGGTCATATATGGAAAGGACCCAAGGGAAGTGGAGAAGATTGAGATTACTCCACCCAAGCCACAGCCAGATAAGCTCATTGCACACATGAGAAACTATTTGGCAAGAGAGAATGCAAGAAGGCCAGCAAATTATTGGAGGACTCCAAGGAGGATGCCTCAGCTGCCAAACACACCTCAAGCCCCTCTTACTCCTCCCCCGCAAGAAGGAGTAGGCGAGTCACAATCGCCTAAGAAGAGGAGAGCGAGGCGCTCAAGAAAGAAGAAGGCAGCTACGGTATCGACCGATGAGAGTACAACAAAGGCGCCTAGTAAAGAAAAGGTCGCCGCCACAAACACAAAGAAGACAACCAAAGTGTGGCGGAAGAAAGAAGGAACCTCAGCCCCGCCAAATTCTCCAGCGAGCGAGGTCCATACAAGTTAAAGCGACATGGAGAACGTCTAGCTCAAGACGTAAAAATGAGAGCCCTCCGATTGGGGAGGCCATCCCAATCGTTATCCTAGCTAGGCCTAGCACTTGTTTTTCTTTCATAAACCATAAAAATAAAATAAAAAGTAGAAAATTTAAAAACAACAAAAATAATAGGATTCCCGGCAATGCCCATTAGGGGCTAGCCACTTGTATCATCCTTACTCTTTTTTGCAGGTCAAGAAGGAGGAGGAAGAGGCTGAATCAAGCTTAAGTCTTACAAAGACTTAAGCTTGGGGAGGGCCCCCAGGTAAGAAGGAGTTCAACACTAGCTCGAGTCTTGCAAAGACTCAAGCTTGGGGAGGACCCCCAGGTAAGTACTTTAACTTTTTTTTGAATAAATAAACTCCCTGTTTCGAATAAATGCTAGAATCTTGGTGTTATGCTACGCATAAGGGAAATGATAATCAAGTTACAAATTAGCTTCCCATGTGTCGCATAGATGCAACCTCTACTCCTGACATATGTGTTATTTTTATTTGAGCATGATCACATCATGAGTCTTGCTTATCTCCATGGGTTGCATTTATTACACCAAGTCTGAGCATTGTGGATTGTGATATGGCATGATTAGGACTTGTTGCAATTTCTTAGCATGGTTTCATCCAGAGATGTTTTTTCTTGAATTGCTGTAAGTACCTAAAACCTTCTATTTTGACACACTTCTCTTAGTGTGAGGATTTATTTACCACCAGAGCCATATCATAATATTCGAAACAGTCCCACCCATAGCCATCTGTTTATGTATTGAGTTTTGTTAAGGTTTGATGTACTCTTGAAACTAAGCACTCCTAATTTTGGTCATAATTCCTTCGCGTGTGTTTTCAAAAATTCTTTCCACCAAATAAGAAGGGGAATGTTTGGATAAATTAACCAAACATTTTTCAGAGTTTGCAAAACTTTTGGCCCATCCAAAAAGCTCAAGTATATTTCAAAATGTTTCTTTGAACCATGTAAAAGTTATAGCCCTTGCACCATGGAGTAGTAAAAAAAAAAAACTCCATGGTTGCATGACAAAAGTCAAAGGCTATATGGTTCTTATCATCATAAACATCTTGGGCAAAATAAAGGACCAATGTTTTCAAAACCCCCTTCCACAAGTGTGAGTTCATTTTCTCCCCCTCCATCACATCAATTCTTATGACCAAAATAAATGGAGTTGCTATGTTGATTAGACTCATTCTTAGCTTTACAATATATGCATGAGATTTGTGCATTCCTTACCAAGCTCCACATACAAAGCCTCATTTGGTAGAAGGTAGGATGAGTGAAGCTTGTAGGAATAAGACTCACATTAGTAGGTAAGAGAAGTGCCTGCCACAACAAAGGAGAATTTTTTTTGCACCTTACCTTGCAGCATATAAATAGTCTGGATGCATACCTACTAAAATTGTTTACTTGTCCAAAAGTGCCGTTCTAGTCTTCAATGCTGCATGATAAGGTGTGTAACATATAAGCCCCACGATTTTGCAACACTCATGAATATTTTGTGCTCTCGTAAACTTACCACTGTTTAGGGAGTATGTTGTTGCATCTTTATTAGCCATGGGGCGCTTCTTTGTAACTCCTGATCCGCCGGTACCCTGAGTTGAGTTTGCTCGGGACGAGCAAAGTTTAAGCTTGGGGAGGTTGTTGGCGGTCGTTTTAAACCATGATTTGACCGCCCCTACCGGTAAATAATGCATAACACCAAGATTTTGTGCATAGTAGATAGGAATAATGCTACTCCACAAGTTTTGGTGGATATTTGGATGCAGGAGTGAATAATGGAGGAAAGTGGGCCCAGCCAGGGAATTTCCCTGGCCGGCCGGCCCCACCTGGTGGCCGCAGGCCCCGGGCTTCCTCCAGTGAGCTGGAAACTAATCCACAACGCACAATTCAAGGCCAGCCCAGCAGAATTGTACCGCCATTCTAGAACATGGGCCATTTGGGCCTTAACTTGGCCCTCACTTCAATTCTGCCGACCCCAGCGAGGAGCCGACCTTCAGACCGCCTTCAGGGAGTGATCTGAAGCGTCCAGGCGCAAGACGGTGGCAAACCGCCACAGGGGACGGCCGGCCGGCCACCCCCCTAGGCCGGCCGGCCTACTTTGGCGCCACCGCCTCTCCAGCTTCGGCCAGGGTGCTCCCACCGCCATTGCAAGCTATAAATTGGACCCCCGGCCTCAGAAGCAACTCGCACCATCACACTTCATCCAAGTGTTCATTAGTTTAGTTTAGTAGTAGCTTTGGGAGTTAGAGTAGAGTAGAGTAGAGTGAGAGCTCTCCCGGGCTTCTGGAGTCTTCTCGGAGTTCGGTTATAGTTCTTAGTATCCTTACTCTTTTGAGATATTATTTTATTTAATATATAATTAGTTTAGTCTTTATTTATTTCTTTAGTAGTTCTTTTCTATTTAGTTTATTTATTCTGTTAAGTAAGTGCTCGTAGAAGTCTGTTGTGGGATTCGTGATTGTTGGAGTATGCAAGTACGAGAGAGTGCCTTCGTCGAGATGACGTCGGGTGAAATCTGTGCTTGTTTATTCTTAGATAGGGCTGCTCCGTTGATCAAGAGTAGTTCCTCTAGGCGGGTTGTAAGCATGGCGCTTGGAACTTGGCCTATGCACGTTGGCACCCAACCCCACGGAGGATGGTAGCCGCGAGTATATGTGACAGCTGCAACCGGTCTCTGTAATCCACCACGTCCGGGTTAGACTCAGCAGGGTCTTAATTATAGCATACGGTTCACTAGGTTTGAACTAGCATCATCGGTTAACCTAGCACGTGTGTGCCCCGAAACGACATGACTTGTATGTGTATGAGCTTAGCTAGAGTAGATAATCTTTGTAGACTTGACTGTAGGTATACTAGAAATAGAAACAGATAAACATACAGGTAGCCTTAACTCTATCTCGTTGCTCTCCCAAATGTATACTACAGTTTTCTTTTATCACCTTGGATTTGAGGATGTGTGTGCCACTCATATATATCATGCCTATCTTACCCCCGTCTCAAGTATAGTTTGATACATTATTTCTTTCTCCAAATTATCCAATGCATTGCTACTATTCAGCTCCCTTTTGCTCTGCTTCCCTGCGGAAATATAAATACGATAACTCTGGAATACTCCAAGGTGAAATGCTACAATGGTGATCCGTGCGCTTGCGGAATTAATGAATTTAATTTTATCGCATAAGAACCGCCAACACACGGGCTGGGACCGAGGAGGCTTGGGTCCGGGCGATCGAGAGGCCGGGTGAGGTCAAGGGTGATTCACACCGTACACGTGGCGGACAAGAAGCACTGTGCGTTTCACGTTTTGGCCTCAAAACCGTGGAGGTGATGAAGACGGCGTGTTGACCAAGGTCAAGAGGCGAACGGGAGGCCGGTGCAAGTGAAGGGTCCCGACGGGCTAGGACCGAGGAGACTTGACGGCGAGGTTCGCGGGATTAGGTGACACGCGTCGACATCGAGATGGTTTCCCGGTTTGGCCTAAAAAACCGGTGGTCGACGGTTCCCCGGTTTGGCCTTAAAACTGGCAGTGATGGTTTCCCGGTTGAGCCTCAAAACCGGTGGTGGACGGTTTCCCGGTTTGGGCCTCAAAACCGGCTGTGGGTGGTTTCCCGGTTTATGTCTCAAAACCGGCGGTGGACGGTTTCCCGGTTTGGGCCTTAAAACTGGTGGTGGAAGTCGCGCTTTGAGAAGTGTGCAAGGCGGTTTCCCGGTTTAGGCCTCAAAACCGGCGGCGACGGATGGAGGTGCATGTGGCACCATCGTGGAGGTGGCTTCGAGGTGAAGCTACGGTGTGAAGGCCCCGACGGCGTTCGGATGGAGGAGAAAAAGTTAGACGGAAACGTCTTTATGTGTTGTATGGGTGTGTTGTAGTGTGAGGGGTATTTCCGGGATGTGGAAATGTCCAAGGAGATAAGGTGGGTGGCTGGTTGTGGCTGCCCCCTTGAGCCTTTCATTTGAGTTGTAGGGAGAGGGCTTGAGAGAGAGGAGAGAAGAGAGGGGAGAAGAGAGGAGATGGCTCTTTGATTGAGCTTTTTGTCATCTCTAGTTTGTGTGTGCTAGGGAGTGGCTTGACATCTACATCTTTGAGCAATACATAGCATCAATTCATCCTCAAAGTATTCTCCTCATCTTGAATCCCGAATTTCTTATTTCCCTATTTTCGGAGCTATTTTCGGGTGATTTTCGATTGGCTTTTTGTGATGCGTTTTTTGGCGGATTTATTGGGGGATCTTGGTGCTAGGATGTGCTAGAACAACCTTTGGTAGATCCTTGACCGAATCCATGGCACGAGCACCTTCGATTTGAAGATTTGGTGAAGTTTCCCTCTCTTGTTCATCCAAAACCCTACCCTTCATGATAGAATCCAAAATCCGTATGGATTTCTTAGGGTTTTTGGTGTGATTCTTGTTGGATGATGTTCTCCATCTCAAGACGAAGCTATGGTTCAAATTTCGTGATTTTTGGAGGTCGTTTGGTCGGGTTTCGAGATTTTTCTTGAGCTTGCGTGCGTGCTGTCCTGACAGGGCCGGATTATCCAGCAAGTTGCCGGAGTATCCGGTGGCCGGAGTGCCCGACAAGTTTTTTGAAGTGTCTGATACTTTCCCAGGTCCGGAGTATCCGACAGTTGGCCGGATTATCCGGTGAGAGGTCTCTGTTTTGACTTTTTCAGATCACCTTTTTGAGTGTGTCTTTGCTGATTTCTTCCACAAGTGTTTGTATCTCTTCCACAATCATTCCTAGGGTCAACACATCATGTTTCATGTGTGTGTGTGATCTTGATGGTTGTTCTTGAGTTGGGTTGGGACATAGGCCAAATTCTTGTGAAGAATTTTTATCGGCTCCCATTCACCCCCCCTCTGGTCGCCTTCTCGGTCCTTCAGAACTCATCAATAGGGGTTTTATCCAGCCTGCCGGCTTCGAGTATAGTGAGCTTGCTGGCTTCGAGTATGGTGAGCTAGTCTCCTGTCGTGTGCCTGATTTAATTTTTGATCTTATTGTTGACAAATCCACCGAGGAAAGCTTTGTGTCTGTAATTACAAAGGAAGATTGCAGAAGAGGAGCTTTTGGATTTCGTAGGTACATCTCTATCCAGTCCAATCATGATTACTTTGTCGAAAATGGGCGCCTGTCAGAAGTCAGATCTTTCACTAGTGTCTGGTATCCAAACTCTTTGGATTGCGGTAACTTGCCTCCTCTTTCAAGTTTCTCTGTTTTGAGAGTTCTGGATCTCAATTTTGGATTTCATATACTGCTAGTGCCAGATTATGATCTATCTCCTATCTGTGACCTTCTCCAGTTGAGGTATTTGAGGATCCGAGGTATTTCCAAGCTGCCTACAAATATTGGGAAACTGCATTATTTGCAAGTGGTAGACATAGCCCGCTGTGGAACGGGCACTGGCTTAAGTGAGCTTTTCGGTGATACTTATCCACTGTCAATGCGGCATCTGAGTCTTCCAAATTCTGCAATACTCGATGTTGAGGTCGGCAGACTAAGCTCCCTACGTACCCTGAAAGGGTTTAATCTGTCGACGAGCTCCATTGGAAACATCCAAGATCTTGGCACACTGACCAATCTAAGAAGACTTCACGTGTGCGACTACAATCCAAACGACAACGAAGAAGATGATGACCAGATACATCAGCAGAAATATGAAGCTCTAGCCACCTCCCTTGGCAACCTAGGTAACCTCATCCGCTTAAAATTTGATCTTTCCTTTATTTTGCTAAAGGAACCACCACCAGACTTTTTCAACTGTTGGTCCCCTCCTTGTCGGCAACTTCAGAGGCTTCACATGGGACACCGCTACTTCTCCATAGTCCCAGAGTGGATCGCACAGGTGGAGAGCTTGAAAAGTTTGTCCCTCAAAAGTCAGGGAGCTCTCAAGAGAGGCTTGGCAAGCTCTCAAACAATCATGCTGTCTAGTCTATCTTCGTCTCGAGGTCGAGGTTGCCGAGATGTTTCCCGAGGACGAGATCCTCATAGACCGAAACTCATTTCCAAGTCTCACAGAACTTCACTTTACATATGGATCGTGCAGCCTGTTGATCGAGCCGGAGGCTATGCCAAAGCTTTAAGATTTTCAACCTTACCCTGTACGCCGGGAACATAGAGGATCAGGACGTCAGGTTACTTGTTGGAATTGAGCACCTGCATTGTCTCGAGGATGGCTCTGTGCATCTACGAGGCTCTTATTCTATTGATGTCACAAATGCAGTGGCGGAAGCCATCTACAGGCATCCGAGGAGAAACTCAATCCGGTTGTTAATTGACTAATGCAGCCTGCGCGGTCATGAGGAGAGGAGGTCACTGAATAATCAATCATTGCGGTGGGGAAAAAAAATGAAGAGGCCAGTGAAGGAAGGAGGAAGACGATTCACTATATAAAGTGGGTGTGATCTTAACTGACGAGACATGGCAAATTAATGTAAGGCCCCGTTCGGATCACTTTAGAGGGTGCTGTAGCAGTCACATCAAATGCCGGCACGATTTATGTGTACTAAACAAAGTCAAATTACAAAACTAAGTCCAGGACCCCCATCTATTTCGCGAGACGAACGTAATGAGGGTAATTAAACGGCGATTAGACGATGGTTACTGTAGCATCACTGTGTCAAAACATTGATTAATTAGGCTCGTTAGATTCGTCTCGAAAAATAACGCCCGTCTGCAGAAAGGTTTTGTAATTAAATTTTATTTAGTACCCCTAAATAGTAAAATTCTTTTTACTTTAGAAGGGTATAAACTTTAGAGGGTGTTTTAGAGGGGGAACCGAACGGGACCTAAGTAGATTTCCTGCTCTTTCCAAGGCCCCGTTTGGATGCCCCTCTATTTCCCCCTCTAAACTTCTACCCTCTAAAGTAAAAAAGAATCTTACTATTTAGGGGTACTAAATAAAATTTAATTGCAAAACCTTTCTGCAGACGGGCGTTATTTTTCGAGACGAATCTAACGAGCCTAATTAATCAATGTTTTGACACAGTGATGCTACAGTAACCATCGTCTAATCGCGGCTTAATTACCCTCATTACGTTCGTCTCGCGAAATAGAGGGGGGGTCCTGGACTTAGTTTTGTAATTTGACTTTGTTTAGTACACATAAATCGTGCCGGAAGTATTGATGTGACAAGCTACAGTGCATAATAGGCCTCTAAACTTTCATCCGAACGCCACCCAAGTTGCAATACCTCAATCTTCGAGATTAGAAAACAGACGCATAATTTATTTTCAGCTTTGTCATTGCCAGGACAACGTGTGGTGCAGTGCAGATCACATGTCCCTCGTCGCAGGCGACCGGGCAGTTCCCATGCCGAGATATTTCGGTGAAACTGGAAGCTTCTCGTGGCAGTTCCGATGGGCCGCACTGCACACATGTGTGGTTTCTTCTTCTGCTATCACTAAGCTCTCATGAGTATAGTCTCTAAGTCATCGACAAAGGGAGACGATTTCATCTATCCTTATCTATGTTTTCGTCGATGGGTTACTGTAGTACTGTAGCAACGCTGTTTTTTGGGTTTGGTCGAGCTCCCGTTGGTTTGCATCGCTCCCCTTCACTCCCCGATCCCCATCGCCCACGCGCTCCGGAAGTTTCTCGAAGCCCGTCGATTCTTCCTCCAGCCCCATATCTCTCTATCCTTCCGTTCCACCGCCGCCGCCGCCGCGCCGCACGGATCTCCACCTCCTCTCCTCGTGGCGCGCAGCTCCGCTAGCGCCTCCATTCCGTCGGCGATGGCGACGCATCGACCGCCCCCTCCTCCTTCCCAACGTCGCCACGGCCACCGCCTCATCGCCGTCCGGCAGGCACACCCTGTCCGTCCAACGCGCCGCAGCCTTCACCCCCGTCCGATCCCAATTCTCATCGCCCTCGCTGACGCCCATCTCGCCCTGCTTTTCCCACGGCGGCGGACTGCTCCGAAGATTCGCCGCATCCGCATCCATGTCCGTTGGTCATGCACCACAGGCGCCGCCCCTCCTTTCGATCCTCAATTTCTTATCGCCGTCGCTTCGCGCCGCCGATTCGCCGTGCCCTCGGCCCTTGCGGTTGCTGCCGTGGCCGCCAGTGCGGATGAGAAGCACGATTGGGGGCAAGAGCACATGCAGGGGCCGCAGCTGTTTGCCTGCCTCTGCACTCATCAATCCTCGCCCTAGCGCTCAGGTCCCCTCCTGCAGCTGCTCATCTCTTTGTCGGCCCTGAAGCTGATGCCGCCACGCATTCCTTACACCACGCTGCTGCTCACGCCATACAAAGGAGCTCAGTATACACAGGTAAACATCATTGGTTTCTTCCTTCCGTCATTCACAGGCTAACTTTTGGCATTGTTACCTATCAGTTTCATGTTTACTTTCCTAGGCAAAAATGGGAATTGCAAAAGCAAGTTTTGGTTATTGACATGATAGGCACGTTTGGGTATGGGCACGAACTCATAGCACCATCATCTTCTGGATGCTTCAATTTCATGCTACATTGGTATGCAAATTGCATATCTCATCTCACAGTTTCAATTAAGACACCTTTTTTTTGTCTATATGAGTCATGGTTTACTTATTTTGTTCACGTTGTTCCATATTATGTTACGCTGCCTTTGTTTGCCGACCCCAATTCACACGGTAGCCATGGGAGAACATGACATATGTTGGGCTATCTGCAGAGCATCATCGATTTTCCCTGTTGACCATTTTGTTTGTCATATAAGGTAATTGCAAGCTAAGAGCTCCATACCTGTAACAATAATATGTTACATAACATTGCTCCCTTTGCTTTTCAATTTTTTCTATAGTTTTGCATATTGCACAACATCTGTTGGGTATAACCTATTAAGAGTTACAAGATTGATGCAGCTTCCTCTTTGAGTTTTAATTGTCATTTACCCTTTTTTTTTTTGTCTTCTCATTTTTTACTGTCTTTTTGCTCAACATTCAGTATATTCAGGTATAGATCTTTTGAGACAGATATCGCTTATGTTCCCTTTTTGGATGATTGTGTTATCTGCTTTTGTTAATATTTGGATGTAACAGTGTTTTACTATGCCATTCATCTCTTTCCAGCAGTCTGCAAATGGTGATGCGTCGAACACAGGCAATTGCAGATTAAAAAGGCAAGGTTTCCTTTCACCTTTACGTTGCGGGAGAATAAAACCTTGAAATCATCTATCTGTAGTAAAATTAAATTGTTGTGTGCACTTCTCATTTCCCTTCTAATTTATGTTTCCCATTTTCTATTCCGTACCATTTTGCATATAGATCAGATTTTGTGGTTCTTTGGTCTGTGATGCTACATAGAGCTGTTAGAACCTAACTAAGTAGGAAACTTCCATCTATTAAGAGCAAGCTTCTACATGACTTTGACACAACTGCTTTGACATAACATTGAGACTGCACGTCCTTTCGAATTTTGTTAGTGATTTAGTGTTATCTTCATGGACAATATAATTGCTTACAATTTCAGATTCCTACCACAGACTCCTTCCAATTCATAATAAATGTGCGAGACTACAGTCACTGAGCTATGTTGGCTGCAAGGTTTGTGATAAAGATTTGTGATGTGAAGGTAGTGCAAGGTTTCATACACACATGCTAATCTGCAGTTGATGCTTGCACAAAGAGCTCTGATTCATCCACCTGTTGCATTACTCTTCAATACTTTCTACTTTTTATGTTGACCAATCTATTTCTTATTTTTGCAGAACCATTGGCACAATTGTTCAGTAAGATGTTCAGATCTGTATGATTATTTATCTCATATAATATTAAAGGTCCATCGCTATTTTCACTATGGCTTATCAATGAAGCATCAATGCAGCCCTTGAAAATGTTACCTGATCCTCATGTTGGCTATGTGGCTTGCTTGTGTTAGGCATTTTTAATTCTATATTCAGAGATTGTAGTTTTTTTTTTTATACAAACATTTATTTATCACATCTTACTTTCAAATATTTGTTCTGTTTCTTCAAGTTTAGAGACATCAATAACCATGCTGATTGAAACCCTCAAAACTTGGTAGCGTAATCATGCCCATTTGGTTTAACATGCCTGTTCCTAAGCCATTCAAATTTCGCAAACCCGGGGCAACGCCCGGGGTTTCAGCTAGTTTCATTCATAGTCATGGGACAACTTTCTCCGGGAGCGGAGAACACCAGCAGTATTCTCTTTTTTTTTTTTAAGAATGAAAGAAAATTGTATGAAAATTGACGAAGTCCAGAGCTCTTACATTAAGACTCGGAATGATGAATAAAACACAAAAAAGAAACATCTAAGTATTTTACTATCTTCAATGTCACTTCTTCCATTGATACCGCCAGAGAGGAGGAACCAAATTGAAGTCATGTCCTCTCCATCCACCGATGAGAGACCATTAAAGTCGCAATATCCACCATCTTAGAACTCTTGTCAAAAAAAACCTAATTCAATGAACAAGAATCAACTACATCTCCATGAGAATAACTCCTAATACAAGACCTTGTATAGAAGGGATAGCTCTAATAGTGATCATTTAGAACCCAGAGGCACAGACACAAGTTTTTGTTGAGCGACAGAACATGCATCTGCATGGTACTCCATTATCCTACATATATCCTAGCTGGGAATGCATTATTGTGAAACTGGAAGCTTCTCGTGGCTTCATGTCTGTGTGGGCAATAAACAGGAGTAGGCAAAAAGGGATGGACTCGCAGTTGAGTGCACTCTCTCCACTTTAATTTGTAATCAAGAAGAGACGTAATAAAGCGTCCACATTCCTCCCTATTTCCCTATTTGTGCATTCAATTTTTTTTACAGTACAGTGATAAAGTACTCTCTCTGGTATCAAAATAGTTGTCGTTTTGGACATTGACTAATATTTTTTCTATAAAATATTATAAAATATAGTTAAAATGTACTTTTATAAAATTATATTTCAATACGAATATACTCATATCATTTTTACATGTATAAACTTAATATATTAAGAAATATTTGTAGTCAAAGTTTAAAAAGTTTGACTTAAGACAATCTTAAAACGACAACTATTTTGATACTAGAGGGAGTACAATTCTAATAGGAATTCTGTTATCATGCATAGACAAGATTATACTCTTACAAGAGCAAGATTTATGAACTCGTAACAAAATACACAATTGATTATTATCTAGAATTCTACATCAGTTCTTAGAACCAGAGAGTGACTTATGAACTGAATTAGCACACCACTACTTAACGGCACCAAACATCCTTCCAACTGATGTATGGATTAAAATGGTAGAATGACCAGAATGAGCCACCCCAACTCTAAATTGCTGAAGCGGGCAAAGCATATCTGAGCCAACATATATGTGAAAATATTGTTAAGAAATTAGGCATTTTCCTACTTAATTTAATCCATAAATTCCTCAATAAGGTGATAAAGACGATGAACAAATTGATCAGAAAGACAAGAACGTACCCAGCGGAAGATCCTGCGCTGGAGGCGCTGGAAGATCCATTCCCAAGAACCATTGTTCTTGAGTTGTTCGATGTAGTCGATCTAAGTTGATGCAGGACGTTGTACGCAGTGCAGAACGCCCACGGTCAGGGAGTCGATCGAGCAGTCGCGATGTCGCTCCCCAAAAACCTGATCGCCCGCACACCCGGCAGATGTCGCTTGCGGAACGGGGTTTCGGAGGCCTGCTCTCCCAGAATCTGTGCGCGCAGAAGTCCGGGACGGAGATGTCTTCAACAGCAACAGCGAGCGGAAGATCGATGCGTGCGCGAGTGGTGAGCGGAACGAATGATCGAGTATTGATCGTTCCCGGGAAGGCTTCTATATATAGGAACGGAACAGACGCGACTCCTTCGCGAAAGGACGCCCGTCTACGAACAGGTGCGACGCATTCACACCGTACCAACAGACGCGACGCCTTCACACCGTACGAACGGGCGCGACCTATTCGAACGTAAAGGCGCCGGTGCATCTGAACGCGCCGTTCCAATATACCAAAAAGTCCAAGACGGACGGACGGACGCGACGCGCCGCGCCCGCCCGCCACGCCACGCCTCGCCCGCCAGCCAGCCAGCCAGCCACGCCACGCCACGCCTCGCCACGGCACGGCTCGGCTCGGCGGCGGCGGCGGCGGCGCGCGCGCGCGCGTTGTGGTTCACCACTAGCCTCTCTCAACTTCTCTAGGGGATCAACCGGAAATCTATCTAATAAGTCGAGTCTAATTATGGTAGGAATCCCATGTGGGACTAAACATTAATGCACTAATTATGGGCCTAGACTAATTGATTATTATTATGGGCTAAAAGCCCATAATCTCAACAATCCCCACCAAGTCTAGAGCTCATAATGACTGCACACAAAATATCTTCCTTTCGTTTGATATACCGGTGTTTCGATGGAGACTGTTAAGTTGAACTTCCATCTAGAACAAAAGTTACGCCTTATTCACAACTGAGCAATGGACTAAGCCTTGAATTGTCAGTTTTGTGCGAAAGAGGTTTCACCTAAGTCCTTTACCGATACTAGGTTGCCACAAGCATCCCCTCTGTTTTGAAGCATATAAGTCATACTTCTGGCCCATTCATGAGTATCTAGAGATCCCCACCATCTCATAGACTGTGACTAGCAGTCGAACTCATATAGGTGTGTTCTTTAAAGATATCCTGTAGGACGATATCTTTGCTTCTCATAAGCCACTATGAACACATTAAGGTTAATGAACCAGCCTGCCTTACAGTTCTCTAGGAAAGAAGTACATCTGAGATGGACCAGTCAAGGGTCTTTCCTCTCAAGCTGTCACTAGCTTGTTTCACCATTCTACTTCACGGGATCTCCGATCGCATAGAACAGGTTACCACTATGACAGCCTATCAAGTGGGTCTCAGGCCCATCTCACTCGATGCACTGTTTATCACATTACGTGATAGTCCCTGGTAAATTGATCTGCCAGATTTTTAGACGTATGGACATAGTCTAACGAAATAACTCCGGAGTTTCTCAATTTTCTGACAGATTTCAGCCGCCTTTTCACATGCCTTGTGGATTTCATGTTATCCTTTGAACTGTTCACTTTGACTATCACCGTCTGATTGTCACAGTTCATGGAAATAGACGGTATTGGTTTTTCAACCACCGGTAAATCCATAAGGAAATCACGAAGCCATTCAGCCTCAAGGCCGGCGGTATCCAAAGCTGTAAGTTCTGCTTCCATAGTTGACCTCGTTAAGATGGTCTGCTTGCAAGACTTCCAGGAAACAGCGCCACCTCCAAGTAGAAACACATATCCACTTGTGGCATACATCTCATCAGCGTCGGATATCCAGTTTGCATCACAATATCCCTCAAGTACTTTCGGGTACCCAGAATAGTGAATGCCATAGCCCATAGTACCCTTCAGATAGCGCATTACTCTCTCAAGAGCTCGCCAGTGATCATCTCCCGGTTTTGACACAAACCGACTCAGTTTGCTCACAGCAAACGAGATATCAGGCCTTGCAGCACTAGCCAGGTACATAAGCGTACCAATGATTTGGGAATATCTCAATTGATCCTTGCTATTCTTTGGTTCTTCCGTAATAGCACGCTAGGATCATAAGGCGTGGAGCAGATTGACAATCGCTATACCCAAAGCGACTCAAGATCTTCTCCACGTAGTGAGATTGCAAGAGAGTAATCCCACCATTGCCTTCTCTTTGTAGCTTGATGTTAAGAATAACATCTGCTACTCCCAAATCCTTCATCTCAAAGTTGTTGGACAGAAAATCCTTGACCTCCTTAATCACATTAAGATTGGTCCCAAAGATCAGTATGTCATCAACATATAGACACAGGATGACTCCTTCACCCCCACCATACCGATAATATACACATTTGTCGGCTTCGTTCACAACAAAGCCAGCCGATATCAGAGTCCTTTCGAACTTCTCGTGCCATTGCCTAGGAGCTTGTTTGAGGCCATACAGGGATTTCAACAATTTACACACTAAGCTCTTTTGACCTTCTATCACAAACCCATCAGGCTGATCCATATAGATCTCCTCGTCTAACTCTCCATAAAGGAAAGCTGTCTTAACGTCCATCTGATGGACGAGAAGACCATGTGAGGCTGCCAGGGAAAGTAATACTCGAATCGTGGTCAAACGAGCAACAGGTGAGTAGGTGTCGAAATAATCTTCACCCTCCTTTTGTGAATATCCCTTTACCACAAGCCTTGCCTTGTACCTCTCAATCGTACCATCAGGCCTAAGCTTTTTCTTGAACACCCATTTGCATCCTATGGGTTTGCACCCGTAAGGACGCTCGACCAACTCCCAAGTACCATTAGACATGATTGAATCCATTTCACTCCTTATTGCTTCCTTCCAAAGGTCAGCATCGGGAGATGAAAGTGCCTCTTCAATGGTTCTGGGAGTGTCATCCACGAGGTATACAATAAAGTCATTTCAAAAGACTTTGCAGTCCTCTGTCTCTTACCCTTACGGGTGACTAGATTGTTATCCTCCTCAGGAATGTGCACAGGGGGTTCCTCATTTTGTGTTATCGGAATGAAATGCTCATGGGGTAATGTAAACTCATGATTAGATGTGCTAGGTGTATTTTTGAAAGGAAATTCACTCTCAAAGAATGTAGCATCTCTGGACTCTAAAATTGTACCGACCACCATGTCAGGTACTCCAGATTTTACTACTAAAAATCTATAGCCCACGCTGTTCATAGCATAACCCAGGAAGATACAATCAACAGTTTTAGGTCCAAGTTTGCGTTTCTTATTGATTGGCACATTCACCATGGCCAAACAACCTCAAGTACGCAAATATGAGAGATTTAATCTTTTCTTATGCCATTCCTCGAATGGTGTAATTTCTTTATCCTTTGTGGGAACTCTATTCAGGACATGACATGCTGTCAAGATCGCCTCACCCCACCATTCCTTAGAAAGGCCCGCTGTCTCTAACATGGCGTTAACCAAATCAGTTAGAGTTCGGTTCTTTCTCTCAGCAATCCCATTGGATTGAGGTGAGTAAGGCGGTGTCCTCTCATGAATAATACCATGTTCCACGCAGAATTCAGAAAAATCATTAGAAAAGTATTCTCCACCACGGTCAGACCTTAAACGTTTAATCTTCCTCTCTAGTTGGTTTTCTACTTCAGCTTTATAGATTTTAAAGTAATGCAAAGCTTCATCTTTGGATTTCAGCAGATACACATAGCAATATCTAGTACAATCATCTATGAGAGTCATGAAGTATCTTTTATCACCTCTAGTCAATTCGCCATTCATCTCGCATAGATCGGAATGAACAAGTTCTAATGCCTCTAAGTTCCTCGCCTCCGCAGCCTTGTGAGGCTTGCGAGGTTGCTTAGATTGCACGCAAGCATGGCACTTAGAACTTTTGACCATGTCAAATTTCGGGATTAAATTCAGTTTTGCTAGCCGCGTCATACAACCAAAATTAATGTGACAAAGTCGTGAATGCCAAACATTCGACTCATTCGAAGTAAGAATATTATTCACAACCTTATTACAACCAATGTCAAGTAAAGAAAAGCGGAACAAGCCTCCGCAATCATAGCCTTTTCCAACAAATGTTCCATACTTAGAAAGTATACATTTATTAGACTCAAGAACTATTTTATAACCATCTCGACACAATTGAGAGCCACTAACAAGATTTCTTTTGATTGAGGGAACATGCTGCACGTGCTTCAATAGTACCGTCTTTCCCGAAGTAAACTTCAGAATGACCGTACCAACACCAAGAACACGAGCATGTCCATTTCCCATCAACAAGTCTCCTGTCACTCCGGCCTGATAAGAAGAAAACAAAGAGATATCAGCACACACATGTACATTAGCCCCAGTGTCAATCCACCACTCAGGTGTTTGACAGACAGAAAGGACAATGGGTGTTGGATTACCGTACCCAGGAGTCCCTCCAGTCTCGCTAATGACCACGTTTGCAGATTTCTTCTCCTGCTTAACTTTGCGGTCTGGGCACGCACTTGCCCAATGCTCAGTGCTCCCGCAAACAAAGCAGCCACTGTCTTTCTTTTTCTTCTTAAAAGTGGTTGTTTGCTTAGGCTTCTCAGCCCCCTTCTTCTTCTTCTTTGATGAGGTAACCTTTCGCACCATATTGGCACTAGAAGGTTCTCCTACGCTCTTTCCACGTGTGTCTTTTGCTTTCGCCCTTTCCTCAACATCAAGAGTCCCAATGAGTTCAGACACGCTAAACTCCTGTCTCTTATGTTTCAGTTGGGTAGCAAAATCCCTCCAAGTAGGTGGCAACTTAGCGATAATACCGCCAGCCACAAACTTGTCAGGCAACACACATGGAAACGGTTCGAGTTCTTTTGCCAGAGCCTGAATCTCATGAGCTTGTTCAACTACAGAACGGTTCTCAACCATCTTGTAGTCAAAAAGCTGCTCCATGATATACAGTTCACTACCGGCATCAGAAACACCGAACTTAGCGTCCAGAGCATCCCATAATTCTTTCGCAGAGGTGCACGTGATATATGAATCCTTATACTTATCAGCAAGAGCGCTAATCACGGCGCCTCTGAACAGATTATCAGCCATATTGAACCGTTCCTCCTCCTCTGGAGTGAACTGTTCTGGCTTTCCGTTCGCGGCGTGATAGCAGTTCATTGCTGTAAGCCACAGGACCATCTGAGCACGCCATCTCTTGTAGGATGACCCATCAAAAGCATTTGGTTTCAGTGCAGCAGCAAAACCGCTAACAGAAAATTGCCTAACATCAGGTTTTTGGATTGTTAAGAAATTAGGCATTTTCCTACTTAATTTAATCCATAAATTCCTCAATAAGGTGATAAAGACGATGAACAAATTGATCAGAAAGACAAGAACGTACCCAGCGGAAGATCCTGCGCTGGAGGCGCTGGAAGATCCATTCCCAAGAACCATTGTTCTTGAGTTGTTCGATGTAGTCGATCTAAGTTGATGCAGGACGTTGTACGCAGTGCAGAACGTCCACGGTCAGGGAGTCGATCGAGCAGTCGCGATGTCGCCCCGCCACGCCACGCCACGCCACGCCTCGCCCGCCCGCCAGCCAGCCAGCCACGCCACGCCTCGCCACGGCACGGCTCGGCTCGGCGGCGGCGGCGGCGGCGGCGCGGCGCGCGCGTGTGGTTCACCACTAGCCTCTCTCAACTTCTCTAGGGATCAACCGGAAATCCATCTAATAAGTCGAGTCTAATTATGGTAGGAATCCCATGTGGGACTAAACCATTAATGCACTAATTATGGGCCTAGACTAATTGATTATTATTATGGGCTAAAAGCCCATAATCTCAACAAATATAAGAGCACTGCATATCGAGCAAGACAAAGAATGAGCTAGAAGTAACACAGGCAATTGGTTTTGAAAACCAGCCTGTTTTCTCAAAAACAAAAAAACCAAGCAGTTTGCTTTCAAAAGAGTACACTGAAAAAACCAGACGATAACCCGAGGAAACTGACCAGTTTTCTTACAAAATTTCTTTAAAATTCATTTTCGAAATGGAGAAGGAACAGTATGAGCGCTATGATTGATGTTGTAAACCTTGACACAGAGAATGGGCTCATACACGCTATTGCAGAAAAGTGTAACAAAAAAATGTGAGTCTGGACCTATACTAGCTTTAGTGCAGTACACGCTGTTGCATCTTCGCTCCATAATGCACAATGTGGCATGATCTCTCCCGAAATATGGGCCCTAAACTACTAAGTTGCTTTAGTATGATACAACATCTCAAAAACATTTTTGTCCAACGAAGCAACACTAACAATACTAATCAAGCGAATGGTGGCTAAGTTTTTTTTTTCCTTGTTGAACTTGTGGAATCTGCTGAATCGAGCAGGAGATTGCAACCATGTTCACCTAGCCGCCACAATGGTTTCCAAAACCAACAAAATTTTTCCAGTTTCCCGCTTTTGAAACAAATCGGCTCCGTTTCAGCGGACAACTGATTTTTTTTAATTTAAATTTGGTCGAATTTGAAATTTTGGAAAAAAGTTACTACAAAAATTGTACAAATACTACATGTATGATGATGAAAACAAGCATGTTTGACTAGCAGCCGAAATTTCCAACAATTTTCCTTCGTTTTTTTCCTATTTTTACAATTATTCTTGGGTCTTCTGCTAATTGGAAAAACCGTGCCGTAAGGCTCTCCGCACTCGTGTTCCTCTATATCCTTCCTCTAAAAAGAATATTCTGTCCTGGTCATCGAGATTCTCTCCTCTAAACCAATTTCTCCCGCACCCATCATTCCTCTATATCCTTCCTCTATCCCAACTAACTTATATTTTATTCAACCATTCCAACTACCTTCTCCTCTCTCTCCTATTTTTTTCCTTTTCTTTTTTTTCTCCGCCGCCCCCTTCTTGTTCTCTCCGCGCTCTCCTCCCTTTTTCTCCCTCGACGGGCAGCGGACGGGCGCGACCTCGTCCTCCCCCCACGCGCGCGCCGCCGCGCCCGTCCTCCTCCTCCCCCGCGCTCTCCTCCTCCATGGTGACCGCCTCCTCCATGGTGCCCGCCTCCCTCTCCCCGCCGGCGCCCGCCCTCTTCTTCGTGCTTGGTGCGGGCAGTGGAGCTGGTCAGCAGCTTCGACGCCGTGGACCGCGCCAAGGCG
Source organism: Eragrostis nindensis (assembly GCA_012490785.1). Classification (NCBI taxonomy): domain Eukaryota; kingdom Viridiplantae; phylum Streptophyta; class Magnoliopsida; order Poales; family Poaceae; genus Eragrostis; species Eragrostis nindensis. The sequence goes on from JAAXCT010000338.1 coordinate 390,337, forward strand.
GCGCTGGAGGCGGCCTGCCCGGGCGTGGTCTCCTGCGCCGACGTGCTGGCCCTGGCGGCGCGCGACCTCGTGGCCATCCTCGGCGGGCCCCGGTTCCCCGTCGCGCTGGGCCGCCGCGACTCGTCCCGCTCCGACGCGCGCGACGTGGAGGGCAACCTGCCCCGGACCAACATGTCGGCGCGCGCCATGGCCAAGGGCCTCACGCCGCGGGAGATGGTGGCGCTGGCCGGCGCGCACACTTGGCGGCCTCCGCAGCAGGCGCGGCCGCTTCGCCCTCTGCCTGCGCCGGCGCCGGCACAGGCTCGTCGGCTGCAGCGGCCTCGTTCCAGCGATTTGTGCTCGATTTCCGGCGATTTGTGCTCGGAATCGAGCTTCTCGTCCTCTCCGCCGCCCCTTTCCCATGTCCCCTGCTCCCTCTCATTTCGATTTGCTTCGATTTGCTTCGATTTGTTTCGATTTTGGGATTCGGTGGCGGAAGAGAGCGGGATCTCGCCGGAGTGGCTCCTGCGGGAGGCGCCCGGGAGACCGAGCCGGAGGAGCCGGAGGAGGAGCTCGGGGTGGGGTGGCCCTGCTTGGAGTGCGGGAGCGGGGAGACAGGGGAGAGGCCAAGCCGTGGGCGCGGGCCCACGTGCCGATAGCGTTCGCCCGCTATCCCGCTGAATTTGGCGGAAACGGGAGCCCCCGCTATTTTAGCGTCGCCTTTAGCGTACCCCGGTGCAGCTCTCTTTCCGGTATATGCTTCCTGCAGGAACCGGTAGAGGACACCGGTGCGGAGAGCCTAAGCCGCCCAAACCGCCTAATTTTCCTTCTCCATTTCGGCCAATTTGTAAATGAATTTTAAACTGTAAGCCGGTCGGTTTTTAAAATTTCGCGCTAACTCAGCGGTTCATGGAGCGGTTCGGGCGGTTCAATCTAACCTGGCCGGCTGGCCCGCCACTCGCTCGTTCCTCTCCAACAGACCAACCCCCGCGCCCCCCACTCTGTCCCGTCCCGCCGGTTTCCTGCGTCGCACGCCACCCCTCACCGCCGCAACTCCCCTGTCGCTTCTCGCCGGACGCCGCGCCGGCGGCTCCTCGCGCCTACGCGTCCTCCCTCTCCTCTCGTAAACAAATTCTGAAAACAACTGCCCCCCCCCCCCCCCCCCCCCCCCCCTACCCACCCGCCGACGGTTTGCGCCTCATTCAACCAGACCTATGGCCAAGTTCTCCTTCGACGACGCCGACGACGACCCCCCGGTTGCGACCTCCGGAGGCGAGAAGAGGAAGCGCGAAGAAGAGGGACCCGCCGACGCCGCAGACGGCGGAGGCCCCCGGAAAGCCCGGATTTTGGCGGCCGGGGGCGTCGGGCCCGACGGCAGCGCGGCAGTTACCGAGGAGAGGGCCGGAGGTAGTGGCAGGAGGATGGTGGAGGTGGTCGGCGGGGACGCCGACGGTGAGATTAGCGTGCGGATCGACCCGGAGATGCTCGACTGCTCCATCTGCTTTGAGCCCTTCCGGCCGCCCCTCTACCAGGTACCGATCCCCTTCCGCCATTTCCTTGGTTGCTCAAAGAAATTAGCTTCTGAATTGATTGGATATGCTAATTGGAACGGATAGGTGGCATCTGCGATGGTCTAGTGCTGTAGTGCCATTGGGTTTGTCTGGCTTAGAAATGAAATCATGGATGCATCCGTGATTCGTTTCTCTGCCTTCAGTTTGACAAGATAATTGACAGAGTCACAATTCCTTATATAACACCCCTTTTGGCGACAGGGGAGGACTGAATTTAGTACCAATTACATTTGGTCTTGCACGCTTAGAACAAGCCATAATCTTAAGTTGAAATATTCCATGTGAAATGTGCTGTAAGGCAAAGCACTAGAAGATGTACGCTTTCTGTGCACCAAACATGAACTAGCAGTATTTGCCGTCCTCTTGACCGCTTCTCGATGTATTGCCATTGTCATAACAAAATTCTTACTCATAGGTCAAATAAAATTCTTAGGCTCCAATGGAATCTTTGGTTTTGAAATATTCTTAAATAAAACGATTTCTGCTTCCTTATCGTACCTTCTTATAATGGAAATAATTAACTGTGAGGTGATACTATGAAGTACATTTCCAAGCATGTTTATCCTTGTCCAGAATAAGTGGTAGGCTGTATTAGAATATTGGTGGACATCGAACATAGAGCTCAGTGGTATTCTATAAGAGCACAATATGGTGGTTGTCCATGTTTCTCCAAAGAAGATAGGTTTTTGCTCTGTAAACGCCTAAGATGCAAAGTTGCAAACACCTAGTCTCTATCTAACAGCTAACCATACAATCCATTGTTTCTTCATTATCGAAACGTATTTACCTGCCGTACTGTTAAAATTGGATGAGTTTTCTTCCATTATTGCATAGTCACATGTCCATAAGACAAACAGATAGGAAAAAGCTCATCCACATCCTTCATCTACATCTTCGTAGCAACTATGACAAAGTCAAGTAACTTGTTTTAGTACTTAATCCCCACTGGCTTTTCTAAATGTGCACAAGTGAATTGTGGCTTCTCATACTTTGAACATTTGGCATGACCTTTGTTCGGAAAACAAGGCAAGTCATCCCTCCTTTGCTGATGAAACAGATTGTTTGTATCGTTATGTTTAGGCATGCATGATGTCATTGGCAGTATTCAGTGAAACAATAGTAATCAATAGTTTTTTTTTTTTTTTTTGGAGAGGGGGGGGGGGGTAATAGCAGCAATATGCTTCATCATGAGATTTACTGCTCACAGTTAACCCTGTTGCTTCATGTGAATAGAAGTTAAAACCTTATTAAGATTGAGTATCTTCTGAGCTGTACTATGAGATTGTAATTAATGTAGAACCTTGAACAACATGAACTGGCAAATAATATTTCTGCCTTGGTGAAGTTCACCCTTTACAAAAATTCCTCGCAGTTCAAAAAGGAAGTAATCCTATTCGTTGGACCAACATTTCCTGCCTGTGAGCAGCACCAACTTCAGGCACTCTTTATGTAGAAACATAGATAGATAGTGGGGCATGGTGATGGTGATCGCTGGATGGGGGCAGGGCACGCCAATAGATCATGGCGGAGTGTACTGGTTCTCACGCTGGAGACATGGCAGCTGTGAGGAGGATCTTTCACTAATCCATGGTTGTGGGAATACGGGTAGGTCCGTGTATATAAAACGGAAATCGACATTATGTGAATGTTATTAGATAAAACAAATATGCTTCCATTTTATCAAACTTTCCTCAAAAAGTTACGTCTGCAATGCATGCATCGTCCGGTTGCAAATTATCTGCTGTTAAAACCTATTACATTTTGCAGTGAAATATTTATATTCAATTATGGTTTAAAAATGTGTTTGAATGTTTCTTAGATACTACACTCTTGGAATTAGTGTACGTATTCAGAATAAAAAATCATGTTTAGTTTCATATATTTTTGGAGATGTTCTTATTTCACTTAAAACAAAAAATGATTGCCTTGCATTCTTTGTCAATTTGCTTGAAGCCGGTATTTGATAGCACTTGTCTGTGTATATTATGAGAATGTTTCTAGTGAGAAAAAATATATGATAATCTTGTGAAATTCTCAAGTCTTATATGAGCAACTGATTTTTTTTTTTGTTAATAAAACGTAAATACCATTGGCCAAAAAGGACAGGCCCAGGTCTGTACAGTGTACAGTGATCTGTTCAGTTCTTAACTGTCTTAATTGTCCATTTGTTTTTTTTTCAAAATACAATAAAAATTTTCATTAACTTCTGGATACATTTTCCTAATAAAGAAGACCATTTTTATCACAAGGGTCATATATTCTTGATGCCCTTAAATGATTACAAATTGTTTCTGTATTTTCCAGTGCCAAAATGGCCATGTAGCATGCGTTTCCTGCTGGTCCAAGCTCAGCAATAAGTGTCACATTTGTTGTCATGAAGCTAACTTTGTACGGAACATTGCACTGGAGAAGATTGTGGAGTCAGTCAAGTCATCCTGCTCATATGCGAAGTGGGGTTGTAGTAAGTTGGTTAGCTATTCACTCAGAGATGCCCATGAAAAATCTTGCCTTTTTGCCCCTTCAGTGTGTCCTATTCCTGGTTGTGGATACAGTGGCTTCACAGGATGGTGGTCAGGGCATTTCTTTATAAACCATAGTGGTGATGGCCTACGATTCTTGTACGGTCAGTGCTTTGAAGTAGATTTGGAGATGTCGGTCCCTTTTCTAGTTCTTCTAGCAGAGGATGATCACCTATTCCTTCTCTTGAACAAGAATGCGGTACCTTTCGGGCATGCACTTTCAGTAGTATGCCTCAGGACAGGCAATCTGAACTGTAACTTCTTGTACGAAATAAAAGCAGCTAGCAGTGAAAACACTGAAAACAACCTTCAGCTGAAGGCTTCAGTCACAAATACAAGGGAGTGGGGAGGTGTCCACCCTCCAAAAGCCTTCCTTTTGATTCCTTATGCCTTTTGCAAATCTAACAAACTAACACTACACCTCTCCATTGAAAGGATTCCAGATGTGGGAGTGGATATGTGATGTTCTGTGTGTTGTAAATTGTAAAAGAAAAAGATCGTCCAGCAGTGTATATTTGTCTAACTAGTGTTGTATAATATCTGTGCTCATGTAATTTATAATAGATGCTGTTGATAAAATTTAAGTTGTATGTGTGCTCTGCCATGTCTTAACACTATCTCATTGATCATATCACTTGTAATTGAGGGAAAAACTGCTTCATGAACAAACTTCATTCAATATCCATATTTTATTTTTGTGGTAAACCCTAAGTAAATATTGGAGATGAAAGGACGTTGTTCGTGACTGTGATTCTGTTGCTAAATCTGGGACCCTGTCAGCCTTGATGTTGTTTATTCTCCAAGATGATGATGGTAGTTCTAGTGCAATTGCTCTCTGAGTTTTGATTGTAAAACGTGAGAACTGGTGGGTTATGGAGAGGCTGACACTACTATTATCTAATACTGGTTCCAGCTCATTTATCAGATATATTTAGTAGAGTTCTTTGCACAGCACCTCGTCTCTGCTCATTTTGAAGACTACCTCAGTTCTCTTGTTTGTGAAGTGGACACTGATTGCGATATATAGCCTTGACCATGAATATTTCTAAGCATTTCTTGAAAATGGTTATGTTTGAAAGTATTTCCATATCAGGTGCACATGAAGTATTTGGTGAACATGTGCACAAACTCATTGAGAGCCATTGATTGCATCTGAAATACTAAAATCGTGGGTGGGAATATTCATTGATGAAACATATGTTTTTGGAAACATTCTCTGGATTCATGGTTACTAAAATTATGGACGAGACTTTCCAAACTTCAGCCCATCAAGATTAGATCTTACGGTCCAAAACTTATGTGCACATGTTCACCAAATGCTTCATGTGCACCTGATATTTCCCCTTTGCCATATGCTTTCATCCGACAAATCTGCATGCTTTTAGGTGATTCAGTTGTCAAAGTCCCTAAATGGCATATTTTTGTGAATGGATATAGTAATTCTGCTTATTAATGTTTAATTGTTTATAATACATGGGTGATATTGCAATTGCTACCATTTTGGACCTAAATTTTCTTTCATAATGTTCTGACCTTTATGATTTTCTCATGTAATTGGATACCAAATTACACGAATAGCTAAATTTTGGAGCTAAATTTGTTATGTAAGTACCCATTCAGGATAGCTGAATCATAAAAAAATATGACGTGATCCATAGCTGCCTGAACAAATCTTTCAGCTATGCACTTAACTTTTAAGATCATGAAAGTTCCGAGCAAACAACATGTGGGATAATCAAAATTTGGATGTGAAGGCAATACGGCCTAACCTGAGCTCCATAATAATTTCCTTTCACTGTACACTTTTAGGGAAACAATTTTATTCTAAGAACCAAAACTGACATGTGCAGTGCAATGCATTTTCCAGGGTAACAGGTAAGCAGAGATGGTCAACCGTGGGTGGAGTTAGGTGCGGAATCATTTTATTTAAGAAAATGAAAAAGCAATGTGATTATCCTGAACCTCAACATCCATAGCCTCACTAGATAGTGACATAAGTTCAATTAATTTTGCTCCCCGGTGGAGTGAGCATGCCGCATGTTCCCTTAAATTTCACTTACGACCTCGGAGGTCCATGACTGAACGCAGAAATTGCGTTGTTTTTACATTACAATTTTTTCACTAATGGCATCAGCAGAAAAGACACTTTTTTTTCTAATGCCCTGTCCTTTTTTCATGCAAACTCTAAATTGATTTTCTGGTTACCAAATTATTCATCCTAGGAAATAAACGTTAGATTTTATTCACTCAAGCCCACTGTGCGGATCGTAAGAATATGCTTTTGTTATATTCAACAGTGTATCTCCTTCCCACCTTTAAGTCATCCTTCACATGTGTTTCAACAGGGGTTCAGCATTATTGGACCTAAGCTGAGGTGCATGCAAACGTTTTTTTTTCTTGGCGGGTGGTAATGGTAGAGGTGTAATGGGGCAGGATATGACTTATGCCAGGAACTTAACTCAAATCAGGTTTTATTTTAACAGAATAGTACATGTAAAAAGTGCATGAGAACTGAACCTTGTATTAAAAGAAAAATGTGAAATCAACGAAAGAATCCCGGAGTTGTACTCTAATCAAACAACTTGACAATGATCTACAATTTTGACAGAAGGCTTGTCTAATCCAATTACCAATGCTTTCTTTGATTGGCCTCGATGCTAGTGATTTGTCTTTCTTACTGGTCGTCAGTAGTCTTCCTGGTCCTGCAGCATGACAGTTCCAATGGTTGCTAGATTCCAGGAATTTTCCAAAAGGAAATCTACACCACGTCATGCATTGAGGTATATTCTATAGACTTTAGTGCCTCAGGGAACAGTAATAATCACATTCATGGACTACATAAAGCCTCGACCTTAGGCGCATGTACGTACTATGTTAAAGTTCTACCTGAAAAGCAGTTTAATTATACCGTGCAAGCAGGACATAGTTCGTTGGAGGCCAACATGAGTGGCTTTTTGGTGAGCTCTTCCACGGGAGTGATGAACTCGCTCCTCTGTAAGCTGGGCACACTCCTTGGAGACGAATACAAGCTGATGAAGGGGGTCCGCAAGGAGATTGGAACTCTGAGGGATGAGTTGAGCAGCATGAATTCGCTGCTTCAGAAGCTTGCGGAGGTTGGTGATGAGCTCGACGTCCAGAAGAAAGAATGGAGAAACAAGGTGCGTGAGCTGGCGTATGATACTGAAGATTGCATCGATATTTTCATGCATCAGCTTTGCAACAGCGACGCCAAGGGAGGGTTCATCCGCAAGGCCATCAGGAAGGTCAGAAAACTGCGTGCACGCCACCAAATCGCTGTCCAGATTCAAGAACTCAAGTCACGAGTCATGGAGGAGAGTGCGCGGCGCGACCGCTACAAGCTGGATCATCTGTCCACATCCAGCATTAGGGTCGTGGATATTGATCCCCGGCTGCCTGCGTTATATACTGAAGCTAAGAGCCTTGTTGGCATTGATAGGCCAAGGGATGAAATTATCGAATGGCTTACAAAGAGGGAATGGGACCGTTGCTTGCCGGACCAAGTCAGTGTAGTGTCAATCGTAGGATTTGGAGGTGTTGGCAAGACAACTCTTGCAAGCCAGGTGTATTGCAAAATCAGAGATAGATTTCAATGCACGGCGTTTGTGTCGGTATCCCAGAATCCCGACATGTCAAAGGTTTTGAGAGACATACTTTCTCAAATAGGATCTGGCAGAAAGAGGGTGTGTAAGTGTAATGAGCAACAAGAGCTTATAGAGAAGATTAGAGAACGCCTCTCGCATAAAAGGTATGCACATGTTTTTTTTTCTTTTGTCATAGATAGTATTTTCCAGTATAATGTGAATAAATTTTTTTGTGATAGAGATTAGAAATTGGATAGAATGTCGATGCATCCATGATAATGAAAATTCGTAACTCTGTTCTTCCTTTCTAGATGTTGAATGTTAGCATTCTTTATAGTTGACCACTGATATGAATTAAGTTTGTATAGTGAACAAAAGCAGTTTTTGGATGCAGTACAGTACTAGCAAGTTTCTCTAACCTGTAGATTTAAAGAAACTAACACGAGACGCAGGCTTTTCAATAAAACTTCCAAATCATTCACATGACTCTTGTAGTTGGGACCATCAGCATGATCCACATGCATACATATATACACGCTGTTAACTCACCACATAAAGGAGTTATATGCTCGATTCCTGCAATGCATTATGGTATGCCTGAAAGTTAGCTTTGTGCAATTCAAAAGGTGACAGAAGAAGCGCTTATAACCACCATCAGTCTTTAGAGTTTTTTTTACTCCCTCCGGGGTCATAAAATGATACGAGTAGATTCGTACTGAAATATAGTTTCATAAAAGTTCACTTTAACTATATATTATAAATATTTTATAGCAAAAAGTATTAGTCAAACTTATGTTTTTGAAGACCGTGTCAATGTCCAAAACAACTTCCTTCAGAGACGTGGAAGAAGTACATTTCTTTATATTCAAAAGGCTTTAATTGTTACTTCTACTAATTGTTTCTCATAAAACTAATTTACAGATACCTTATTGTGGTTGATGACATATGGAGCATAGAAGTTTGGGATATCGTTAAGTGTGCTTTTATGTATGACAACAATGGAAGTAGAGTCATAACAACTACTCGGATTGAGCAGGTAGCTGCAGCATGTTGCTCTTATTGCTATAACCATTTATACAAGATGAAGCCCCTTTGTGACCATGACTCAAGAAGGTTATTTTACCGACGGATATTTGGATCTGAAGATGCTTGCCCAGAGCAATACAAAAATATTTCACAAAGAATTTTAAAGAAGTGTGGAGGGGTTCCACTGATGATAATAAGCGTATCTAGTCTTTTGGCCAGTCAAGAATGCATGCATAAATGGGAGAACGTACAAAAATCTTTGGTTTTTGAATTGGAAACAAGTCCCACTCTTGGATGGATGCGGCATATACTAAACCTTAGCTATAATGATTTGTCTCACTCCCTTAAAACATGCTTCCTATATCTTGGTCTATATCCAGAAGATTATAAGATTGAGAAGGTTAATTTACTCAGGCGATGGATAGCTGAGGGATTTGTTGATTATAGCCTGGTATGAGTCCAGAGGAGGTTGCTGAGAGCTTTTTTAATGAACTCATCAATAGAAGTATGATTCAACCTGCGGGATATGAGTATGGTGAGTTAACATATTGTCAGGTGCATGATATAATGCTTGATTTCATTTTAGCAAAGTCCATGGAGGAAAACTTCATCACTATAATGGATCAGAAATACAGAACAGAAGGAGCCTTCAAGGTTCGCAGGTTGAGCATACAGTTTGAAAATACTCACTTTGTCCCAGTAATCAAGAGTCTCTCACAGATTCGTTCACTGACCATATTTGGATGGCACACTGACGGTATGCCTTATCTTCTAGGGTTTCAACATCTGCAAGTGTTGGATCTGTATTGCGATAAATTTGATGGTAGTGAGGTCCTTGATATATCAGTTATATGTAAGCTTTTTCAATTGAGATTTTTGAGGATTGACAGTTACCAATTCAATATGCCCAAGCAAATAGGGGAGCTAAGGCATTTGGAGACATTGGACATAGGAGATGCAATTGTTTTTAGTATTCCAAAAGATATTACTCGCCTGAAATCGTTAAGAAATCTTAATATTCCAAGCGAAGCAGTGCTGCCAAATGGAATAGGAAAAATGAGTGCCCTGCGTGCTCTGGGATTCTTCAATCTTGCGGAGAACTCTGTGGAAAATATCTGTGATCTTAGTCAGTTAACCAACCTAAGGAACCTGGATCTCATTGGGACAAAACAAGTCTTAAAAGCACAGGGTCCATGCGAGAAACTCAAGATCAGTGTTCTCATTGATTCACTTGGTAAACTCATCAATATCTGCTCTCTACATGTCTCCAGTATTGATACAAAGTTGATAAGTCCCAGATGTGATTTCTTGAGCTGTTGGTTTCCTGCTCCACGCACTCTTCAGAGGCTTAGTCTATCATTCTGCACAATCCGAAAAATTCCAGAGTGGACTTCACAGCTTGATAAGTTGACAAGCTTGAAAATTAAAGCCAAGGAGCTTACAGCCTTACAGGAGATGATGTCGAACTGCTTGGGAAGTTACCCTGCCTTGCCTACCTTGACTTGAGTGCCCCAGCAGAGCCCACAGAAGATTATATTCTACAACAACGCTTACCCAAGATTGAAGGAGTTTGGCTTGGCACATACTTTCTTCAATGTCACATTTGAACCAGGCACTATGGCCAAGCTTCAGGTTCTTTACTTATCATTCAGTATGCGCAAAAAAGAGCAAGAAAGTGTAATTCTCACCGGCATTGAGCATCTGTTAAACCTTGAGCAGCTAACAGCAGGCATATATAATCGTGGCAACATTGGGGCTTCATTTAGGGATTCCATCTTAAGGCATCCAAGGAGTCACACCTTCAACATAATCTTTCCAAGGTACCAAGGTCTAGAAGGAACCAAGTAAAGCATACATGAAGCAGATTGATAGGATATTATACTCTGGTAAACATTCTACTTGACCCCTCTTCGTCTCTGTAATGTTCATTGTTTCTAATACCAACAACTTCTTAGGTGTTATCAAGATATCCATCTTCTGCTGAATTGTTAATGTCAGTACATATCCGTTCAAGCACTAAATGCTGGCACACGATCGCCTGGCCAATAAAATTTTCTTTCGTTCGGTTTAGGATGTGGAACTGTTGGGTACAGAGTAAGGCTCCACCTCAGGCTGCTTGAAGCGACAATCAAGGGAAGAGTCAGAGGCAAAGCAAAGTAGGATGACCAGCAAGGACCAAGGCGTTGGACCCTTATCGGAACAGCTGTAGATGCTAGTCATTGTTGCACCAACCTTGAATATGTTGTTCTGCTTTTGCGAATTCTTGTAATATGGACTGTAAAAGTCCTCCTGTAAATATCCCCTATAACCCCTCGATGTGACATCTGAAGTCACCTCGATACAAATCATTTTGTGTATTTGTTTGGTTAATATCTACTATTTTCCCCCATCCCCTCAGGACTTGCTTCGTATGTCTTGCTGCATATTCTGAAGATTACAAGATTGAGAAGGTTAACTTGCTATAAGAAAGGATTGCTGAGGAGTTTCTCGTATATAAATATGGTAAGAGTCCAAACTAGAATCTCAATGCATAGACTCCACCCAGTCTAGACTCTCATGAAAACACAAATCTGCTAATTGTGGAAGAAGCCGTGGGCACCTGAGGATGGTGATTCAGCAATCATACAGCAGTTCATGGTAGCCATGAGCAGAAGGTGCTGGACTCGTTTGTCCATGGATCTCTTTCATGAACTGTGGCATTTTCATGTTGCTGTTCCTTGCCTTGAAACATGAGCCCTAGTACTGACACAACCTTTGCATGCATCACAAATGCTTCTGCTACTATATTCATCATTTCCACAAACTCAAAGGTATAGCTATTTTTCTTAACTTGAAGGCTGTAAAAACACTGTTGCGGAAGATCCACTTTCCCCATTGGCCTTTGGCATAGTTTATTGGCACAGAGGAACCATTCGGAGAAATAAGATGAGCATTGATCTACATCACATAACATCAACGAAGTTAAGAACGTTTTTCAGGCTTGTAAATCATAGAAATGACTCCTTTAATTGGAGAAGGGAGAGACGCTACAGAAGAGTAGTTCAAACCATTTGAGACCATTTCTCTGCTGCATTTTCATTTGTACTCCCTCCTTTTTTTATTATATGACGCCGTTGACTTTTTTCGTTACTTTGACCATTCGTCTTATCTATAAATATTTGTGTAAATAGCTAAGTGTATAAGTTAACCTTAAAGTGTTTTCGATGATGAACCCCATGATATTCATTTGACATTTGAAAAGTAATTATTTAAATATATATTGTTAGTTAAAGTTTAACGAAAAAGTCAACGGTGTCATATAATTAAAAACGGAGGGATTACTATACTACGTAGTATCACAGGCCATTTGTCACATACACTTTGCCTGAGTCTGTTTTGCCTGACGAATGCGGTCCATTGGACCATTGTGGAAAATCCTCCAGTTCTACACCCTTTCATTGGCTCTATCTCCCACGTTTCATTCTTGTTTCTAAATCCATTGACCAATGTGAAAGGTATACCTAGGTCAAATAACTATTACATGATTGATCTGACTTGCTGCGTGCTTGTAAGTAGAACAGATGTACCGGCTTCGACGAAACCTCGAGGTGGCGTATGTACACGTTCGTGATCATTTCGTGCTAGCAACATGGTGCTACATCATTTTATAACGGAACTCCCAAGCTCTGCACTAGAAGACATATATGTGTATTTCGCTGAAGAGAACCAGAATACTGATTAAATCTTTTTTTTTTGACACCGTACTGATTAAATCTTAAAGTTACAACAGTTGTACCGTCCCACCGAGGGATTGCGCGAGCAACACATCAGCAAACCTGATATCCTGTGTCCGATCATTATTTTCAATAAATCAGTGATGGAAGGATGTGTTCAGTTTGGCTTGTAGTCGGCTCTAACCCATATGACTTTGTTTAATACATCGCGTGGGTTATTCAGCTTTCAACATCATCCACAGCAATTTATTACCATATAATTATTCTCTTGTACTAATTAATAGAGTTATCATTCTCTACCTGCTGAAAATACCATAGTTTGGGACCGGGTTCTCTGACTTCGATAAATGTTATAAATTCAACGAAACGCATATGCCACTTGATTTCTTTGTAGATGCTGTCAGCTGCACGCTTTAGCAGACAACCAAAGTCGCTAAACAATTTTAATTCTGTAGACTGCGCTTCCTACTTGCTGTACAAACCATATTTTGGGACTTGGTGCTCTGACTTTGATTAGTATATAGCGTCCCGATGTTCTTGTCCATAGTCGGCCACTGCACTTTTGTACTCGGTTCGCTTAAACATATTTGCATTCAGACCTGTGTGCAATCAGGTTAAGCATCCTAGCTGCTTATAAGATAGTTTATCTGTAAAATGGTAGTTTATCTGTAAAATGGTTGACTCACGAAAGTAATTACTGCAACCTCTGTAGAGTGGTACAAGAAGTGCAAACTGCATGTAGCCTGACCGTCGCAAATTGCTAGTCGTAGCTCTGCATTTAGCCAGACGATTCTGGAAAGTACTACTAACAATAAGTGCAAAGACAAAAAGAAATCTATCTCCCTGTCATAATCATATGGACATCCAAAACCACGACCTGTACGCCAGACCATAGCGTCATAACAATGGAAAGAAAAAAAAAGAATTAAGTCATGGCTTTCTGATCTAGTAGTATATATTTATACACGAAATGTACATCTTAGCCACCCGATCGTTCTACCAAGTTTGCATATGTTTTTTTATTCCCGAGCAAAGAGTTTTGTACGAGTCGTTTGCTGCAAGCAAATAGCAGTTCCATCTGTCACTACGCAATATATTCCATGTTTCATCTGCTGGGAACCGACAACCGATGATGCCAATGCCACCTGGTGGCAAATCGATCTGCCACAGCGCGCAATAAATAGACCACGTGGCAATGTCAACTTCTGCAGTTCCATCGGCTATATATATCTTCTCTCTTTTTTTCTCTTTTTTTTTTTTTTCCGAATGATCGGCTATATATATCTGGTGCCGAGGGAAGCCAGCCATTAAGCAGAATGTGGCCACACAACATGGCTGCAGAAGCAGTGGTGATGTATGGTCTTCTTCTCCCATTCCTCCTCCTGGGTGCTGCTTCTGGCACCTACAATGATGGCAGTGAGCCGTCGATAGGGCGGAGGAGCTTTCCAGAGGGGTTCGTCTTCGGGACAGCCTCGTCTGCCTTTCAGGTAGCTCCCTTTCGATCATACTGAAAGATATCACCAGTTTAGTATCTTTCTCAGTTAAAAGTGAACTAGAACAATGCAATGGTAAGGGTTCATTTTTTTTAGCATGATCATGGAAATTATCTTGGCACACTTGCAGTACGAGGGTGCAGCAATGGAAGGTGGCAGAGGACCAAGCATCTGGGACACATTCACTCACAATCACCCAGGCATGTATTTTGCAATAAACCTAAGAGTTGTATTAATCATGCTAAAATTAAAGACTGCAATACGAAAGAAAATATGTGTATCTACTATTGATGTATTACTTTTTACGCATAGACGATATATTTTAGTTTCTTCGACACTAGACCATCCTACAGTTCTCCAATCCATCTTGCGAATCTCCCATAAGAGATCATTGTGACTTGTGAGGATGATACTTTTTTTCTCGAAAACGCAAAAAACTTGACGGGAATGCCTCCCCGCACTGAATTAAGAAGATGCAGGACTCGAACCCGGGTCTCCAGCCTGAGAGCTAGCTCCCATAACCAGTCGCCCGCGAGAGCGCCCACTGTGAGGATGATACTGACACAAAAGGGTTGACCGTTCCTGATACTTCATCTTTCTACTCAAATTTGTGGTCCTTCCACACAAAGTCAGAAACCAAAAGGCAGTTGCTACCTGCTTTAAACTTTCAAATTTATTACCGCAAAAAGTATATGGAAGAATCCTACAGTAAATCTTCTTCTTTAGGGGAACATGTGTATTTGGTCTACAGTAAACTTGCTTTGACATAATAGAACCTTAACTCAAGTAAACACATCAAGCATAATTTGCTGATATGATCAAGGCTTAGTGGTTGAATTAGTGAGAACTGGACCTTTAGTTTTTGTCATACTCTTGTTTTGTCAGATAAAATCGTGGATAGGAGCAATGCGGATGTGGCAGTTGACCAATACCATCGTTACAAGGTAACAAATTTATAGATTGCTGCTTTTAAATGAACTTGACCATGTTATAGTTAATGTGGTCATAGTTGAGTTTATGAGATTTCTAATTTTCTAGAGGTACAAAAATTGAAATTAATATGGTACCTCTCGAAGGACTATGGTAAAGCCTTGGGTTCATTAATCCATTTGAGACTAAGAAGATACTTGTATGCGAACATCCTAGTTCTTTTACTTACTCCTCGCCAAAAATAAAAATTTCTTGCTCCCCATTCTTGATATAAAGAATGTTGTAAAATTGTTGTAGGAAGATGTGAATATCATGAAGAATATTGGAATGGATGCATAAGGTTCTCCATATCATGGACAAGAATTCTTCCAAGTAAGTAACCTTATCTTCCTGTCAATACAAATACAACACATACCTTATCCAAATGCTCCATAAATATTTAATGCCATGGCAGATGGAAGTCTTAGCGGTGGAGTCAACAGGGAAGGAGTCAATTATTACAACAGTTTAATTAATGAATTATTGTCCAAAGGTATGTCTATCTCCATAAATTTAACACTTCCCTTTCGTAATAGTATCAAAATTGCATGTAGCACTATGTCCATTTTGATTTGAATGGAGGTTAAATCTTACTTTATATACAGGGCTGCAGCCATTTGTGACTATTTTCCATTGGGACTCGCCTCAGGCACTAGAAGACAAATATGGAGGGTTTCTTAGCCCTAATATAATGTAAGTCAATGATATGAGGCCCCTGTTTTCCACAAAACTATCGCTATATACCATAGTCACTCCTATGATTTAGCCTGGAATGTAAACGTGGCTAAAAAGAATAATTGTGTACAGCATCATAAATTAATAATGTTTCGATAGAATTTCGCTCAATTACAAACGCGGCAAACCAACAACCTTAGGGATCTTTGACTTGCAATTTTGATATGCCCTTCTATCACAAAAGTTATTGTTTTCGGCATACCTCTAATGAAACTTTCTAAAATGTAACCATGAATATTCTTTGAAGTATTTAGATTGGATAGAGGAAAATTATATGTTTACACTTGTCTCGAATTGCGTTGAATAACATTACATCTTATTTCATTTTACAAATAAATAATAATATAATTTGTAGACAGAATTATGTTGCTGAGACCGTATCAGTGTCTGAAAACTTATTTTTACAACCAGAGGAAATAGTATCGGCAACACTGAAGTGAAATTTGCTCTAGTTCGTTTGTACTAAGTACATGTATTGGGAACTAAGAAACTGGCAATAAAATTAGTCTCTACAAGAAAAAGAAAACTTAAGACTCATGTTCATTTCCATCCACCAACGAACCTAACTAGTAATTTCTTTCCCTGCATTTATTTTGTATAGTTGTACATGTTATGAGGATTACTTTGCTCAAGTAATGACTATAAGGATTTGTAAATGACTACAACGATTTGTTTGTCTCCACTGAAGATACTCACTACAAAAATTGACACTGGTGCAGAAATGACTATAAGAGATATGCTGACGTCTGCTTCAGAGAGTTTGGAGATCGAGTTAAACACTGGATTACCTTCAATGAACCATTTTCCTTCTGCCAGGGGGGTTATGCATCTGGCGTGTTTGCACCAGGCCGTTGTTCATCATTTGAGCAGGGAAACTGCACTGTTGGGGATTCAGGAAACGGAGCCTTACACTGCTTGCCATCATCAAATACTCGCCCATGCAGAGACCGTTAAAATGTACAAAGAAAAATATCAGGTTACGGCTGATCCCTTAATCCTTTATGCTGGTGCAATTCATCAATGCATGAATTGAATGATAAAATCAGATATATGCAAACTGGAGTCCCATACTCCGATATTTGTTACCAAGCATTTATTTCAAGACTTTTACCAAATAAAATGCAATTGTTAGAAAATGTAACAGCATAGGAGAGGATTAGTAACTTCGTCAGACCCTATTATGTTCCATAATAAAACTTGTAAGTTTAACTCTTAGTAGATGCATTCATTAACCATGCAAGCTAACTTCATCAGAACTAGCTATGTATAATTAAAGATATACTAGCCTCTTGATACCTAGAATTCATAAAGTCACTTCATAATGAGAATTTTAATGTCACATTTTCTTCAACTAAACAACTCTCAACATTATGTCTCAGTGTAGAATTTTAATTGAATTCATTAAAAAACAATTTGCACATGAATGGAGGACACTTACGAATAATGCTCTGTTTGACTCTGTTTGGCAAGTGAATTCCATTCAGAATATCATTTAGGCTTATCATTCACATTAGGTTGATATAATTTATACCAAATGCAGACAGTGCAGAAGGGAAAGATTGGAATAACTTTAATGTCACATTGGTTTGTGCCCATTTCCCGTTCAAAATCTGACAAAGCTGCAGCAAGACACTCTATGGACTTCATGCTTGGATGGTGAGTTCTCTGGGCCACAAATAATCTAATTATGAAATTAATCTTTAAAGTTGTGTTAATCTTAGTCTATATGAATGCCCTTCTAGGTTTATGGACCCACTTGTGAACGGAGACTATCCCCCATCCATGAGAAATTTGGTTGGTTCTCGCTTGCCAAAGTTCACCAAAGAACAATCTGAGTTGGTCAAGGGTGCATTCGACTTCATTGGACTCAACTACTACACTGCATACTTTGCTGAAAGCCTTCCTCCGTCAAATGGTGTTAATAACAGCTACAATACAGATGCTCGAGCAAATCTTACTGGTGAGTCACATCAAGCCATGGTCTTAGTCGGGATTTTGCACGATTGTCACTGGTTCATTTTCTAATAACAAAATTGCAAATACAAAGTTCGAGTTGGAACATGTGCCGAGACTCACTGGTTTTCCGGCAAGGAGCTCGTATCCATACCTGAGGGTCCATCTTGCTACCGCCGCTCACGACTTTGACACCGTTCGGTCCATGGCTCGCGCGCCGCCCGGCCGTCAAGCTCGCTTGCGCAAGGTCGTCGTCGGGCTCCACGCACTCGCTCGCCCATCGCTGCTGGCCCCTCGCCGCTGGCTCCTCCGCTCGATTGGGATTTGGGACTAGGTCTAGATTTGGAATTGGTTTTTGGAGGGCTGGGCGGATTAGATTTTGAGAAACAGATGCTGCTCTTGTTATAATGAGAAACAGTTACATAGGCTGGGTACTGCTCTGCATTTTTTCTGAACTGTACTGCTCTGCATTTAGTCAAGAGGAAAAAGGGTATACCGATCATTATCTCACACATCATACTTCTTTTTTTAAACACACACTTGCATACAACCACGAGTATTTACTGCTATAAACATACGCACGTGGGTCCTAACCTTATGAACGTCAATGAAAACTGAACCGAATTTATTTTAGTGAAGTCAACAGAGGAAACTCCAACATATTTTAATTTTTTTATTCTAACCTGATTATTAGCTCTCGCGGTAAGTTGAATTCAGGTCTACTAGATGCTACGCAGATGTCTTTTTTTTGAACCAGAGAGATTTATTAATTAAGTTGAGTTATTACAAGGTCTATTTAAAACCCCTTCACTCAACACCAAATCCTGAAGGCAATCAAGAATAAACGAAAAAGACACACGACTCTCCCCCGCCTACAAGCAAACTAGGCTAACTCATGAGCTACCTTATCCTGCTCTCTATGACACTTGACAACCACGAAGTCATGTAGCTGCCCTGCGTTTTCACGGATACCTTATTTCGCTACTTAGGTGCTCTAATCACTATAGGTTAAAGCTCCTTTCGCGAACCAGCTGATCTTGAGATTCATGAAGTTGCACATGCATCTCGTTGTCAATGAGGACATCGTCTATCATTAAAAGAATATTTAGTCGTAAATACAACACCCATCAAACTTCTGCTCCATATTTCTATACTTTCTCACATAAAAAAATAATTATCACTCTAGATACTTTGCATAATTATTTTAAATGGAGGCAATAAAGCTACTAAAGCTAACACAGTAGCAGAGGGAAGAGGCGCCATCATTTACCCTTCTAGTGGCATCTAAATTTAAAAAAAAAGAGAGTGATCAATCAATATTTCAACAAACTCGTATTTCAAATATTTTCATGTTCCCGTTAAGTACATGCGCATACCATATAAGGAAAAAGTCTCATAGAATATATATATCTTCGTTTTGTAGCCTATTGTAGCATTTGAAACAAATGTGAATTATATCTGTTTTACTTTTGTTTGTTTATTATTTGCATGGAGTTATTTCGGCACAAATGCTTTAGGGATGGTTTCGAAATAGAAGCATCTATATTTTTGAGAAATAGAAGCATATTATCTGTGAATATATGCTAACCTTGCCAACTTTATATGTTAGGTGTTCGGAACGGTGTCCCCATAGGTCCTACAGTAAGTCACACTTCTCTACACAAAACAAGTCAATAAATATTCTTTACACATTTTTATGCGCAATGATTCAATTTCATAAATCTAATGTGTATATATATTTAGTCTGCTTCAACTTGGTACTTCACCTTCTACATCTACCCCAAAGGAATGCATAATTTGCTGCGTTATGTGAAGAAGAAATATGGCAATCCCACTGTTTATATCACTGAAAATGGTATGTTCAGATAAAAAAGGCGTACGATTTGCATTTTGATTAAAGTATTTTTCCCTACTGGTCATTCAGAAAGGAAAAGTACTTTCGACTGTTAAAATATGAGAGCTGGCATGAATGTATTGTATTGTTTCCGTTTCTTAGGTGTGCCTGAAATCAACAATCAGACCCTAACACTACAAGAAGCTTTGAAAGACGACACGAGGATAAAGTACTACAACGACCACCTTTCTAATCTGCTACGTGCAGTAAGGTATGAGCGCTAATCTATCAATATTAACTCAGAGGCTACCTTTTAGCAGTGCACTGAATTTTCCTTCACAGGGATGGAGCAAATGTCAAAGGATATTTTGCATGGTCGTTGTTCGATGATTTTGAGTGGGCAAGTGGATATACACTTCGTTTCGGGATCAACTTTGTGGACTTCAATGATGGTCAAAAACGATATCCCAAGGATTCTGCTCATTGGTTTGCGAAGTTCCTCAAAAAATGAATATGAATCTGATGTCAGCGACAAAGACTAAGTGATGTCCAGAAATAAGCAAGGGTTGTTGTGCACGGAACTATATAGACATATGCATATGTACTGCATCGTGATAGAATAATGAGGTGTATGCTAAGATCAAGTTTGCAATTTGTCGGTTTGATAAGTATTTCAGGATGGCATGTAATGATTGAAGTGTTCCATATAACTGAAATAAGTGGAATAGCTCGCCTTGTTGCGTATTGTGTTGATCTTGATAGAATGGACATACTCTCTCTGTTCTTTTTTTTTTTTTTACTTAGAAGTTGGTTAGCTACAATAAAAGAACAAAATGGAATATCTCCAATGTCTACACCATTCTGGCACCATGCAATACCACCTCCTCACCTATCTACACTAATAACAGCACTGGAGACATTCATAACATCTGCTACAATGTAGTATAGTGGCAACATAACCGTCTCATTAATCGAAGCTATTACTTTCATCCGAAGCTAGAGATAGGGTAGAGTTGGAATAATTCAATTTATGCTTTTGTTTTAGTTATACCCCAATTGAGTTCTTGTTTGGATCCCTCCGATTTTTAAGAAACTAGTAGCTTTTAGAAATTGGATGCTTAGTTTTTAAGAAATCCTATTCTAGTCTAACCAGCTTTTAGAATATGAGATAATTTCACCAATCTTCCACCGCATGCAATAATGTAGGAGCCTTTGGTAATTAACTACCTAAAAAACTAGAATCCAAACAACAAGATCTAATTTTTTTTAGAAACTAGTTTCTAGATACTATATCTAAAATCTAAGAAACCAATGTTGACCCAAACAAAGCCTAAACTACCATTGGGCGAAATCAGCAAGACGAAGGCTTGAAGGTTCTGTGCCATTAAGCTGAAATAGTTTCTTTAAAAAATTAAAGCTGAAATAGTTTCTTCAAAAAATTAAAGCTGAAATCAATAAGACATCACAATCTTGTTGGATTATTCTAATTCCATATGGATTCCATTTAGGTGACCTTCTCTCTCTTTCTTAAATCTTGCACAACTTTATGAACCGCACCAAATCCATTTCTTCTTCCAAATGTGCAAAAGTTTGCAACAATATCTTAGTATCAAACCGAAATCATGTTTGAAGATGTACAAAAACTACATACAATGGTTTACATGGGAGAAATTTTGTTGATTGATTCTCGGAAAAGATAGTTTTAGAGTGGAATTCATAAATTATTATTTTAGAACGACTTCTTTGTATCGAAGCAAAGCACATTATTTAGAGTGAAATTCATAAAATCATATAGAAATGATGAAAATAATAATTTTGGTTTTATTATTTGCTCATTATACCATTTTGAGTGAAATTTTATGAATTCGTTGGATGCTACACAGTGTAATAATAAAAATCCCGTATGGCCTATATATGTTACACAATGTATATATAGAAATGATGAAAAAGTATATGACGCCACCTATAGAACTAACGATACGATGAATGAAGTACCAAAAAAAGTTTCAATGCTGTGGCTGTTTTTACTACAAAATATTATATTTCACTAGAAAATTTGCTAATTCTACCATTTGAAAAGCAGGAATATCGAGGTTTGTTGCAGTAAAACATTCGTGCCGTGACTTGTGTAAATTGTTTCGGCGAAGGAAAACCTGGAAAGGAAGAAAAAAAAGAATTTTCAACCGGAGTGGTTTCACAGATCCGCTGGTTTGCGGAACGGCTGGCTGACTCGGCTCCGCCGCTCAGGTGAGTGAGGCAGAGTGCTGCCATCGCCACGTATATATCACTACCCCACAGCAGAGTTCCGAACGCCACGTTTTTACCGTTCCCCCAAATCTCACTCCCTTCCTGCTGCCACTCCCCTCCCCTCTCCTCCGCCATGGACGACGGGCCAACCCCACCCCGCCGCCGTCCACCTCCTCCGCGGCGTCCGCTGCCGCCGCCGCCGCGCAGCACCAGCAGCTCCAGCGCCAGCTCTACCTGATGCAGCAGCGCAGGCCCAGGCCCAGGCGCAGGGGCAGGGGCAGTCCCATCCGCAGCAGCTGTCGCAGCAGGCCATGTCCCGCTTCCCCTCCAACATCGACGCCCACCTCCGCCCCCTCGGCCCTCTTCGCTTCCAACAGCCGCAGCCGCAGCCCCAGCCCCAGCCCCAGGCTCCGCAGCCGCACTCCCAGGGACAGTCCTCCTCTCCGTCGCAGCCGCAGCAGGCGCCGTCGCAGCAGCAGCAGCAGGCGGCGGCGGCGGCGCAGGCGCAGGCCCAGGCGCAGGCGAGGGGCCGGAGCCCCGAGTTGGAGATGGCGCTGCAGGACGCCATGAAGGTCTGCAACCCCGACATCAAGACGCCCTTCCAGTCCGTCGAGGACGCCGTCAACAGGTGCGTCCCGATCTCGCCAAAGCTCGCTCTTTTCATCATCTCATGTGGTCGCCGATCTCGATCTGGCGCTGTTTTGCCCTGTACGCCGGTTTGTGACCTAGGGGAGGTGGTGGAAATGGAAGATTAGGCATGGATTTAGATATTTACAACGTTTCTTACCGATGATTGGAGTCGTGTAGGATAGAATTTGGAGATCCTGGACGTATTCCGAAATGCCGGTTACCATTGATGTTCTGGAGTCGATTAGTTTGGATTGATGTGTGTTCTACTCTATGTTTTGGGGAGTGATTCTTGCGAAACGCTTCTTGTGTTTTGCTGATGTTGGCTCCATGATTTTGTAAGTCTAGCACCGTATCATGTGCTCTACTATCTTCGATGGCTATCGTTGGTTATATCATTTGATGATAACATATGTACACGGAAAGTTAATGTCATATCCCCCGATCCTTGGGTATCTTGGGGAATTTTGTTTTCGGCCCTTGCAGGATAATTGTTGATGCTTTAGAGTCTGATTTTGATGCGTGCGCTGTTGTATGCTGGTTACTCATCCAGAAAATGCTTCTTGTGTTGAGCTGATGTGGACTCCTATGGTTTTGTGGATTGATGTGTGTGCTTTTGTATGTTTGTTAATTTATCCTGAAAATGTTTCTAGCACTGGCCCATGTGCTCGGTATTGTTGGGTTATATCTTTTGATTGCAATAAATATATAGACAATGTTAGACCTTCTATTCACAAAGTATGTTATAGCTTTCAAATTTATCTCGAGTTTGGATGTTGTATGGTATTGAATAACTGTACTGGGGCTGTATTCATGGCTCTTGTAACTGTTACAGGGCCTCTGTCAAACTCTGTACATGTAGGTGTCTGGTGCCAGAGGTTTCGCTATGGACTTTGGTTGCCCAACAAAATAAAAGTTGTTCTTTAACTTTCATGTTACATATTGGCATGACTATATTCAACTTATTTATCCTTTGTTTTGTTGTTAGACTTAGACAACATGGATGCATGTTTTTTTTTTTTTTTAGGGAACAGAAAAGTCTAGCACCACATCATGTGCTGTTACTTAGATGGCTATCGTGGGTTGTACATTGGATGATAACATATATACAAGCCAAGTTCATATTATATCCCCTGATCCTTGGGCATCTGGGGGACTTTTCTGTTCTGTCCACTGGGTTGAATTCGGGTGGTCTTACCTACAAGACTCGTATTGCAGGATAATTGTTGATGCTTTAGATTCTGATTTTAATGTGTATGCTGCTTTATGCTGGTTAATTTGTCCACAAAAGGCTTCTTCTGTTGAGCTGCTGTGAACTCTATGGTTTTGTGGATTGATGTGTGTGTTGCTTTATGTTGGTTAGCTTATACAGAAAATGCTTCTAGGCTTCTAGCACCACCATGTTTGCTCTGCGTTGGGGTATTGTTGGGTTAGATCTTTTGATTGCAATAAACTTATAGACTATAGACAATGTTAGACCTTCTACTCACGCAGTATTTGAATGTTGTTAGTATTGTAAAGTTAGTACTGGGGCTGCATTCATGGTTCTAGGGCTCTGTCTAACTCTGCAAACATAGATGTCTGGTGGCACATAACAGTATTAGCAGAGGTTCCACTATGGACTTTGCTTGCCCAACAAAATAGAACTACTTCTTTAATTTTCATGTTAAATATTGGCTTGAATATGTTCAACTTATTTATCCTTTGTTTTTTTGTTAGACTTAGACCACATGGATGCACTTTATTTTTAGGGGAACTAATTTGTTTTGTTGGGTGCTTATCATGCCTACTTTTGTCTAATACAACTCTATATCACATAGAATTATAAGGACCTTTGGAATCTGTTTTGAGAAACAGAGACATGCTTTCCCTTGAAGCCAGGTTTTAGAAAGATGATTATTGATATTTTGTCTGTGAAAGTGTCTAGACTGATTGACATTAATTACAAGAGTTATTTTCTATTATTCAGTGTCGACCATTCATTTACACCTATCCATTATTTCACTAAAGTACATTTGCGTGGGATCTAAATTTCTAAACAGAAAGGAATAAATACAGAAGATACTGCTGTTGATTAGACTTAGTGTGAAATTTGCTTTACTAGGTTAGCTGTTCTGTTTCTGTATTATCAGCAATTGTACATCCATGCTCCATCAATAGTTCCATTGGGGCTAGATCATGTTGGCAGAACTATAAAACAATGCATAAAGTTGCATGGCTATCATATGTAATTGTATTTTTTTCTTTTAAATTTCTTGTGAATCCAAACATGAGTTTTCTCTTTGAGTAACATATGAGCTCTTTTATGGCCTTTCTTGACAATACTAGTATTAGTCGTACCCTTTTTCTTGAATAGAAAAGTTTCTTTTCTGCTTCGTTTTTATTCAATTCTGGAATCTTGCCAAGTTCACACGATCTTTGTGAACTGAATAAGGCATGCATAGAATTAGTAATTGATTCTAGTTCCAATGATGAACCATCATTCCATTTTAAGTTTGATCTAAGCTTTTTCTAAATGAGAACCTTACTTGCTTGGCAACATTCGACACTTTTGGCAATGAGTTTCCTCCCAGTTGGAAAAATGGTGATTACCGTAAAAGTAGCCAAGCATGGCAGTGGAACTTTGGTATTCGATGGTAATCAACATTTGGTTCCATTATCCGATGTGCATATTCAATGTTGCATTTGAGAGGTAGTGTTTCTTATGTTGCAACATGTCTGCATGAATGTCACCGGTATGCCATGAGAAAAAAAAAGTGTTAGGTGCCAAGCGAGCTGTGACACACTTTGGCATGACTAGGTGTCTGTGCTGTAGCAGCCGGAATCCTAGAATTGTGAAATTACTTGAGAAGTATAAACAGCAGCTTTCTTTTTCCTAACAGAGATGAGAAACACACTGATTGTTGATGTGAATAAGTGGCATGCATCTCTTTCTATGTCCCTAACTTTGTCAAGCACATAATTTCTTCATCTTGTTTTGTAATACCATGCGGCATGGTGAAGCGTGTGTTTGTACCTAGCTGTATTGAATGCAAGGTCTTTGTTTTTGGTAGCCATGTTTAGTTTGTTTTCTGTTGCTCTTAATTGTTGTATGCTAGAGTTTTTTTTTTCAGTAGTTTGTATAATAGGCAATAATAAAATGACATGGCAACTTCAGGTTTTTCAATACGATATATCGTGGTGAACTATTTGAGAATTGACATATAGATTACCATCTGCATATTACTTGGTTGAATCCTCCTCATGTAACTAAGTATTAATATGCTGGGTATACACATTCATCTTCTTTCTTATGTACTCAACAATGTTTTTATTGAGTGAACTGTTGGCAATGGATGCATTATCATTTGTGTACTACTGAATTTATGTTGTGGATGTCCTCAATATAGGAATTTGTGTACTGCTGAATTTATGTGTCCCCTTCCCTCTTCCTATATCGTGCAAGACTCTAAATAGACATGATCCTAATGTTTTATATCTGTGGCTTGTGGATTGTTTTATCTTTCTCTTCATGCATTAACATCCATGCCTGAAGTTGCTGATATAATCTATTCCAATTATGTTAAAAAAGGTTATTGCCATACCATGTTGTTGCTGACTATGAGGCTGAAGAAGATGACAGAATCCTGGACAGCGATGCAAACGGCCAGGTTCCGTCGCGCCTGCAGCAATGGGATCATAACATTCTGGTGAAGATTGCTGAATTTACGACAACTTTTGAGAAGCAAGTATTGGCATACAACATAATGACGAAGAAAAGGGCCATTGGTGAGTTCAGATCAGAGGAGCGGCTCATGCTGGAGCAGGCTCTGTTACAGGAGGAAAAGATGGCTATGATGGAACTAAGAGCAGAGATGGAGTCAAGGGAGAAAGCGGGTCGTGAGGCTGCCGAAGCTAAGATGCGTATGCAAATGGCTGAGCATGCTCAGGCTCAGGCCCAAGCACACTCTGAGATGATGGGTCAGGCCCTATAAGGGCTAGCGTTGCTGCTTCACAGGGGGATGATGGCCCTAGCCATGGCATGGTGCAAGAACAAGGTGGTGATGAAGGTTGGGAAAATGCTCAAAGGGATGATGAAGATCCATCTGAGGATTTCCTCAATGATGAGAACGAAAACGGGAACTCTGATGGACAAGAGGACTGGCGTCGATCAGGCGAGCTTGATCTGAACTCTAGGTAAGAGGTGAACTGGCAATGGTCGAGGGCACTAGATCATGACTCTAGGTAGGGGTAGGATTCTGCACCTGCTGGTGTTGTACCTATAAATTTATTGTTGTTTTGTTGGTATGATTTAGCTCGTCTTTATGGCTGGGAACGTGCCATTTTAAACAAGTTAACTGCTCCGGGTTTTGACAATATATGACATCATCTGGTGGCACGTTATAACTTGTGCAAGACAAACAAGGCTCACCCATAACTTTATGCCGCTGCCGCCTACCCTGCCCACCGTCCTCTTGCCGCTCGCGGTTCTGGCGGTGCCTCCGTCGTCTTGCCGCGCTGCCATCCATTGTCGAGCCGGCCGCCACCCTGGCAAACCAAACCCCTAACCCCATCGGCGATAACCACCACCGACGACGCGACGGTGCCCTCGCCGCCGTGTCCCACCGCTTGCACCCACCCCACCGACGATGCGACCCACCCGCGCTTCGCCACCGCGCCGCCTCTCTCCCGTCACATGATAGCCCGGATACCCTGACACCGCCGACGATAATCACCATCGGGCCTCGTCGCCGTGCCGTCCCGCCCGCACCCACCCCGCCCCGCGCTCTGCCACCACCCATAATCACCATCGGGCCTCGTCGCCGTGCCGTGCCGCCAGCACCCATCCCGCCCCGCGCTCCGCCACCACCCACGCCACCCCCGCAGACTGCTGCCGCCATCGTTCCATATTCATTAAAGCTGGGCCGGGCCTCGTGAAAGAAAAAGGCCGGGCCACAAAAAATATTACGGAAAGGACTAGACTATACAATTTACGTTCTCGTTAGCTGCCATGAGAGTCTACGGCCGTCGTGGGCCGTCCTTAAGTTGGCATATAGTATTGGGTCGCTTTCAATGCATTGAGAGAGAAAATATTCCGTCGCAGTCAGTGGCACCATGGCCTCCTCCGTGCCCCCGCCGGCGGCGGCGAGGGACTGGGCGGCCCTTCCGCGTGATGTCCTGTGGTCCGTATTCCTTGTTATCGGGCAGCGCGAGGTCCTCCGGGGCGCCGGGCTCGTGTGCGCCTCGTGGTGGCGCCTCGCGCGCGACGAGCCCGCGCTGTGGCGGCGCATCGACTTGACCGCGCCGGGAGACGACGAGGGGAAAGAAATCCTCTTCCAAAATCAGCGACACGCCGGGATGGAAGGAGACGGCGCGCGCCTCTGTTGACCGCAGCGCCGGCCAGTGCGAGGCTTTCTGTGGCCGCGCCGACGATGTGATCCTGTGCTACCTCGCCGACAGGTAAAGTTTCGATGGATTCTCTTGGGCATATTTAGAACCATCGAGTTATTGTTACTCCGCTCAAGAATTGTAGTCATTCTGAAGAAACTTGTATACAGGTTTGGATTACTTGTACATGATCCATCATCAACGCACGCTTCAAACCAAAGCCTTCATTCATACACATAGTTCGATGACAGATTAATTTACTCACTCTATCCATGAACATAAACTTCAAAGTCAAACCTTTTTCTTTTCTTTGAATAAAATATCTATAAAAATTTTAACTTACGACAATCCCATAAATCCTTATATTCATGAGCGGAGGTAGTATATTATTTCGATAAAGTAGTATATGCATGATGCACAAATCAAGGAGTTAATGTAAGAGACTTCTACTTTATCTAACTATATATATAATATCTCAACAGTTACTTTCTAATTTTTTTTAGCATACTCCATCGTGTTACTGGCCACTGAATCTTTTATACTAGTAATGTGCACGTGCTTTGCACGTGAATAGGAAGGTGGAGATAATGGTGTCAGCGTGAGGAGCTAATGAACGTAAAGTATTTAGCAATCTTCTAATTGTATCTATGGTGCTTCGAATTACTGTATTATTGATTGAATATTTACTGTGCAAAAAAAGTTAAGTGGAAGCTTCCACTATCAATGCAAGAACATAGAAATTCAAAAGGTTTTTGCACATTTATGAGTCATTGAACCTGAAATTGGAATTGGAGAACAGGTCTGAACTCTTAAATATGAAAGTCGCTCTATTTCAAAATGTAATGCGTAGTTTGATCAGGTCCGGTGTCCAATGCTAACAATTTCAAAGTTAATTTCTCTTCAATCTCGTGACTATAAAATGGCAATATGATCGAAAACCCTTTCATATATGAAAATTTTGGGAGCTACTATAGTAAGTCCTATCCATGCATCGAAATGGATGGGACAGTCTACAGCAACTGTTGCATGGTTGTATAAACGACGTTGGCGTAGGAAGCGGGTTCGTAGACGATCAGATTTGGGGAATGCATTCAATGTTCGAGAACGTATCTGGTGTTACCACCTCTTTAGGTGTTACCGTGTTACCGATCCTGTAGCGCCTCAAATATGCAACGAAAAATTGCAACAAAAATACGAATGGATAGCTCATGCAACGATCTACAATTCATATTTTTGGTCGAGGTGCAACCGAAGCTCGTACAAGGAGATACAAAAAAGAGAAATCGGACTGTGAATAGTGCGGGTTGCAACTGTTCATCACGAACCCGCAACCCGTTACTATTCAACGTCTGATTTCTCTTTTTTGTATCTCCTTGTACGAGCTTCGGTTGCACCTCGACCAAAAATATGAATTGTAGATCGTTGCATGAGCTATCCATTCATATTTTTGTTGCAATTTTTCGTTGCATATTTGAGGTGCTACAATGATCGGTAACACGGTAACACGCGAACCCGTGGTAACACTGGAGATGTTCTCCTCTCTTTTTTTTTTTAATCAGGGGATAGAAATTCTAGAAAGTTCTCGCTAATCTCTTTTTTTTTTTTTGGTGTTTGGGGGGGAGGGGTCAGGAATGGAAATTTCTGGAAAGTGCTACAGTAACTGGTGGGACACTGTAGCTGCGAATCCAGAAAGCATCAACCGTCCGATCGACCAAATCAATGGCTGAAACGTAGCATGGCACTGTAGCTTGGCGGGAATACTGTAGCAATTCGGCCAGACACATTTCAAACTTCGTGCTTTATAGTAGTGATGAACAGTTGCAACCCGCACTATTCACAGTCCGATTTCTCTTTTTTGTATCTCCTTGTACGAGCTTCGGTTGCACCTCGACCAAAAATATGAATTGTAGATCGTTGCATGAGCTATCCATTCATATTTTTGTTGCAATTTTTCGTTGCATATTTGAGGTGCTACAATGATCGGTAACACGGTAACACGCGAACCCGTGGTAACACTGGAGATGTTCTCCTCTCTTTTTTTTTTTAATCAGGGGATAGAAATTTCTAGAAAGTTCTCGCTAATCTCTTTTTTTTTTTTTGGTGTTTGGGGGGGGGAGGGGTCAGGAATGGAAATTTCTGGAAAGTGCTACAGTAACTGGTGGGACACTGTAGCTGCGAATCCAGAAAGCATCAACCGTCCGATCGACCAAATCAATGGCTGAAACGTAGCATGGCACTGTAGCTTGGCGGGAATACTGTAGCAATTCGGCCAGACACATTTCAAACTTCGTGCTTTATAGTAGTAGAGATATTAAATGCTGTGCATTCTCTCAAATCTGATTATGCCACGTCAGTAAAAATATTCTTACTCGTCCGATGGAAAAGCAGCGGTAAGATAAAGTCATCGTGCTAGTAAAAAATTTCCCAAGCACTCACTCCAGTCTCTAGACGTTTCCTGTCCCTGCTGCTTGGGGTGGCCACGCAGGAGTAAGAGCTACAGCCACCCACGCCGGTCTGCTGTCTCCGCTCAGTCTTCAGTGGCAAAATTTGCTGATGCCAGCAGATGCACTCCAGACGATCTAGGCCCAGCAGATGCAAATAGAAAGATTCACTCATGTTAGCAAAAGCTTGGTTATCTTAGTTTTCTCTTTTATTTCCAATAGTCATATGAAAAATGTATGACCCGTTCACAAGTGAAAGCATTAATTATCTGAAGGAAGTTTAACTAGTAGAACGATGCAAATGCATCCTTTCATTCAAAATAAAAACTTTGTCATATCTAATTCCCAACTAAATTTGGAAGTCAATCAAGCACTCTTGCTATACTCAATAAGCAACATTAAAAACCAGATATTGTGACTACATTATTTACGCAATGGATTCTGAAGAAAATAAGTAATATTGTTAACCTTGGCATCAACAGGGAGTTGGCGTATTGTAATGATATTTCCTTTTCTTTTGAAATAAAATGTTCTTACAGGGAGTTTGGTTTTAGCTGTAGTTCTTCAACTGGATTCGAATGTGATACCCCCAACAAACGAAATCAAGAGTAATCTACTTACCAAATATTTGTCCAGAAAAGAAGCCACTATATTTCCTCTCAAGGCTATTAATTACCACATTAATTGAAGAAAAATGAAACAGAAACTACTCACCATTGCAATTATAACACAATTTGACCGAAATTCCCACCACGTGGTTTAAAAATTATCCACCATTGATACAAAAAATAATCCAAAATACATAATAAATATTACAAATTACACATTGGTGTCGTTATAGGAATGACGATCAGCTGGAAATAACAGTGACAAAAAATACTGATGATAAGACAGTAATAAATTAATAAGATAAAGAAGACAACATAGGTTACATCATCAATTTTTATACTAAGGTATCATCATCATCTATTAAGCTTTGTAAATGCGGTAAAGATGGGTGCACAGGAAACGAGAAGGAGAGAGATAGATATGTATTGGGAAGAGAAAAATATGCATTAAGAAGTGAGAATGCCAATTATCTTAGGAAATTAGAGGAAGCTAGGATGTCAAATAAACTGGGACAGAGGGAGTACAAAACTTCACTTATAATTCCTTCCAATAAAAAAATAGCAATACAGACGTATGATCATGTCATAGATTTATCAAATATTTTCCCAAAAAAAATTAACTTCTCTCGAATTTTGTGCATATGAATATAAAAAAGCATGCGTTCTTTTAAGGCATTTAATAATGTTGTTTTTTATCAAACTTTCATTATACCGTAATATGCCATTGCTATCAATTTTGAATGCCATGGGTTTCCATACGACGGACCAAAGAATATCTTATTGCCTTTTAAAAAATCAACAGTATATTATTGTAAGATTATAACTCAACCGTTTATAAATTTCTAGATTAAACATTGTCATTCAAAATATCCCATCATGTTAAAATAATATGATTATAGTTGGACCACCATTATTTTTTTGTGGCTCACAAGTAGGCTCTTTATTCCCACCTTCCCATATATTTATTTAAGCATTTTCTATTATCAACATAACGTAACTGAGGACCAATAAATGGAAAAAAAAGTACATTACATTTTATATTTTAACTGGCCAATTTATTTTATACCAATATTGATTAATATTGCAAAATATACGCTTTTCTATCCTCCATGGACTTTTCGATGCCACACATAAGATTTACTATTATTTTTGGTCAAAATGTGTAAAATAATTTATTTCAACAAATGATTACTTCAGCAATATAAAGTTTCCATGACTGCAAAATTTGTGTATTACAATATTTTATCAACCATCTGGCCATGAGTGCGAAATATGACCCATTGTGTTCTCAATTTTTTTCCTCATCCAAACAAGAAAAAAAAATATTTTCTATTATTTTCACTTCACAACGGGTTCCCAACAGGAGGTGGCCACACGGCGCGCAAACTGCACGCCATTTTTCTAGTGCATATATGGAAATAAGAAATTTCACATGAATTCCAAACCAAACAACTTTAATAGCCTGAATTATATGAAAACGCACTAGAAAGACTGCACGGCATTGCCGTGCTCCTCTTGGTTTTGTGCCACCATTTGGTCCTCCCGTACGTTGAGATGGTGGTTTCAATATGCTTCAAATGTCATATTTAACAAATGAGATTGGGTCAGCCTAACTCAAAAAAGTGAATTCGAGCTAATGCGTGCCATTACTAAAAAAAAGTTGTAGGAAGTATACATTAAGAATTTAATATTATTAGAAATTCATGAAAAATAATTTCATAAAAGGTACAATCTGTCCAAGTCAACATGCATTAGAATGTTACCATTGCACCATCGTCTAAATCAATTAAATTCTGAAGAATGCTCAAATTTCCATGCAAAACCTGAACTGATCAAACATTTGTATAGAAGCTCCATGTACCGTCGAAAAAGGACCCCAGTTTGATCTCGACCTGTGTTGCCTAAATGAGGTAGTTTGCAATTTGTTGTTCAAACTGAACTTAATTGAGCCAAGCAAGTTTTTGAACAACCCTGTGGTAATATGAGCCGATGGTTTGTTGGTGTAAAATTCACCGGAGAAGTTTATAAAATTTTAATTGTTTAGCAACACCAAACATGAAACATCCTGTCAAGTTGACAGACTGGTGAGCTATCATTTGTTTGGGTAATACTGGCATGGGCTCTGCCCTCAACTCCTTCACGCATCCGAGGCACAAGCATGTATTATGTATGGCGTCTAATTTCGCAAGCTGGTGCGAACCCGGAGGCTCGCATTTGTGGTTGGTTTTTGTTTGGGTCCTTGCGCCGCAATCCGAGCTTCTGGGTGGCGCTATGGCGAGCCTCGGCCGCTCGCACCCTGTTCCAAGCTCGAAAGGACCGGACGCGGTGTAGCCGTGTGGGGCTTGTCTTAGTGACTCGCGAGTTGCCGCACGCCCGCACCGGTGATTTCGACGGAGGAGCGAGCCATGGTTAGAGAGCGCCGCACCAGCGGCGGGCGCTAGCTCAAGCGGCATGCGCAGTGGACGACGAGTACGCCCAGGCGCCGCACCAGAACGTCCTCCTCGCGTGGGTGCTAGAAGAGACGACGAGTACGTGGAAGGAGATGGAACTGTCCTGTCCGTCTTCATGCATGGTCCGCCTGCAAACTCGTGCCGGAGCGGTGGGTCGGCCTTCTTCCCCTTTCTGAAGTCTGAACTGAACGTGTCAACGTGTGGGCAGGAGAAAGGTTCTGGACACTGGAGAGACAAGGATTTTTACCGAGCGAACTTCACATTTGCCGTCCCTTTGTCATCGGATGGATAAAAATGATGTGGCTGACGTGGAGCAGTAACTTTTTAGAGAATGCACAGCATTTCTAAACCAATAAAAAACCAGTTAGGAGAAAAATAATTTTGACCTGTCAGAATCTAACCCATCTGTATATCAACCGTTGATTAACACGACTCCCCTCGTAATCTACCATCAATCCTGCCAAAAACGGCTCCACATGAGTTAGCCACGGGACATCTCGAGCGTTACAAGCGTCATTCTACGTTGAAATAGCGTGACATCGGTAAAACTTTTCTCACCCGGCGATTTTTTCACCCCACGATTTCCCACCTCCCTTTATTGCCGTTTTCGTTTATTGCTTTTCCATTTTTGAATTCCAATTCCATCCTCGTATCGGCTTTTCGGCTTTCTTCGCAGAGTACACGGACGCAATTCCCACCGCCGCGAATCACGCCTGTCTTTCCTTCCTCTTCTCTCTATTTCATCGATCCTGATCTCCAGTCGCGAGTGTAATGGATCGGGGTTGGAGTGCGGCAACGGAGGCCGCCCCCGCAAGTGCTTGCGATCCTCGTCATCCTTCTCTTCCGCGGACTACCGTGTGCGCGGCGGCACCGGTGGTGGCTACTCCTCCCGCGCCGCTCCACGGGCTCCCCTACCTCGCCATCGACGACCTCTCCGACGATCTGCACCGAATGCAACGTGGGCGGCCACGTCCGGTGCTCTCCGGCATCAAAGCGACCTCTGAGGTACGTACCCTACAAGGCTACAACGGCACCCAGCCATCCTCCGTGTGGCGCCCGTCGTCGTTGTGCCGCCGCCGCAGCAGCTGGACACCGGCCGTCGACGATGATGTCGTGATGTACACCTAGGATCCTGGTAGGCAGCAGTGTTGATTTGGTATGACACGCTCTCTCTTCCTCTTCAATCTCATGCCCAATCCAATGCCAAACTTATTTTTCTGTCGCTTCCTGCTCACCAATTCGCATGAGCACCAAGTTCCTCCACAAAATCCAACGCAATTCTCTTCCTCAGCCTTTTCCTGCTGCTCGACGAAGAGGATGCCAAGTAGTGTTGACCTACTGACTACTGTTGCCTGTTGTTGTTCAAAAACACACAGGTGATGTGGTCCTGTTTCTTTTTCGATGTGGAGATATGCCATCTGGCCCATCTCCATATCTTCTTCACTGGCTTCGTGGAGGTGCCCAGACCGACCTGCCGCTGATGTTGTTGTTTCGATGTTGATGCACGACAACCAAGGGGAGCAGAGGAAGGGACTACAAGAACTGGAGGAAGCAACAGATGACGAATAAGGAGAAAGCCAGCTTAATTTCCTAGGTGACATCAAATTTTATCGGCCTAAATATTGATAAGCTTTGATTTTAAGCCTAGCAATCTCACCGATATTATAGGAACAACGATATGACTTACAAAAAATGATTTCATTTTATTTTTTCTGTGCATGGTAGTGTGTCCATATACTGACACAAAATCAAGTTTCAGATTCATTAATGTTCCTATATTAAAAAATAACAGCCCAGACAATACACAGTATATTTGAATTTGTCTGTTAAATTTGCATGCTAAAACATCTTTACCCTTTTCTTATACGACCATATCTATGTTTTTCAATCAGATATTTTGTAATGCAAGCAAGATTGTCGTTTTGAATGCCAAGACTCAAACAACATTGTATGCTACAAGGAATATGGGATAAGGTCCTGACGGTTCAGAACCTGCTAATAGTGCTATCAGTTTGTGCCATTTATAAATTGTTAAATTATATGAGATGACGACGTAGGAAATGACATTGCAACTTTTTTTAGATTCCTTGGCTTAGTAGACGCCTTAAAAGTGATCCTACTACATTCAACCAATCTGATGCGTGCACTTTGTTGAGGTTCTGATTAACTTTCTCACTATGCATTTAGCATTAGAGTCCTCGCACAGAATTTATTTTTCTTGTTTTAATTTTTAATTGCAGAAGTTCATGGCCTGGAAACATGCCTTCCCCCATCAGAAACATTGTGATCAATCTGTTCTTTTGTTTCTTTCACAGAAATGGAAGCACCTTTTAGTGTTCTTATGATTGATGAGCTGAAGTTGTCTTCCCTAATAGAAAGATATATGCATCCTCCTGTTGCATGGTACAATTCTGACCTTTTGCAGGTCTAACTAAAAACACATTTCTGTTATTAAAGCTTCAGGTTTGTTCAATATTACAACACTGTTTTTATTTAATTAACTGCCGAAATTCATGATCTGGAAACACGCCTGCTTCTATTTTTAAAATGTTGAGTAAGCAGGCCATTGTGGAACTTGACACTGCAATCATATGCTTTAGTCATGTCCTTGAATAATTTCTTTTAAGTAGTAGGGTGTTCTCCACTGCATCGTGAATTTTAGTCTTTTTTTTTCATTTTTTTCCATGCTGTTAACTCAAATAATAAAGAATGAAGTGAAAAATCTAAACTAGGGCTGGACTGCCTATATGTCTCGGAAATTTTGTGCAAATATGCCTTGATGTTCCAAGATTTTCTGGACTCATCAAGCTTGCCTTTGTGGAGCAGAATTGATAATTGTGCGTTTTGGCGCCAGTTCACAGTGTGATCTAAAGAAAAATACGAACCTAGGTACTTTTTTTTGTTTGCGTGGTATTTGGAAAACTCGTTATGCTCTGATTCTCAGGTTGGTGAGAGGAGTCCCAAGCTGTCGGTTCACAGGATGCAGAATCAGAAATTTAAGAAATCATGCTAATTGTATATGTAATTTTTAGTGAAAATGCATCCGTAGTGCAGCTTGGACTTACTAATACCTTTCCTATTGGCTTATTTTATCATTGATGTTCAATCTAACACTGCCTATACTTTCATTTTCAGCTGTTTCCATAGGGGCTGATGAGTGAGGCTTATAAAAGAAGAATTCGACAAACCGTCCGCTGACCAGCTATAAGGTGCATGCAACATGCTCGCCTCCATTGTCTCAGAACAGCAGCAACATCACTATCTGTACATTTGTCATTTTGGTTGACTGAAATAAACATTACGGGCACCATAGTGTGTTCAGTGTCCTCCACGGTCCACTCTGTTTTGTTTCTTTGTTGATTACCGAAAGCCAAATGATTGACACACTTCTTAGCTGTGCAGATTGGGAGTGATACATGTATACATGTATCCGTTAGCTACTGAAAGCCAAGCAGTTTATACAGAATGATCCATTTTTATTTTATTTTATTTTATTGGAGACCTGAATCATTGACTGGAGGCTTCATTTGATGAATATGATTTGCAATGTTCTGCTTATTGTTTAGCAGTTTCAGGTGATTGATATATGGTCTATTTATATGCTTATCTACTAAAATCCAACGTACAATATATTATGAAAATGAGATTGACATGGTGGGACCTTTTTCTTACAACACTAATACTCTGATAGAAAATGACATATTTACTCTGATAGGAATACTAATTTGTGTAAGATTTATAGATTTGCAACGATAACAAATAAAAAGATATTTTGCCTTGCGCCTTATCAAAAGATACTGAATCACCAGTGAATGGATAGTGTTTGTCTTGTGTCCTATATTGTTTTAACAACTCTGTCACTGTCATATAGGTTTTATTTGCTTGATTAAGGTGTTTTTAATCCATTTAAAATATGTTATCAACCACATCATAAATATTATTTTGAGTGTTTTAGACACGTGCGTGGCGCACATGCATTGGTACTAGTAATGTGTAAGAGATTTTGGCCCACACACAATTTCACTTTGGCTAGCCATCCAACCAAGTGATACTTTTGCAGGGCGCCAACTTTGAAAAGCCTTCGCGTCACTTCGCGCTACGATATCACCTCCGAAGCATTCACTGCGCTGATTAAGAACTTACCTCTTCTTGAGGAGCTCGAGCTGGTGCTCAAATGGGATTCTTACACCAAAAGAACCATGAGGCCTACATCTACCTACTGCTGGGCAGAGCTGTTCCAATCGGCCTGCGGGGCCTGTAGAAATCTGCAATTCTTCACGGTGCGCCATGCCGACATAGATGTCGGAATCGAAGGGCATGTTTACAGATATTATCAAAGGTGTCCAAAACCTTTCTCGATCCCGATGATGCATGGGCTACGTTCTCTCCATCTTTTTGGCAACAGTTTCACGAGAGAGATGGTGCTGAGCATCGTTGACAACTGCCCAAGCCTGGAGTTTCTCAACATTAGCGACATGGTCTACCTGCGCCAATGGATTAAGGAGCTGCAGAACAAGTTGTCAAGGATCAAGGATCTCAGGCTTCCATGTTACGACTCTGACAGCGATGAATGTGTTTATCTAAACCTCGATCCTCTCTTTGATTGACGTATTCGTTTATTACCTCATTGTGCGTGGTTACGAAAAATGGAGTTGATGAAGAGCCATTTACAAAAAAAAGAAGAGCCATTTAAAACACACTTTGCAGTACTAGATGGTAATAAATGAATACTCATTGTTGTTTATCTGGTCGATACATCAATTAGTCTTACTGCTGTCTTATGATTTTAATTGCGACCTGCAGTGCAGTGTACGTGTGTGTGATTACCAGCAATACAGCTGTAAATCTGCCCCGTCAAACCAGCTTGAGCCATTTGGTGATAGAAGGGCAAAATATGGAGTCTATCGTGGAACCATAATTAATGATCAAGAAAGCAAGAAACAAGCTTAGACTTGAGTCCTGTTGGTGTCAGATCCTTCTCATTTTATCGAATCTCTTGGTGTTGCGAGTACAAGACATCTCCATGTCGGGAAAACCGGCACTAATCAACACCAATTAACCCTCATCTTCTGCTGAACAATGAGGAGAACAATATCCAACAACCCAGCGGAAACAATAATCACAATGCACAAGAGACACAACGATATACGTGGAAAACCTCCTCGGTGTGAGGAGTAAAAACCACGGGACCAACCGGTCCACTCCAACTTCCAATATAATCAACAATAGGTACAATGGAGTCTTCTCTAGAACCTCCAGAGGCTTACAACTAGCTCTAGGCACAAAACCCGAGTCCGAAGCCCGAACCCGAGAAAACCCGACCCCGAACCCGAACAACCTGATACCCGAAAATTCGGGTGCATTTTCGGGTGGCACATCCGAAAACCCGAATTAAGTTCGGGTGTATCGGGTTTTGGTTCACGGAACCCAAATCACCCGATCCACCCGAAAAGAATTTGTCTTTTTTTCACTTAATTCTTTTTTTCACTTTCAATGCAGCCCAATAAGAATTTGTCTTTAGGCCCACATACAAGCCCATGTAGCAAGTAACACCTGTAACCTAGAGTAGCAGGCACCCACGCAGCGGGAGCACGCAGCACCCAGCAGCCGCCGCAACTCCTCACTTCTTCCCGCGTGAGCCGAGATTCCTTATTTCCTTTCTTCCTTGCTTCTTCTCGCGTGCGCGCCACCACCCCGGCCAAGTCCTGCCTCACCCACCCTCATGCCTCCACCTTCTCACATCAACGGCATGGCAAGTCGCCTCGCTGACAACCAGCGACACCGCGTCGCCGGCCGCCGTCGTCCCTAGCCGGCACCGTTCAGCACCCCACGTCTCCCCTCACCTCGTGCTCGCGGTTCGCGTCAGCGGTTGGCACCCTGCACCATCTGCGACCACCACCAGCGCTGAGCTCCACCACCGCGTCGTGCGAGATAGCTTCATCGGGTACCTCGAGATTTCCCGAACCCAAACCCGAATTATCGGGTACCCGAATCGCCGGGTTTTTCTTTTCTTCGGGCTAACCTCGGGTGTGCTTTGTTGAAACCCGAAGTTGTAGAAACCCAAAATTCCCGATCCGAAATTTCGGGTAAACCCGAACGCCCAGGCCTACTTACAATAGCTACACCATACTCATCAAGTTACAAACTTGGCCACAATAGCAATACTCACAACAACTAAAAGAGTTATGACAGCAGCAAGCTCAAACTACAGCTCAACAGTGCACGAATTTTGGTAGGCAAGTAGATCCACGAGTCCTCTGTATACTGACCAAAATTCAGCTCAATCTGACCACGTTTGACTACCCAAACAATTCATCTACCAGACTGATCTGTCTGAAA
Source organism: Eragrostis nindensis (assembly GCA_012490785.1). Classification (NCBI taxonomy): domain Eukaryota; kingdom Viridiplantae; phylum Streptophyta; class Magnoliopsida; order Poales; family Poaceae; genus Eragrostis; species Eragrostis nindensis. The sequence goes on from JAAXCT010000338.1 coordinate 429,810, forward strand.
CTGCAGCAACTCGAACTGATAAAACACCATAAATCTGATGCTCCACTGAACCAATACCCAAACCAACTGACAGATCGAAATACTCTGAGTGTAGGACGAGCTCACCAAGTTTGGAGCCAATCCAAGCACGTTTGAGCCTCCAATCAACAGCTTGACGTCGGTAGGTTCGAAGCCACCAAATCTGGACGGATTCACCTCTCCTTCTTCTTCCTCTCTTCTCTCTTGTGTGCTCGTGTGCTGGTGTGGAATGGTCTCTCAATGACCAGAAGCTTCTTCTCTTGAGGCTAGGGTTTTCTTCCCACATATATATCAAGATGTGAGGCAATCTTCACCATTGATTTCAGCCAATCAATGGACCACAAGAACTAGGCTTGTGGGCTAAAAGTATCACTTGTTGGACTTCAGATTTCATCCTCCATGTGGAGGGACAGCCCAACACTCCACCGCCTGTTGTATATGGTTACAGATTCCTCCACGGACTATAATACTTTTATATGAGTGCAAGAATGTAATTGGGGGAAATCTCCACTTCAAAACTCCAAGGTTCCAATAGTCATTCCAGAAGGACACAACGTTATCTTGGTTTGACCTCTATATAAGCAGGTGAGAACTAGCAATGATCGAGGCCACTGGATCAAAACTCTAGTTAGGGGTACGTACGTAGCATCCTGCACCTGCTGTTGTTGTATCTATATAATTTTATTGTTGTTTGTGTAGTTCAGGCCGTCTTTATGGCTTCCAACAACGTGCCATTTTAAAAATTAACTGCTCTAGTTTTTGACAATATTGACATTGCCTGGTGCACGACAACGAACATATTGACATTGTATTTAAAAATTAACTGCTCTAGTTTTTGACAATATTGACGTTTCAATAAGACAATATTGACATTGCTCAAGTTATAACTTGCACGACAACGAAGGCGGACATAGAAAATACAATGTTAATTGTCTTATTGAAACGAGCATAGGTGAAGACATTGCAAGTAGTACTCGACTTCTGAATTGGACATCAAAATACATGTGGGGCCAATTCTGTCGTACAAGCGGATGACAACAAATCAAAGCTTCTATTTGCAATGTGACATCTGCATGTCCATTTGTCCAAATGCAAAGAATTGATCACCAACATCCAGGTCACTGAGAGACGGGCGTGAGCATGGTGGATTCGGAAAGGTACCAGGAACTCTTATTTCTAGTGTTTTTCTATCTCACGCTTCAGTGCGCAAGAAAGAGGACACAAAATTTACATACACGAGTCACATGGCATTTCAAATGCCAAAGACAGAAACAAAATGAAAAGTAGTAGCTGATAGCAGATGTTGTACATAGGTCTCTTTCTCGACGTTATCTACAACAAAGGTCTGTTTTTCCCCGTCAAAAAAACAAAGGTCTGTTTCTCGATGTTAAAAGTGCAGCAAATTTTAGTTTTTTTTTGAGCATAATCACCACCTTTTATTAGACTTCATCATTATAGGTGGTACAAACGCCATCAGGCGGCGATAAAAACCAAACATGTCTGCCTACAGCAGCATAAACACAACTTCTAGCTAAATTATGCGCATCAACATTCGATGCCCTTCTTTCATGGACAAACTCGCACTTCCTGAAATCTCCAGATCTCGCTTTGATCTCTTGGATGATATGTCCATACGTTCCCATACCAGCTCCTCGGATGCTCCCAACAACACTTGTATTGTCACAAGCAATTATGAATTTCTGAAGAAGCAGGTCAGTCGCCAGCGCCAAACCCTCCTTGCACGCTGTTGCTTCCATGGTTTCAGGGTCAACGATGCCTTCCAAGACCACGGCCGACGCCCCCATGAACCTGCCGGTGTCGTCACGTGCTACTGCCGCAGCTGACGCTACACCCATGTTCTTGGAGAGAGCTGCGTCAACGTTTATCTTCATCAGTCCAGGTGGCGGTGGAATCCATCTAGGCGGACTTTCTTGCGTCGCGCGCTTCTCCCCCTGCGGGGCCAATATCTGCAGCTCATATACATAGTTGGATATGAAGCGGTGAGTTGATAGCGGGCTCTGAAAAATATCTTCATGAATAGCTTTAGTACGGGCATGCCAAATTGCCCATAGCGTAATTGTCACTCTTACAAGATCAGCATGATCCAGAGATTTCATCACCGCTATGAGCCAACCCCTCGCTCCCTGCTCACGAATTGCACTTAAATGTTCTGTGATCTCCTCATTTTCAAGGGCCCAAACACTTCTGGCCATATTACACTCGATTAGAGAGTGCTTCCAGGAATATGTCTCACCACAAATTGAACACGCATTATTATCAGCCATGTTCCTATGCTGCAAAACATCCTTTGATGGAAGAGAACTTCTGGCCAGCCTCCAAAGAAAAACTTTAACCTTCAATGGGACCTTTATTCCCCACAAGGAGTTCCACTCATTTTCCTCAGCTTTCACATTTGACCTGCCCGGGTTGTTTAATAAATATTGTCTCCCAGCAAGCATCTTGTATGCTGATCTGACTGAAAAAACTCCGCTCCTTTCATAATGCCAGGCCCAAAAATCATCTTGTCGTCTAGTGCTCAAAGGAATACTGATGATTGCCTCCATGTCAGTAGGAGTAAAAAATTCTTGCAACTTCGCCCAGTCCCAGCTTGCCGTAGATGCGTCGATGAGGTCGCTAACAAGCTGTGGTGGGTTCGCAATATTGCACATCAATGGCCTTCTATATCCAGCAGTCGGTAGCCAGTCCATGGACCATATCATAGTTGTTTCTCCTGTACCAATCCGCCTAATCAAGCCCTGTTTAAGAACCTCCCGGCCATCAATTATAGCACGCCAAATCCGAGAAGGTCTTGAACCCAGTCCAGCTTCCAGGAAAATCCCATCGGGATAATATAATGCTTTTAAAACCCTTGCGCTCAAAGAGGTTTCATCTTGCAATATCCTCCATGCAGATTTAGCAAGTAGTGCTAAATTAAACATCTCTAGATCTCGAAATCCCATACCGCCTAGGTATTTCGGCTGAATCATGTCATCCCAAGCAACCCAACAAGTCTTGCGTTTGCCTTCCTTGCATCCCCACCAGAAGTCACGCATTAGACCATTGATATGCTGACAAAGGCCCCTTGGGAGTTTAAATCAAGACATCGAGAAGGTGGGGATTGCTTGAGCAACGGATTTAATGAGTACCTCCTTACCCCCAGCCGATAAGCATTGCTCCATCCATCCTTGGATCTTATTCCAAACTCTGTCCTTCAGATATTTGAAGGCACCGTTTGTAGCATTTCCTACATCAGAGGGCATTCCCAAATATTTCTCATTTAGGGACTCATTATGAACCTCAAGAATATTCTTGATCTCCTCTCTTGTAGTCTGTCGGCAACCCTTAGTAAAATGGATGGATGATTTCTCCATATTTATTTGCTGCCCCGAAGCCTGACAGTACATATTGAGCACATTCTTCACCTCCTGAGCATTCTCCCTATTTGCCTTGAAAACAACAGGCTGTCATCTGCAAAGAGTAGATGGCTTACCGACGGAGCCGACGGTGCCACTTTAATACCATTGAGTGTTGATGACTGATTTCTGGATTTTAAAAGGCACGAAAGGCCCTCTGCTGCTAACAAGAAAAGATAGGGAGATAGGATCTCCTTGTCTGATGCCCCTCGAAGGTTGGAACTGCTCCAAACATTCACCATTCAGTAATACTGAGAAAGAAACTGATGTAACTAAGCTCATTACCGTTTTGACCCAGTTCTGATGAAACCCGAGGCGAAGCATAATAGCACGCAAGTATGTCCACTCGACTCGGTCATAAGCCTTCTTCATGTCTAGCTTGAGAGCACAGCAACGTAAATCCTGGGCACACTTTTTCTTCATAAAGTGTAGACACTCGTATGCCGTGATAATATTATCTGTTATGAGCCTCCCGGGAACAAATGCAGATTGTTCCTCTGAGATGATTTCTGGCAGAATAATCTTCAATCTGTTTGCAACGACTTTCGACGCAATCTTGTATACCACATTGCACAAACTGATTGGTCGAAATTGGCTGAGCTCCTCTGGACTCGCCACCTTTGGTATAAGCACTATAAAAGTGTCGTTCATTACCGTCGGGTCGTCCTCCCCCCTCAGTACCTTAAGCACGACTGAGGTCACATCTGCTCCGCACAAATCCCAGTGTCGTTGGAAAAATGAGCCGGAAATCCATCTGGTCCCGGTGCCTTTGTGGGGAACATCTGAAACAAAGCTTCCTTTACCTCTAACTCTGTGAACGGAGCCAACAACCTGTCGTACATGTCCGGTGTGACTTTCGCTGGAACCGTGCTTAACACTGCTTCCATGTTATGTACTCCTTCAGACCTATAAAGGGTTTTGTAGAAATCAGTGGTCACCGTTCCCATCTCCTGCTCATTCACAGTATATTGCCCGTCTTGTTTCTTGAGCCTCACAATGTTATTCCTCCGCCTTCTTCTACTTGCTCGCAAGTGGAAAAAGCGAGTATTTCTGTCTCCCGCCGTAAGCCACATGATTCTAGAGCGCTGGCGCCACATGAGCTCCTCTCTGTGATTCAGCTCCCTAATTCTCTCTGTGATCTTGATCTCTGCATGCGACGGGCCAGTCCGGTGGGGGTCTGCCTGTAGTGTTTCCAGCTCGGTTTTCAGCCTTCGCAGTTCTCTTCTGACGTTGCCAAAGGTCATTTTTTCCCATCGCATAAGGTGACTGCTGACTGACTTAAGCTTGGCCTGCAGCTCATGAATGCTAGCGACCTCCTTTTCCTTCTTCCATTCGTCTGCCAAAGTATCCTGAAATTGTCCATGAGTTTCCCACATGACTTCGTACTTGAAACGTTGTTTCCTTTTGACCTGTGGTTCACTTGGCTTCCAAGTAAGATTGATGGGACAATGATCAGATGCAGCGGCAGTCAAGTGACGGACTCTGGCCATAGGAAAACGCTCACACCAATCTCCAGTCGCCAGGGCGCGATCGAGCCGAACCCGACAGTATGAACCGCCAGTAACCTTTTTTTCATAGGTCCAACTATTTCCCTCGAAACCAAGGTCATTTAGGCCACACACATCGACTGTGTCTCTGAAACCAGCAATCTGCGCGTAGCTCCTCTCCTGCACACCAACGTGTTCGTGCCGATGGAGAACTTCGTTGAAGTCTCCAATACAAACCCAAGGGAGGGGCGACGAGGACTTGATAAATTTTAGCAAATCCCACGTTTTATGCCTCTCACTTGTCTGAGCTTCCCCGTATACACAAGTTAGTCTCCATGGATCATCATTCCCCTCTCTAACAATCACATCAATGTGATATTGTGAATACGGTAAAATAGTAACCATTGTACTATTGTTCCAAAAAATACCCAAGCCGCCACTGCGATCTTGACTACTAACAGCAAAAGATTGATCGAAACCAAGAGTATTTTTCAGACCTTCCACCCTAGTCTTATGAACTTGAGTTTCAAGAACGCACAGCACGGATGGGGCAACATTCTTCGCTAAATCACGAAGCTCCTTAACTGTCTCGGCGTTGCCAAGTCCACGACAGTTCCAACTTAAACAACTCATTGGACCTGGCGGCACTCCACGTAGGAGCCCGCCCCATTCTTCACTGGTGAGTTTCCCTTGCTCGACTTCAGCTTCTCCACTATCCACTTCAACTCCGGCAGATTATCTCTTTCATTCTCCACCTCGCTCAGATGAAGCTTCTTCAACAATTCGTTGACATCCACATCTTCCTTCCTTGCCTTGCCCTTGGCTGCTTGCGCCGCCATCTTGCCGCCCGACCTGTCTCCGTTCAAGCCAGAACACAAACACGCTGCCTACCCACCAAGGCCGGGCAGTCGAACAAGTCGACCCCGTGGTCAGCCCGAGTGGAGAAGTAGCGGGGGGATTCTGGGGAGGAAACGACAGATCAGTCAAGTTCCTGCGCCGGGGTGATCGCCGGCGTAGTCGCCAACCCTAGGCGAAACCTAGGTCATTCCGTCTTATTGCCGTCACCGTGCAGCAAATTTTAGTGTTACGGAAAGGATTGGACATTTTGAAAAATACCCTTCTTCCCTGTTTTGGGTCACGTGAGCGGGTCCACGGCCGACTTGGGCCGTACCTAGTTTGGCATATATTGGGCCGCTTTCACTGGATCCCTAAGGAACAAAATGGAGAAAAAATAAAAAAGGAAAAACTAATTCCTTTTCACCACATGGCCTCCGTGCCCCCACCGCCGCCGGCGGCCGCGGGCTGGGCGGCTCTTCCGCGTGACGTCCTCTGGTCCGTCTTCCTCGTTCTGGGGCAGCGCGAGGTCCTCCGGAGCGCCGGGCTCGCGTGCGCCCCGTGGTGGCGCCTCGCGCGCGACGAGCCCGCCCTATGGCGCCGCATCGACCTGACCGCGCCGGGCGACGACGCGGCGGAAGGGGGGAGCCTCTGCGACACGCCGGGATGGAAGGAGATGGCCCGCGCCGCCGTGGACCGCAGCGCCGGCCAGTGCGAGGCTTTCCGCGGCCGCGCCGACGATGAGGTCCTGAGCTACCTCGCCGACAGGTATGGATTAGTCATAGATGAAACGATACAGGATCACCATTTCTGAAATCAAAGCCCCATTCAGTTCATCCATACACCATTTGTTTTGATGACAAATTAATTTGTTCCCTCAGTCCATAATTGTAAAACCCAAAGTCAAGTTTTTTTTTTTTCTATTTTGACCAATAATACTAGAAACACGCCGTGCCCTTTCCCTTTTGTCACCTGTTGTATGGACCTTTGTTTAAATTGTGAATTTGAAGCATCTTTAAATGTAATATATAAGACCTACCGAGTGTCTATTTTATTGAAAGAACCACTACTCTTATGTCAAAATTTGTCTGCTAATATATGTATTCATAACGTAAACATTTATACATATTCAGTATAATTTATTAGCTAGATTTATATGATAGAACGATTTCTAAAAATTGGTAAGGCATATATTGTGTGGTCAATCTAGCTGATCAACTACTTGAGTTATAAAATTTATGCAAATATTTAATCTTATAAGTGTAATGTCTTAATGCTTAAATAACACAAGTGCAAACATTAAAAGGTCCTGTCTAGATCAGCATTAGTATTATCATCGCCTTGAATGCATTTATTAGTAATAATACAACTTAACAGTGCTCACCTACTAAGTATGTATCATATCAAACTAATTGCAAAACCTGAATTGACCAAACATTTTCCATGTAAGAAAATGGAAATTGAATCAATTTGCTGTTAACTTAGTTCTATTATATAAGGGGTGAGTAATGAGCTAAATAGTGGAATCTACATAGGAGCTCAGTTATTTATCATGTATTGAAAAAAAATCATATTGTTCATTTTTTTTTTGAGAAACAAAATCAAGAGTCCTCTTAGATCTCCTTGCCTGACCTTCAGTGACCTCTCTTCCACTACGAACAGTGGATAGAGAAATATTGGCAGGATACAAGTAGTAGTATTATACAATTCTATTCATGTGCGTCTAATTTTGATTTTGATTCGTCTATTATTAATCCAAGGGGTCCATGGGATTCATATTTAAACATTGTGCTCTTATTCTGGATCATCTGAGTGCCTCAAAATAATTTCTTGAAACTAAAGAAGCATGTGTATCATTCCATTATGTGATCCATAGAAGCTGTAATGTGCCAAAAAAATAGTAAATAAAATAAATCTAATGAACCATCGAATAAAGAGTCAATACTAATCGAACTTTTGTGGTGGACTAAAAAGCTATAAAAAGTCTATTAGTCCACAAAATTATTCTTTTGCTAATACATGAACTACCTTGCCGAGAAGAAAACAAATATTGGATTTATCTGAACTTATTGTTATTTGCGAGTATTCTGGTTGGTACATATGAGACCAAACTGCTTACAAATGAATGGCCTCTTGAAAAATTCAGAAGGAGTAAATTCCTAGCAATTCTTTTGCTGAAGAACAGAAACGGAAAATATGCTAAACACATCAGCATAGTGGATATAAAGTTGATCTTTGACACCTTCAGGTTAGAGCCCCAGCTTGGTTAAGAGGTCAATCAGTTCATGATGATAAAATCTTAGGGACATCTAAGTGGATCTAGGACAGGATGGTCTGAATATGCACACACTTAAGAATGAAAAATTGAAAGACACGGTATGTTAATGTCGGCAAAGGCACTTTTGGCACAATTGAAGACCACGTTCACCATTTATAAATACACAGATCCGGCTTAATGAATCTGAATAAAGTAGCATTTTTACATTAATTGAATGTGCGCAGAGTAATGATATTACAAGCACCTGTTGTGCAATGCAACCAAGCTATGGTTGATGAGCAAGCAGGTAGCTAGCACGCGCCGCTCAAAATGTTACGCCAAACCCTGCAGAGATGGCGGGCGAATGCTAATCCCTAGAACAGCTTTGAGACCTTCAGCGATCACCGTGGCTAGGCTGGGTGGTGTGAGGTGGTGCAAGTGCAACGCTCTTCCGCAGTTCACGGCCGTCGAACGCATGTTTTCTGCATCCCTGCCTGCCTTGCATACTGCCGTTATTCTTCTGTAGAAGAGGGGGACTGGTGCTCGTGGCTACTGCGGGCGGAGAGATGTGGAGCTACTACCCATCCAAGCTTGGATTGGAACACTGCAGGCGGCGATTACCGATTCATTGTGTCCGGTACAGCCGTACAGTGGGGCACCGTGGCGCAGGTGCTGGCTCTAGCTGCGCGGAGACGCATGGAAAAGATGGCAGAGAGGAGTCGTGGAGCAGAGTGGCTGGTTGTGGTTATTTTCTTTCTCTAGGACAGGAGCGAAGAGGAAGAAAGGTCTATAGGATGCGAGAAATTTACCTGCCAAGGCCATTTTGGCTTCATCTTTACTGTGTATTTTCAATCCAATGAGTGAAAATTTTCTAGCTGATGTGGCAATGTAAAATTTGAGAGAATGCAAAACATTTACTATGTAGAAGATATGTAAAAAATAATTTCAAATAGAATGAGTTACATATTATGTTAGTTTGCTGTACCATGAATCTAGGAATACCATTTCCACATTGCCAATCATTGTAAATTTGTTGACATTATCAGTCAGTTAAAACAAAATTTAACTTAGGACAAACTTGACATTCTTATATTTATTGATGGAGGTAGTATATTATATTGACAAATAATGAATCTAATACAATGGCCATTGCTGTGTTTCCATATATTTGTAGAGTTACTCCTTAGTACTGTTTCAAGTGATGTTATGCAGATATTTGGGTTTGAGAGATAGCAAGATGGCTTATCATTTGAGTAGGAAGTACATGCATGATACATAAATTGAGGAGTTAGTGTAAGAGATTAAAACTTTATCTAACTATGTAGTCTCTCTAATAGTCACCCTCTAGTACTTTAGCATACTTCATTATGTTACTTACTGGCCATTGAAGGCATATTTGGAAATAGGAAACCCCGCAGAAATTCCAAACCAAACAATTTTAATAGCCTGAATAATATGAAATTTCATTTAGTCAACACAAAATGTAACTCATACAGGTTAGCAACGAGAACTAGTTAATGGAATGCATCCAGGCAGCTTAGGTCCATGCTCTGCTGTCATCTTGGAGGGAAGCGAGATCAACGCTGGTAGGTTTGTATGAAATGTTAAATCCGCTCTAGGCTGCCCAATACAGCTGCATATTACTCCGTTTGTGCTGAATTCTAGTCTGCCAACTCTCCTCTCTTGTCAATAGAAAGAACATGTGCCAGCTAAAAACCCACTGTAAAAGCTTTTTCATCAAACTTGGTAAATCTAATACTGATTGCATTGGATAACAGGAGCACCACTGTCTATTCGTTTGAGTTGGGGGTACTCCAGGAAAAGAAATCTTGAACTTTTGGTGGTACTTAGTGTTTCTTTCATTATTGAAATTAAATGTCCTTGAGTTAAAGATTTCCTAGCCAAACATATCATTAAACAAGGGAAACAAAAAAAGAATGACTGTGTGGAGTGTGGACCGAGCAGTTCTAACCAAGTGATACTTTTGCAGGGCAACATCTTTGAAAAGCCTCCGTGTCACTTCGCACTATGATGTCATCTCAGAAGCATTTGTCACTAAGCAGATTCAGAAATTACCTCTCCTTGAGGAGTTCGAGCTGGTTCTCATCAGCTCTGATGCTGACCGCAACAAAACTAAGAGGCGTATATCTACCTACTTCTGGACAGAACTGTTCCAATCCGCCTGTGGAGCCTGCAGACATCTGCAATGCTTCACGGTTTGCCATGCCGGTGGTGGTAAAATTTGTATTAGGGTGTCATATTGATAGAGTGTCTCACCTTTGTTCAAAATTAGCAATGAGAAAAAAAAAATGAAAAGGCTGCAAGTTGCACTCAGCAAAAACTCGACTCTCTTGTTTGTCTTCGTTTTGCAAGAGTGCTTTTGTTTGATCGATCGAGAGCTCGGCTGACAGCCAGCATAGATGCTGAAATAGAATGCCATTTTGAGAGCTATTATTGAAGGTGCCCAAATCAATTCTCGGTCGATGATGCATGGACATGGAACTGCACAGCAAGTTGTCCAGGATCAAGGATCTCAGGCTTCGTTATTATGACTGACACATTTTCTTCTCCAGTTGATAGACGAATTTGTTTGCCTCATTGTGTGGTTAAGGAAAACAAAGAAGTGGAGTCTATGAAGAGTAATAAATGGTAATAAATGAATGACCAGTCTTGTTTATTTGGTCGATACATCAGTTAGTCTTACTGTTGTCTTTATGATGTAAAATTGCTATCTGCATTGTACCTGCAAAGGATGGAGTCTATTATGGAGGCGTAAATGTTTCTGTTAGAGAGCAGGAAACAATAGCTCAGACTTGAGTTGCTTTGTTGTCACGGATTTTTTTTTGTACAGTATAATGGTTGTCTGATAACCTTTTTTTTTCTTTTCGAGAACGTGTGGAGCACATATTTAATTAAGGAGAAGATGGTTCGGTACAAGAATCCAGCCCTAAGGTGAAATAAAACAAAACAAAAAGAGAAAAGAACGCAAGGAAACAACAAAACGACCCAGGAGAAGTAAAACAAAACCAAACCAAACTAGTTACAAACTGCGCTGATGCACTTCAAACGAAATTAGTTTCCATCTTCCAGACTATATTTGTCAAATAAAATTATAGAATGATTTCTGACAATCTGGTGTTTCTCCTGGCCAATGTAGGGGTGATACCAGATCAGGGCGACTTTTGTGGAAATTCATCTTGTTTGATGCATTCAACATCTTTTGTGGCCAATGTAGGGGTGATACCAGATCAAATTCGAATTACATATTCATGGTCATGTAATGCAAATGCTAAACCTGTGCACATGATGAGGATGCATATATGCTCACTAGTAGGTCATTAGAAATGGGCATGTTACAACGCACTTCAGGACGAAATTAGTTCCCATTTTCCTAACTGGTGTCGTGAACAAATGTAACGGATGCCTATACATCGAAGTGTGTGACGATGAAGAGGGAAGTCCATCCGATGTTGAATGCATCGAAGAAGATGAATCTCCATAGAAGTCGCTTCAATCTCGTATCACAGATCGAAATCCTGGACGCCAAATGTACTAAGTTCTGTATCAACTCATTAATTTCTACGTGCAATTGCAAAGAAGAACGCCAAATGTACCTAAAGTTCTGTGTCAACTCATCTTGCCGTAAGTAGCACTTCAAAAAAAAAAAAAAACCCTCGTCTTGCCTTCTAGAGAAGCACATATAGATTTGTGTACCTGATTATACCAACCAACTCAAGCTTCTGCTGCCACACTGGGGTCGCTCAATGTTGCACGAAGGACTTCAGATACGGTGCTGTGGTGATCCAATCCGGTGGAGGACTGCGTGCAAAGAGCCTGGAGGTAGAAGGACGCACTACCCGGGTTGAGATGATCTTGGCAGGAGGCAGAAGGACGCGGAGATCGTTGCGGCGGCGTTGGAGTATTTGGGGGAGCGTATATACGTACTGCTCCATGCGAACGTGCGGGATGAGGAAAGGGGTGAACAATTGACATGTGGAAGGTGATCACCATCTACTACTCTCCACTCCACCGCAGCCGCTTCCTTCCGGCGTCGGCAATAGTTCGTCGCCGTCTGTTAAGTTCGATCGGGAGCCTCCCTTCCTCGTCCGCCAGGGGCGGATCCAAAGGGTAGGCCAGGTGGGCCTGGGACTACCCGGATTTGGGCCCAAATTATTTCTATTAGTTTGCTAATTAACCAAAGGCCCAGTCGTGAAGGTTGCCTAGTTATCACATGGTTCGTAGGTTCCTTTGATTTTTGTGCGATCGTGGACGGAAGGACTCAGGAACAAACGACGCTCGCCTCCGTGCCTGCTGTCGACGACTCGAAGATCGGCCAATCGCGGCGATCGCTGCCAAGGCATCTAAACTGGAAACAGGTGACGCCGTCGGTGTTCGTGACTTGTGAGGTCCAAGTCGCCGGATCCTTTCTGGTAAATCTCTAATCTCTAACTAAGTAATAATCCTAATTTCCCTATCATTAGACTTGTGTTGTTGTAGTTTGATTACAAACTGAAATCTTCATGCTCGCAACCATGCATGTGCCGCTCCGCCGCCATGACCGTCATTTATAGACGCCCACCCTTATCTTGGTCCCTTCTTTTCTCTCCGCAGTTTCGCGACATGGCTTGGATTTAGGTGGTGTTCTCTATCATGATTTGAATGAAAGAGAGATAGATCTAGTTATGATATCTCCGTTTTCGCCCTCCCAATCGGCCCAGAACCCCAACCCTTGTGTCTTCCTCATCGGTAAACTCGACGGCGGTGGCCCGCATATCTCCGCCTCAACGGCGCCGACCCTAATAGTGTCTCCGCCCGCCGCCTGGACGGATTAGGCCCATCGCCGTCACGATCCACCATCCCCCGGCATCGCCTTCCTGCCGCCAGGTCAGACCTCCCCTGGCCTCGCCTTCCTCCCGCCGCGAGTCCTTTGGCTCATCTGGTTTATCGCTAGCAGACCGATTTATTCTCTAGTTATTTTTATCCTTTTTAAGCAAACTAAACCCACCTGAATTCATTCGTTTCTATTAAATTAATTTTACTTATTTTATTTATTATTATGCAGGAGATGATATCCAAAATGCATGCTATGCTTTTGTCACTGTTTGCTCTGTTCAAGTTTCGTTTTGATGCTCCATTTATCCACAGTATGTTTCTACTCTTGTGGGTCCAATCTGCGAACCTTGTTCTTATTCATCTGTGTTGTTTTTCCAGTACAATTCTAGAGCAGATTTTATCTTCAGATAGTGTAACTGTAACAAAAATATGGTGACCAAAAATTAGTAGATTCACCTCTTGTGCAGCCATAATGATCTTGTAGCATTGATTTTTTTGGTAGGCTATTCAGTGCTGTTTTCTCCGCTTCATTGTATTGTGGAATGGCATATATAGTATTTCTCAAAAGATTGCACGAGAAGTAGCATATCAAATATCAAAGCTAAATCAGATGTCAATATTTCATGAACTGTGACGTGGCATGGAAATACTTTCTTGTTGACTTCTTTCCTTTGATTGCTATTTATTGTGGACAGTTAAGTGGCATGGCGCTGATGTTGACTTATTTCATAGTGGACGGATTTTCCTCGTAAAGTTGAGATATTAGCATATTACAAGATTTTGATTACTATACTCAAGTTGTTGTCTAGCATACAGTCTTTGGATTTATCTTAGCTTAGGACAAAAACATCAAGGATTCATCCTTACACTAGCTTGATGCCCGCTGCCTACATCTACAAATATTTTGAATATGGTTTAAGTTCATGCATATCTGATTTCAACAGTTTTAGTAGGTTTCATCAAGTCATGGGTTGTGGCTTCAATCCCCGGACTTTTTATTTGCATGTGGTGTGTTGCCAAGAAGCATTGTCTAGCAAACAATGTTTTGGAAATTTCTTCCCGTTTACAGGTTTGTTTGTTTTTGTTAGTTATATTATTTAATCTAATAATTATGGGCTCAAACATTCCTAACTTTGATCTGTTCCCCCTCCAACCTGCAATATAGCACTGTTATTTTGCAGGATTCACTCAGTTTTTTCTTTAAATTTGTATTTTTTTACATTTTTCCCGTGGAACTTCGGAGAACACAACTTTGTTATCTGTGACAAGTTTGTCTTTGCACCTCTGTGCAATAATATTTTTTTTTTCCTACAGATGCATCTTGCAAATTGGAATCTTACTTTTTGTTGGCTTTATTTTAATTGTCAATAAAAAGAACTACATTTTATCCATTTATCAAAATTATTGTACTGCTTGCTGTAATGTTATGGATTTCATATCTTCCCCAATGTGATTGTATCGTATTGCGATTCTATTTCCTTGCACTTCACGATTGTCTTGTGGACCTGCGTTTTAGATCATACCTTTTGTGAGTACACTATCTCAAGAATACCTTAAATTGGAATTTTTTACAGTTACTATTTTCAATGAAGTTGTTCAATTCTTTGCGTGTTGGCTGCATTACTGGTAACATTTGTTATGTTCATTTTTATCAGTTCTGGCTGAAAGCTTAATTGATCCACTGATTTTATTTACATGCGTTAGTTACGATTCTCTGAATTTGATATTGATATGTAAATGGACTGTTTATTTTGTAAAAGCGGAATTGATCCACTGATTTTATTTCCAGACATTAGCTACTAAATCATTCTCTGAATTTGGTATTGATTTTTAGCCTGGACGTTTTATGCTTGGCATTCTCTGAATTTGGTATTGATGTGCAAGTGCTATGCTTCCTTTTGCTTTTTTAGCCTGGACTTTTGATGCATGGCATGCTCCTATAAATCTCATTTATCTTGTTAGTGAACTTTTGGTGATAATATTGTCAGTGGGTTCCTTTTTAGTTTAATAGTTCAACTAATCCGATCTGCATTGTTCTGCACAGCTCCTGTTCCCAACCGCAGATGCTGCAGTGCCATCCTCCATGCTTTCCATTGGTGACACTGTAATGTCTGGTTAGTAATAGAATTGAAGTTCTTACATTTTAGGATTGTTCTTCTGAAACTTGCAATGGTAATAGATATTTCCTGATGAAAAGTAACATCAGCTTCACTATGACTTGTGCGTGTCAACTTCATTTGGCATAATCACCTGTATTTATGGTGAGAGACCTTAGTAAAATTTTCGTATCATTGCAGCTATTTCTCTTGTTGTTCTAAGAGGACAAAATAGTATTTACAGCATTTTCTTATTTAAAATTTGATGTTTTAAAAAACTAGGGAGAAATGTTCATTAAGAACCTAGCATTAAGACGTCGGTGGTGATAAACTGAATCCTGGTTGGCCGGGTGACAAACCCACTAGCCAATCTCAGGGACATCCATCTATTGTTTATTCTTTAGTATTAGCTCTAGAGAGAAGTGCAGATTTGAAACTAGAACATTTCCAATTCTTGTTTCGATGCACCCTGCTTATTTGGCTGTTTTAGTTGCTCGTTTGCTCCATATGGGATCCATGCCACTCTTGTGCTGTTGCCAGTATGATAAAATAAAATAAAAAATTGTGGCCCAAGGGGCGGAGACGGTATGCACCAACAAAACAAATTATATTTTTTAAGTTTGGAACTGCCTCTTGAATTAACTATTGTATGCAATTCTGCATATTGGAGCAGTTGCAGCATCATTCAGCACATAATATGGATTTCTGCTTTTTGGTTCCAGGTATATGTGTTGCACTCGCCCTCTGTATTGCTGTCCCAAGAGGTAGCAAGAACCCTTTCTTTAATTGCGCATTTTTACGATGCACTGTCAGTTTGACTGTAATTATCAGCATAATGAACTGGTTTCAAGACGCACAGGTGAGTCATGTTACTTAAGTTGCACCTGATTTATGTGATCCTGAAAATAAAAATGCCTTGTTCTATATGCTCGTCTAATCTTTTCTTTTTTAGGGGGTGGGGCAGCCTGCTCTACGATACGTTGCTTCTGGTATGATTGGTTTTGTTTCTGTTCACTGTTTGTGGAATGGAGAAGTAAAACAGGTAAGGTTGGTAACGCCATATTGTTGTTTGTAATATAGATATACCTATTGCCACTCCCCAAATACTTTGGTGATTGATGACATTCTATAGTGACATATCATATTTGCTAATCTCTTTCTCTCTCTTTCCTCTCTTGAGGGTGACACCAATCAGCTGATGGGTGAAGTGTGGCATTGGAACATGTATGGAACCAAACTGAAGAAGTTTCATGGATGGATTCTTCACACTGCCGAGGATGGTGACGGAGGCGAGGATGATGCCACAGCTCTCCCGGAGGATCACGGGGATGGCCCTAAGGATGGCAGCAGCAATGGATCGGATGATCATGATGGCCATGAGGATTGTGCAGCGGACTCGGATTATAGCATAGATGGCTGTGGTCCACGTGCAGTGCAATTGTTGGCCATTCGTGCAAACTACCATATCAGCACTATCATGGCCTATGACTGGCGCGAATACCGGTTAATCTACAGTGCGCTCGAGGGGGAAATACAAGAGGTATATACTAGCTACCATATGTTATATCTGCTATATGCTTTATGCCTTTTACATACTTTATATGTAATAAATTAAAACCCTTCACATTCATGCTTTCATGTGTAGGAAGGAATGGTTGATTTGGTACCCATTGGACCATGTCGGATTCTAGAGGCTTACGGGTGCTTGGGCTTGAAGGTTTTCACATCCGATGATGAGGTGTCTTGTATCGATTGGTGGGATGTTACCGAGGATGAAGAAGTTGAGGAATACACACAAACCCTCTGTGGAGGCCTTGATCGCAAGGTTGAGATCACATATGTGGTGATTCCGGACGCCATTGAGACCCATGTTGAGGTCAGGTTGAATCTGAAAGACCTCGGTTCTAGAAGCCGCGCCGTGTATGGTAGCATCAAGGCAAGCGCCATTGACTATGGGGGCAAAAGTGTCCATCTCTTCAGTTCTGAACGAGGGAGGAGCTTGTGCTTACCCTGTGGCTCCACAAGCATTCTTCCACTGACTCCATATGTGATTGCATTGCAATATCGTCGACGTTTTGAAATTCGCATAGAGGTGGACCTAAGAGTAATCACAACCTGCGACAGCCAAGAAGAGGACAAGAATTTAAAATTCTGTCTAGACTTCACGCATCGAAATACGAGTCAGAAAAAAGAAGTCGATGGTGATCAAGTTGAAGTGAACATCACCTGGTACACAGATAAAAGATGACTAAATTAAGTGAAGCTATGTGCCACCTCTGGAACTTTTGTACATAGAAAGAGGCGCTAGAAGATGACTAAAATAAGTGAAGGGATGTGCTACATCTGGAACTTTGTTTATGTTTGCCAAATCATATTATCTATTTCCTTTTTTGTTTGATCTATTTGTGCCGTTTTATTTGAACTGAACTATTTATGTCGGTTGGGTGAATGGGAACCATGAATAGCAAGAGTCGTCTTGTCGTATTCATTACCAAACATTCATGAACCAATGTACTGCAATTAATTCTAGTAAGCCATGCAATTAAGGATTTGTTAGGTTGGGTGTATGAGGAGCGATGGGAGGGGGCACCTCCTGGTTTTGATATGTTTGGTTCGGGTCAGGCGCCAGAGGAGGGCCGGGGTGGCCACTGACGAATACGTATGTTATGAGGTATCTAATCGATTTCAGGAAACCAGTCATGCACGGAGCAATTTTAGAAATCTCGGTCCAATTTTGATAAATCAGGTGCGGGTGCCTCCCGAAAAGAGAAAGAAGACTGAGACAGGGTTGGCGTTTTTTTAGGAAGCAAACCACATGGGTTGAAATCGTACCAATCAATTTTTCGCTGGCAGTTTCCAAATAAGGCAACCAAAAGGGCGTGCGTATGGCAGGGTGGGTAAAACCCTGGAATCTGGATGCGCGTGGGGGGTTTGCGGGTGGCTTATCTGCGTAAGAGCATCTCCGGCAGGGCCCCTACATGAGCCTCTACACGGGATGTAGGGGCTCGGGGCAAAAAAATGAACTCCAGCAGGGCCTTTAGATGAGCCCTAGACTTATTGGGTCCACAGGTTTGGCCCCAAAGCCCCCAGATCTGGCAACCTGCTCTTGGGTCGCTACATGCGTAGGGCCCGCCCAACCACCGTGTCTTCTCTTCCCGCGCGACGCTCCCGCCCCGGCCCTTCGCTTCTGCCGGCGGCCGCCACCTTGCGCCAAATCCAGCTGCCCCCGCCACGGAGAAGCTCCCCTGGGACCGGATCTGGCTCTGCCCAGGCGCCGTCACTCAACGCCGCCCCCACCTCCTCCTTTCGCCCGACAAGGCGGCGCTCCTGTTGCCGCGCCCAGCCGCGACGCACCCCCGCCGTTGACGCCGCACCCGGCCGCCTCCCCCTCTGCTTCTTTCGTCAACGTCGCGCGTCGGGCGCCGCGTGGAGGAGCCGCGCGTCGAGTCGCTGTGCGCCAGGGAGAGCTTCACGTTGGGGGAGCCGCGCGCCGGGTCGCCGCGCCGGGGAGAGCCGCGCGTCGGGTCGCCGCGTCGGCGAGCCCGCCATGGCCTTCGATTCCCCCCTCCTCCGCACCATGGCCTTCGATTCCCCCCTCCTCCGCGCCATGGCCTTCGATTCGCCCCCCTCGTCGTCGATTCGCCCCGACCGTCGTCGATTGTGCCCGCCGCCGTGCATCTCCCGCGCAGGGCGAGCTCGAGCACGCCGCCCGCCATGGCGAGGCGCAGGGGCGAGCTTGGCTTGGCCTGCTGCCCGCCTGTCACTTACGATGCGGGAGGAGGAAGAAAAGGGCAGGAGAGGCTGACGTGTGGGGCCTACTTTTTGTAGGGGCTTTCATGTAAGGGGTACTGCTGGAGTTGAAGTCACTTTCTAGGGGCTCACATCTAAGGTCCGGCCCCTACATGATCATGTAGGGCTCATATTTACATGCCCTGCTAGAGATGCTCTAACCCAGAACATTTCACTTTGTCTGTTTCACCCCGTAAACAAAATGATGGCCCACTTTACTCCCTCAAACAATTTCATCTGGTGCGATTTACGCCTTATTGAAGCTTGTCATTTTTCTTTCATGGCCTACAAGTTGAATTTGAAGCTCAAATTTTGCATGATGATAATTACCACAGTACCCTTTTTTACAATAATTTTATATTGTTCTTATGGTATCATTTGAATGCATATAACATTAATTGCTATTAAACTATGTAACCGGTATCACAAAAATATGTCATAATTACTGCAACATTGATTGTCGGGTGAATTGTCATCAAGCAAAATTTGAGCTTCAAATTCCTTTTCTTGGCAGAGAAACACAAAAGGCAAACTTCAATAAGGTGTAAATTGCACCTAGTGGAATTATATGGATCTCCACTTCAGATTCGTATGTCCAGTATAGAAAGAAATCACCATAGCATGCTATGACGCAGTAGGATGCTCAGGCATTGAAGACCTAATTTTTCTTTCAATCTTCGGGAAACGCCCGGTTTAGGATGGCATGAAAGGAAGTGTGGAAAAAATGACAAGAAGATATTGGAACATCAATTTGAAAGAGATGATAGAAGCAGGAGTTCATTTTGGTCATGGTATTAAGAAATGGAATCCTAAAATGGCCCCTTACATCTCGGCAAAGCGTAAAGGTACTCATATTATAAATCTCGCTAGAACGGCTCGTTTTTTATCAGAAGCTTGTGATTTAGTTTTTGATGCAGCAAGTCAAGGAAAAAGCTTCTTAATTGTTGGTACCAAAAAAAGAACAGCGGATTTAGTAGCATCAGCTGCAATAAGGTCTCGTTGTCATTATGTTAATAAAAAGTGGTTCAGTGGTATGTTAACGAATTGGTCGATTACCAAAACTAGACTTTCTCAATTTAGAGACTTAAGAGCGGAAGAAAAGATGGGAAAATTCCACCATCTTCCAAAAAGAGATGTGGCAATCTTAAAGAGAAAATTATCCACCTTGCAAAGATATCTCGGCGGGATTAAATATATGTATGCAGAACACCGTCTGCCTTTTAGATTTACTTGCATAAATTATGAATAAATCAGGAGCTCGAATTCAATCCCAAGATCTAAAATATTTAGCAAGGTTTCAAATATTTTTTGTATGTGATGGGTCTAAAAAATTTCAAATTAAATGGAGTTACTAGGTATCGGTTGTAATTTCTTTACCTTAGTGGCCATTGCCATCCATTTCCTTTCTTCACAGCGTTGAGCTGGAAAAAAAGGGACCCTTTTGCACTTGGCAGCATCTTTGAGCCAAACGTGCCTCCTGATGAGTTTGATTAAGCGTAATGACATCTCAAACGCAGGTCCTCCATGTACGTCCATCTTTCTTGCATGTGATAGCTACCTGCTGCAGCAAAATTTTGAGAACATAGAAATGTTGGCAAAACCTGCAAAAGAACAAAACAGACTCAAAGTAATTTGATTGACAATTTTTTTTTATCAATGAGATGGTAGGGGCCGCGCGAACACGTACCCCCTTTGACAGACGTCCACTCTCTCACTTAGGGAGATGGTAGACCAACGCATCCACCAAGCGAAATGTGGACCTTTGATCTAGGCCATGAGCCTTCTTGATCACCCATAGACCCCGTCCAGGTAAGTAAGTTTCTCAGCCGCACTGCCTCTTGATTATATGTCCGGTCCTTTCCTTTAAACGCCGTTTAAACTCCGGTGTGGGACTAAACGGCATACTTGATTATGTGCTTCAAGCGCTCAAGCCCACGTGTGTGTCGTGGTCAAGGCCCACCCCACTCGTTTCGTTACCTTTAGCGAAACCAGCCCAATTATGTGCGATGGATCGTTGGCCCCACAAACTGACAGTACGTGCTTTCTCCCTCGCCGGATCGTGCCATAGGCGAAACCTTAGGAACCTTAGGAGTCCTTGTACTCCAATGAACGGACGGACGGACCAAGATCGTTTTCACCTCCATGCCACGGCAAATGTACGTGCGCCGCCGTACATTGTCCTCCTCTGTAACCTAGTACGCGCCTCCAATCCAATCTCAGCACCCATCAATCCGACGCGGATTCCGTTGCACCATGGCCGCCTCCTCGGTGCCGCCGCCGCCGCCGCCGGCGAGATGCTGGGCATCCCTTCCGCGTGACGTGCTCTGGACCATTTTCCTCAGCCTGGGGCATCGCGAGGTCCTCCAGGGCGTCGGGCTCGCCTGCGCCGCGTGGTGGCGCTTCGCGCGACACGATCCCGCGCTGTGGCGACGCATCGACCTCACCACGCCGCTAGGTGACGGCGACGAGGATGAGGACGACGACGAAGAGCTCAGCGATGACAGCCTTTCTTTCAATCTGTTCGGGGACAACGATGACAATTATACAGTCGCACTGCTCCGGGATAATCATCGGAAGGAGGAGGACGAGGAGCGCACCACTAACAACCGTGGTGGTGACGCGGGATGGTGAAAGGCGATTGCCCTCGCCGCCGTGGACCGCAGCTGTAGCGTTTCCGCTTTTCACAGGATCGAGTCGGAAGTGCTGATGAACAGACACAACAGTACATCACATAAATAAGCACCAATGTTTACATCTTTAAGTTTTTACAAGTCTCAAATGATTTAAAACACGTGAGTAGCACAGCGGAAGTCTGAAGATACCTAATCAACTACTACTCTCGACGATACAAAGGCCGCACATCGAAGCCCTGCGATGTGGACCTGCTGAGAAACTCCACCAAGCAACAGCGGAAGCAAAACGATACCTGCACAAAAACATAAAGAGCCAACCCCTGAGTACTAGTTACTCAGCAAGACTTACCCGTCAACGTGGCTAACTACAGCCGACTCCTAGAATGCAAAGGCTACAAAAAGGCAGGCTGACTCACTTGCATCTATCCGCGCTAATTACTTGATCCTAATTTCAATTTTTATTTCCAATTAAGTACTTAACCAATAAAACAGTGCACTTATCTCTACAACGGTATAAAGTAACAATACATCAGGTAATAATAATATACAGTAAGATATATAAAGATAACAGTAATAATCTAGCATTATCATCATCATCCATAATCACACTACGATGTGGCGCAGTGAACAAGGGTGCTCATTTCCGAGAGCGGCGGCATCGATGTACGTCTTGCAGGAGAAACCTGACCACACGCTATGTGCGCCACAAAGGCCACACAAAGCAACCTTTCACAAAGCCCCCGCAAGGCCGAAATCTAGCTACTGCTTCATGGCGAAACATCAGGTCCCACGCGACACCCGGCCCCGCCGTTGCCCGTGGTCCCCTTTTTCCCCAGAGCTGCAGGATAAGGTTCGTCCCCACGATTGCTAAGCTACGTCGGCTTACTGAACCCCATAAAGAACAGCATGTGAATCAGTACGTTCAAACTTGCTCAGTGGGGCCAACAACGAACGGTCCTTAACCGACACAGACGGGGCTACCATCGTGAAGGCCCAGCCTTCCCCGACCATCCTACACAAACAATCCCCGTCCGCTCTGCAACAAATCCTAAATTCTGCTAGTACAAAGTAATTCCTATCATGCGAGTGGGACCTACCACTCGTCTTCTACCGTCCGCTAGCCACTAAGCATAGCAAGTTTTAACGTTACCTCAGAACCAACTACTACAAAATAGGACACAAGGTAGGATCTGGAAGGGTAGTCCTAATGCAGTTCTAAGGTTTCACATCAACTCCTAATAAACCTAATGCACAATCAATTACTAGCCCCAATCAAGTGAGAAAGTAAAAATCTAACAGGGTAGGCATGCACCGGGGCTTGCCTGGCTCGGGAACAAAGTCAACTGGATCAGCTACAGGGTCAGTGGGTGGCTGCTGCTCCTCCTCCTGCACCTCCTCCGGAAGCTGGAAGTCCAGCGGCTCCGGAGTCGTCTCTGTCACTATACGTCATGACAAGGAATGAATGCAAGTGAGATGCAATAATAATATGATGCAGACGTGATTTAAGTACTTAACGTGACAGTCATTTACGCTGTAAGTGCAAAACTCAATTAATTATCTCCGTCTGAAGTATTTCCTTCATTGACTCTTGATTAAGTTAATTACTTAAATTAACTTAAGCGATTAATTAAATTAATTAATCTTAAAAATTATTTTGTGTCCAGTGGTATTTTTCTGATGAAGAGTACCACTGAAAGTGAATTATTGTGAAGTTTGGCGATTTATTGCAATACGGATTATTTATAAAAATTTAAACAATACAGAACACGATTTAAATCATAAGAAAAATAATTAAGCACTAAATGACAGTGGAAAATGTTCTGTAAGTGTGCTATCAGATTCTTTACTTGCATGCAAGAGTTTGTGATTTATGGATTAACAGAGAATTTATTAGAATTTAAGCAAGGATTGACACATAAGTATTTTTACAGAAAACAGATAAACAAATCTATGTGATTTGACATTTTTATTTGATAGATCTTGCAATATGGAAGCCAACAAAATCAGTTTCGCATTTTTCTGATGTTTATCCGATGCATTACGCGTTTTACAAATTTCTGTGATTTTCTGAGGCATTAAACTAATTCGAAAAGGATTTGAAATTGGGCGGACCAATCAAATGGGGGCCACACAGAGGGCCACATGACTCGTTGCCGCAGCAGATCCGGGCCCGGCCACGCGAGACCTGGCCAGGGGTAGGGTTTGGATCTGGGCTGGACCGGATCTGGCCCAGGCGCGCCCATGGTGCGCGCGCACGACGCGCAGAGCGCCGCGGCGGCGGCAGGGTGGCCGTTCCGGCGACGGGAAAGAGGGAGGGGGTCGACGTGCAGGCGCGGAAGGCTCACCTTGGCGGCGCGGCCCACGGCGTGGAACAAGACGACGACGAGGCGGACCGAAAGTAGGTCGGAGACGTCGGGGGCGGACGGCGAGGTGGTGGCGGCGGCGTTCCGGCGAGCCGGGGTGGCGTGGCGGTGAGCTTGCGCGCGCACGAGGTTCAACGGCTCCGCGCGGGTCCCGGGGACCAGCAGGTCGACGTCGAGGAGGCTCGGGGTAGTGGGTTCATCGGAGAGGCGGACGACGACCCGACGGCAGCGGGGAAAAGCTGAGCGGCGCGGGGAGCAAGCTGCGGAAACAGGACAATGATGAGCCGCGAAGGCGCGCGAGAGAGTTGCGGAGGCGCTGGCGCGAAGACACAGGCTGGGACTCACCAGAGGACGGCAATTGCTCGGTGAAGCGGTGATGGCCCGGTGGCCGGACTTGGTGAAGAAGGTCCAAATCCGCGAGTTCACGACGGGGAGGCGGCGGGTGGCGGCATGGTGGAGCTCAAGGGTGACGTTGCGCAGCACGAGGCGACACGACTTGGCCGGAAGGGACTCCGACGCGGCGGCGCGATAGCGAGGTCGGATGGCGGCCGGGAATGGTGAGAAGCTAGGGTTAGGGTGACGGGGTGGCCGCGAGGAATGGAGACA
This sequence comes from Eragrostis nindensis, assembly GCA_012490785.1. Taxonomy (NCBI): domain Eukaryota; kingdom Viridiplantae; phylum Streptophyta; class Magnoliopsida; order Poales; family Poaceae; genus Eragrostis; species Eragrostis nindensis. The sequence continues at coordinate 454,139 of JAAXCT010000338.1, forward strand.
GGAGGCCGGGAGGGGAGCGGCGTCTCGTTTTGGAGCTTCGACGCGCCGAGGAGCGGGCCCGGGCGCCGCGCGGCGGAGCCGTACGTCGTCGTCCACGCGGCGCGCGGCGTCGGGGGAAAGAGAGATGTGTCGCTGGCGAGTGGGTCCCACGGGAATCTTTCTTTTTCCCGAATTATTCAAGATCAGAATTTTCCCTAATCTTGGCACACAAATTGGAGTATCAAATGGACTCCAAAATTCGCAAATTTGGTACCGTTGGAAAGCCCTTGAAATGTTCTACCATCTGACAATCATGCACAGCTGAACTCCAAAAGGATTTCAAATGGCAGCTGGTCAAAGTTGGTTGCTTTTAAGTTTTGAGGATTTATTTAGGCATTCAAATGAATATAAAAAATTCTGTAAAATTCTCCAAAATTCTTATTTGAAATGCTCTATTCAGGGAAATTTTTGTTGGTTCAAGTTGTAATTGAAAATTTTGAGTTGATTCACAAGCATTGGATTTGACCAATGTTTGGATATTTGAATTCGAATTTTGAACTTGGTTTCTTTTTGTGTTCTGTTCAGAGGGTGATGTGTGTGCTGGCTGGAGTCAGTGACACGGGGTGTCACAGCCCTCCCCCCTTAAAGAAATCTCGTCCCGAGATTTAAGGAGAGTGGGAAAATGAGAGGAACTAGGGTGAAGAATAAGATGCAAAACGGAACAAACTAGAAACACACCCCGAAAGGTAGAAAACCGGGGAAGAGAGAGTTTAAGAACTCTTCCGGTTCCCATGCGGCCTCAGCCTCGGAGTGGTGGCTCCACTGCACCTTATAGAACTTGGTAGCGATTTTCCTGGTGACTCGGTCCTTCTAGTCAACTAGCTCATCAGGTGACATCTGGTAAGGCCCTTCTGAAACTGGCGTTGTGCTTCTTGATTCTTCATCTTTAAACTGCACATCTGCGTCTGGTATGCGTGCTTTGACTATTCGCTCAGGAAGACTAGGGCAAACACGAACCAAGCTAACGACTGGGTGCGCTAAAGGTCTCGATGGGGTCAACGAAAAGAGGCGAACAATCTTGGCCGTGAACTGGTGATTCGAGTCTGACAGCACTTGGAGGGATATCAAGACGGACAAAAGCACATGGATTGGCCAACACATCTGACAACTAGGAACACAAGTGACTCTTAACGGTAGGTGCAGCGGTCCTCAAAGAGTAGGATTTCCAAGGATCTGTAGGCACAAGGTTGGGGCATACAACGAAGGTAACCAAGGTGTACAAATTCCACATTCTTGCTCTTTTAGCGGTGACTATTCATGCATTCATTTATTCTGTGCTAGAATGAGTAAGATGCATATTCATAGTGCATTGCGTACTTTGAATGATGCAATGCACATATGCGATGGTGCTTATGCAAGGGTGCAAGTGCACAATGTCATGTCTCATGATGCACATTGTATGGTGCATAATTGGTGCATATGACGCATATGGAGTGATGCACCTGCAAATATTTATGAGATGGTGCACATGTTATGGTGCATAATGGTGTAATTGCCATGATGCATTATTCATGGTGCATATGTGATGATGCAACTGGTATGACATGCATAAATTGATGCATACGATGATGCATTGCAAAGTGCTTATGCAATGCAGGTGGTATATTGCAATGCATATGGAATGGTGCATTGCACATGCTTTATGTTGTCAAATTTTAATCTTCGAGCAAGAACTAGGGTCTCCAAGGCAAGGCTAAGGAGAAGATTATCGATGTCCGGCATAACCTTCTCCACAATTGGTGGTTAAGTAGCAAGAACATCCATGGTAGAAAACTCTGGTGTCGGGCTTAAAAACAACGGTAAATAGCAGCAAAAGATGGGCTCCACACAAACATGACAGATAAGAGGGCAAAATATTCAGGATAGAAACAAAAGGGTCATCGCTCAACATGAATACAATTCCACCCCTCGAGGTAGGTCAAGGTCAAGGTCATACAAGTCGACAACACGCAGCTCCAAGGTACAACGATAAGATTACAACACTAACAAAGAGGTCGCGTCGCCTAGCTATGTATTACGACACTAGCTCCAACTAAACAGCCACAAAACATCTAAGCAACACGCTACACGATGGGTCTGGTCGATGCAACTACAACCACTCAAGCGTCTTCCCCACTGTCCAGTTGCTCTCCATGCTGCAGGTCGATGGCGTCGGCTAGTACTTGCTCTGCAGGTGGAACTTGGGCCGCCATTAGCTGTGCGACCATCTGCTGGGCTGCATCTCGTTCTTCTATAAGTCCCGCGATCTGGTTGTCTTGGTTCTGCACTTGTAACGCTAGCTCAACAATCTGGGCGTCTCTCATGTTCAACAAGGCATCCTTAGCTTCATCTCGCTCACTGCAAAGTCTCAACGCCCCAAGATACATGCTTACCTTTTCTTCTCTTTGACGGTTCAGGGCATGCAGAGTTGCTGAGTAGTAGACGGGCACAGCCAGATGTGGGTTATATTGTGGGTGTCTAACATATAGTAATGCATCCATGCGACGCCTCCAATCAGCGTTAGTTCGGTCGCTGACTGGTAGGAGGGCAAACGGGGTTCCTTCCATCTCGCTCTGATGATCGTCGCAAAACTGTGTGAGAGCTGTGAGAGCGGCAACATCCCAAGTGTCATGTTGCTCGGCTCCATTCACGCTCACGGCCCATGGTTCCCAAGCTGGGTATGTCGGTGTTGCTGGATAGCCACATGGATGGTGCATGAAGGTACTTTCTCATCCATGAACTGTCTTCCCACGTAGGTAGGAGGATCCAGATATCCAAAGTGCTGAAGGACTCGCCAGAACATGGTAGGAAAGCCTGGTCGGTTGAGGCAAGTCGAGAGCATCCAGCCATTACCCTCGTAATCCATGCCTTCGGCCATCTGCGGGGGAAAACGAAACGAAAACGTCACAATTCACCCTGGAAGAGGAACCATGCTAAACAAGAATTATAACATGGTGGAGTACTCCTGGACGGTCGTAGCAAGCAGCTACACCTGGCCATTCGAGCAAAACAAGACAGCCACGAGCCTTTCAAACAACAGACCGAAATCTGTTCCAACTGCGAGCAGCAGTCACAAAAACGATTTCTGGCACTTCTGGAGGCGTCAAATGAGAAAGGTCAGAAAGGCAAAGTTGTAGAAAACTCTGAGATCTTTCCAACGAGTACTCATGCGCCTCAAACGGATCAGCATAACAGGAGATATCGATTTTTGAAGTTGGCAGACAGATTCTGGAAATCTGCTCGGGGCAGATTAAATTGCTATTTTGAAAGACAGATTTGAGGCTGTTAGGGACAAGATTTTTGTGGGCAACCTGAAGCAAAACTTTAGTTCATGTTGTAAGCTTTCCAGCAAGTCTGAGTTTGCAATTTTTGGCTCAGCGGTTTAAGAGAAATGAATTTTTGAATTTGCTTAGTCAGTCAGTCCAAAAATTTCGTGTGATCTGAAATATGTTGATGTCTTTTAAATGCAATGCATGCATGCTCGACCTATACGTCCTCACAAAACCAAAATTATGCCTAATATACAGGCCGTAGACATCGGTGGCAACTAATTCGCACTCAACAAACGTTTCTACACGGTCTAACGCGAGTTAGTGTACCTGCAGAAAAACACACAACGTCACCTCAAACAACCTACTCAGGTGACGTATCTGTACAGAAAGTAAATGCATGGCTCCAATCATCCTCATGAACACGATGGTCCATGTACCAGAAATCACCTCATGAACTCGATGGTTCATGTACCAGAAATATCACTGAGCCATGCATGATCCTTACCTTCTTACTTGGGCGTCGGTGCGTCGTTACAGAAAAGTAACAAACAACTCCTATAGCCACCTGATTACTCTAACATCCTTATATTAGGCTTTCGTTCCTCACTCGCAACGTGGTTAGATTTTCGAAAATAGGCCATTTATATGATGTACTGTCCCAACACGGCTCTGATGCCAGCTGTAGCGTTTCCGCTTTTCACAGGATCGAGTCGGAAGTGCTGATGAACATACACAACAGTACATCACATAAATAAGCACCAATATTTACATCTTTAAGTTATTACAAGTCTCAAATGATTTAAAACACGTGAGTAGCACAGCGGAAGTCTGAAGATACATAATCAACTACTACTCTCTCGATGATACAAAGGCCGCACAGCGAAGCCCTGCGATGTGGACCTGCTGAGAAACTCCACCAAGCAACAGCGGAAGCAAAAACGATACCTGCACAAAAACATATAGAGCCAAACCCTGAGTACTAGTTACTCAGCAAGACTTACCCGTCAACGTGGCTAACTACAGCCGACTCCTAGAATGCAAAGGCTACAAAAGGCAGGCTAACTCACTTGCATCTATCCGCGCTATTTACTTGATCCTAATTTCAAGCTTTATTTCCAGTTAGTACTTAGCCCATAAACAGTGCACTTATCTCTACAACGGTATAAGTAACAATACATCAGGTAATAACAATATACAATAAGATATATAAAGATAACAGTAATAATCCAGCATTATCATCATCATCCATAATCACACTACGATGTGGCGCAGTGAACAAGGGTGCTCATTTCCGAGAGCGGCGTCATCGATGTACGTCCTGCAGGAGAAACCTGACCACACGCCATGTGCGCCACAAAGGCCACACATAGCAACCTTTCACAAAGCCCTCGCAAGGCTGAAATCAAGCTGCTGCATCATGGCGAAACATCAGGTCCCACGCGACACCCGCCCCGCCGTTGCCCGTGGTCCCCTTTTTTCCCCAAGCTGCAGGATAAGGTTCGTCCCCACGATTGCTAAGCTACGTCGGCTTATTGAACCCCATAAAGAACAGCACGTGAATCAGTACGTTCAAACTTGCTCAGCGGGGCAAACAACGAACGGTCCTTAACCGACACAGACGGGGCTACCATCGTGAAGGCCCAGCCTTCCCCGACCATCCTACACAAACAATCCCCGTCCGGTCTGCAACAAATCCTAAATTCTGCTAGTACAATCCAGAGTAATTCCTATCATGCGAGTGGGACCTACCACTCGTCTTCTACCGTCCGCTAGCCACTAAGCATAGCAAGTTCTAACGTTATCCTAAAACCAACTACTACAAAATAGGACACAAGGTAGGATCTGGAAGATAGTCCTAATGCAGTTCTAAGGTTTCACATCAACTCCTAATAAACCTAATGCACAATCAATTTCTAGCCCCAATCAAGTGAGAAAATAAAAATCTAACAGGGTAGGCATGCACCGGGGCTTGCCTGGCTCGGGAACGAAGTCAACTGGGTCAGCTACGGGGTCAGTGGGTGGCTGCTGCTCCTCCTCCTGCACCTCCTCCGGAAGCTTGAAGTCCAGGGGCTCCGGAGTCGTCTCTGTCACTATACGTTATGACAAGGAATGAATGCAAGTTAGATGCAATAATAATATGATGCAGACGTGATTTAAGTACTTAACGTGACAGTCATTTACGCTGTAAGTGCAAAACTTAATTAATTATCTTCGTCTGAAGTATTTCCTTCATTGACTCTTGATTAAGTTAATTACTTAAATTAACTTGAGTGGATTAATTAAATTAATTAATCTTAAAAATTATTTTGTGTCCAGTGGTATTTTTTCTGATGAAGAGTACCACTGAAAGTGAATTATGTGAAGTTTGGCGATTTATTGCAATACGGATTATTTATAAAAATTAAACAATACAACACGATTTAAATCATAAGAAAAATAATTTAAGCACTAAATGACAGTGGAAAATGTTCTGTAAGTGTGCTATCAGATTCTTTACTTGCATGCAAGAGTTTGTGATTTATGGATTAACAGAGAATTTATTAGAATTTAAGCAAGGATTGACACATAAGTATTTTACAGAAAACAGATAAACAAATCTATGTGATTTGACATTTTTATTTGATAGATCTTGCAATATGGAAGCCAACAAAATCAGTTTCGCATTTTTCTGATGTTTATATCCGATGCATTACGCGTTTTACAAATTTCTGTGATTTTCTGAGGCATTAAACTAATTCGAAAAGGATTTGAAATTGGGCGGACCAATCAAATGGGGGCCACACAGAGGGCCACATGACTCGTTGCCGCAGCAGATCCGGGCCCGGCCACGCGAGACCTGGCCAGGGGTAGGGTTCGGATCTGGGCTGGACCGGGGCAGTTGGGCCGGGGCTGGACCGGATCTGCCCAGGCGCGGCCATGGTGCGCGCGCACACGACGCGCAGAGCGCCGCGGCGGTGGCAGGGTGGCCGTTCCGGCGACGGGAAAGAGGGAGTGGGTCGACGCGCGGCGCGGAAGGCTCACCTTGGCGGCGCGGCCCACGGCGTGGAACAAGACGACGACGAGGCGGACCGAAGTAGGTCGGAGACGTCGGGGGCGGACGGCGAGGTGGGTGGCGGCGGCGTTCCGCCGAGCCGGGGTGGCGTGGCGGTGAGCTTGCGCGCGCACGAGGTCAACGGCTCCGCGCGGGTCCCGGGGACCAGCAGGTCGACGTCGAGGAGGCTCGGGGTAGTGGGTTCATCGGAGAGGCGGACGACGACCCGACGGCGGCGGGGAAAAGCTGAGCGGCGCGGCGAGCAAGCTGCGGAAACAGGACAATGATGAGCCGCGAAGGCGCGTGAGAGAGTTTGCGGAGGCGCAGGCGTGAAGACAACGGCTGGACTCACCGGAGGACGGCAATTGCTCGCTGAAGCGGTGATGGCCCGGTGGCCGGACTTGGCGAAGAAGGTCCAAATCCGCGAGTTCACGACGGGGAGGCGGCGGGTGGCGGCATGGGGAGCTCAAGGGTGACGTTGCGCAACACGAGGCAACACGACTTGGCCGGAAGGGACTCCGACGCGGCGGCGCGATGAGCGAGTCGGATGGCGGCCGGGGAATGGTGAGAAAAGCTAGGGTTAGGGTGACGGGGTGCCGCGAGGAATGGAGACAGGAGGCCGGGAGGGGAGCGGCGTCTCGTTTTGGAGCTTCGCGCCCGAGGAGCGGGCCCGGGCGCCGCGCGGCGGACCGTACGCCGTCGTCCACGCGGCCGCGGCGTCGGGGGAAAGAGAGATGTGTCGTTGGCGAGTGGGTCCCACGGGAATCTTTCTTTTTCCCGAATTATTCAAGATCAGAATTTTCCCTAATCTTTGGCACACAAATGGAGTATCAATGGACTCCAAATTCGCAAATTTGGTACCGTTGGAAAGCCTTGAAAGAGTTCTACCATCTGACGAACATGCACAGCTGAACTCCAAAAGGATTTCAAATGCGCAGCTGGTCAAAGTTGGTTGCTTTTTAAGTTTTGAGGATTTATTTAGGCATTCAAATGAATATAAAAATCTGTAAAAATTCTCCAAAATCTTATTGAAATGCTCTATTCAGGGAAATTTTTGTTGGTTCAAGTTGTTATTGAAAATTTCGAGTTGCTTCACAAGCATTGGTTTGACCAATGTTTGGATATTTGAATTGGAATTTTGAACTTGGTTTCTTTTTGTGTTCTGTTCAGAGGGTGATGTGTGTGCTGGCTGGAGTCAGTGACACGGGGTGTCCACAGCAGCGCCGGGCAGTGCGAGGCTTTCCGGGCCGCGCCGATGACGAGGTCCTCTTCTACCTTGCCGACAGGTTATTCACTCTCGATCTCTTCTTTATAATTCGATTCGATGGGGTCCACTGCTAGAGTATCGTTGAATTACTAGAGTATTCTATAATTAATTATTTCGACAACCGCTTGGTCGCTATGGACATTGACCAAAAGTTGTTTCGAGCATACATTAGATTGCCATATGCACGTGTTTGAAACTCATTAGCTTGATGTAAAGTTTGTTAATTATACTTGCCAGAATTTTGCATCTAATTTGAGTGCAACAGATAAAAGTAGGACAATAACAGAAGTACCAGACGAAGCAGAAAAAGTAATCTAATAGTTGCTTTTTTGCGAATAAGTAATATAGTTTTTTTTGTGAGGAAAGTATATAGTTATTTTGACTGCTATCGTCAGGACTGAAGGCCAATTTTACAACAAAGCATGTGCGCAGTGTTTCAGGGCCAAGGGCCTTGGTTGGATTTGATATAGCCTCCGCCCCAGCCCCCTTTGAATTGTGCTTATATTTGTTCTTGTTATATATCTTGCCACCCATTAGGACGTATTTCATCTGTACAAATATTTTCACTGCAGAAAGATTATTGTGACAGGCCATAATAACAAACCAGTTGTACAAAGACCGTCGGTTTGGAGAAACAGATCCATGCGGTACAAAAAAACATTAATTTCAGAAAGTTAATAGAACAAAGGCAGCCATAGTCATGACGTGCCGGTTTTTCTGTATATTCTCCATGACAAGTCATTTTGTTTGTCGCTAAAAGCTGCGTATTTGCTGCTCAATTCAACGGTCTGCTGGATGTATGTCTTCCAACAATTCGTATATTAAAATGCTGTATACGACTCTTTACATGCTTATTAGGTTTTGAATTTCAACAATATATTATCAGTTCTGTAAACGAACATATTGGGGTTGAAGCGGACATTTCGAAATGACAACATCGAAGATATCTATAGTAGTAGACGGTTGCTTCGGGTCTCACAGGCCATGCTTAGGCGAAAATGTAGGTTCATAATGGCTTTCGTTTTTTTGCATATAGCTCCCACTTGCGCAGGGTCCGGGGAAAGGTCCGACCACTTTAGGTCTATTGTACGCAGCCTTTCCCTGCATTCTGCAAGAGGCTGTTTAACTTGTTAGTCATGCATATGGATATAAAATTATGCTGAAGAAGGTGAAGAGATTGAGCAAATTCTTATTAAATTATCATATCGATTATCTTCTCGCGCTTATGTGAGAAAATCTAGCTGATGCTTATATCAAGATACTTTATATCAGGTATATATTTTTTTCGTGGTTTTTAATATGTCCGCTATTTCTTTCCACAAACTTAATACAATTTATATGCCACAAATTCAAAAAAGAGTAGTGCCCTATCTGTACACGTTGTAACATGTAAACAAACATCCCTCTTTCTATCGAGAGTACTGCTATGCATCAGACCTATTTGTAAGAACACGTCATACGACCAGAGACCCGATGGCTTAAATAACTTTGGTTGTGGTTCTGGTTTTGAAACCATTAGATCTCTGGTTGTAACATCCGGCCGTACCAATGTTGTATGTAAATCATTTTTCTTCCAGACACTAGGGTGTTTGTATCTCATTGGAATTTTGAAATTTTGCAGTTTTCCTTTTCAGTTGCGTTATATCTATGCTTATAATCATGAAGAACTAAATAGTGTTACAGATAATATGAATACCATATGCATTGTCTAACAGCTTAGTACATTGCAGGGCGTCATCTTTGAAAAGCCTTAGCGTCACTTCTATGTATGATGTGTCCTCTGAAGCATTCAGTGGGCTGGTCACGAAATTTCCTCTGCTCGAGGAGATCGAGCTGGTGCTTAAATCTGATAAAGACAACTATTCAACTAAGCGTTTACAACCAGATGCTAATTCATGGGCGGAGTTGCTCCAATCAGCTAGCAAAGCATGCCGCCATCTACACTCTTTCACCGTGCGCCATGTCGGCAGAGAGTGGCATGCTGACAGCTACTATCAAAGGGATTCCAAGTCGGAGATATCCTTCTCAATGCCAACAATGTATGGCCTGCGGTGTCTCGAGCTTTTTGGTGACAGCTTCACAAAGGCTGTGGTGCTGCATATTGTCGACAGCTGCCCATGCCTGGAGTGCCTCGACATTAGCAATGTACCTCACTTGTATCCACACATTGAGGAGCTACGGAAAAAGTGCTCCAGGATCAAGGATCTCAGCCTTCCAGCATACGACTCAGATAGTGATGACGGAGGATGCTTTTGCGGTGACTTGTGGCATTAGATCTGCTACTCCTTTATATTATAACAAGTGTTGGTGCTTAGCAATGGGAACTTTAAGGTAGAGAGTCTACAAATAATGGAGTCTATTACGAGTTGACATTTAGCAATTGTTAGTTTTGAAGTGACTTTGTTTATCTCCCTGTCACCTCTTCGGAACAAATTAAATATACATGTGGAACCCTTATTTTGTGAAGACTGAACATTTTTTTCTTGAACTTGCAGCATTTCGCTCTTAGGTGACTAAGAGTATAATGCATGTCTTTTAGTTGGAAAGAATCAATTTATTGTTGAAGCTAGAATATTTTTGTTATTCGATAGAAATATTATGTGAAGAGGCAAGATTAAAACAGGACGAGAATTTCCAGATAGTTGAATGTATATGCAATGGTAAGAAAAGTGACTTCGAGATTAGCAAAAATCTTTTTTTGCGAATGAAATTAGCAAAATCTCAGTCACCTAAGGAGATGATCTCGTTTTTTATTTGCCATTGCAAATTTCTCTGGACCCATATTTAATCTATTAAAAAGTGCATATCCCAGTACCTCATCGGTTACAATTTCTTGCCATTGTATGACGTCCTAGTCAGTTTATTCTTCTGTTACAACCAATTTGTTTCAAAAAAAGGTCACAATGACCTTGTCTAGAATCTCTTTCTCCCTTCCCTGCTGACGGGGTCTGAGTGCACCACCATCAGTTGCACGAGCTCCTCGCCTGATGATTGTATTGATGTTTCCTATTCTGATTCGAGTCAAAGCTCCGTGCACATGGTGACCACTTTCCACTTGTGTGCACTCTTGGCCAGTGGAATGATGCAAGCAAGGCCGCCAAGGCGGTCCCCTGCCACCAAGATTGAGCCGGGAGAGCTCGAACTTGTACCAGAGCATAGGCACCAGAGCTAGAGCGCCTCAAAAAAAAAAAAAACAGAGGTAGAATGTGCCAGATCGTCTTGACGATGTGGCTCTATCTCCATGTCTGTTTGCGCGGGGAGTATATATAGCTTAATGTAATGATCCCAGATTACTAAGGCATGCACATGACATTTGCCTGATCGCCATGGCTCATTGTGCAGGACGAGCTCGGCCTTACAATGTGAGCTTGATCGCCAAGGCCGGTCGCGTAAATAATTGATCCTAGTATCATGAGCATTGGCCGTCATGGCTGATCGAGGAGCGGGCGAGTGTCGTTTGGGCCACCATTGTCCGTCGTGTATGGCGAACTCCGCTACACAACAGCGAAAAAAAAAAAGAGGAGGACAAAGAAGAAGGCAGTGTATTTTAATCCTTTCGCACATTGATTTTTGTTTGTATTGTCGACAGTGGCATAAAGGGAAAGTTTTTGCGAATGGATGTCATACAATGGTAACAAAGTTGTAATCGCACTGAAGGAAGCATCTCTTAATGACCTTAAACAATATTGAACAACCCATGAATTCATTGCAGGCATATTTGATATTTCCGTGCACTTCTAATTGCAACACAAACCATGCATTGGCGTTTTTTTCAACAAATAAACTTCCTCTATTCTGTTAGTATTCTCTTTGTTGTTTCTTACAGAGTTCTGCTCGGTACGTTGCTCTTTAATTTTGTAGAAGAAAAATCTACATATCTTCAAATGAACTGCACAGTCCTGTTTTAATTTGATTTACTAAAAATATTTTTTGATTTTCTAATAAGATCATGGAATACAAATGAATTTGCTTGGGTTATTCGAATGCTTCCACGTTTACGTGCTTGACATTAGGGTAAAGGCCGGTTGCTTCAACTCCAAATCTCCGATCATCCTTCCTGAAGTACAATTGCTAGTAATAAAGAACAGGCCCGTAGTAAACACATTGGTATCAGATCGAATAAATTAAACTCTAGCACAAATAGACTGAAGAAGCAAGGCCGTAAATAACAGACAAATGCAGCTCGCAGTTTCGCAAAACCATCCCTACTTACTTTTTGTTTTTTCAAGTTTTAGATCCAAAAGAAATAATTACAGATAGGTATGGAACAAGCAGGCTCTCCAGTACTCCGCTACGATTCCACCTATTTTCCCGCAAAATATCTTGTCATCAATTCGCAACATGGCCGCCGCCACCTCCTCCTCCATGGCGACTCTGCAGCCGCCGCCGGTGAGAGGCTGGGCGCGTATGCCATGCGACATCCTCCTGGACATCTTCCTCAGGGTCGGGCACCGAGACGTCCTCCAGAGCGCCGGACTCGTTTGCGCCGCGTGGTGGCGCCTCGCGCGCGACGAGCCCGCCCTGTGGCGCCGCATCGACCTGACCCTGCCCGACGACGAAGCCGTCCTCTGTGACGACGCCAGCTACATGCCCTACTGGATTTTTGACGAGGATGCTGCCGCTCCCCTGACCACGGATATGAGACCGATCGAGAAGGCCCGCGCCGCTGTTCATCGCAGCGCCGGGCAGTGCGAGGCTTTCCGCGGCCATGGCAACGACGACCTCCTCCTCTACCTTGCAGACAGGTTGATCTAATTAAGTGCTGCTCTGACCCATTGCTATCTGTGTAGTAAATATGCAATAATCGATTGTAAACTACAAAGTATTTCTTATATCCAGTTCAACGGTAGTACTATAGATTTATCTGGGTGTAGATCTAATCCACTCACATTTGTTTGACGAGGTCGTCCTGATCAGTCCCAGCGGACGCACCTTGTAGTAGTAGGCCTTTAGAACTATTTGAAAAAATGATGGATGTTTGGGATCGATTCAAGTCAGAAATTGACTGGTCCACCTAGTTATTCAGATTCTACAGGTTCACTAAACTGCAACCTTTTGAACTTTAACGTACCTTCTTTGGTCTAGTTCGTTATTCTGTCTCGATGGAAAATTACAGATATTTTCCAAAAGATATGCTTATAATCTGAATGCGAGAGTGACGTTGACAGAAAACTCACCCGTCACCCTTTGGGATTTGCAAACAATTTGGATGTAACTCCGTCCCTGTCGTCCTTATGCTCGATGTCGTCATTTGTTAACTTTTTTAAACAAGAGAATTCATTATTTTATACTATGTTACAATCTATTTGGAATATATTTGAATTGAATTCCACAAGACATGTAACCTTATCTTTAACTAATAATAACAATTCTGATTAAGTATCTCTATCAATGGATTTGTCTAACATATCATTTTGCAGGGCACCAACTTTAAAAAGTATATGCATCACTTCACATCATGATGTCTCCTCTGAAGTGTTTGTTGCGACCGTAAAAAGACTCCCTGTGCTTGAAGAGCTTGAGCTCGTGCTAAATTTTCACGACTGCAAAGGTATACCCAAGTCCATTGAACCATCCACCAACTGCTGGGCAGAGCTGCTCCTAGCTGCTTGCGTAGCTTGCAGACATCTGAATCGATTCACTATGCGCCATGTCAGTAGCAGGGATACAACCGCTTGCCACCACAATCAGAGGTCATCTATGTATTCCGGGGCATTTGCAATGCCAACAATGCCTGGGCTACTGTATCTACAGCTCTTAGGGAACAGCTTCACTAGAGATGTGCTGCTACGCATCATCAGTGCTTGTCCCGACCTAAAGTCTCTTCATATTAGGGAACTTGACGTAGATCCATGGGACCAACATCTGCTAAAGATGTGCTCCAGGATTAACAATGTTAGTCTTCCGTTTCCATCATTCTACATGGATGACGAAAGCGATGAAGAGGGTAACATATTTGGAGACCCCTTTCATGATGGTTTTGCAGTTCCTTAGTGGAGCTCTGGCTTAATTTAACAGTGATTAAGATGAATGCTTTTTCGATAACTGATTTAGGAACTAAACAGAAATAAGCATCTGGGATGTGATAATAAGGATTTGATGGTTGCATGATGCTAACCACAATTGTTTTTTTTTTTTGCAATAACTACAACAATTCTCTTTGTTATCAAGCTTGGGAGTTCCTTTTTGCTGCAGTTCATGTGGAATTACATGGTAAAGTTTGGATAAACTGGGATCATATTAGAAGCTTGATTTAGCGTACAATCCAAATGTTTGTTAGGATTTCCTGCATTAGAAACTATAAATGGTGCTCCTCTTTTAGGCATGAGTTTAACGTCAGCATAGTAATATTCTTCCGAACCCCACAATCAGAGGGTATATCGGAGCATTTGCAATGCCAACAATGCCTGGGCTGCTGTCACTACAGCTGTTAGGGAACAGCTTCACTAGAGATGTGCTGCTACGCATCATCAGTGGTTGCCCCGAGGCCCCCGACCTAAAGCCTCTTGATATAAGAGAACCTTGACGTAGATCATGGGACCGACATCTGCGGACTAAGTGCTCCAGTATACACAATGTGAGTCTTTCCTTTCCATCATTCTACATTGATGAGGAAAGCAATGAAGAGGGTGACGGCGATTATTCAGAGGAAGAAAGTGAGGACAATTATTCAGAGGATTATGATTTTTATGACATATTTGGAGAGCCCTTTCATGATGGTTCCGTAGTTAATTAGGGAGCTCTTGGTTTGAGAGAGATTAAGGTGAATGCTTTTTCAGTAACTCATTTAGGAACTAAACAGAAATAAGCATCTGGGACGTGATAATAAGAATTTGATGGTTGCATGATGCTAACCATAATCGTTTTTTGGCAGTAACTACAACATTCTCTTTATTATCAACCTTGGGAATCCTTTGTTTACTGGAGTTCATGTGGAATTACATGCTAAAGTTTGGATAAACAGGGATTGTATTAGACGCTTGATTTAGCGAACTAGTAAAATGTTTGTTATTCCCTGCATTAGAAACATCAGCGTAGTAATATTTTTCTGAGACACGGTATGAACGCAGATACTCACATACGCGTACAAGAGGTCACCCTATGAACACAGGCACACACACCCGAACACTATGAACGTCTATGAAAGACTGGGTACGTTGATCTTAACGTCAACAGAGTATCTTTACCATGGCATCTGTATTAATTAAACAATTTTTTTAAACACCAGGTTCTCATAATACCTGATAGACAATCAACAAATTCAGATTGAATTGAACGTCCGCTGATTTTGATACACTACTACAGACCCCTCAAGGATAAATAATATCTTCCCACATCACATCAACGCAAATGGTAGGTCTGGCAAACGGACAAGTTTTTCAGTAGTTGTGTGCCCGAGCAAAAGGTAGTCGGCTTTGAATCTACGACTGAGCTAGTCAGTCGATCAGAGTATCTCACTGCTCTACGAGCAAGTATTATAAGCATCCTCCAGCCGGCGAAAACCAATGAGAAAGAGAGAAACTAAGAGAGAGAAAGGAGCCAGCGACTGACGAAGCGGCGGCTTGCGAGCGGGCGAAATGTTTTCATTGGCTGCTGGTCACCACTCCACCTATCAAATCTTTCACACCTTGCATAGAACTGTGGGGCCCGCCAATGAGTGATGTCGCGAAATGGCCGCAGCAGGCGAAACCATAAGACCAGCTCTAATAAGTACAAGGAGTGATTTATGTTTTCCGACCGATAGGGATTTGTGGGTGGGAAGTGCCACGTGGACAAGGCTCGATATCTGTAACGCGTAGATGTCGCAGATGGCATAGGGGTAGGAGGAGGTTTAATGGATGGTGGTGCTCGCGACTGTTATGATGCTTTGAAATAAGTCAGGTCAAATATCCGTACATCCAAAAGTAGGTACAATTCCTAAACCAAGCTGAAAGTTGCCTAGAGGGGGGAGGGGGTGAATAGGCAATCTAAATAACTTCTGCAAATTAAGACTTAATCAAATTGTCAGAACTGTCAGATGGTCCGACACAATGTCGGATACTCTGGTAGTCGGAGTATTCGACCTACTATCAGACAGTCCGGCCAGGAATTAATATAAATCTGCGGAATTTAATCTACAGGAATGTAAGCTTCATGACCATTGGAGCTAGGAAAACCCCAAGGTATGAATGTTTTGGTGATTGGATGAGAACTATGAATGTGACTAACACTCTTTGTGAGATCTTATAGGTCATATATGAAGAAAGCTCCGTCCGTTGGTAGTGTACGCCAACACACCATGAACTTAATATCAAGGATGATTAGTTGCCTTCATCAACACAAGAATGGACTTGATGGAGTCGCGGAGAAGACATGGATCAAGGCTAAGAACATGCTAGATTCAAGCGAGTGTTGCTGGTTAGATGTTAGCTTGAGTCCATAGGAAAAACGGACTATCAAGAGGGTTCGAGGTGTTTCTCTTAGTGCACACTAGTTATAGATATCAATGGATGCATAGTGAGTCTCTCAGGGGCTAGGGTGGCAGAAGAGGAATGAAGGAACCAAGAATGATGAAGTTGGAAGCAAGGATTGAAGAGATGATCAAATTCCAGCAGAGGTTAAGTCACCGCATGATACGGTGACTGCAGCAGAGGAAGACCAGAGAAGCAGAGTGTCTGGCAGAGAAGTCAAGAGGTCACCGTACGATACGGTGGGTGTCACGGTATGATACGGTGGGCACTGAAGAAAAGTCCAGAGAAGATGATGTTCTGGCAGATGAAGACAGAGGTCACCGTATGATACGGTGAAGGTGTCACCGTATGATACGGTGGGCACCGTATGGTTTCCAGAGAAGGAGGAGTTCCTGGAAGGCTAAAGATGGAGGTCACTGTATGATATGGTGAGGAGGTCACTGTATGATATGGTGGTCACCGTATGATTTCCAGAGAGTTGGCAATTGCTGGAAGCTGAAGAGTTGAAGCCACCGTATGATACGGTGAGGGTCACCGTATGATGCGGTGATACCTGAAGAATGAAGTCCAGAAATGGAGATGCTGTGGCAGGTGACAGGATGGTCACCGTATGATACGGTGCTCAGGGTCACCGTATCGTACGGTGGATCTTACGGTGACTTGGTTTCCTGGGTACTTTTGGGTAACAGCTAGTTTGAGATTGGTGGCCTATATATAGTCGGTTGCTCGCCCCTTTGAGCTGTGTTGACGGCTCTTAGAACAAAAATAAACCGTCAACTTGCTACACTTTTGACCCTCGTCAAACACCAAAGGTAGACTTAGGTGTTGAAACTAATGATTTCCACAAGTCTTGGTGAATTTGTGAGTACAGCTGCATTTCATAGGAAAATAGGGAAAATAAAGCATAAAAGGCCTACTTTGTAAACACTGAATTTCCCCGACAAAAAGATATCTCCTCATGAAGCCCAAAATCCCAATAAAAAGGCTTCAAGTCCACCCATAGCAAGTGGATCAGAGGAAGAGGCAATCAGAGAGACCCACGAGAGGGAGCCCAGCCCAGGGGGGCCAGCCACAGGTCGGCCGACCCCAAAACCTAGGTCGGCCGACCCCCTGTGGTGGCCTCACTAGCCCATCTTTCTATGGCGGTTTGCAACCGACGTTCCAAGGTCGGTTCCCTCTGCAATCAATGCCATCAATGCCGGGAACCGCCTCAAATCAACCGACCTTGGAGGGCTATATAAGGAGGGGTACCCCCCTCCTTTCAACACACACCAAGAGGAATCCATTCTCTAGCATTAGTCTTAGTCTCTAGGCCATAGAGGAGTAGAGGGGAGGAGAGGGCTGACTAGAGGTCATTCACCTAGTCTTGGAGAGATTTGGGATAGATCTACTCTATTCCCCTCTTGTAAGACTTACATCTTTTATCAAGAGAATTATCTTCTTTATTCCTTATGCCTTATGGTTGTGCTAGTGTGATAGCTATGTACCTTCTATGTGGTTATTGCCTAGTCATGTTTGGTTGCTTGATGCTTCATATGCCTATACTAGTTCTTTTATGCCTTTGCACTCGTTCAATGCATATTGAGGTTAGACATGCTTTAGCCCATGACTTGTTAATCCGTAGGGTTTCTATGTGCCATAGTATGTAACTTGTTAATCCATAGGGTTAAAGTTACGCATGTCTTTCCCCTTTACATGATGATCCGTAGGGTCAGAGTTATGCATGCTTCGGCACTTGATCTGTTGATCCGTAGGGTGAAGGTTAGGTGTACTCTTGTTCCCGACTTGATGATCCGAAGGGTCAGAGTCCCATGGGAATTGAGAGTACTGTTTAGCAATGTAAGCGTGGTGCTTAGATTGGTGAATAGCTTTGAGTGTTTGGTTACCTCCATGAACAGGAGAAGGTTTGGCAGTGAGGACTTGACTGCCTTATTGTCACGTGACCTTAGGACTGGCATAGGGACTTGATAGCCCTAGTGTCACGTGTCCTAGTAGAGGGTTGACGGTAGGTGGTGACAGCCCTGCTGTGTTTACTCCTCTCTATTCAGAATAACATTTGTATGTGATGCATGCACTAGTACAAAACAGGCCTAATATGATAGGTGTTTTTTATAGTAGTGGCGGACACCCTTCCATCTGTCACTGCTAGCTTGACACGAGGTACGTAGCAGCTAGCAGTGGCGGACACCATGACATCAGCGAAGCTACAGTACTCGGAGCGCGTATCAGTGATGGATGAAGTAACGTCAGCACAGTCCGCCGCTAAAACGTAACAGCAATGGCGAACATGCTGACATCAGCGAGCCGCCTCCTATGTTTTTAGCCACCAGTGGCGGGCTGCTGATGTCATTGGCCCGCCACTGCTAACTATTGGCCCATTTCGGCCCAAACAGGCAGCTCACTATATAAACTAGGGCTTCCTTCACTTCTTTTCCCTCTCCTCTCTCAGCCGCCGACCTATCCTTATTTCTCCCCGCTCCACCACCACCACCACCCTCCTTCTCCCCACCAGTGGCTAGCTCGCGCCCCGCCTTCTCTCCGTCCATGGAGCTCAGGCCCCAACCTCCCGGAGCTCCACCGCCGCCGGATAAATCATCCCCCACCCTAGATCTGCGCGGCGAGGCGAAGAAGGTGCGGTGCGGCGCTGCTCTGCTCGTCGAGGCGAAGCAGGCCAGGCGCGGCTTGATCTGCGCGTTGAGGCAGAGCAAGCGAGGGGCGGCTCGATCTGCGCGGCGTGGCGAGGCGGAGCAGGCGCGGACCCCATGTCTCGACGGCGCGGCGGTGAGATCCCACGGCTTGACGACGCGCCTACCTCCTCCTCGCTGGGTTCCCCCTCCTCGACGGGCGGGCGGGATGAGGAGCAGGTGAGGAAGATCCCCCGGTGGCTAGGGTTCCGGCCGGATGAGTGAGTTCCCTTCTTCTACTCATCTCCTTATCTACCGAACTGCTTCAAATTTTCTGGTCATTCGATCTGATTTGTTCTCTGTATGCCTGTACCTCGAGGGTGCGGATCTGATGGCAGGCGGCGTGGATCCGGCGATGAGGGCGCGGATCCAAGGCAGCAGCGAAGAGGACGTGGCAGCTGCGGGGAGGCGCGGCTCAAACGCGGTGGCGCCGAGCTGCTGCAGTGAGGCGCGGCCGTGGGGATGTCAAGGCGGCTGCTCAAGGCGGCGCGGCGACGATGACGATGACGAGGCTCGGATCTGCGGGTCCAAATCCTCTCCCGATCTCCCATCCCCGACCTCGAGCTCGAGGATCCCCATCAAGTGTTTGATGAAATGCCTCAATGTGTGACCATTAGTCTCCTGCCTTAAACTGGAGCTGCTCTAGACCGCTCAGTATTGATTTCCGATGGTGCTCCTGTACCTGGTAATTTCAGTTGAGCCAATTGTTCAAATCTCTTATAGATGACAGGAAATTGAAAAAGAATAGTTGTCTGGAGTTCTACCTGATTCAGTTGCCACCATTGATGGTCTTGCTCTTGTGTATGTCCTACAATCCTTTTATCCTTCCTGTTTCATTCTCATGACTCATGGAAAATTTTTAATTGGCTTGAATTGACCTGTTGTATAGAGACCTTTCGTTTAACAATTTGAGTGGTCCATTGCCCAAGATTTCTGCAATAACTTTAAGTATGTAGTTTCAGTCCATTTTCTTTAACCTTGGCTAATCTTATTTCCAGCCGACACTAAGCTGGCTAACTAGGATTTGGCATAGCTCCCAATAGCAATCAGTGTTTGCTCTAATCTTGTGCTTTGTGATCTCCACAATGTCTTTGATTTCTGAAGTTCTCACGAACTCAAGCATAAAATTGATGCACCCCTGCAACATTAGTTGAAAAAAAAATGTAAATCTCATCATCTTATAGCGCACATGAGGAAGGTGTAAACACTGATTGAAGCTGATGCTTGCTTACCAGGTGTTCTTAAGCATGTAGAGTCTTTTGATTGTAATGCAGCACTGTGTTGAAAACAGATTGTATTATTCAGTTTGCAGATAACCATTTATCTTTGGATTCTGCACTTTCGTTTGGTGATAAGTCTCTTATACTTCTATTTGCTAGACTCTCTGCTTTAGTGTTGCTATATAGCAACATTAAAGGAGACAACAGTGCAGATTAGAGGTATTAGGGGCTTTTTTTTTTAATTTGACAAAACCATTGTAGTGGCGGGCGTGCTGATGTCAGCATTCTCGTCACTGTTGAGTCTGACTCCTGCGGCGGGCAGGCTAACGTCAGCGTGCCCGTCACTGTTGAGTATGACTCTAGTGGCGGGCACGCTGACGTCAGCGTGCCCGTCACTGAACCTGATTTCCAGTGACGGACGGTTGTGTCCGCCACTGCTCTTTCGAGCTAGTAGTGGCGGAAACGCAGTGGCGCATGCTTTGCCCGCTACTGCTAGCCTAAAAGGCCCGCCACTAAAGGCTCTTTTTGTACTAGTGATGTATAACCTTTAGACAGGATTATAAGAAGTACATAGGGACCCAGCTCGACTCCTATTAACCCCTCTTACCTAAGCTTTGTATTGACGTTAGATTGGATTGTTCTGTGTATCACACTATCCCTATATATTATTGTTGGCATTTCTTACGCACAGAGATTAAATTCAACTCCGCAAGCGCACGGAACACCGTTGTAGCATTTCACCCAGGAGTATTCCAAGGGCATCGTATTTATATTTCCACAGGGAAGCATATCTAAGAATATCATTAATTAACAAAGAAACATCTATTATTTATAACTTGCAAACTAGACCAAAGCAGGGATACATATGAAAGATATGATAGGTGGCAAGCAAACTCACACAAAGATTCCATATGAAAATAAAGAGATAGGACTAGTCAACTGGGAGGACAACGAGAAGAAGGGTATCAGCCTAGGGGTTACAAATATCTATTTAAGCTTTCATTACAGATACATTCAAGCGCATCGGGGCACGGATGTGTCATAGTGGCAACCAAGATCACCACCATAAGGAACCACCCGCTATAATTAAGACCCTGCCTATCCAACCCGGACGTGGTGGATTACAGAGACCGGTGTAGCTGTCACATACACTCGCGGCTACCATCCTCCGTGGGGTTGGGTGCATACTCACGCCTAGAAATAATTCCTTGAACCATACAAGCAACTATCCTAGATAACTTAGTCCACCGGAAGAGAGCAAGCCAACCATGCATAAAATCTATGTGGATTGTGTAAGCATTTGCGGTACAAACAACCCATGCAGATAGACCTACCATACACAAACGTGGCGCCAACACAAGAATTTCTCTATCATTATTGCTTAAATAAATAAATATAAACTAAAAGGAAAACTAATTAAATAAGAAAATAAATAAATAGGAAAAATAATTATACTAAATAACATATCATAAAAGAAAAGATACAAGAGAGCTATACCCAATATCCGAAGAAAACTCCGGAACTCCGAGGGAAGCTCTCACTTCTACTCTAACTCCCATGACCAACTAGCCTACTCTAAACTACACAAGTGGAATGATCTTCCATGAGATGAGCGTGACCCTACTTTGGATCTTCTCTTCTCAAGTGTGGAGGTGCAGGTTGGAGTGAGGGAGGGGTCCTCTATTTATAGTTGAGTTGCCTTAGGAGAGTGGAGAAGGTCTTGGAGCATTTCGTGGAATATTCCCTTCTTGCCGACATCTCCTGGCTTGGCCGGTGCGTCAAGTGGCTTGTGACCGACTCTGGAACCGACAGGAGAAAGATTGAGGCGGTTGGAGATTGGCTTGGGCCGGCCGGCATAGTGTTTGGGCCGGCCGGCCTACTGTTTTCTAGTTTTCGTCCAATCTTGCGCGAGGCATAACTCCTGCTCCCGAACTCCGAATTGGGTGATCCAAAAGCCCATTTTGACTATCTCGACGAGGGCTTTGACATGGAGGGATCAAATTTGTGATTTGAATAATTATTTCTTGATGTCCAAGTCATTCCTTATTTCTTGCGTCAAATGTCATCGAGATGTCCGAGCAGGACCTTGTTTTTCTTGTGCTTTTTGTATATTTGCTTTTTATCCACGATTGTAAGCACAATTGCACCAATATTCTTATGTACCTTGCAAAACAAGATCACATCCAAAACTTGTGGAACTTTATTAGTTTAATGCAATAAACATTGGTGCATACCTTTTATTCGCCGATAAGTTGACGGTCATTTTATGATTTAATGGCCGTCAATAATTATCTTTACCCCTGTTTAGATCTTGGTATATTATTAATTATATGATTATGAACATGCTATCTCCCAAACCGCCGCCTTCCTTTGGTAAAACTATAAATGACAACCATTGGAGTAATCCTTTGGTGAAATGCTACAACGGTATTCTCCGTGCGCTTGCGGATTTACCTAATCGACACTAAGACATATCTTTAGATTATTTCTAACATCACTGTCAGAGATAATTTATTTGGTGTGACTTTACAAATGTCAACAAGCTGCTCTTGGACCCAGAAAGAGGGGAGGTACTGCCAAGAAGCCAAGAGGAAGAAGTGTGAAGCACTTGAGAAGGATTTGGAGTGATCCTAGTGGCTGAGAGAGTAACAAGTTGCATCCTTTGATCTCTAGGCTAGTGTGAGCTTGAGAGAGTCATCTAGAGCTGTTACTCTTGGTCTATGGCAAAGGCCTATACCGGTTAGGTGTCGGTGTTGAGCTGTCCAAGAGATTGTGGAAGCCGGCACAAGTTTGTACACGGTCTTGGAGCTTCCCGTGCGAAAGAAGCACCAAGTGGAGCGCCCTTTGGCACGCATCAAGTGCGGAGCCTTACCTCCGGAAGAGTACCCGGGAGAGAGCCCGGCGGGACGTGCCCGCGACTTCACTCGGAGGGTGAAGTGTGCTCTGAGAGGGATCGCCATCGAGCGGAGGGACGGGGTCGAGACTCTGACGGGGGTGACCCAACATGGAGTAGGGGAAGACGCCATCCTTCCGCGACCACAGGAAAACATCATGAGTATTCTCTATCCCTTCTCCTTTACTACATGCATTTACTTATCGCACTATATATGATTGCTTGTGGTATTTGAGTTGTGCCTATCTTGCTTGTGTGTTTACCTTGGTTCCTACTAGTTTCACTAGTATTGCTAGTTTGCCTTGCTCATGTGCTTACTTGTTGTAGTCTATCTTGTAGCTCTAAGGACTCTACTTGGTGTGCCTAGTTTCTTCTGTTGTCTTGTCTCTAGTTTTACTTGTCCTCCTAGCTAGTTGTTTCCGCTTTATATCTTGTGCTATCTAGTGAATTCCTTTGCGCTAGTGTGTAGTGCTTCTTGTCATCTATTTTCACTAGCATCTTAGGTTTAGGACTCTCCTTAGTGTGCTTTGCCTTGTTACTAGAACTACTTGCTAGGAGTTGTTGGGTGTTAGTTTTAAGGAAAAGATTCTATAGTGCACCGATTCACCCCCCCTCTCGGTCACACGATCCTTACAAGGAAGTTTCTAGCAATTCTATTTAAATCAAAAGACAAATACAAGTACTAGCAAGTAGATCTACTTAATATATTCAGATGAAAGTAGGTACACACGTAGATCCATGAATTTAAGCGAAGCTAGAGAATGAGCAACAAGAACAAGTATGAACAACAAGAACAAGTATGAACAACAAGAATCAAGCACACGAGACACAAGATTTGTTCCAGAAGTTCAGGCTCACAAAGTGCATTATGTCTCTGTTGAGGAGTCCACAAAGGACCGGGTCTCTTTCAACCCTTCCCCTCACTCAGCGACCACAAAGATTCCTCACATGAGGACGGCAATACAAACTTCCCGGAGCTTCACCACACCGATTGATAGCTCCCGAGCAACCTCTAGCCGTCTAGCTAGGAGCACAAAGCTCCAAGAGTAACAAATGTAAATCGAGATGCGGGATGCCACAAGAAGCTCAAGAGTGGAGTGGAGGAGTGCAACTCAGATCTTTGGTCTCTCACAATCCCTAGGATGAATCTCACAAGCTTTAGCCTTGGGAGGGAATGGAGAGATGGAGTGAATGCTTTTGGTCGTGTTCTTGAGAGTGGAGAAGAGAGAGTGACTGTTGGGAGTGAATGAGTTTATATAGAGGTCACTCAAAATCGAACCATTATGCTGTTGGGTTAGGTCTTGTTGCCAGATAGACCGGCCTATAGCCGAACAGTCCGTCCTGGGACTTAGTATAGGCAGAGTTAGGTTCTACCGGACAGTCCGGAGGCAGGCCGAACACTCCGGCAGAGAATCTCAGTGGGCTGGATTTTGATCACTCACTCAAACTCACTTTTGGTTGGTTTTGATGTACCCATGAGCTCATGCGACTTCTGTAGATACATGATTTACATCCCTCTTGATAGTACGGCATGCCTACACTGTCCTGCCATCCTTAACTACCGCAGCAATTGGCACTGCATCAACCATTGATGTAGTTATTTTCATTATTTGTCTTTCCTGGATTTGCGTAAAAAAGCAGTTGAAAGCCTGCCTATTAGCAAAACGTTAATTGTAATTTATGTTGGCACAAACATGTACCATTTTATAGTGGCAATTTACTCTATTTGGAACAAAATGTTGCTGTTATTGACTAACCTCTAATAGATCTTGTGCTATATTGTATAAACAAGTAAAAATATTATGTACTAACCAATGAACCAAAGCCCAAGAGAAGTCAATGAGAGCCCAACAAGAGACCACGCCGATTGGCACAGGACAGTTACCTAATCGGCTCAAGAAAAGCTTCTAAAATTTTTGTCAAGATCAAGGTAGCAAAGCACAGGACCCACATGAAACTCAATGGAAACATTATATGGATCAGAACCAACTCATAAAAGATCGAACCACAATCGACGCGTTGATCGTTGCAAGTGTTGATCGATGCCTAACTAACATAGGTCCAAAACGAATCCCACGCGCACTCGCGGAACACAAACCCCTAGGGTTTTCCCGCAGCAGCCGCCACAGGGCCCCCCTCCTTCCCTGCTCCGGCGAGCTCGCCAGCGGCGGAGAGGAGAGGGAAGCCCCCCCCCCCCCCCCCCCTGTAGATCTAGTTCAGTTTTCTTCCTAGCTGCCATCTCATGATAGATTTTGGGCCTTGTGCCGCTGACTCGCCTCCCTCCTCTCCACCAGGCTGCCATGGCTGCCGTCCTCGAGCTTTGTCTCGTCACCAGCGTCTACCTAGCAATCAACGGCTATCTGGAATTGGAGGTGAGCACAAATAAAGTAGAAGTAGGTCCTCACCTTTCCCCTCCATCCCCGCCGCCCTCCATCGCCGCCGTCGACAACCATCGAGGTTTCCAGTCATTCGCCACCAGATCCGTGGCTCTCTGCGCGAGATCCGGCGGCGGCGCCCACGAATCCGGCTTCGACGCGCTTCACTGCCCCCTCCGTGGGCCCCCCTTCCCTTTCCTCAGACGCAACAAGCCTCCACCGAGCTTATCCTCACCGCCAAGGTGAGATCCGGACTCCTCACCACTCCACCTGTGAAGAAGCCCTCCGGATTCTACGTTATGGAGGTCTCCTACAACCTTTCCTGCCTCTGCATCGGTTGCGCCGCCAAAATTGACTTCTGCCCCCTCGAGCAGGCCATGCTCCGCCTGCAGCTCATGGCAAGCCTTGCCGTGACTGTACGGTCTTACCCTGGCCCTGGGTCTGATCTCCTACGGGAAAGGGGATCCGACCGTCATTGCG
Organism: Eragrostis nindensis; assembly: GCA_012490785.1. Lineage (NCBI taxonomy): Eukaryota > Viridiplantae > Streptophyta > Magnoliopsida > Poales > Poaceae > Eragrostis > Eragrostis nindensis. The sequence continues at coordinate 479,829 of JAAXCT010000338.1, forward strand.
GTTTCGCCCCTGCAACATCGGCCGCATGCCGTCCTATGAGCACCAAAGTTCAGCTTCACCAACAACCTGCTCCTCCACGCCATCGACAACGAGTCACAGCATCGCCGACGGTACCTGCTTCCTCGACGTCCTCGACGACACACCGTACTCGAGCCTACACAGGCGATGACCGCTATGGGTGCTCAGTCTATTGTGACTCAGATACAGTATGCCTGGTTCAGAGAGATCCACCACCTAGAGTGGGTGCTCTTTTCTTCATTATGCGTCTGGTTGAAGTTCAACTACATCAACATTCACTGATGATGACCATTCACCAAGGAGGAACACCTCTCGATCCATCTCAGCTATTGCAGCGAGGTTCTGGCGATCTTTTGATAGCCAGCCCGTTGACAGTACTTCCTGGACTTCAATGTTGTTGGATTTTAGGGTTTACTCTTTGCCATGTGATTGACATATCCGAGCCTGTTCAGATTCATGTCCTCATTCCTGGCATTACTGTTGGTCTGCTGTTTGGTGCTGTGCACCGCTTTTCTACACTCTTAATGTTAGAGTGCATGTACTGGGGTCAGGTGACCCTTGTGTCTGTAACTTGTCTTTGATGGATGAAATACAGACACACCTTTTATCAAAAAAACATAGTTCCAAAACCGACATGGTACACTGCTTGTAGCCCTATTAATAATTGGTCATTGTCTTTGTGCGAGGATAGATGCCAAGATAGGATAGACATTGAAATTTAGAGCATTGGGGCTTTACCTCGCTTCACTAGTCTCTGGGGGATTGGTTCATAGCCCTTGGGTAAGGTTGCGCCATTTTTGGCGGTTCTTATGCTTATGATGAATTTAATTAATTCCGCAAGCGCACGGAACACCATTGTAGCATTTCATCTTGAGGCAGGTTATCGTATTTATATTTCCGCACAGAAGTAGAGCGAAAGGAAATTGAATAATAACAAAGTATTGCACTTATTGTGAAAATAACAACAGCTATACTTGAGACTGGGGTAAGGTTGCATGGTTTATATGGGTGGCACTCATCAAGCAATCCTAGATAAATAAGACACAAGTAGGATACATTTGGGAGAGAAACGAGATAGAGACAAGGATTCTTATATGTTCATCCTATATTTACTCTTTCTAGTAGTCAGTTCTACAAAGTTATCTGCTCTAGCTAAGGTCATGCACATACAATTCATGACATTTCGGGGTGCTGGTTCACCTTGGGAAACCGACTGCTATTGAACTAATCCTGCCTGTCCAACCCAGACGTGGTGGATTACAGAGATCGGTGTAGCGGTCACATACACTCGCGGCTACCATCCTCCGTGGGGTTGGGTCCCAAACGTGCATAGGCCAAGCTCTAAGCACCATGCTTACAACCCGCCTAGAGGAACAACCCTTGATCAACGGAGCAGTCCTATATCTAAGAATAGAGTACAGATTTCACCAAGCGCGGATGCCATCTCCGACGGAGGCACTCTCTCGTACTCTTTAGACACAATCACGAATCCCATAACAAGACTTTTACGAGCTCTTACTTAACCGAATAAATAAACTAATAAAAATAACTACTAAAAGCTATAAATAAAGATTAAGATAAATATAAAAATATATTAAAGAAAAGAATAATTCAACTAGAGTTAGAATACAAGAACTATACCAAAACTCTGAGAAGACTTCCGGAACCCCGAGAGATCTCTTACTCTACTCTACTCTATTCTAACTCCCAAACTAACTACTAAACAAGAAATGAAATGATCACTTGGATGAGTTGCGAGTTGTTCTGCTGGCCGAACTCCTCCTTCTATAGCACTAGGTGACTTGAGGGTACTTATTGGTAGTGGTGCAGGAAGGTGGAGTGGCGGGGCCGCCAAGTCTGGGCGGCGGCCTAGGTGGCAGGCCGGCCAGCCGGCCTTTGTGTCGGTCTCGTCTGAGCGCTCTAGATTTGCTCCTGAAGTCGGTTGTCCAGTCGGTGGTGTGGGGGCGGCAGAAAGTTTAGACCCATTTGGCTTACTGTTGGCAGTCCTTAGCCTAACAGATAAAATCCGCAAGCGTACGGATACCGATGTAGCTTTCACACCGAGAGTATTCCAAGGTATCGTATTTATCCACAGGGAACGTGAAGTGTACTATCTCAAATCTAATCAAGTCCGGGCAGTTGAGCTAAGAGATAAATAAAGCAATAAGCGAAAGAGTCCTAGGGCCAGGCAATCTAATGATAAGGAGTTATAGAGCAGGGCAACTTGGTAAGATCCTTACTCTATTATTCGTTTCGGGGCACACGCATGCCAGAGTAGCAACCCGAGAATTAGGTTCAACTACTAAGGGGAACTACGTGCTATTGAAAACCCTACTAAAAACAATAACCCGGACGTGGTGGATTACAGAGACCGGTACGCCTGTCACACGTACTCGCGGCTACCATCCTCCGTGGGGTCAAGAGCAAATCAGGGATAACTCTAGATCTAAACACCACGTTTATATCTATCGTCACAACTAGCGAGCATGCGGTAAGCTAGTCTATGCAATAAATAAATAAATATTTAAAGCATACTGAAACCCACAAATAAATAAAGCAGAATATCTCACTTTATTGCCCGACCAATAATCTCCTTACATGTTACCCGGCCCGGGAGACTCGGACGACTACTCCCAGGCGAGGAGCATACCCGAGGCGACGAAAAAGTATAGTCCCGGCATTCCGGGACTACTCACTCTCCTAGCCTCTCACTCACTCCCTACACTACTATGTGGGCAGCGCTTCGCTTCTCACTTCTCTCTCAAAACTCATGTGTCAAGGTGCAAGTTGAGAGTGAGGGGGAGGTCCTCTATTTATAGTGTGGAGCTTCCTTGGGAGAGTGGAGAAGGTCCCTTCATGCTAGGGGAATCTTGTGGATATTCCTTACTTGCCGACGTCTCCTTACTTAGCCGGTGCGTCAAGTTTGCTTGCCACCGACTCTGGAACCGACTGGAAAAAGATGGGCCGATTCGGAGAAAATAGTTGGCCGGCCGGCCTAGGGCCTAGGCCGGCCGGCGGGCTTTTTTCTGCAAATGCCTCAAATTTTTGTGGGCTGGCCCCTCTTGATGTGCCCATTAAGATCCACGGTCTTGCTCTGTGATTTGACGCCTTTTTGAGTGGCTGATGGGCTTGTTTGTTGGGCCTTGCGCTGTGGTCGATACTTCGAGCTGGGAAATACTTGTTGGCCATTTGATCCTTGATGTTTGAGCCCATTGGGGGATGCCTGGGGTTGCTGGACCGTGTTGGGATCCAACATAGGCCGGCCGGCCTATGATGGGGCCGGCCGGTAGGCTTTTGCCCCCATTTGTGGTGAATTTCGTCCTGCAGTCAAAATATCACCAAAACTCGTGGAGAGGCATTAATTGTAAATAATATCCTATTTATGTCCCTATGTGAGCCTCATTTCATAGTATGTTGGCGGTAAAGATTGATCAATAACGACCGCCAACACTTACCTCCTGGAATGTGGGTGGAATCCTCCAGGTTGGGCTCTTGAATCCTCCAGGTTAGGCTTCCTCCAGTGGGCTAGAAACAGGCCTAAACTTCATAATTCAAGGCCAAATCTTGGAACGCGGTGAATTCCGGAGCGTGCCAGTCGATTTTCCCTGCAAATCGACAAAGACAAGAAGAGCGTGTAAAATTCCCGGACTATCGGCCCCGGACAGGCCGATGCGTAACCGCAGCCGATGTTAGTGAATAAAATATGAATAAAATAAGCACTCGGCTGTCGGCTGGAAACGAATCGACATGTCGCAACAGTAAATACTTGCGCGATAAATAAAGCAAGGCATGCATCAGGATCGGCAATCGGCAAAGCATGCAATCGGCAACATCTATCGGCAATCAATACAGTAAGTGAATCGACATTGATGTTGGTATTTCTTACACCACGAATAAATCCGCAAGCGCACGGAATACCGTTTGTAGCACTTCACCCGGGAGTATTCCAAGGTATCGTATTTGTTTTCCCCAAGGAACGGTGATAATCTGCAGCAAGGTTAGTTTTACCCAAGGACACACAAGGATAGCAGTAGTATAGGATCGAGAGGGTGAATAAAGATCTAGCTGTCCCGCAGGACGATCGCACTCTAGTTCTACTTGTTTACTTCGGGCACTGGTATAGACCTGGTCTGCCAAGTCACGCCAGCCTGTAGCTCTACGACGAACCCGAACGTGGAGGATTACAAGGACGGACAGGCTGTCACCACCTGCCGCCTACCTCTACAAACCGTGGGGCAACGCTGCAAACAAAGGTAACCTCTAGCCTAGGCACCACGCCTATGCCGTCGATTACTACTCTAAACCCCGGTCCTGGTACCAATCTGGAAGGCTAGAGCACCCCTCGCGGAGCGATGATCTCGTAAACAAGTATAACAAGAATAACGACTAGTAAGTAAAGCTCACTAGATCAATAACACCACGAATACAATCTTACGAATAAGAACAAGGTTCGTAATATGAACGAACGACGAACGAACGACGAACGATGAACGAACTAAGAACGAACGACGAACGATGAACGAACGACGAACGAACTAAGAACGAACGAAGAACGATGAACTATTAATAAGATAAATATCCGCCAAGGGTACAAGATAAGAAATACTAAAGGAAAGCTATCCCTCTCTTGATCCTTGCCCTCTCCTCTATTCTACTACTGTACAAGAGGCCCTTGGCCTGGATGGAGTGGAATGACTTGTGTCTTGTGATGTCTTTTGGAGGAGGGGGGTACCCCTTTATTTATAGCCCAAGAAGGTCGGCAACTTGAGGCGGTTCCTTAGGTCGGTGGCATTGATTGCAGGTGGAACCGACCTCTGGAAGGCGGTGGCGAACCGCCATAGCAAGATGGGCCAGTGGGGCCACCACAGGGGGTCGGCCGACCTAGGGTTTGGGGTCGGCCGACCTATGGCTGGCCCCTCTGGGCCTGGGCCTTCTCAGGTGGCTTCCCCTGGTTGCCTTCTCTTGATCCACCTGCTATGGGTGGACTTGAAGTCTCTTATTGGGAGTTGGGCTTTATTTGGATAATTCTTTATGACGGGGAAAATTGGTGTTTCCAGGATGGGCCTTTTATGCTTCCTTTTCCCCGTTTTTCCTGTGAATTGCAGCTGCACTCACAAATTCACCAAGACTCGTGGAAATCATTAGTTTAAATACCTAAGTCTACTTTTGGTGATGGTTTTATTATAAAAAGCGCAGCTAGTTGACGGGTAAATATTGGGTCTAAGAGCCGTCAACAACTCCCCCACACTTAGCTCTTTGCTCGTCCTCGAGTAAAGTTGCGAGCATAAGGCGGGAGATACTCATCCTCATAAATGAGAGCCTGCACACAAGTTATTGCAAGCCACACTTCATACCTGTGAACTTTGAGGTGTCTAACATGCATTCCTTGGATGATTGATAGTGGAACGGTCATGTCTCAAATCACCTCGCCTTCCCTGTCAAGTACCTTGGGATTTTGCATAATTTTCAGAAATAAAAACATAGTTTCATGCTCCTCAAATGACTCTCTCAAGTCGCTCATGGTGTTTATGTATTTTCCTCTCAAGGCCATGATTTTGCCTCTTCCTTCCTTGCGTTGATCAGGCTTTTGTGGAGCTCAAGGTAGGGTAAAGTGGAGCACACTAGTGTCTCTTATTTGCTAAGTCAAAGACTGGATCCAATGGAGAAAACAAGTCATACAATCTGATCAAGATGTGCATGTGTGGTGGTGGCATGAAGTGGAAAATTATTTGTACTCCCTTTTATGGTGTTACCTTCTCTCTCTTTTGAACTTTGAGGAGGACATGGCTATCATACCTTTTTCTTTCTTTTTCTTTTATTTTTCCCATCATCATTTTTTCATCATGCTCTACTTTTGTATGAGCAGGGATTATTCTTTTTCTTTTTTTTGCATAGCCATGTCTCCACTGATATTTTTGAGAGAGAAAGGTAACGGAGATTTTTGGAGTATTTATTTGGTGGATGGATGATGGAATGTTGCTCAACTTCCAGTGTAGAAGTGTAGCATGTGAGGTGGAGTGACGTGATCTTGATCAAAAGAGTATGACAAGCTTCTCACTAGGGTCCAAGAATTTGACAAAGCTCAAATCAACAACTAGCAGCTTATAGGCTATCAAAGTATTCATGTAGAGTCTGGCCTTGGTAGGAAAATATAAATCAAGTGAGGAGCATCATACTATGGAATTTTTTGATTTTCATAAAGATAAATTCCCAAGGACTTGAAGGTTAAGCAAAGATCATTTCGACAAACCATATCTCACATGCCAATTATCTAGGAAAAACATGGGTTCCTAATGATAGGGTGTTCACAAGCATTCAGCGATGAAGCGAGAAATAACAAGTGTGCAAGTCCATGAATGTGAGAGGTAGAGTTGTGGGCAAAAGATAAATCAATTATGATTGTCCCAAAAGATTAGTGCGTCAAGTTTTATTTAATTTTCAGATTATCAGAATGAACATTGACGGTGTTGTAGCAGGCAAAAAGTGGAAGTGTGGTGCAAACTCAGGAGGCAGGAGGAGGCTGGAGCCTGGTGGGGACCACCAGGGGTCGCCCGACCCTACTGGTGGGGTCGGCCGACCTGGCCTGGACCCCACTGGTTCTGATATTTCGCCTGTTGGCCGTTCCTGAGTTGCCTCGTATGGTTCTGGATGATTGGTTGTGATTGTTCCAGATATGGTGATGTTTCCCCCCACACTTGCCTTTTTGCCTGTTTCCTTCAAAAACGACAAAGATATGGAAACACAAATATTGCTCTAACGGTATGCAAGCCCGGGGAGCACTATCATTGATTGAATTATAAACTGAACTGATAGGCGCATTACAATTGGAAGGGAATAGTTGGTAAAAACGAAATAAACAAAAGCGCCTATTCTTATTCTATTTATTTTCTTGTTCCTAGTTTTTCCTTCGCATCTTCTATCGCCTTTAAGGCCCTGCAGCACTCTGCCCTCCAGAGGTGAGGCACATGGAGAGGTGCTTGCTCATCTCTTCCATCTTCCCGTAGCGATGTGAAGCTCTAGATCTATGATTTTTCGCAAGCCAAGTCAAGAGCCTGACGTACTTGTTCCAGTTCTTCCTCGGAGAGCCAAGATAGGTTTCCTTCCTTCTTCGAGCGTTGGATGAAGGCTCATCGATTTCCTCTATGTTGAGGAAGTAGGAAGGGTTGTACAGTTGTCAATTGAGGTGAAGGTTTTGGTTCAAGGAGTGGAGTTTTGAAAGAGACGAATGGAGAGGGGGTGCAATGGGTTGTATTTATAGTGGTTCTCCCTCTCCCGGCGAAGAAACGAAGGATTTATTTCCGAAGCATAGGCAAACAAAGAAAGGAAAGGTTGGGTGGCAAAAGGAGCAAAAATGGAAGGCAGAGGCTGCCAGAGGGGGTCGGCCGACCCTGGTAGCCAGGTCGGCCGACCTGCCTTGGCAGGCTCTGGCCTTTCTGTTTTCGTGGAGTCTTGTTGGGAAGGTGTTCTCGGATAAACAGGGTATAGAAGGATATTTCGATGCAGAGGTCAAGAAAAGATATTTAAATCAATAGGTGCATGACATCGAAATCTTTATTTGCTTCGGGCTCAAGATAAATTTTAAGGCGCTGACCATTTACCTTGAATACATTACCTCCGTCGTCCTGGAGTGTGATTGCTCCATGAGTCGACGTGTCGATGATGGTGTATGGTCCGTTCCATTTACTTCTCAATTTTCCATGCCCGAAGAGTTTTACCCTTGAATTGAAGAGCAACACCTTGTCTCCAACTTTGAATTCTTTTTATCTTTATTCGCCGGTCATGCCAGCGCTTTGTACGCTCCTTGTAGATGGCTGAGTTGTGATATGCTTTGTCTCTCCATTCTTCTAACTCAGCTATCTCCATTTTTCTTCTCCACCCAGCTCCTTTCATATCCATGTTCCAAGTTCTCATGGCCCAATATGCTTTATGTTCCAACTCGACTGGCAAATGGCACGTTTTTCCATAGACGAGTTGGTATGGTGACATGCCTATGGGTGTCTTGTAGGCTGTTCTATATGCCCATAGTGCATCGGGTAGCTTGTTCTTCCATCCCTTCCCCATTTCCAAGACTGTTTTCTGCAGGATCCGCTTGATTTGTTTGTTGGATGTTTCGGCCTGCCATTTGTTTGAGGATGGTATGGAGTGGCAATGTTGTGCTTTGCTCCAAGCTTTCTTAGAAAGCTACGGAAGGTCTTATCAATGAAGTGAGACCCTCCGTCGCTTATCACCATTCTCGGAGTTCCAAACCTTGGAAAGATAAACTCGTGGAACATCCGGCGAGCGTGTTTGGAGTCGGCAGCTCGGCATGGCATAGCTTCTACCCATTTGGATACGTAATCCACTGCCACCAATATGTATTCACAATCTTGGGACTTCACGAATGGTCCCATGAAGTCAATGCCCCATACATCGAAGAGTTCGACTTGAAGGTTGTATGTGAGGGGCATGGCATCTCGTGCTGTGATGCCTCCAAATCTCTGGCATGTGGGCATCTTCTAATGAATTCTTTGTATCTTCATACATGGTTGGCCAGAAGAATCCACTTTGCCAGATCTTTGCTTGGGTACGGAAGGCACCGTAGTGTCCACCGTATGGGGCTGCATGGCATTTTTCAATGATTTGTGTGCTCTCGGGAGTGGGCACACATCGCCTAAGCAGTCCATCGGCGCAGACACGATAGAGGTATGGTTCATTCCATAAGTGACGGCGACTTTCATAAATCAATCTTCTTTTATCCGCCCATGGTGGTACGTATCCTGTGGCGATGAAGTTCACGATGTCGGCGTACCAAGGGTGCGAATCCGTCACTTTCAGCAGCATGTCGTCGCGTAGGAAGTCATTTATGGGTAACTCCTGCAAGTTAGTGAACTGCATACGCGACAAATGATCTGCTACAGAATTTTCTACTCCTTTCTTATCTTTAATTTCAAGATCAAACTCTTGGAGTAGAAGGATCCATCTTATGAGACGAGGTTTAGCATCTTTCTTAGCAAGCAGATATCTCAAAGCAGCATGATCAGTGTAAACGATAACTTTTGCTCCAGCTAAGTAAGATCTAAACTTGTCAAAGCAGCAAAAAACGGCAAGGAGCTCTTTCTCAGTGGTAGTATAATTCAACTGAGCTCCAGTCAAAGTTTTGCTAGCATAAGAAATTGCATGATGCTTTTTGTCTTTCATTTGACCAAGAACTGCCCCCAACAGATAATCACTAGCATCACACATTATTTCAAAAGGAAGCGTCCAATCAGGGGGTTGAATGATTGGAGCAGAGATGAGTGCATTCTTAAGAGTAGCAAAGGCATGCATGCAGTCATCATTGAAATCAAAGGGTGCATCCTTAGCAAGCAAGTTCGTAAGGGGTCGTGCAATTTGAGAAAAATCTTTTATGAAGCGACGATAAAAACCAGCATGACCCAGAAAACTACGAACACCCTTGATATTCACAGGAGGCGGAAGCTTTTCTATAACTTCTATTTTTGCTTTGTCCACCTCTATGCCTCTCTCGGACACAAGGTGTCCAAGAACTATGCCCTCTTGGACCATGAAGTGGCACTTTTCCCAATTAAGTACCAGGTCCTTTCATGGCATCTCTGTAAGACCTTGTCTAAATTTCTAAGCAATGATCGAAGGTTTTTCCATAAACAGAGAAATCATCCATAAAGACCTCCATAATTTCTTCGATCATATCAGAGAAAATAGACATCTGCAACGTTGGAACGAGGCAGGTGCATTGCACAAACCAAAAGACATGCGACGATAAGCATAAGTTCCATACGGGCATGTGAAAGTGGTCTTACTTTGATCGTCGGGGTGGATGGGAATTTGATGATATCCCGAATACCCATCAAGGAAACAGAAGAAAGAATGATTTGCCAACCGTTCCAACATCTCATCGATGAAGGGCAGCGGAAAATGATCTTTCTTTGTAGCCTTGTTAAGTTTTCGGTAATAATGCACAACGTGACGGTTCGTTGAGGAATAAGTTCATTTTTATCATTACGAACAACCGTCATACCTCCTTCTTGGGTACCACTTGTACGGGGCTCACCCAATCACTGTGAGGAACAGGATAGATGATCCCGGCGTGTAATAGCTTCAAGACCTCTTTCTTCACAACTTCTCTCATCGCATTATTCAGCCTCCTTTGAGGTTCCCTTGAAGGTGTACTTTCAGGATCCGTGGGAATGCGATGGGTGCAGAGAGCGGGGCTGATCCCTTTTAGGTCTTCAAGTGAGTAGCCAAGAACGGAGCGATGTTTTTCAAGCACGGCTATGAGTTTGGTGGTTTCTTCTTCCGAAAGCTTGTCACTTATGATGACGGGAGCTTGCGGATCTCCATGCAAGAAAGCATAGCGCAACCGGGAGGTAGCGCTTTAAGATCAATGGGAGGTCGTGGCGGTGGTGTGGTTTGTGGTAGCTCAAAGGTGTCCTCCGAGTCGGCTTCTTCTAAGATAAAGTCTTGTGCATCTTCTTCCAAGGCTAACTCGGGGTCCATGTGAGGAAAAATAGCCATGACCTCCTCCACTTGATATTCCTCAAGTGGTTCATCGGAAAGAGTGTTTCGTGAGGTGGTAATTGGAATGGAGAATGACTCTTTTCCGAGGGTGAAATTGAGTTTCCAAATGATGGGGCATCAATGAGGATTTTTCTATGGGATGCCCGATCATTATGTCGAAGTTTGGGACTTCGAAGACGTAGAAATCCAGGATAACCTCAAGGTCTTCATGATAGAGAGTCACATCTCTGACAATCCCCAAACTCTCAAGAATATGGCCTGATTGGTGCTTGAGGAGTTTGTTTGTTGATGTCCATGGTCGGTTGCCAAAGATTGACAACGCGTATGTGTCGGAGAGGATATTGGCACCAACAAGAGGGTTGTAGAGTGCATCCACCTTGGTTCCTTTGATGGAGCAGCATAGGTTGGTTGAGGGAGGGCAGAGCCGAATGATATCCATGGATAGCTCATTCTCCCTCAACCATTCATCGCTCATGGTTGAAGTAAGCTCCCGAACAGTTTCCACAAGATATTCTTTTTCAATTGGTTCGGGAGGTGGCAAAGGAACAGGTGGTCTCTTTTGAAACAAATAGTTCGAGGTGTTTCCGAATCTTCAAAAATTCTTCCTCAAACTCAAATGGGAACTCTAGAGGTTCATCATCCTCTGTCATTGTTCGGGAATCAGATGAGGACTCGGATGTTGGGTCTACCAAGGTAGACACCTTTTGTTGTGTTTCCACAATGAGTTCCTCATCTTTTGACTCCGGCTCCTCGGGTATTTCAGCGGAAAAAGGTGTATTTTCAACAATTCTTTCTAGCAAATCTTTTGCTTCCGCTATGGTCTTATGAGAAAAAGAACCACCGGCAGCCGTGTGAAGATAAAGTGCGGAGTCCTTGCTCAACCCTGAATAAAAATGTTGCAAAAGAACGGGTTCTGGGAGCAATAACTCTGGACCGGAATCTGTTAATGAACAGAACCGTATCCATGCCGCACTAAGGGTTTCTCCTCCTCTTGGCGAAAGTTAATTATTTCCGCGCGTAGAGCAGTGATACGAGATACGGGAAAAAATGCTAGACAAAATTTGTCTCGCAATTCTTTCCAATCACCGTTCACTCTCTTAGCGGTGTAAGTGTACCATTGCTTCGCCTTCCCATTGAGAGAGAAGGAAAACAATTTCCACTTTAAAGTTTCATGTGTCATGCCATTGATCAATCGGCATGCACACAATTGCTCAAACTCTCGCAAGTGTTCAAAAGGATTTTCATTTTTAAAACCAGAGAAAGAAAGTCCTTTGATCAAAGAAATAAAACTGGGGCTAAATCATAGCTTGTTGAAACAACAAGTTGAGATGAACATGGTGGCTCTAAGAGCTCGCCCCGTGGAGTGGAAAAAGATTGGATTGTAGGTGATGACTCCATGTGTGTATTTTTTTTTAATTTAATTGAACGGAAAAATGTAAAGATAAGTTACGAGGGCCAAACTGGTCCGCTACAGAATTAGCAACCGTTCCCCGGCAACGGCGCCAGAAATGCTTGTTGGTATTTCTTACACCACGAATAAATCCGCAAGCGCAGGAATACCGTTGTAGCACTTCACCCGGGAGTATTCCAAGGTATCGTATTTGTTTTCCCCAAGGAACGGTGATAATCTGCAGCAAGGTTAGTTTTACCCAAGGACACACAAGGATAGCAGTAGTATAGGATCGAGAGGATGAATAAAGATCTAGCTGTCCCGCAGGACGATCGCACTCTAGTTCTACTCGTTTACTTCGGGCACTGGTATAGACCTGGTCTGCCAAGTCACGCCAGCCTGTAGCTTACGACGAAACCCGAACGTGGAGGATTACAAGGGACGGACAGGGCTGTCACCACCTACCGCCTACCTCTACAAACCGTGGGGCACGCTGCAAACAAAGGTAACCTCTAGCCTAGGCACCACGCCTATGCCGTCGATTACTACTCTAACCCCGGTCCTGGTACCAATCTGGAAGGCTAGAGCACCCCTCGCGGAGCGATGATCCCGTAAACAAGTATAACAAGAATAACGACTAGTATGTAAAGCTCACTAGATCAATAACACCACGAATACTAATCTTACGAATAAGAACAAGGTTCGTACTATGAACGAACGACGAACGAACGACGAACGATGAACGAACCAAGAACGAACGCCGAACGATGAACGAACGACGAACGAACTAAGAACGAACGAAGAACGATGAACGAACGACGAACGACGAAGAACGAACGATGAACTATTAATAAGATAAATATCCGCCAAGGGTACAAGATAAGGAAATAACTAAAAGGAAAGCTATCCCTCTCTTGATCCTTCCCCTCTCCTCTATTCTACTACTGTACAAGAGGCCCTTGGCCTGGATGGGAGTGGAATGACTTGTGTCTGTGATGTCTTTGGAGGAGGGGGGTACCCCTTTATTTATAGCCCAAGAAGGTCGGCAACTTGAGGCGGTTCCTTAGGTCGGTGGCATTGATTGCAGGTGGAACCGACCTCTGGAAGGCGGTGGCGAACCGCCATAGGAAGATGGGCCAGTGGGTCCACCACAGGGGGTCGGCCGACCTAGGGTTTGGGGTCGGCCGACCTGTGGCTGGCCTCTCTGGGCCTGGGCTTTCTCAGGTGGCTTCCTGGTCGCCTTCTCCTCTGATCCACCTGCTATGGGTGGACTTGAAGTCTTTTTATCGGGGAGTTGGGCTTTATTTGGATAATTCTTTATGACGGGGAAAATTGGTGTTTCCAGGATGGGCCTTTTATGCTTCCTTTTCCCGTTTTCCTGTGAATTGCAGCTGCACTCACAAATTCACCAAGACTCGTGGAAATCATTAGTTTAAAGACCTAAGTCTACCTTTGGTGATTGTTTCATTATAAAAAGCGCAGCTAGTTGACGGGTAAATATTGGGTCTAAGAGCCGTCAACAACATGCTTGCCGTTTTGATAGCTAGAGCTAAGGAAGAAGGACAAATCAAAGGGTTAGTACCTCATTTGGTGGACGATGGTCTTCTCAATCCTACAATATGCAGATGACACAATACTCTTTATGGGACATAATCTGGATCGAGCCAAGAATATGAAATTGCTCTTATGTGCGTTTGAGCAGTTATCAGGCTTAAAGATTAACTTTCATAAAAGCGAGTTGTTCTGCTATGGAGAGGCAAAAGAACACCAGCATGTGTATGCGCAATTGTTTGTTTGGATGTGACATGGGAGAGTACCCCTTTAGATATTTGGGTATACCAATGCATCATAGAAGATTGAGCAACAAAGAATGGAAAGTTATAGAAGATAAGCTTGAAAAGAAATTAAGCAGTTGGAAAGGTAAGAATTTGTCGTATGGTGGAAGGCTAGTGTTAATTAATTCAGTCTTAAGCAGTCTTCCTCTTTTTATGTGTTCATTCTTTGAGATCCCAAAAGGGGTGCTAAAGAAGCTGGACTATTACAGGTCCAGATTTTTTTGGCAGAGTGATGAACATAAAAAGAAATACAGACTCGCAAGATGGGATATTATCTGTAGGCCAAAGGATCAGGGAGGACTAGGTATTCTAGACCTAGAGATCCAAAACAAATGCTTACTAAGTAAATGGTTGTATAAACTCTTGAATGAGGACGGGTTATGGCAGCAGTTGTTGAGAAACAAGTACTTAAACAACAAAACGTTGACTCAAGTACAAATGAAACCTGGTGATTCACACTTCTGGTCTGGATTGATGAGTGTTAAAGACCAATTTTTACAATTTGGTTCCTTTATTGTAAAGGATGGCACTCAAACCAGATTTTGGGAAGATAGATGGCTAGCTAATAGTACTTTAAGAGATCAATTTCCGATTCTTTACAATATAGTATGGAAAAAACATGACACTATATCTACTGTTATGGGTTCAATTCCGTTAAATATATCTTTTAGGAGAGCTCTAACAGGAGATAAACTAGTGGCTTGGCATAATCTGTTAATAAATTGCTCAATGTACATTTAGTTGGAGAACCTGATACTTTGAAATGGTCTCTTAATCAAGGGGGGAAGTTTTCAGTCCAATCAATGTATGGAGCAATGATAAATACAAGTATTATTGCAACTAATAGGTACTTGTGGAAAATTAAAGTGCCCCTAAAGATCAAAGTGTTTATTTGGTTCTTACATAAAGGAGTTATACTCACCAAAGATAATCTAGCAAAAAGAAACTGGAACGGAAATCACAAGTGTTGTTTTTGTAGTAATCTTGAAACTATACAACATCTTTTCTTTGATTGCAGTTTTGTCAGATTAATTTGGAGGTGATTGAGCTTTCTTTTGGCCTAAGATCCCCTAATAGTGTTGCTGACATGTATGGCGATTGGATTAGTGGGTTTAGGCCTAAGGAGAGGAATCTAATGCTAGTGGGTTGGGTGCCATATGTTGGTCCATATGGCTAAGCCGTAATGATGTTGTTTTGATAAAAAGGTTATTCTAACTCCTATGCAGGTTATCTACAGAGGCACATATTGGATGAGGACTTGGGCATTGTTCCAAAAGGAGGAGGGAAGAGATGCATTGCTCAAAGCATATCGCCTTTTGGAAACAGTGACAATGGACATCTTTGCCAAACATGGGTGGAAATTTAGTAATAGGTTATGTTGATGAACTATTTACTTTTTACACACCTTTTGTACGGTGATGTCCTTTTTAGCCTATGGGGTAGATGGAGTCTACAGATAGTTGATTTTTGTAATAATGAATGGCTAAATACATCATGCGATGTAGAGGCCGGGATGCTTTCATTTGCTTGATGAAATAAAATTTCCTTTTATCTAAAAATAAGAAACCTCCGTCACTGCACTCTCCTCAGCTCGCGCAGCTCCGCCACCTTATCCACTCGCTAATGGTGTAAGCCCACTCGGCAAGCAAGCTGGCCCACGCAAGCGTCTGCGCCCTTTACACTTATTGTTTTGAGGCTGGCTGGACTTCCCTGCTCAGTGTTCCAAGGCCAGCTGAGCCGGCTCTTGAGTGCGATTGCAACAGCTTACGTCCGAGCCAATTGAGGAGGGCCTTCAGGGTCCGCCCGTGCCCAGCGCGTGAGGTTACATTCGTTTTAATAAATGAGGTGTCACATAGGCTTTTTTTATAACATGGCAATAGAATTATAAAGAGAGGGAAGGAGTTTCATCTAGATAAAACCATATCTACACTGTTTCCAACACAGTTTGTCTCTTACATGTGTCTCTCGAAAAAAGTGAAAATGAAACTATGCATTGTATGAGCTATTTCATTCACCAAATAATTGTCTTGTTGCTTATGTGTCACTTTTGAAAACAACAAAATGAAATCACTCATTGGGACTAGCCTGAAATGTGGGCGTAGGTGTGCCGGTGTTTCGTCTTTTTTGTTCAACCCTCGGGAGTTGCGCGCGCTACCGAATTTTTTTGACGCGCGGACTACTGGAGCGGGAGTCTACTGGGGGCAAGCGGGCACGCGTACGCGAGAATAATTCGAGTCTCGCCACCTTCCCCACCGCGGGGAATACGAGGCGGGCCACAAGGAAAGACGGCACGCGCGCCCCACCTTTTCGATTATTTTCATGCGCCAACCGCCGCAACTCTTGCAGCTCCCCCAATTGTCGGACTGTTCCGCCGTCACTTTGGAAGCACAAAACAAATACAGAGTTCCATATGAACAACACAAGGAAAGTTTTTTTACGATTATTACACAGTGCAAACTCAGACACTCACAACGCACGCGCACTCACCCCTATGAACGCACATACACAAACTCTACCCCTATGAGCATCTTCGAAGACTGAACCGACAAATTCTCGATATTGACAAAGTCATTACTGGCGCCTCGCTGTCGACGGCCACGTCGCCTCCCCTAAAAGCACAACGCCGTTAAATTCTAGAAAGTCGCTCCCACAGGGAGTCGAAAGACCCAGGACTTCAGGTGCTACTATGACTCTTGTAACTACAGGCTATTTCGCTACGTCCAGTTTAAATTGTAGATGACATTTGTAACATGAGCATTTTTAATTACTCCGATGACCACGTTCTCTGTTGTTTTTCCTACCTACCTATTCATCCACGAAAGTCGAAACGCTGGAATTCTACTTCAAAGGTACGGTTTGTTCGATCCTATAAGCTGTCATTTTATTTGGTTCATTTGGTTTGAACTAAGTTCTTGATTTAGTTATATGTCTACACATATTTCATCTTTCATGCGCTTCTTCGTCGTGAAGTTTTCATGCCCGTAGCAATGCACAGGTAAATTGCTAGTTATTAATATCTAAGTTACTAGAGGTTCCGCTCCCGCTAATTATTATCAGTCGTTGCTTTGCAAAATTCTATTTATGAATCTAATTCATTGTAAACTGGGTACTTTGTGATTTTGTTTCTTGGTTAATTATGTTTCCACCTCGACGGTTGCAAACACCGCCGTCACTGATACAGCTGCCTCCGCCCTGACGCTGGGTCGCCTCGCTTGGACATCCCGCTGGCAAGAATTACCCCATGGGGCAAGCACCACTTGCGTTTTAAGCACTAAATCAATGTGACATCATCCTACGCGTCCTCCAATCTCCGACAGCTGCTGCCCGGAACCGCCGCTTCTTGATGACAAAAGAGATACAACGACAATCTTCATCGTTTAGTCTGACTGACATTAGACATTGATCCCTTGCAAACCAACAAGATGGGTACTTGAACACAGGGCTGCTCCATCACGCAGTGCTTACGACTCTGGTAAGTAGCATACGCCAGATGCCTCGTACAGGACTTTTCTGCTGCACATCTAGCCCATGGCAACGTGTCACATGTAGAGTGGGTGCATTCCTTTTGTGGAAAGGCCACGGAGGACGCCAACAATCATCTCTAGCAATTCCTTGAGATATGCAACACATCGGCAACCGCCGGAGTCAACCAAGATGCTATCAGACTTCGTCTGTTTCCCCTCTCCCTTCTTGGGAAGGCGAAACAATGGTTCTATGCCAATCGTGCCAGCATTGACACTTAGGACCTCTGTTCTACCGCGTTCCTCGCAAAGTTTTTCCCGTTGGGCAAAACCAATGCCCTTCGTGGAAGAATTTCAAGCTTCCAGCAAGCCAATAATGAAACCATCGCTGAGGCGTGGGATAGGCTCCAAGATTACATATCCGCCTGCCCACACCACGGGATGGAAGAATGGCTCATTCTTCAACATTCTACAACGGGTTGACACCAACAACCCGTGGACATATGGATGCCGCTGCTGGAGGAGCCTTCTTCTCAATGACCGTTGCTCAAGCTAAAGAACTTATTGAGAAGATGGTCTCCAATCAAGGGTGGAGCGATGAACGTCTCCAACCACGCTCTAAAGGTGTACACCCTATCAAGGAGGTGGACTTATTGTCCGTCAAACTCGACCTCGTCATGAAGCGCTTGGACGACTTCAACACGCATGGTAGTGTTCGTTCACTTGACTCACGCATTACATGTGAGGAATGTAGCAACACCGGCCATATGGGGAAGGATTGCCCCAACCATACCCATGAAGAAGCATTCTACATGAACATCAACAATGGGTATCGTCCAAGTGGAGGTCAAGGTTTTAACCAAAACCGTCAATCTTATCAAGGAGGTAACAATTTCTCTGGTTTTAATAATAATCAGCCTTCTTTGAAAGATTTGGTTTATGGCCAAGCTAAAATCAACGAATCAATCAACAAAAAGCTTACTGCCAATGATCAAAGTTTAGAGAGCTTAAATCAAAAAAAAGAAGGTCTTTCTTCCGCTTTCAAAAATCAGTTGAGCTTTAATAAAATGATAGAAACTCAGTTAGCTCAGCTTGCTGCTCTTGTTCCTTCTGCTAATTCTGGGCAGATTCCTGGGCACCAGAATCTCCCATTGAAAAGTTAATGTTATCACTACGAGAGGAGAAATGTTCTCTCGTAGGACTAACCATGCAGGGGAGAACAGCCAAATAAGAGGAGAACCTTCTACAATAAAAACTGATCCAGGCTTCCCAGTAATCTCTTGCTCAATCAAGAGATTCCACTTCGACTACGCACTGTGTGACCTTAGGGCCAGCGTGAGCATTATGCCCAAGGCAATCTTCGAGCTATTAAAGTATAGATTCTTACAGCAACAGCGATGCGGCTACAATTGGCCGACTCATCCTTCCGCTTTCCAATAGGGATTGCTGAGGATGTGCCGGTATTCATAAGAGGCCACATCGTCCAGGTGAATTTTGTTGTGCTTGACATGGATATTGATAAGGAAACGCCCCTCATCTTGGGACGTCCCTTCCTTAGCACCACAAAGGCCCAAATTGATGTAGGAGTTGGAGAAATCTGCCTCTACATCAATGGGAAGGAGGAGAAGTTCGAGTTTCAACCTCGGAAAGAACAATGCTCGATGATCAAGGACAAGTATGGGCCAAATACCTCCAACATCTAAGAAGTTGAAGTGACAGCCAGGAAACGGACAGCCTCATTGCTCTATGGAAGAGCTTGGCAAAGATTGAAAATCCATCGCAGTTTCAACCAAAGAAACCTCCGACCATGAGGCCGGGATTATGGGCCAAGAAACCCGTCCCAAAGTCCGAGAAGCCACCTACACCACCAAAGATGAAACAAGTGTGGCAAGTCAAGGCGCAGCCCTCCACGTCCTCATCTCCAAGGACGTGGTCCGCGCCACCAAGCTAAACCCGTTGGAGAAGTCTTAGCCCGTCGGACTTTAAACGACACGGCCCTGGCCGTCAGGTTAACCGGCATTATCATTCGCCTTTTTCTTTTTTCTTTTTAAATTTTCCACCACCAATTTGCATTTGGACTTTTCCAAAACCACCGTGCATATTTATTTCCTCCACCAAAAATTTATTTGAATTTTTCCACAGCATATTTGAATTTTTCCCTCGCCATGCATTTAAAATTCAAATTTTTCAAAAACACTTTTGCGTTCAAAATGTCTCATCTTTGGATGAAATTTTGGACCACCCTTGTATCACCATAGAAAAGCCAAAAATATTTTTTGCATGTTGAAATTTTTCATCGACATATCGATTTTTGAATTTTTCGAAAAATTTCGAATTCGAGGCAACTTGTTATTTGGAAATCTTTTTGAGCAAACAAGTTTGAGGAATATCTGGACATAGCAACCGTGGTCATCACCAATATGGCCGTTGGGGGCTGTGGGCCAAAGAGGGGAGAAAATGGGGCCAAGGTGGGGTCGGCCGACCCAGGGGAGCAACGGCTCCCTCCCACCTTTGCTCCAACGGTCACTTGTACCTCCCAACGTTCAAAAACGGCTACTATGGCCGTGTATAAGAAGGGGGTGGCCGGCCATTGCACTCTCCCTCTTACACTCTTATTTTCACTCCTCAACTCACTTCACTCCATTGCTCTCAAGTTTTTCATAGTGCTCACTGAGTTCTTGCCTCGAATTTCTGCAAAAATATTTCTCTCTGGTTTGCTTTTCAGTTTGATTTGGTTTTCCGAGTTGCGTTTTCTCGCTTGCAAGAGCACCGACGGTTTCATCGATTGGTTTTCACTCTCACAACCCGTTCAGATTTTTTTTTTTTGTTCTTGCGTTCTTGCTCAACCTTGCTGCAGCATGAAGCGCGTCGGGAAGGCCGTCGCCTCGCTGTTCCGGTCCGGGAGCACAAGCTCGGGCTCATCTCGACCTCACACTCGCGCCCACACCGCCACCGAGCAAGTGTCAAGCCCTCAACATGAAGCCGCAACGGAGGAACAAGCCAACACCGAGCATCGTCTTCTCGTCGACACCGACCTCGACTTGGTGGGCGACGAAGAGATGAACGCCTACGAAGCCCTCCGACTCCGTACATTTGCTCCTACGCGAGCATTTGATCCGGAACTGCTGCAAACGATCGGTATAGATGCTGAATATTCTTGAGTATTTAAAGCAATAGGGTGGGATAAGTTTGCATGTGTAGATGAGCAGGGTTCCCGCTTACTTACACTACAGTTTTTGTGCACCCTATGCGTGGTAGATGACGGTACTACCTTTCGGTTTTTCTGGGAGGAATATCATTTGACATGGAAAATACTTAGTCAATGCCTCGGCTTTAATTCTCGCTGCACCATTGATGTTGATAGTTCGATTCCGGATTACAAAAAGTTAGCTTTGTGGCAAAGAATTTCTGCATCTCCTACTTGTGAGAAACCCCGAACTAATCATATTCATCATCCTACCTTGCGCTTGTTGCACATGTGGCTTGGCATTACCTTGTTTCCTAGAAGTGATATTAGGATTTTGCGCGAGGATGATCTGAAAATTTTTTATGCTATGGTTGAGAAAATAAAGATTGCTCATGTCATGTTCATGATTGCTCAGTGGTTAGAGAATTTTAGAATGACTGGACCGATTGAGTACACCTCATTGATTACTCGTATTGCTGCGGGTGTTGGTGCTTTGTATGATGCTAATGTTGCTTATATTGATACACCCCGCTCTCTTATCACCGAGGATTATCTTATTCAAGGTCATACACTTAAGCATGGTCCAAATAATTCTCTCATATTTTATTATGTCGGTTATACAAATGAATTCCCGTTACCTAACCGGGGACTTCGTTTGTATGACTGTAAAAACCTAACCACACCTCTCGAAAAAGAGGAAGCTGCACAGCAGGAGTACTTCTTCTCGTAGGAGGACGTGCAGGCCGGAGCCAACCGCCGACACCGGGATGCCCGCACCACAGCCCATGGCCTATGCATATGGGCCAAGCTACGGCCATGCCGGGTACGGTCCCGGTGGTTACACCACTCCACCACCATTTGAGGTCGGCGGCTCGTCGCAGCAGGGTGCGGGCCAAGCCCAATGGACGCACCCTCCCCGCGCACAATAGGAGGAAATTTTCTCCGATTCGACGTCCTACTCACCGAGGGCCGGTGGGCGGCGTTCGTCTGCAGCTCGTGACCCATATCTCGAGCAGCAAATGAATGCGCTCACCGAGAGAATGGGACACATCGAGACTCGAGGAGAGGACGTTGAGTACACTCTCAACCAACACGTCCTGCAGACCCATCAGTGGCAAGAAAACACCAACGCCCTGCTCACCAACCTCACCAACATGACGCAGCAGGGCCAAGCCGATATGTTGGCTTACTTTCGCCACACCGGGTTCGATCCTCGACGTCACCCATGAGCAAGAACAAGCTTGGGGGGATGCCATACCCTCCGCTAAGGTATCATGTATCGCAACTTGTATCCTTTTATTTCTTTGTTTGCTTGTTCTTGCACCTCTCATGAAAAATACAAAAAAATGATAAATCTGAAAATACAAAAAAAAAATGACAACTAAAAGAACAAAAATAGTCTTTAGTGTGGTTGCTAGTTTTCGTAGTTCTCTTTATATGCGAGTATGAGTGTTTAGCCTTCCTTATGTTGAGATGATGAATAGTTGCTCTGTTTTATCTCTCGTTTGTACCTAGTCACAACTTAGTGCTCTCCTAAGTTTGAGATTTTTGGCTTATGCTCACCTAGAACATGAAACTTGTGGGCTGCATAGTGCTTGATCGAAGTCTAAGTTATTGTGAGATATGATATGGTACAAATAGGGCTGCTATGATCTTGTTCAAAGTACGACTTGACTTCCGGAGTTTTATTTTACAAAATACAAAAAAATGGTAAAGTTCCTCAATGATCAAAATTCCTACCAAAGCCATATGTCGTTCTTATATTACAAAAACCCTACACATATGCTGCTTGTCATTGCATTGAGCTTTATCAAAATTGTGTGACCCTAAGTGAGAAGCTTGTCATACTCTCATTGATCAAGATCACGTACACTCCACCTCGCATGCTAAACTTCTACACTGGAAGTTAAGCAATACCACCACACTTTCCACCCAAAAATTAATACTCCAAAAATTCATTGTTACCTCTCTCTCTCAAAATATATCATTGGAGACATGGCTATGCAAAAAGAATGAAAAAGAATAATCCCCTGCTCATACAAAAGTAGAGCATGATGAAAAAAAGGGGAAAGAAAGAAAAAATGTTGAGAAAAAGAAAAAGAAAGAAAGAAAGATAGCCATGTTCTACTCAAAAATTCAAAAAGAGTGAGAAGGAACAAATAAAAGAGGAGTATAGTTCTTCCACCTCACCACCACCATATACACACATGCACATCTTGATCAAGGTTGTATGACTTGCATTCTCCATGGATCCACTCTTTTGGTTCAGCAATATCTGTGATGCAAGTATGCCTCATATCATCCCTACCTTGAGCTCCACATACAAGCCTTAGAAGTAGGATGACAAGAGGCACACACAATAATGCCTTGGTGAGGAATATACACTTATTGAGCGATTCGAGAGCATCATTTGAGGAACTTTGCTTTTATTTCAAAAAAATTCTTGAAAACCTCCGGAAAATAAAAGTCAAACAATGGACAAGTGAATGGTGCTCTGTTATAACCGTTCTATCTCTCAACCGCCCAAGACAAGGAAAAAGCCATACGCCCCATAAGGAGTAAGGTAAAGGGTGAGTTACCATGCCAACTTTTTCAACTCAAAGGAGAGTATTTTTCGTTGTGTGCATGGTACCTAGGAGATATGAAACATAGTAGCAACTTCTGATCAACATCCTAAGTCCTACTTCTTGCTCGGGACGAGCAAGGAGGACAGCTTAGGGGAGTTGTTGACGGTCCTAAGACCCAGTTTTTGACCGTCAATTAGCTCTATAAATAAGGAAGAACTAACACTTGTCACTTGCATTTGTTATCAAATAACCTATTTCCACATGTACCTCTAGATTTGGATGTGCAGGTGGAAAACAGGGATTTCCAGGTGTAAACAAGGCCCAAGGCGACGATTCCAACACGTCCATCAAACGACGCTCGCCGCGGGAATATAATTCAAGGATTAAAGGCCCAGAACCACCCAGAACATCAACTGAGGCCACGCACCTGGACAAGAGGCCTACAGGCCAGGGGGAAGCCACCCACCAAAGCCCAGCCCAGGGGGGGCCAGGCCTGGGTCGGCCGACCCCAAACCCTGGGTCGGCCGACCTGGCAGGGTGGCCCCCTGGGTCCACTTTTCTATGGCGGTTTGCAACCGACTTCAGGAGGTCGGTTCCACCTGCAATCAATGCCCACAATATCTGGAACCGCCTCAATTCCACCGCCTTTGAGGGCTATAAATAAAGGGGTACCCCTCCCATAGAAGACACACAACACAAGAGGCTCATTTCCTCCTCCACACATCCAGAGCTAGGGGCTCTCTAGTTAGGCTTAGGCTGAGTAGTTGGGCTGCCCTTTTGGCTCCCAAGTCCCTTGGAGAGTTTGGGGTAAATTCCCTTGTATCCTTTTACTCTCTTTGTAAGACTTATTCATTTATCAATGGAATATCATCGTTCTTGTAGTAGCTATGTGCTTATGCTAGTTCATCATTCATCCTTGATCATGGATGAACGTTCTTCGTTCGTTCATGTTCGTTCATCGTTCGTTCATCTTTCATCGATGTTCGTTCATGATCGTTCATCGTTCGTTCGTCATTCGTTCATACTCGATCATCGGTTAACGATGATCGTTCTTCATCGTTGATCGTTCGTCGCTCGTTCTTGAGCGACGAACGCCTATGCTTAACATAGTGCTAGCTTTGATCCTTTGTCTAAGTAATCGCTCGCTGGATCTAGTTGTTCCTTTTGCTTAGTCATCGGGTCCATTGTCTTGCAAGAGTGCTCTAGGTTTATCGCCTTGCGAGGTGCCTCGAGCGATCTAGAGTTGTGGTTAGTTACGCTAGCATGGTGCTAGGGCTTTCTTTCCACCCCTGGATGCGTGTTCGTGCCCCACGGTTTGTAGAGGTAGGCGGCAGGTGGTGACAGCCCTGTCCGTCCCTTGTAATCCTCCACGTTCGGGTATGGCGTAGGAGTATATATGAAATGTCCGGAGATTGGGGCAGACTCTGATCGCTGGATCACCCGATGATGGCTTGGCAGTAGAACGGATTAGTCTTGGCTTGTATGCAGCTTAGGCTATAGGTAGATGCTACGCACGCTACTTGACGATGTACATTAGGAGTAGCAGTTCTTCTTACTTAACCTTAGTCTAGCTTGGAGCCGCCTCTTGCCTTTTGTCAGAGAGTGGAACTGCCTGCTGTGTGTGTCGCACTATCCTCTATCCTTTACTGCCTTACCCCTGCATTTGGATATTGGTTATGATCTTGTTGGTATTTCTTAACGATCACAGATAAATCCGCAAGCGCACGGAGAATACGCTGTAGCATTTCACCCGGGAGTATTCCAAGGTATCGTAATTTATATTTTCCGCAGGGAAGACGATGGTCAAGAGAATACTATGCTCATAGTCGATGTCTACATTTAAATGGATCACAGTCCATGCATAGCTAAACAATAATATATGGGTAGTGTGACACACAAGAAAAGGATCAACTCTAATATACATCCATAGCCAAGTGGAGAAGAACGAAGAAAAGAGCTAAGTTCCTATTGTACTTCATTATACAGTGGCATAGTATACGACATACACATGCATGCACACAACTAAGGTTTAGGCATATGCACTCAAGCAAATTGGGCACCGGCTTACCCCTGGTCTGCCAGGCGACTCCGGTCTATAGCTCCACGCCGTACCCGAACGTGGAGGGATACCGAGGACGGATAGGGCTGTCACCACCTACCGTCTACCTCAAACAATCCGTGGGGCACGAGGCATCCAATGTATTCTACCAATCCAAGCACCATGCTTGCATTGCTAAAACATTACTCTAAATCCCCGGCGATGATATGGATCTAGAGCATAATCATAAGGACCATTGGACTCATGCTTGGATATGCAAATGCATGTAAACCTAAGTATAAACATGGCATGGTGTACTATGTACTAGGACACGTGACAATATGTGACATCCCAGATGTCTCGTTCATTTCTCTACAGTGCTCAGTCATCATGTAAAGTTGATTAGGTGCAAATTTCAATTAAGTCACATGAAATGAAGGATCAAAAATTTGAATAGAATCCAAATTTAAGTAAAATTTTAAAAGGAAGTTCAAAAATTTGAACATAACAAGGTGTAATCAAAAATTTATGGAAAATATAAAAGCTAAATAAAAATCTACTAAAATTCCAGAAACAATTGAATTTGGGAACTCATTCAAATAAATGAGACAAGTTTATTTTTTTAATTTAATCGTTTGAATTTCGAATTTAAATTCTTGAAAGTTTACAGGAAATAAAATTGAATTTTGCCATGTACACATGTCCAGGAGTAAACACTAATATCTGGAGAATTGTAACCTTTGTTTAATCCTTCAATTAGTATTTACATGAGAAGAAGAAAATTCAAACAAAAATAAAAACGAGTAGGACCCACCTGTCACTCTCACCAACCGCTCATTCTCTTCCTCAGCTCTCCCCTGACGCATACGTGTTGCCATCTCGCAACTCCACCGCTCAACCTCTCTCCAGCTCACCACAGCCCCGGCAGAGCAAAAGAAGCGTGTCCCGAATTCTCCTCTATCTTCCTCGTCAGTTCCTTTGCTATTCCCTTGCTCAGCCTGCTCCCAATCTCTCTTACTCTTGTGCGCCGCCTCCATGGCCGCCGTCACCTGAGGTCCGGCGCCCAGCCGTTTCGCTCCACCCCAGCACGAGATAAGGCCACCTACAGATGCAGCTCAACCTTCTCTAGCTCCCAGAGAAATCCGCACAGCAATCCTCGCAGCGAGCCGAGAGTAATCAAAGTTTTTCTCCGACGACGTCGACGGTGAACATTTCTGACGCCGCCGCGAAATTCGTCGCCTACAGTGAGCCCCATCCCCTAATTTCTCTTCAATTGTATGTGAAACTATCTAGAGAACCTTTCTGATCACTTTTCCCTTGGTTCCTTCGTCGAGGTGAAGTTAATCGGATTTTTTCCCATCGCCGTCGTTGTACGCCGTCTGCTCCACTGGCGAACTCTATTTCCCGGCGCTCCTCGACGTCCACACGTATCATGCCGGTGTTCTCCACGACTTCTTGAAGCTTTAGGACTAAACGGTACAGCTCCTCGTCGACCACAGCAACCTCGCGACGTCGCCGAACGTCGTCTTTCCGCCACCGCTCGCCGCCGGCCATCTTCCGGTGAGTCTCCGCCCTTAACGACTCCACCTTTGAGTTTCCCTAGTTGAGAACGTCACGTAGAGCCTCTATCTCACCCTCCTCGTCCTCGTTTGCCCCTTTCCGGCGAAGTTCTGTTGAGTTCCGGCCGCCGTCTGTAAATCTGTTCTGTTGAAGACGACGATGGCAATCTCGTAAATAAGTTGCAACTTTCTCAGAAACTGAATAAACTTCAAAAATCAATATCTGGAGTTATAGATGTCCAAAAATTGTAAACCAAATTTTGTTGTACTCCTCTCACTGAGATCTATCCAGTGATGTCATAGTTGAACTTTGTTCATGAGTAGTTTTTCCTGAATAATTTGTACATGGTAAAACCTAATTAATTCATAGTAATTAATTTAGGCAGGGTAAAAAGGCCAACTCAGGTTTGTTAGAACCCATTTGATACCCTCTGTTCACTAGTACCAGCTATAACCCCTGGTTCTGTAAGAGGAACCTTGTAAGAATTTTACAAGCTATACACTAGATAATTCATAATAAATGATTTACATATCCAAAAATTGCAAACTAGGGCTTGTTGGAATCCTTGTGACATGCCCTTCACAGTGGTCTATGATGTTCATCTTGTTTCTGTAAAAGAGAACTAATTATGACTTTCTCTTTGATAAACTTGTCATCTTCATAATAAATAATCTAGGCATGATAAAAACATGAA
This sequence comes from Eragrostis nindensis, assembly GCA_012490785.1. Lineage (NCBI taxonomy): Eukaryota > Viridiplantae > Streptophyta > Magnoliopsida > Poales > Poaceae > Eragrostis > Eragrostis nindensis. The sequence continues at coordinate 507,094 of JAAXCT010000338.1, forward strand.
CCTAAGCTTGTTAGGACACCCTTGATGCACTCTGTTCAGTAGTATAGAGCACATCCCCTGTTTCTGCATAAGGAAACCTGTATGAATTTTGTAAGCTATACATTAAATAATTCATAGTAAATTGAATGTAATTTAGAAAAATGTGAACTTAACCTTGATCTTCTCCTTTTGAGATGCCCTGTTCATGGAGATGAACCATGATAGTTGTTTCTGTAAGAAACTTTAGTTATAAATCTCCCTTTGATAAACTTGTCATCTTCTTTATAAATTAATTTAGTCATTAAATTACCTTGAGCTTGTGCATGCATGTTGAATAGATGAACACTTATCACCATGATTTTAGGTTTGACCAGAGCTGTTCATACAAATTTTATAGGAATTAGTTTCTGTTGCAACATTGTTGTGATGACTAAACTATATTAGGGATTAAATTAGGGTAAATTTATTCCGGAACTGTTGTTACATGTTTAGACCATCCCTGAACTACTCATGACCAATTAACATAATTTATGAGCTCAATTGTGATAATTTGAACAAAATACTTAATGAGATAATAATGCTTCATGGGAGTCAATGAAGGAAATACTTCAGACGAATTTTAATTTAAATTGGTTCACCAATTCAGAACCATGCACATCCTTCAAATCTGAGTGAAATCACTCTTTGCATCATACATGTCGTTGCATCTTCGATATATTATTCAATTGACATATATCGCATTTTAGGAAACGACCACGAGGAGTATATTCAGAAGGAGTCTCTTACTGAAGAAGCTGAAGTTGAAGTTACTAACATCAGTTCATTAGAACAAGGCAAGCCCCGGTTCATTCCAAACCCTTTTTACAAATTTTTCTCTTTCTAGAGATCATGATGTAGGAAGTATAGAATGAATGTGCACTTAAGTTGTAGGAGTTGAATGAAATCCACTTGCATGTTTCCAAATGACCTATGGCTACTAAGTGTCTATACTAATAATCGATAGAAATTGCTATGCTTACGGCTATGAGTAGTATCGGCTATGATCAGATGATGATAATTAAAAGATGATTCCCCAAGAGAATATTGAGATGTTTTATGGATGAGACCGGGCAGGATGAAATATGCATGTATAGGTTGTAGTAACACATGGAGGTGTTGACTACGGTAGCCCTGCCTAGTCGATTAAGGACCGATTCGTTGTTGGCCCCTTGATCAAGCATTGAACAGTACGGAGGCATACTAGTGCTATGGGAGCTAGTAAACCTATGTAGCATGTATGGTGGCATCGTTGGTTGGTAACCAGTACACTGGTCGAAAGACACGCTGGGCGTAGTTGGGCAGGTCTAGGCTACGACGGTAGTAGGACGGCTGCCCAACTCGTGAGACTGGACCCTGCCTTGGTGTTTACTGTCTTGTGAAAGGTTGCCGTATATGACCATCTTGAGTGGTGCGTATACGTCGTGTACTTCGGGTTTTCGCCAGCTGGTGTAAATCGATTGCAATCGCTGTCCCTCGCAGTAATGAGTACCCGCTTGTGAATTGAGTCTTCACGTAGCACATATATAAGAATGATGATTATGGATGATGGTTATAGTTGTTTGGAGATATATTATTATGCTATATGGATCTTGCTCATATTACATATATTATTGATGATCGTAGTAGTATGCTCGCTTATACTCTGGTTTAATAATGAAGATAAAAGATGGCTAAAATTTGATAGCAAGAGTTAGGAGATGTTTAAGTGCGAGTCCTTTTAAATTTAGCCATCCTATTTAACCTGGTGCATAGTCTAGAGTTAATTTGACGGGTAAGACTTGCTGAGTAATTAGTACTCAGGCTTTGTGCCATTGTGTTTTCTTCTTAGTACAAATGTGAATCTTCCTGAAGGAGTGTTTCCGTGGAACGTGCAAGTCCCTGAAGGATGGACTGCTCATTGGGAATCAGAAGTGCCGCCGCAGTGATGCGTGTTGCTACAGTGATAATCCGTATGGGCTCGGGTTATTACTCATGCCTTATCGTGAGAGTTATCTAGACTCGTGTATCAAACGTGTTTTGAACTTATCGTTTACACTTCCGCTACTCTGTAATATTTCCACTGTATTCTGAACCTTTCTTGTAATATAAATAAGGTAAAATGTATCGCAAGTGCTTGTATTATCTCGTGTCTGCTTAAACAGCACCGTGGGACAAAGATCCTGTGGATCGGACTGTCACAGCTGGTATCAGAGCCGGTCCAAGATAATACAAACACTTAAACGTAGTATTTTGAAAACTACGTTATACGGTGAGGATACGTTAGTATTGCCCATATAAGGATGTTAGTGTTCAGGTGGCAATAGGGGTTGTTTGGTTACTTTTCTGTAACGACGCACCGACGCCCAGGTAAGAAGGTAAGTAACATGCATGGCTCAGGAGTTTAACGAGTTGGACTCGTATTGTGGGGGGTGTTATTGTTCCATGAGCCGTCGAGCTCGTGAGGAGGCGAGAGGTGTTGAGATTGTTTGAGCCATGCATTACATTCTGTTTTCGCTGACCATCGGCGTGAATGATGGCGTCACCTGTGTAGGTTGTTTGAGGTGGCGATGTGTGTTTTTCTGCAGGTACACTAACTACGTTAGAGGTCACACAGTTTGCTAGACTAACACGGTTGAGAGACGGGTATGCCACCGAAATACGTGCCGATATAATGGCATTATTTTCTTTTGGTGAGGAACGAATAATTAGGTTAAAAAAAAATGTTGCATCATGGCATTCTTAAGTTTCTGAACTAAAAGTTGTCTTGTCTTGATCACTCATCTCTGTGTAAAATTTGAAATTTACAAACTTGAAGGAAATCAAATTTGAAATGACCTACCTCAAACTAAGGTTTTGTCTATAATCTGCTCTGCTGTTGTCCCAAGTTCAAAAATTCACAACTCGAGTTCCTTTGATCCAATGGAGGTGTTCAAATACTTGCTGGAAAGTTTCTGAAATTTTCTGTCATTCCCAAGTGATTTCAAGAAAATCCAACATCAGATGCAATCTCTAGATTTAAAACACTGAAACCCTGTCATCCTGTCTTTCAGCAGAATTCCTCAACTTTGAAAGATCATAATTCTAGTTATACTAGGAATCTGAGTGAGTTTAAATACAATCTGGAAATCTCTAGAAGTCTTATTTTATTTTCAAGTGGTCTCATGTATTTTGGATTCCAGATGTGGTCTGTAGAGCTGAATTACTGAGGCTCTGTTAATCTGTAACTTCCTGCAGAATGTTCAATATCAAAAATTCATATCTCCCCACTCCCATATTCAAATTAGATGCACAAATATTTGCTGGAAAGATAATGGAGTATTCTTTCATGTCCAAGTGGTCCCAGGTGTTTCTTAGTTCTGGTGTAATCTGTAGAGTCGAAATATTGAAGCCCTGTCAGTCTGTCTTTCTCTGCAGAACCTTCCACTTTAAAAATTCATAACTCCAGTTATACTTGGAGTTTGGTCGAGTTTGAACCCAATTTGGAAAGTTGAGAAAGTCCTCTGTAACATGGTGCCAAGTATTCGTTATAACCTTCTGTTGTACTGGTCGAAAATTGCATATTTCTGACTGCTGTACAGTCAGGTCATATTTCATCATTGTTTTTAGAGAAGAATGTTGAATCTGTCAGTTGGCTCCAAATATCTTGATTGCATCTATTCGTGGTGAACTTCCAGAAGTCTTTTACCAGTCTACTCGTTAAAAGTATTTTGATGTCTTACAATCCCGGACATTCCTTGTAATCTCATATGGACTAATCTGAAATAAATCTCTTTTAGCTTCATCTCTTGTTTCTTATCTGCATTAACTTCTAGAATTTCCTGTTGCATAGCCCAATATTAGAAGTTTTAATTTCTCTGTCCATTCTGCCATCCATCTTTGTTGGAAAGCCAACATTCTATATGCATTATCGTTGTTAAGTCATCTCATCAGATCACTATTAAATTTTGTTTGCCTACGTACCCCCACAAAATCCCATGGTTAATTCTGCACATATCTTCTGTTTAGTCCATGAGCATCTTAGGGTTGTTTATTGTGGCTAAATTTTCTATCCCAATTTTTCTCATTTCTGTCAAGAAACCAAACTTTGGCCATATTATAGATGAGTTAACTTGATTCCTTGTTGCTACCTCTGCATCATGCAATCTCTTGCTGAACATTCAATTGTTCTTACCCTTATTAGAAGTATATCTAATAAGTGGAAAGCTATCCAGACAATAGATCACACTGTCCCAAATCCTTGCAATCTTGCTTCATCTCTTGAGTCCCTACTAGCTCAATCATACTTCTTCCAAATCTTCTTTGTTAATGCATTGTCACATCTGTCCAAAATAGAAATTCAGCGCGTTGATTGTCAACTTTGACAGGCCAAAACCCCTGTTCCTTTTGTCATACGGAGTCATTTAAATACTCGTTTGAAAGCTATGAGAATTCTCTACAACTTTGTAGTTCATCGAATTTCTTGAATCAGCCCCCAGTTTTCTCAGTTTCATTTTCCGTGATGACTGCCAGTTAAGGCTGATTTCTGTCCGGTTGGAATTTCCTTTCTTTCGATCACCTAATCTTGCTCTAATTATAAGAACTTGATGGCATAAATTATATGCATTGTTGCACAATATTATAGTGGTCTTTATTTCATAGGTGTACATTGCAACATCGCATAATTGCATTGCACCATCTCATCGGGGCATACCATCCATATGCATCAGGGCAAGGGCGTCACAACATGTACATCACACCATATGCATCATCCATGTGCAGTATATGCAATATAATGCACTATAATTGCGCATCATGCCATATGCATCATTATGCACTATCCATGTGCAATTCAACATAAAGCATCATTATGCAAATGCACCATTGCATATGCACCATAAATCATGTGCGTTGCACTCATGACACGACATATGCAAACTGCATCATTGCATATGCACTATCGCACGCGTGCATTGCACCATGAAAACATCCAATGCACCATGACATCAAACTCACTCAGCAAGATGCATATCATGATATGAGTGTTTGCATCATATTACGATGCATGAATAACTAAAATAAAGAGCAAGAATATGGTGTTCGATAACCTTGTTATTGAAACAAATTTTGGTTCCTCGATAATCACCGTTTCCATCGAGGGGCAATCGATAAACCTCAAAACCTTGTTGTTTTCCCACAATCAATTTAGACCATCTTCGGCTATATGCCTCGTGTCGTTATCATTTGCCTATGAGTTTGGTTCCAAGCTTGTTTATCCGAGTCAGGTGAAAATCAGTCTTTTGGAGTCTACTTGCTGGTTAGAGTTTATCCTAAATCCTTGTTACCCAAACTTTCACACATTCTGGTTGTACCATTTGCATTCATTGTTATTCCTCTACCTCGCCGTAATCTCGGGACGAGATTTCTTTAAGGGGGGAGGATTGTGACATCCCAGATGTCTCGTTCATTTCTCTACAGTGCTCAGTCATCATGTAAAGTTGATTAGGTGCAAATTTCAATTAAGTCACATGAAATGAAGGATCAAAAATTTGAATAGAATCCAAATTTAAGTAAAATTTTAAAAGGAAGTTCAAAAATTTGAACATAACAATGTGTAATCAAAAATTTATGGAAAATATAAAAGCTAAATAAAAATCTACTAAAATTCCAGAAACAATTGAATTTGGGAACTCATTCAAATAAATGAGACAAGTTTATTTTTTTAATTTAATCGTTTGAATTTCGAATTTAAATTCTTGAAAGTTTACAGGAAATAAAATTGAATTTTGCCATGTACACATGTCCAGGAGTAAACACTAATATCTGGAGAATTGTAACCTTTGTTTAATCCTTCAATTAGTATTTACATGAGAAGAAGAAAATTCAAACAAAAAATAAAAACGAGTAGGACCCACCTGTCACTCTCACCAACCGCTCATTCTCTTCCTCAGCTCTCCCCTGACGCATACGTGTTGCCATCTCGCAACTCCACCGCTCAACCTCTCTCCAGCTCACCACAGCCCCGGCAGAGCAAAAGAAGCGTGTCCCGAACTCTCCTCTATCTTCCTCGTTAGTCCCTTTGCTATTCCCTTGCTCAGCCTGCTCCCAATCTCTCTTACTCTTGTGCGCCGCCTCCATGGCCGCCGTCACCTGAGGTCCGGCGCCCAGCCGTTTCGCTCCACCCCAGCACGAGATAAGGCCACCTACAGATGCAGCTCAACCTTCTCTAGCTCCCAGAGAAATCCGCACAGCAATCCTCGCAGCGAGCCGAGAGTAATCAAAGTTTTTCTCCGACGACGTCGACGGTGAACATTTCTGACGCCGCCGCGAAATTCGTCGCCTACAGTGAGCCCCATCCCCTAATTTCTCTTCAATTGTATGTGAAACTATCTAGAGAACCTTTCTGATCACTTTTCCCCTTGGTTCCTTCGTCGAGGTGAAGTTAATCGGATTTTTTTTTCCCATCGCCGTCGTTGTACGCCGTCTGCTCCACTGGCGAACTCTATTTCCCGGCGCTCCTCGACGTCCACACGTATCATGCCGGTGTTCTCCACGACTTCTTGAAGCTCTAGGACTAAACGGTACAGCTCCTCGTCGACCACAGCAACCTCGCGACGTCGCCGAACGTCGTCTTTCCGCCACCGCTCGCCGCCGGCCATCTTCCGGTGAGTCTCCGCCCTTAACGACTCCACCTTTGAGTTTCCCTAGTTGAGAACGTCACGTAGAGCCTCTATCTCACCCTCCTCGTCCTCGTTTGCCCCTTTCCGGCGAAGTTCTGTTGAGTTCCGGCCGCCGTCTGTAAATCTGTTCTGTTGAAGACGACGATGGCAATCTCGTAAATAAGTTGCAACTTTCTCAGAAACTGAATAAACTTCAAAAATCAATATCTGGAGTTATAGATGTCCAAAAATTGTAAACCAAATTTTGTTGTACTCCTCTCACTGAGATCTATCCAGTGATGTCATAGTTGAACTTTGTTCATGAGTAGTTTTTCCTGAATAATTTGTACATGGTAAAACCTAATTAATTCATAGTAATTAATTTAGGCAGGGTAAAAAGGCCAACTCAGGTTTGTTAGAACCCATTTGATACCCTCTGTTCACTAGTACCAGCTATAACCCCTGGTTCTGTAAGAGGAACTTTGTAAGAATTTTACAAGCTATACACTAGATAATTCATAATAAATGATTTACATATCCAAAAATTGCAAACTAGGGCTTGTTGGAATCCTTGTGACATGCCCTTCACAGTGGTCTATGATGTTCATCTTGTTTCTGTAAAAGAGAACTAATTATGACTTTCTCTTTGATAAACTTGTCATCTTCATAATAAATAATCTAGGCATGATAAAAATATGAACCTAAGCTTGTTAGGACACCCTTGATGCACTCTGTTCAGTAGTATAGAGCACATCCCCTGTTTCTGCATAGGGAAACCTGTATGAATTTTGTAAGCTATACATTAAATAATTCATAGTAAATTGAATGTAATTTAGAAAAATGTGAACTTAACCTTGATCTTCTCCTTTTGAGATGCCCTGTTCATGGAGATGAACCATGATAGTTGTTTCTGTAAGAAACTTTAGTTATAAATCTCCCTTTGATAAACTTGTCATCTTCTTTATAAATTAATTTAGTCATTAAATTACCTTGCGCTTGTGCATGCATGTTGAATAGATGAACACCTATCACCATGATTTTAGGTTTGACCAGAGCTGTTCATACAAATTTTATAGGAATTAGTTTCTGTTGCAACATTGTTGTGATGACTAAATTAACTATATTAGGGATTAAATTAGGGTAAATTTATTCCGGAACTGTTGTTACATGTTTAGACCATCCCTGAACTACTCATGACCAATTAACATAATTTATGAGCTCAATTGTGATAATTTGAACAAAATTACTTAATGAGATAATAATGCTTCATGGGAGTCAATGAAGGAAATACTTCAGACGAATTTTAATTTAAATTGGTTCACCAATTCAGAACCATGCACATCCTTCAAATCTGAGTGAAATCACTCTTTGCATCATACATGTCGTTGCATCTTCGATATATTATTCAATTGACATATATCGCATTTTAGGAAACGACCACGAGGAGTATATTCAGAAGGAGTCTCTTACTGAAGAAGCTGAAGTTGAAGTTACTAACATCAGTTCATTAGAACAAGGCAAGCCCCGGTTCATTCCAAACCCTTTTTACAAATTTTTCTCTTTCTAGAGATCATGATGTAGGAAGTATAGAATGAATGTGCACTTAAGTTGTAGGAGTTGAATGAAATCCACTTGCATGTTTCCAAATGACCTATGGCTACTAAGTGTCTATACTAGTAATCGATAGAAATTGCTATGCTTACGGCTATGAGTAGTATCGGCTATGATCAGATGATGATAATTAAAAGATGATCTCCCAAGAGAATATTGAGATGTTTTATGGATGAGACCGGGCAGGATGAAATATGCATGTATAGATTGTAGTAACACATGGAGGTGTTGACTACGGTAGCCCTGCCTAGTCGATTAAGGACCGATTCGTTGTTGGCCCCTTGATCAAGCATTGAACAGTACCGGAGGCATACTAGTGCTATGGGAGCTAGTAAACCTATGTAGCATGTATGGTGGCATCGTTGGTTGGTAACCAGTACACTGGTCGAAAGACACGCTGGGCGTAGTTGGGCAGGTCTAGGCTACGACGGTAGTAGGACGGCTGCCCAACTCGTGAGACTGGACCCTGCCTTGGTGTTTACTGTCTTGTGAAAGGTTGCCGTATATGACCATCTTGAGTGGTGCGTATACGTCGTGTACTTCGGGTTTTCGCCAGCTGGTGTAAATCGATTGCAATCGCTGTCCCTCGCAGTAATGAGTACCCGCTTGTGAATTGAGTCTTCACGTAGCACATATATAAGAATGATGATTATGGATGATGGTTATAGTTGTTTGGAGATATATTATTATGCTATATGGATCTTGCTCATATTACATATATTATTGATGATCGTAGTAGTATGCTCGCTTATACTCTGGTTTAATAATGAAGATAAAAGATGGCTAAAATTTGATAGCAAGAGTTAGGAGATGTTTAAGTGCGAGTCCTTTTAAATTAGCCATCCTATTTAACCTGGTGCATAGTCTAGAGTTAATTTGACGGGTAAGACTTGCTGAGTAATAGTACTCAGGCTTTGTGCCATTGTGTTTTCTTCTTAGTACAAATGTGAATCTTCCTGAAGGAGTGTTTCCGTGGAACGTGCAAGTCCCTGAAGGATGGACTGCTCATTGGGAATCAGAAGTGCCGCCGCAGTGATGCGTGTTGCTACAGTGATAATCCGTATGGGCTCGGGTTATTACTCATGCCTTATCGTGAGAGTTATCTAGACTCGTGTATCAAACGTGTTTTGAACTTATCGTTTACACTTCCGCTACTCTGTAATATTTCCACTGTATTCTGAACCTTTCTTGTAATATAAATAAGGTAAAATGTATCGCAAGTGCTTGTATTATCTCGTGTCTGCTTAAACAGCACCGTGGGACAAAGATCCTGTGGATCGGACTGTCACACAATAAGGCAATTATATCCCTACCGCCAGTCCTCTAGGTAATACCCACATAACGAGCATATGAATATCACACTAGCACTATATAAGAAGATTATGATTACTCTATTACATAACCAAGCCAAGGATCCACAACCAAACAAGGAACGCTTAACCAAGGCAAGACTATATGAAAAGAATAATATTATTAAATAGAATAAAGTCGCAAAAAGAGAAAATGATACAAGAGCCATACCAGAATCTGCAAGACAACTTGGGAACTAGAGTAGCTCTACTCTAAGCCTAACTCCACTAGAGCTTGGAGACTAAAACTAATGCAAGAGTGATTCCTCTACTTGGTGTGTGTTCTAACCGGCCGAGCACCCCTCTATTTATAGCCCCAAATGAGAGGGGGGATTAAATAGAGCAAGTGAGAGGTGGTTGAGGAGGATTGGCCGCCAAGGTAGGCCGGCCGGCCTAGGTGGCAGGCCGGCCGGCCACACATTGTGGCGGTTGGCCACCGCCTTCCGTGTGGACGCTCCAGATTGCTCCATGAAGTCGGTCCGAGGTCGGTTTTCTCCTGGGGTCGGCAGAACTGGAGTAAGAGCCAAGTTTAGGCCCATTGTAGCCCATCTTCTAGAAAGTCTTCATTAAGTTCGAGTTGGGCTTCAATATTCTGGTTTTGTGGGCTTCTCGTGGCCCACTGGTGGAGGCCTGCAGGCTGTGGCCACTGGGTGTGGCCGGCCGGCCTGGGATGTAGGCCGGCCGGCCTGTGATTTCTCTCACAGAGGCCCATTTTCTCCAGAAATACTCCTGCACTCATAAATCATCCAAAACTCGTGGAAATTTATTAGTTGAAATAAATATGCGTATAAGAAATGCTAATTCTCCTTTATGTGTAGGAATATTGGCGGTCGAAGTTGGTACTTAACGACCGTCAACAAACCCCCCAAGCTTAAACCTTTGCTCGTCCCGAGCAAAGCTAAAGACTTGGTTCTGTTGATCAGGAGTTGCTACCATGTCTTGCTCCGCAGAAGTACCATGCATACAACAAAATATTCTCCCTTGAATTGAATAAGCTGGCATGACAACTTACTCTTCCCCTTAGTCCTCATGGGGCTGATTGCTTCTCCTTGTCTTGAGCAGTTGAGAGACAGAACGGTTTGTAGAGTACTATTTACTCATTCTTTGTTAACTTTCATTCCAGAGGTTTTCAAAAGATTTTGCAAATAAAAACAAAGCTCCTCAAATGATTCTCTCAATCGCTCAATGTGTATGATTCCTTACCAAGGCATTATGTTGCCTCTTTTCCACCTACTTCTAATAGGTTTATATATGTGGAGCTTGGTAGGGGTAAAGTGAGGCAAACTTGTATCACATATATTGCTAAATCAAAAGACCGGATCCAGGGAGAAAAACAAGTCGTACAATCTGATCAAGATGTGCATGTGTGTGGAAATGTGAATGATGAAGAAAAAATGATTACTCCTTTTTGTATACCTTCTCTCTCTTTTTGTTAATTTTGAGGGAATGGCAATCTCTCTTTTTTTTCTTTTTTTTTTCTTTTTTTTTTGATCATGCTCTACTTGAGTGAGCAAGATTTTTTTTTTAATAGCCATTCCTCTTTTGCAAGGGTACTTGGGGAGAGAGAGTGGTACAAAGCATATAGAGTATTATTTTGTGGAATGATGGAAAATGTGATGCTAACTTCCAGTGTAGAAGTTAAGCACATGTATATGGTGGAGTGTACGTGATCTTGATCATATAAGTATGACAAGCATCTCACAAGGGTCACAACAATTTTGAAAAAGCTCAATGTAATGCAAGCAACACATGTACGAAGGTTTTGCAATAAAATCGACATATGGCTTTGGTAGGAATTTTCATCATTGAGGAACTTTTGGTTTTATAATTTTGAAAAAAAAATTCTCTGGAATTTAAGTCTTACTTAGAAAGAGATCATAGCAGCTCTATTATATCGTATCATATCTCACAACAACCTAGACTTGGATCATGCATTTTGCTACCCACGAGTTTAAGGTTCAAGAATAAGAGTGCATCCGACAAACTCAAACTTGGGAGAGTACTAAGTTGCAAACAGGAACGAGAGAGGGATAAAACAGAGCAACTATTCATCATTTCAACATGGAGAATTAAAACATTCTTATCGCGCATAGAAAACAAAAACTACTTTTATTTTATTATTTGTTTTTATCTCTCTCTTTTTTTTTTGAATGCAGAAAACAAAGGAAAGATACAAGTTACCTCGGTGGGGGAGTGATCCCCCCAAGCTTAGTTCTTGCTTGTGTGCGCCAATAACTGCTTGGTTCCTTTCTTCATGGCTGCAACAAAAAGCAAAACAACAAAAACAAACTCAAAACGGGTTATATTAGTGTAATCAAAATGAGCACGCCCGTCGGTTGATCTTGCCAGCTTGAGCATAACTTGCAGATGCAAAACAAAGAAGAGGTCTTTTTGTTGAATTTGAGAAAATTTGGAGAAATGAGAGTAAAGAAGATGAGGAGGGCATTTGGGTAGTGAATGAAATGGATTTGGTATGAAAACATCACCACTCGGTCTTTTTGTAAAACTTGAAGTTCGATGGCCATATTTGGGGAGGAACAATGACAAAAGGCCGTTAGAAAATAAGGCAAAATGCTAACAATGACCATGTCATGTTAGGTGACCCATTGATGGGGACTCTCCCCCCAAGCTTGGCTCAAAGCCTCCGTCGATTTTTTTTTTTGAATAGTGGAGGTTTAGCCAAAGCTCAAGTAGAATTTATGCCCAAAAATTTATTTTCTCCAAAAACAAATGTCCCAAATTCTTTTTTTTTATTTTTGAAAAAAAAAGGGTTGGAGAAATCCAACATGCAAAATGATTTTGAAAGATCAAACATGCAAATGCATTTTAATTCAAATCAAATGAAAACCAAATATGCAATTGGAAAAATCAAATATGAGATAACTACCGATTTTCCTGTCGGCAAGGGCGTCATCGTTTTATGTCCGATGAGCAAGACATTATGACGAGTTCGATTGCCAAGGGTTTCACACTTGAGGGAAAACGACAAGAAGTCGGACTATCTCAAGATTGAATATGGATTTTTAACGCACTGTCAGCATATCGAAGCCATCATGCACTACCCTGTTTTCACATGAAGAGAAAACAAGCAAGTGATAGCCTGTACAGGCTATGACCATATATTTGCAGATATAACTAAGAGCATTTGTAAACTCCTAAACCAATTGTCTTCCCCGGCAACGGCGCCAGAAATGCTTGTTGGTATTTCTTAACGATCACAGATAAATCCGCAAGCGCACGGAGAATACCGCTGTAGCATTTCACCCGGGAGTATTCCAAGGTATCGTAATTTATATTTTCCGCAGGGAAGACGATGGTCAAGAGAATACTATGCTCATAGTCGATGTCTACATTTAAATGGATCACAGTCCATGCATAGCTAAACAATAATATATGGGTAGTGTGACACACAAGAAAAGGATCAACTCTAATATACATCCATAGCCAAGTGGAGAAGAACGAAGAAAAGAGCTAAGTTCCTATTGTACTTCATTATACAGTGGCATAGTATACGACATACACATGCATGCACACAACTAAGGTTTAGGCATATGCACTCAAGCAAATTGGGCACCGGCTTACCCCTGGTCTGCCAGGCGACTCCGGTCTATAGCTCTACGCCGTACCCGAACGTGGAGGGACACCGAGGACGGATAGGGCTGTCACCACCTACCGTCTACCTCAAACAATCCGTGGGGCACGAGGCATCCAATATATTCTACCAATCCAAGCACCATGCTTGCATTGCTAAAACATTACTCTAAATCCCCGGCGATGATATGGATCTAGAGCATAATCATAAGGACCATTGGACTCATGCTTGGATATGCAAATGCATGTAAACCTAAGTATAAACATGGCATGGTGTACTATGTACTAGGACACGTGACAATAAGGCAATTATATCCCTACCGCCAGTCCTCTAGGTAATACCCACATAACGAGCATATGAATATCACACTAGCACTATATAAGAAGATTATGATTACTCTATTACATAACCAAGCCAAGGATCCACAACCAAACAAGGAACGCTTAACCAAGGCAAGATTATATGAAAAGAATAATATTATTAAATAGAATAAAGTCACAAAAAGAGAAAATGATACAAGAGCCATACCAGAATCTCCAAGACAACTTGGGAACTAGAGTAGCTCTACTCTAAGCCTAACTCCACTAGAGCTTGGAGACTAAAACTAATGCAAAAGTGATTCCTCTACTTGGTGTGTGTTCTAACCGGCCGAGCACCCCTCTATTTATAGCCCCAAATGAGAGGGGGGATTAAATAGAGCAAGTGAGAGGCGGTTGAGGAGGATTGGCCGCCAAGGTAGGCCGGCCGGCCTAGGTGGCAGGCCGGCCGGCCACACATTGTGGCGGTTGGCCACCGCCTTCCGTGTGGACGCTCCAGATTGCTCCATGAAGTCGGTCCCGAGGTCGGTTTTCTCCTGGGGTCGGCAGAACTGGAGTAAGAGCCAAGTTTAGGCCCATTGTAGCCCATCTTCTAGAAAGTCTTCATTAAGTTCGAGTTGGGCTTCAATATTCTGGTTTGTGGGCTTCTCGTGGCCCACTGGTGGAGGCCTGCAGGCTGTGGCCACTGGGTGTGGCCGGCCGGCCTGGGATGTAGGCCGGCCGGCCTGTGATTTCTCTCACAGAGGCCCATTTTCTCCAGAAATACTCCTGCACTCATAAATCATCCAAAACTCGTGGAAATTTATTAGTTGAAATAAATATGCCCCTACTTGGCCCCTACTTCAATCCTGCCGACCCCACGAACAAACCGACCTTCAGACCGCCTTCAGGAATGCATCTGGAGCGTTGAGGCAGAAGGCGGTGGCCAACCGCCACAGGGGACGGCTGGCCGGCCGCCCCCCTAGGCCGGCCGGCCGACTTTGGCGGCGCCGCCTCTCCAAAGTCGGCAGGCGTGCTCCCACCGCCTTGGCAAGCTATAAAAGGGACCCCTCGGCCTCCGAATCAAAGCGCACCATCACACTTCATCCAAGTGTTCATTAGTTTAGTTGAGTAGTAGCTTTGGGAGTTAGAGTAGAGTAGAGTAGAGTGAGAGCTCTCTCGGGCTTCCGGAGTCTTCTCGGAGTTCGGTATAGTTCTTGTATCGTTACTCTTTTGAGATATTATTTTATTTAATATAATTATATTTAGTTTTATCTTTATTTATTTATTTTAGTAGTTCTTTTCTATTTAGTTTATTTATTCGTTAAGTAAGTGCTCGTAGAAGTCTTGTTGTGGGATTCGTGATTGTTGGAATAGCGAGTACGAGAGAGTGCCGTCGTCGGAGATGACGTCGTGTGAAATCTGTGCTTGTTCATTCTTAGATAGGACTGCTCCGTTGATCAAGAGTAGTTCCTCTAGGCGGGTTGTAAGCGTGGCGCTTAGATCTTGGCCTATGCACGTTTGGCACCCAACCCCACGGAGGATGGTAGCCGCGAGTGTATGTGACAGCTGCACCGGTCTCTGTAATCCACCACGTCCGGGTTGGACTCAGCAGGGTCTTAATTATAGCGGATGGATCCCCAGGGTGAACTAGCAGCATCGGTTGCCCTGGCACTTCCGTGCCCCGAAACGACATGACTTGTATGTGTATGAGCTTAGCTAGAGTAAATAACCTTTGTAGACTTGACTGCTAGAAAAGTAAATAATAGATAAACATACAGGTAGCCTTAACTCTATTTTGTTGCTCTCCCAAATGTATACTACGATTTATTTTATTACCTTGGATTTGAGGATGTGTGTGCCACCCATATATATCATGCCTATCTTACCCCCGTCTCAAGTATAGTTGATACATTATTTCTTTCTCCAAATTATCCAATGCATAGCTATTATTCAGCTTTCTTTTGCTCTACTTCCCTGCGGAAATATAAATACGATAACCCTGGAATACTCCAAGGTGAAATGCTACAATGGTGATCCGTGCGCTTGCGGAATTAATGAATTTAATTTTATCGCATAAGAACCGCCAACAAGCATTTCTGGCGCCGTTGCCGGGGAAGTAGCAGCTAGGAACTGAATAAATGCATTGAAGTTTGTGAGAAGAATAATTATCACTTACTTTTGCGGGCTTACCCTTGTCCTGGTTTTTCTTCTTGTGAAAATTTGAAACAGGACTGTGCATGACTGGTTTCGACCTACCAGAAAACTTCCACTCAGATCCAGAGCAGTTCTTGAGGAAAGTTCGAGCAAAACTCACCAAACAGATCCGCAAGAACGCTCTGGCTCTCGAATCGTCTCCTCCACCGGTTGTCAGGGCCTCCTCAACGAACAGCATCATGGCCGAACCCGTTGTTGAGAAGACGATCAATGACTTCTCCGCGCCAACTACGGAGAACATCCGTGTGGGACCCAACCCGCACGTCACCAACAAGGACTACGAGCTCAAGCCAGCCTTGATCAACATGATCTTGGCCAGTCCTTTCTGTGGGAAGCCGTCGGAGGATGCAAATGCTCACCTCCAAAGGTTCCTGATGACGTGCAACACTTTCGTCATAAAGGATGCACCTCAGGACGCTATCCGACTACAGCTATTCCCTTTCTCTCTGTTGGGGAAGGCTCTCCAGTGGTTCTACGCGAACCAAGAGTCCCTCGACACGTGGACGGCATGCTCCAATGCCTTCCTCGCCAAGTTCTTTCCGCCGGGCAAGACGACTGCCCTACGGAACAAGATATCGGGCTTCCAACAGCTCGCAGATGAGTCGACCGCGGAAGCCTGGGACAGGATGCAGGAGTACGTTCTCTCATGCCCACATCATGGCATGGAGGAATGGCTCCTCATACAGAGTTTCTACCACGGTTTGAGGCCGTCCGCTCGAGAGCACCTCGACGCCGCAGCAGGCGGCTCCTTCTTCTCCCTTAGCGTGAAGAACGCTAAGAAGTTGATTGAGAAGGTGGCGGCCAACCAGACTCATGGTGAACGCCAAGCGGCGAGCACCAAAACCCGTGGAGTGCACCAAGTGGAGACGATGGACATGCTTGCCATCAAGCTCGATCAGCTACTCCGCAAGGTGGAGTCTCCGCAGGACCTGCAAGTTGCGGATTCCCGCATGACATGTGAGGAATGCGGCAGCGTTGGGCATATGGGCATCAATTGCCCGAATACGAGAGAGGAATGCAATTTCCTCAACAATGGCAATGGGTTCCGCTCCCAGAACAACTACGGCTGGAATTCCAGGCCCGACCTCTCCTTCAACAAGAATCAGGGAGGTAACAATGGTAATCTTTCCCGTTATGAGCCCTCTATCAAGGATCTAGTTCTCGGCCAGGTCAAAATCAATGACAGCATTAGTAAGAAATTTCTTACTACGGACAAGGCTTTAGAGAGCATAGATGCCAAGCTAGAGTCGTTCAGCACTGCTCTGCAGAATCAGCTAAGCCATAACAAGATGCTAGAAACGCAAATAGCGCAAATAGCTTCAGCTGTGCAGTCTCCTCGTGCGGGCAAACTTCCTGGGCAACCAGAAGTTAATCCCAAGGAGATTGTGAATGCAATAACCATCAGGTGTGAAGAAAGCGACTTGGATTCCGCACTACCCGAGGATGTGATCAGAAAATATCCCGGATGGCCAACCATGCCGTGTTTGGTCAACGACCGTTGTTTCGCTCGGGCACTATGTGACTTAGGGGCGAGCGTGAGCATCATGCCGAAGGCGATGTACGATGGGTTAAACCATCCATTATCCCCAACGACCATGAAGCTCCAGCTTGCAGACGGGTCACTGCGCCTGCCCTTGGGGATTGTCGAAGAAGTTCCCGTGCAGATCAGAAATCTCTTCGTCCCCGTTGACTTTGTTGTGCTGGATATGGAAGTAGATGACAAGGCCCCTCTCATCCTTGGGAGGCCGTTCTTGAGCACCACCAACGCCAACATCGACGTGGGGGCAGGAGAGATCCACTTGGACTTCAACGGCAAGGAAGAAACGTTCAGCTTCAAGCCTAAGGTTGAGCAATGCAAGCAAGTACGGGTCATATATGGAAAGGACCCAAGGAGAGTGGAGAAGATTGAGATTACTCCACCCATGCCACAGCCAGATAAGCTCATTGCATATATGAGAGACTATCTGGAAAGAGAGAATGCAAGAAGGCTAGCAAAGTATTGGAGGACTCCAAGGAGGATGCCTCAGCCGCCAAATACACCTCAAGCCCCTCTTACTCCTCCGCAAGAAGGTGTAGGCGAATCACAATCGCCCAAGAAGAGGAGAGCGAGGCGCTCAAGAAAGAAGAAGGCAGCTACGGTATCGACCGATGAGAGTACAACAAAGGCGCCTACCAAAGAAAAGGTCGCCGCCACCAACACAAAGAAGACAACCAAGGTGTGGCGGAAGAAAGAAGGAACCTCTACCTCGCAAGATTCTCCAGCGAGCGAGGTCCAAACAAGTTGAAAAGACATGGAGAACGTCTAGCTCAAAGACGTAAAAATGAGAGCCCTCCGATTGGGGAGGCCATCCCAATCGTTATCCTAGCTAGGCCTAGCACTTGTTTTTCTTTTCATAAATCATAAAAACAAAATAAAAATTGGAAAAATTTAAAAGACAACAAAAATAATAGGTGATGCCCATTAGGGGCTAGCCACTTGTATCATCCTCACTCTTTTTTGCAGATCAAGAAGGAGGAGGAAGAGCCTGAATCAAGCTTAAGTCTTACAAAGACTCAAGCTTGGGGAGGGCACCCCCAGGTAAGAAGGAGTTCAAGACAAGCTCGAGTCCTGCAAAGACTCAAGCTTGGGGAGGACCCCCAGGTAAGTATTCCTAACTTTCTTAATAAATAAATAAACTCCCTGTTTCGAATAAATGCTAGAATCTTGGTGTTATGCTACGCTTAAGGGAAATGATGATCGAGTTACAAATTAGCTTCCCATGTGTCGCATAGATGCAACCTCTACTCCTGACATATGTGTTATTTTTGCTTGAGCATGATCACATCATGAGTCTTGCTTATTTCCGTGGGTTGCATTTGTTACACCAAGTCTGAGCATTGTGGATTGTGATATGGCATGATTAGGACTTGTTGCAATTTCTTAGTATGGTTTTATCCAGAGATGTTTTTCTTGAATTGCTGCAAGTACCTAAAACCCTTCTGGTTTGGCACACTTCTCTTAGTGTGAGGATTTATTTACCTACCAGAGCCATATCATAATATTCGAAACAGCCCCACTCATAGCCATTTGTTTGTGCATTGAGTTTTGTTAAGGTTTGATGTACTCTTGAAACTAAGCACTCCTAATTTTGGTCATAAGTCCTTCGCGTGTGTTTTCGAAAATTTCTCTCCACCAAATAAAAAGGGGAATGTTTGGATAAATCAACCAAACATTTTTCAGAGTTTGCAAAACTTTTGGTCCATCCAAAATGCTCAAGAATATTTCAAAATGTTTCATTGAACCATTCAAAATTTATAGCCCCTTGCACCATGAAGTAGTAAAAAAAAAAAAAAAAAAAAAACTCCATGGTTGCATGATAAAAGTCAATGGCTATACGGTTCTTATCATAAACATCTTGAGCAAAATAAAGGACCAATGTTTTTCAAAACCCCTTCCATAAGCGTGAGTTCATTTTCTCCCCCTCCATCACATCATTTCCTATGACCAAAATAAATGGAGTTGCTATGTTGATTGAGACTCATTCTTTAACTTTACAATATATGCAAGACATTTGTGCATTCCTTACCAAGCTCCACATACAAAGCCTCATTTGGTAGAAGGTAGGATGAGTGAAGCTTGTAGGAATAGAACTCACATTGGTAGGTAAGAGAAGTGCCTACCAAAACGAAGGAGAATTTTTGCACCTTGCAGCACATAAAAACTCTGGATGCATACCTGCTAGAATTGTGTACTTGTCCGAAAATGCCGTTCTAGTCTTCAATGCTGCATGACAAGGTGTGACATATAAGCCCCACGATTTTTGCAACACTCATGAATATTGTGTGCTCTCGTAAACTTACCACTGTTTAGGGAGTATGTTGTTGCATATTTAATACCCATGGGGCGCTTCTTTGTAACTCCTGATCCGCCGGTACCCTGAGTTGAGTTTGCTCGGGACGAGCAAAGTTTAAGCTTTGGGAGGTTGTTGGCGGTCGTTAAACCATGTTTTGACCGCCACCCTACCGGTAAATAAATACATAACACCAAGATTTTGTGCATAGTAGTTAGGAATAATACTACTCCACAGGTTTTGGTGAATATTTGGATGCAGGAGTGAATAATGGAGAAAAGTGGGCCCAGCCAGGGAAATTCCCTGGCCGGCCGGCCCCACCCTAGGCCGGCCGGCCCCACCTGGTGGCCGCAGGCCCCAGGCTTCCTCCAGTGGGCTGGAAACTGGTCCACAACGTATAATTCAAGGCCCAACCCAACGGATTTGCGCCGACTTACCAGAGGTGGGCCATTTGGGCCTTAACTTGGCCCCTACTTCAATCCTGCCGACCCCACGAACAAACCGACCTTCAGACCGCCTTCAGGAATGCATCTGGAGCGTTGAGGCAGAAGGCGGTGGCCAACCGCCACAGGGGACGGCCGGCCGGCCGCCCCCCTAGGCCGGCCGGCCGACTTTGGCGGCGCCGCCTCTCCAAAGTCGGCAGGCGTGCTCCCACCGCCTTGGCAAGCTATAAAAGGGACCCCTCGGCCTCCGAATCAAAGCGCACCATCACACTTCATCCAAGTGTTCATTAGTTTAGTTGAGTAGTAGCTTTGGGAGTTAGAGTAGAGTAGAGTAGAGTGAGAGCTCTCTCGGGCTTCCGGAGTCTTCTCGGAGTTCGGTATAGTTCTTGTATCGTTACTCTTTTGAGATATTATTTTATTTAATATAATTATATTTAGTTTTATCTTTATTTATTTATTTTAGTAGTTCTTTTCTATTTAGTTTATTTATTCGTTAAGTAAGTGCTCGTAGAAGTCTTGTTGTGGGATTCGTGATTGTTGGAATAGCGAGTACGAGAGAGTGCCGTCGTCGGAGATGACGTCGTGTGAAATCTGTGCTTGTTCATTCTTAGATAGGACTGCTCCGTTGATCAAGAGTAGTTCCTCTAGGCGGGTTGTAAGCGTGGCGCTTAGATCTTGGCCTATGCACGTTTGGCACCCAACCCCACGGAGGATGGTAGCCGCGAGTGTATGTGACAGCTGCACCGGTCTCTGTAATCCACCACGTCCGGGTTGGACTCAGCAGGGTCTTAATTATAGCGGATGGATCCCCAGGGTGAACTAGCAGCATCGGTTGCCCTGGCACTTCCGTGCCCCGAAACGACATGACTTGTATGTGTATGAGCTTAGCTAGAGTAAATAACCTTTGTAGACTTGACTGCTAGAAAAGTAAATAATAGATAAACATACAGGTAGCCTTAACTCTATCTCGTTGCTCTCCCAAATGTATACTACGATTTATTTTATTACCTTGGATTTGAGGATGTGTGTGCCACCCATATATATCATGCCTATCTTACCCCCGTCTCAAGTATAGTTGATACATTATTTCTTTCTCCAAATTATCCAATGCATAGCTATTATTCAGCTTTCTTTTGCTCTACTTCCCTGCGGAAATATAAATACGATAACCCTGGAATACTCCAAGGTGAAATGCTACAATGGTGATCCGTGCGCTTGCGGAATTAATGAATTTAATTTTATCGCATAAGAACCGCCAACAGCCTGCAGGCTGTGGCCGCTGGGTGTGGCCGGCCGGCCTGGGATGTAGGTCGGCCGGCTTGTGATTTCTCTCACAGAGGCCCATTTTCTCCAGAAATACTCCTGCACTCATAAATCATCCAAAACTCATGGAAATTTATTAGTTGAAATAAATATGCGTATAAGAAATGCTAATTCTCCTTTATTTGTAGGAATATTGGCGGTCGGAGTTGGTACTTAACGACCGTCAACAGATCTATCATTTGTAACACCATGAGTATAAGTACACACTTGTCAACTACGTCTTCCTTTGGGAAAATATAAATCACGATACCCTTGAATACTCTCGGGTGAAATGCTACAACGGGTTATCCGTGCGCTTGCGGATTATCTTTTATGATTAAATACTAATAATACATTTCTAGCACTCATTGCTAGTTGTGGATTATTCTGTATCCTAAGCAAGTAACTTAACCCCAGGTATTTCAGGCGCCGAGCTGGGAATATTCACCCTAGGCCTAACCAGCCTAAGGTGGTGTTTCTGTTTGGTGTAAGAAATACCAACAACCCCCCCTCTAGTCAACTTTCAATATATACTTGTTACCGAGATGGCATTGGCCATGATGTGTAATAAGAGTATTCATACTTGGCATACTTTCCACAAATAATGAGAACTACCGATGAAAGGATCTTGACATAGATATATGTAATATGATTCATCTCAAGATAGCCAAGTCTTCAATGCATCTCCAAGTACCTATTTAACATCTCAAGCATTTTGTGGTACCCAAACAATGTTGGGTCCTTGAATGTTAGTCATAAGAGATTTAGGCACCCAAATGGCCTTTGCATTAGATTTTTGTGAACTAACAACATTAGCAATTATAGTGCCATTCCTAGCCTTCCTAAGCATATAATGATAATTGAAAGGGATAGGCTTAGGATTGTTACCCATAGGACAATTTTCACAAATGTGTCCCTTTTTCCTGCAAGTGTAGCAAAACGATTCTTGTTGTTGCAACATGCCTTCTCATCTTGCTTCTTGTATGCTTCCTTACCAGTGAGCCTCTTCTTGGATGACGTGAAGCTTTCATTATTCATGTTGGACAAGATACAACTTCATGACCACCCTCATGACAACCATAACACTTCCTCTTGCTTCTTCTTGCGTTCTTATTTGGAAGTGCGTTCTTGTCATCAACCTTGTTAGAATACATAGAGGCGTAGTGTCCCATGTTTGAACATTTGAAGCACTTGATATGAGCGATCTTCTTCTTACTATCTTGCCTCTTGCTCATATCTTTTCTTCCTTCTTCATGGAACAATCTCTCACATGGTGACCCTCTTTCTTACACTTGAAGCAAGTGATGAGAGTCTTGTTCTTGTTGTTACTTTCACCCTTGCTCTTGCTCATGCTGGATTTTGCTTCAAGTCCACTGATCTTGTGCTTGTTATTTTCACCTATGCAATCAAAGTCACATGTAGTGCTCGGAGAAATATTTGCTTGGGAGTAACAAGGGTTATTGCAAATAAAATCAACTTGACCATGAGGCTCATAGGATTTTACCGATTTTACCATCACCTCATGAGCTACTTGTAGCGAAACATGTGAATCCATAAGATTTTCATGAGAGCACAAAACCTCATCATATTTCTCTTGTAGACCCTCATGCTTGCTAGTGAGCTCCACAAGTTGTGTTTGAGCTCATCATTTTCCTTCTTTAATGTTGCTACACAAGAAATAGAGTTAGTAGCACAAGCATGTTCACTTTTCAATTTTTCATACCTTTCAACCAGTGATGCATGAGAGACTTTGAGTTCATCATGCTCTTTGGTTAGAGAGTTTAGCTCCTCAATCTTCTCAATGAGGCATTCTTCTTGCTTTTCAAGATTTTCTTCTTGATCCTCAATGATAGTTCCAAGCTTGAATATTATAGATTTATCCTTCTTACTCAATCGATCAAACTCAATATCATCATCATCATCACTATCACATTCTTTTGTTGGCTTCTTTTTAACTTTTGCCATGAGACAACAATGTGGTGATGTTGATATAGTTGATACTTCATCAATATACACTTGAACGAGAATTGTCATGAGAGTTTGAGATAGAGAAATCATCTTCAATCACCAAGTCATTAATAGAATATTCACTTGTAAGATTGGATTCTTCATATTTTTCTTTAAGTTGAATCCAGAGATCATGAGCACTCACCAAACTGTATACTTCATTGGAAACATCTGCACTCAAAGCACTTGATAAAGCGTTATATGCATGTGCCTCGAGATATAGGCATTTGTCTTGCGCTTGTGTTTGAGCAAAATCATCCAAGGCATGCGAAAAGCCAATATCTACGATCCACCATATTTTTGGACTCATAGCACGTAAGTAAGAAATCATTTGACGTTTCCAATGTGCATAATTTGTGCCATCAAAGTAAGGTACTTCACAAGGAGGATATGATATTCATGAAATCAAAGCACTTGAGCAACCATATGGATTTTGAGATAAATCGCCTTGCGACATCTTGATCTCTCCAAGTGATTAAGCCTAATTAGGAGATTAGGCTCTGATACCAATTGAAAGTACCTGATGTCGCCTAGAGGGGGGGGGGGGTGAATAGGCAATTCTGAAAATTAATGACACTTGCAGCGGAAACAGCATTGAAAAACCGGAATCCTGATTTTTACCGGAATTCTGATTTTTTCCGAAATTCTGATTTTTATCGGAATTCCTGGACGCTCAAACTTGAAAACTTCGTAAAACTTATTTTAAGGCAAATCTAGCAATTTTATTGAATGGAAATGAAGCTAGATGCATAAGGAAGCTATTTCAACACGAGATTTGCTCTAGAAACTTGATAGCAAGTAGATCGGGACGAAATAGCTCAAGAACATATGAAGAACACAATAAACAACAATATGAGCAAATAAAGAAAAGGAGACAAACGGTTTGTTTACCGAAGTTCGGAGTCCTACACGAGGATCCTACGTCTCCGTTGAGGGGATGTTGGCGGTCCTTAACGACTACTTTTTACCGCCAACACCAGCTTATAAAAGCCATCAATCAAGAATAAAATGAACTTTCTTTATGGATTAATGGCTTTCCACAAGTTTTGGTGATATTTTGATTGCAGGAATAATTATGAAGGAAAATCACCATAAACTATAAACAAAGAGGGGTTTTGCCATGGAGATAAATTATCCAAATAAAACATTTGATCTCTCCATGTGAAAGCCCTTGAAAAGATAGTCAAGATTGACTTTTGGTTCACCCAATTCGGAGTCCGGGAGCAAAAGATATGCCTCAACGAAAATTGCAGGAAATGCTGAAAATTCCTGACCGGCCGGCCACCACCCTAGGCCGGCCGGCCCACTTTTGTCTCCAATGGACCGGATCTTCCTCCAGTGGGCTTTACACATTGCAAGACATCAAGCCCAAGTGGTCTCCATGGTGGGTGAACAACCGACATCCGGAAGGTGGGCTTTTGGGCCTTAATTTGATGATTTCTGCACTTCCGCCGCCCCCACTCGAAAACCGACTTCGGAGCCGACCTTGGGAAGCGATCCCGGACGTCCACGGCGAAGGCGGTGGCCATCCAAGACAATGGATGGCCGGCCGGCCTAGGTGGGAGGCCGGCCGGCCTGCCCTTTCGCGCAATTCCAGCCACCGACTTCCTGAGCAACGTGCCGGCCACTCTACCTCACTTAGGCCTATAAATAGAGGGTAACTCCCACGGTAGAACTTGCACCTGAGTAGAGAATCACTTTGAGAAGTGTTGTTGAGTTGTTAGTAGAGGTAGTGAGTGAGTGAGAGGCGGAGGAAGGGTGAAGCTCCGGAGATGTCGGAGCTCTACTTCTTCGGCGCCTCGGGTATGTACTCCGCCTGGGAGTAGTCGTCCTAGTCTTCCAGGCCGGGTAACATGTAAGGTATTATTTATTGAGCAATAAAGTAAGGTTTTCTTCTTTATCATTTATGGGATTCAGGTGTGTAGTATTTATTTCTTATTTACTACATGTGCTAGCTCTAGAACAATTGCTAGTTGCTGGTATTAATGATAGGTGTAAACGTGGTGTTTATACTTTGATTTATCCTGAGTTGCCCTCAACCCCACGGCGTGTGGTAGCCGCGAGTGTAGGTGACAGCTACACCGGTCTCTGTAGTCCACCACGTTCGGGTTGAGTGTGTAGGGCCTAGACGCGGTCCGTTGACCGGATACGTTGAACCTAGTTTCCGGGTTGCGTGTCTTGGCGGCGGCCGTGCCCCGAAGTAGATGATATCGAAAGACCCTTATCGCATTGCTCAGTTATTTAATATCTTGCATTAGATTACCTGGCCAGAGGACTATCACTCTTACTGTATCAATCCCCTGCTTAGCGTGTCCCTTTTTACGGATATTCTGCATAGATCTCGAGTTTAGTACACTGTTCGTTCCCTGTGGATTCGATACCTTAGGAATACTCTTGGGTGAAAGCTACATCGGTATCCGTGCGCTTGCGGATTCATTTCTGTTAGGCCTTAGGACTGCCAACAAGCTTTCTGGCGCCGTTGCCGGGGAACGGTAGCTGTGCTAACTCGAATCTAGGATCATCCGTGAATAGGTTTATTTTGTTTTGTTTTTGTTTTTCTTTTTCTTTATCATTACCATGGACCCATCCTCCATCGTCTACGCCAATGCTCCGAAAGGAGAATTGCTGGAGCCTCCTCCAGCATCTGCACCAATCACAGCCCAGAGCTATGAGATTCGATCAGAACTCATAGCACTGGTTCAGGGGAACATCTTTCGCGGAGATGAAGATGAGAATCCATATGAACACCTGAGATACTTCGAGCTGCTTTGTTCCACTGTTTCGACCCAGGGATTTCCACAGGACACGCTCAAATGGAAGTTATTCCCGTTCTCACTCAGTGGAAAGGCAACACAATGGTATGCTATGTCAGTAGGAGGGGCCAACGGAAATTGGACAACTCTCAGAGATCTCTTCTGTTTCAAATACTTCCCTGTTGCAAAGGTCATTGCTCTTCGTATGGAGCTTCTTACCTTCAAGCAGAGCAGTGAAGAAACATTGGGAGCCTCATGGGAGTGCTTCATGTCATACACCGTCAAAGGACCAGATCTCGGACTCTCACCAGCAGTACTCCTTCAGCACTTCATGTGGGGGCTCACTCCAGGGAGCCGTACTTTTTTGGATACTGCTTCTGGAGGATCTTTCATAAGAATCACACCAACTGAAGGATTCGAACTTCTCGGTAAAATTCTGAGCAATCTGGACAGCTATGTGCCACCTACACCCGAGCTACCAAAAGAAGAAGTACCCGTTGTTCAACCTGTGCTTCAAATTGAGGTTCCTCAAGCTCCAATCATGGAAGAAACTCCTGAATCATTCTATGTCTGCCCAACAAATCCAAATTTGTTCCAAGGTGGTCAAACTCTTGCTGAAGCTAAAAACCTTCAGGTGGTGGAACCAATTCTTCCTCTCGTGCCCTACGAAGAGGAATTTGATTTCACCAAATTCAGGGATACAAGATCATATCCGATAGAGAGAAATTGTTACCCTGACAATGATGACGCCGAAGAACTGGATTGGGAAGATATAGAAGAGCAGACAGAAAGAATACATCAACTGTCAGCTGTTTTGGGGGAAGATTGGTTTCAAGAAGCCGAATGCACGAGGGAGACAATCAAGTTAAATCCAAAACCCGACTGCGTTATGGTGAATATTCAATCCACTGCTAGGAGGAAAGCCATATATGACTTAAAAGCCAAAGTCAATATCATGTCAAAGCATATGGCTGAAAGTAGTGGATGGCTGTCCGAAGACAACCTAACACCTTCAAAGAAATGGTTGGTCTTCGAGAATAAATATTACCCAGCGGTAGGAGTTTTGCGGGAAGTGGAGACAGAGATAAATGAACAGCCCATGGTTCTCGCCTTTCACATTTTCGATATACCCAAGCAAGACTTCTTACTGATCGGAACTCCAATCTACACATTCTCCCAAATAAAGTACTTACAGGAGAAGTTGGATGTTCGTATTGGGAAAGAAAGCTTCCCCGTTGACATCAGGCATGCTCTCAACACCAAAGCTGAGACGCACCCTGAAACTATGGAAGAATTAGCCTCTATTGAAGAAATAGTTGGAGAATTCTTGGAAGCACCCCATATGGAGGAAGAGACTAAATTCTTTACTAAAGATGAAGATGCTTCTCCATATGTTGAACTAGACAAGCATGAAGAAACTGCTCCAACGCCCGTCGAGTTAAAACCATTACCGCCAGGTCTCAAGTACAGCTTCCTCTTTGGGAATCAAAGCACCCCAGTTATCATCAGTGACAAGATATCCCATGAAGAAGAGAAGAAGCTGGTAGCCTTATTGGAGAAATATCGACCAGTAATAGGTTACTCACTGGCAGACCTCAAGGGGATCAGTCCAGAATTCTGCACACACAGAATCCCAATGGAACCTGATCACAAGCCTGTTCGTGAACACCAACGACGTCTTAATAATGCCATGAGAGAGGTAGTGAAAAAGGAAATCTTGAAGCTACTCAAGGCAGGGATTATTTATCCAGTGCAGGACAGTCAATGGGTCAGTCCCGTTCAGGTTGTGCCAAAGAAGGGAGGGATGACTGTTGTGCGGAATGAAAAGAATGAATTGATCCCTCAGCGCACTGTGACTGGGTGGCGGATGTGCATCGACTACAGGAAGTTGAATAAGGCAACAAGAAAAGACCATTATCCTCTTCCATTCATCGATGAAATGCTCGAGCGGCTGGCAAAGCATTCGTTCTTCTGCTTTCTAGATGGTTATTCAGGATATCACCAAATTCCTATCCATCCTGATGACCAAGACAAGACAACCTTCACGTGTCCCTATGGCACCTTTGCATACCGCAGGATGTCGTTCGGATTATGCAATGCACCTGCTTCCTTCCAAAGATGCATGATGGCTATCTTCTCAGATCTTGTTGAGAAAGTAATGGAGGTATTCATGGACGATTTCTCTGTCTATGGAGAGACATTCGATGGATGCCTACGAAACTTAGAGAAGGTGCTACAAAAATGCAAGGAAGCCGACCTAGTCCTGAACTGGGAGAAATGCCATTTCATGGTAACGGAGGAAATTGTCCTAGGACACAAGGTCTCTGCCAGAGGGATAGAAGTCGACAAGGCTAAGATTGAAGTCATTGAATCACTTCCACCCCCGAGGAACATTAAAGGGATTCGCAGTTTCCTAGGGCATGCTGGATTCTATAGGAGATTTATCAAAGATTTCTCCAAGAAAGCCAGACCTCTCACCAATCTGCTAGCTAAGGATGCACCATTCGTCTTTGATGAGAGGTGCATGGAGGCATTTAATGAACTCAAGCGAGCGTTAATCTCGGCCCCCATTATCCAGCCTCCAGATTGGAAGCTCCCATTCGAGATCATGTGCGATGCAAGCGACTATGCCGTTGGGGCAGTGTTGGGACAGACCAAGGATAAGAAGCATCATGCGATAGCTTATGCAAGCAAACTCTCACAGGGCCACAACTCAATTATGCTACCACTGAGAAGGAATTGCTTGCAGTAGTCTATGCCATTGATAAGTTCAGGTCATACTTGGTGGGCGCGAAAGTGATAGTTTATTCTGACCACGCAGCCCTCAAGTACCTGTTAACTAAGAAGGATGCAAAGCCACGACTTATCCGATGGATTCTACTCCTCCAAGAATTTGACATAGAAATCAGAGACCGCAAGGGAGTAGAAAACACAGTGGCAGATCATCTCTCTCGTCTACAAGTTGAAGATCCCAATGCATTACCTATCAATGATTACTTGAGAGATGATATGTTACTAAAGGTAACAAGCACCGACCCGTGGTATGCAAATATTGTTAACTATATCGTTTCGGGATACATACCACCAGGGGAGGACAAGAAGAAGCTCATCAGGGATAGCAGATACTATCTATGGGATGATCCTTATCTATATAAAGTCTGCTCTGATGGCTTACTCAGAAGATGTGTGCCCACCTGTGAAGCAATGCAGATCATTGACAGATGTCACTCTTCACCGTATGGGGGCCACTATGGAGCATTCCGTACCAATGCTAAAGTCTGGCAGAGTGGATTCTACTGGCCGACTATGTATGAGGATACCAAAGAGTATGTACGGAGATGTCCTCGTTGCCAAAGAATTGGAGGGATAAACTCTCGAGATGCGATGCCCCTTACAAATAACCTCCAAATCGATATCTTCGATGTATGGGGCATTGACTTCATGGGACCCTTTCCAAAGTCAGAAAACTACGAGTACATCCTAGTGGCAGTGGACTATGTCTCAAAGTGGGTAGAAGCAATACCATGCCGCAATGCAGATTCCACCCACTCAAAGAGAATGCTCCAGGAACACATTTTCCCAAGGTTCGGCACACCAAGGGTGATCATTAGCGATGGGGGTTCACACTTCATTGATAAAACCTTCAAGGAAATGCTACACAAATATGGAATTGAACATAGAGTAGCGACCCCCTATCACCCACAAACCAGCGGTCAAGCGGAGACTTCAAATAAACAGATCAAGAATATCCTCCAAAAGACCGTTGATAAGATGGGAAAGTCCTGGAAAAGCAAACTGCATGAAGCATTGTGGGCTTACAGGACAGCTTATAAGACACCCATCGGCATGACCCCTTACCAAATGGTATATGGGAAAACATGCCATCTACCTGTCGAGCTAGAGTTCAAGGCATATTGGGCAATCCGGAAATGGAACATGGATTTAGATCAAGCCCAAGTTAAGCGGCAAATTCAAATCGCCGAGCTTGAAGAATGGAGGGAGAAGGCATACCATAGCTCCAAGCTATACAAGGAAAGAACTAAAAGATGGCACGACAAGCGCATCCGTGAGAAGCACTTCGCGCCAGGAGATAAGGTACTACTTTTTAATTCCCGCGCTAAATTATTTGGCCTTGGTAAACTCCGGAGTAAATGGGACGGCCCTTATACCGTTGTGGAAACTTCCAACCACGGGGCTGTCACTCTCCAGAGCGATGATGGAAGCCTTTTTAAGGTAAATGGCCAGCGGTTAAAAGTATTCCTAGAACCCTCCATGCCTGCTCTCGAGGAAGTAGATGTCCTCGAATTTATCCAAAGCTAAAAATGCTTGCATCTACGGTCTGGCTTCGACCTTAACCAAGCACCCTTTTTTTTTCCTTTTTCTAAATAAAAAAATAATAATAAAAAAATAAATAATATCTGACATGTTTGTGTGAGTGCTTTATTAAATTGTGTGTTGGTTTATGTGGGTAACCACATAAACCAACCTTTGTACACTCACATTTTCCCGAGTGCGCAGGAACAAAGTTGTGAACACACAATGGCGCGTCGTCCCGATGAAACAGAGAAGGAACAGGGGAGGGACCCCACCGGCCGGCCCACACACCAGGCCGGCCGGCCTTGGTGAAACTCCAATCGGGTCCAATTTTTCCTCAATATTTATCTTGACCCCCTTTGCTCTGTTTCATATACCCAGAAAACAAAACAAAATAATTTCTGAAGATGAACCAAATAAAACTCTTGCTAATCATCAGGTTTATGGCATTATTATTTCGCTGTTTCTTCTTGCTCACAAAAATAAATTTAAGGACGCTCCTGTCTATTTTGTTGTGAGATTTGATATATGCATAAATCTTGATTTCTTTCTTCTCCTGATTTTCTTGGGAATCAAATTTTCCTTCGGATTTGTTGTCACAAAATCTTTTGAAAAAGCCTATTAGAGCCAAAAAAAATAATAATAATAAATAGGTATGAACTCCTCAGAAGCCAATCTTTTTGCTGTGAGTTTAGTTAAGATTTAATTCTCTTGAGAAAAATGCACTCCTCAAAGTTCAGTCTTTATCCTTCGCGTGTGTTCTCGAATGCTTCCACTAGAAAACTTGCTTGACTCAAAAATTCAAGCGAATTCTTTCATCTTCAAAGAATTTTTGTCCCTATGATCAAGCCCACAAAATCATGAAAGGAAGTCAAAGGAGCCACACAAGTTGCCTCATACATCGCGGGAATTCAAAAAAAAAAAAAAAAAAAAAGAGTTCCCGATGTCAAAAAAAAAAAAAATGGCTGACTTCAAAATTCAAAATTGGGCATGACATAGATCAAAATTCTCCCACAGTGTGAGTTCATTTTCTCCCCCACCACATGCATCAATTCTTATCTTGACTGAATAATGAGGATGTGCAATATTCTCTTTAGAATTCTTTCTTAGCCTTACAAAATTCTGCAAAAAGATTGTGCTCTCCCTACCAAACTCCAAATACAAGCCTATTAGAGATAGGGAAGATATCTTTTGAGAGAAGAAAGGCCTTTTCACCACTTTGAGTGACTCATGTGTTATGGATTTTGTGACATACAAGGAAGGGGGAATTTTTGAAACCCGAGGGATTTTGAGTTTGAAAGAATCTTTGATTATTGCTATTCAATCTCTCAACTCTTGAAGACAGTGAGCTTTAGCCACTTCCACATAGTGAGCCTGAAGTAATTGTCGAAATAACTTTGCCATAACTCCTTGATGATGCCTTTTCTTTGGTTCAATCTTTTTGCTCGGGACGAGCAAAGATCTAAGTCTGGGGGGATGTTGGCGGTCCTTAACGACTACTTTTTACCGCCAACACCAGCTTATAAAAGCCATCAATCAAGAATAAAATGAACTTTCTTTATGGACTAATGGCTTTCCACAAGTTTTGGTGATATTTTGATTGCAGGAATAATTATGAAGGAAAATCACCATAAACTATAAACAAAGAGGGGTTTTGCCATGGAGATAAATTATCCAAATAAAACATTTGATCTCTCCATGTGAAAGCCCTTGAAAAGATAGTCAAGATTGACTTTTGGTTCACCCAATTCGGAGTCCGGGAGCAAAAGATATGTCTCAACGAAAATTGCAGGAAATGCTGAAAATTCCTGACCGGCCGGCCACCCCCCTAGGCCGGCCGGCCTACTTTTGTCTCCAATGGACCGGATCTTCCTCCAGTGGGCTTTACACATTGCAAGACATCAAGCCCAAGTGGTCTCCATGGTGGGTGAACAACCGACATCCGGAAGGTGGGCTTTTGGGCCTTAATTTGATGATTTCTGCACTTCCGCCGCCCCCACTCGAAAACCGACTTCGGAGCCGACCTTGGGAAGCGATCCCGGACGTCCACGGCGAAGGCGGTGGCCATCCAAGACAATGGATGGCCGGCCGGCCTAGGTGGGAGGCCGGCCGGCCTGCCCTTTCGCGCAATTCCAGCCACCGACTTCCTGAGCAACGTGCCGGCCACTCTACCTCACTTAGGCCTATAAATAGAGGGTAACTCTCACGGTAGAACTTGCACCTTAGTAGAGAATCACTTTGAGAAGTGTTGTTGAGTTGTTAGTAGAGGTAGTGAGTGAGTGAGAGGCGGAGGAAGGGTGGAAGCTCCGGAGATGTCGGAGCTCTACTTCTTCGGCGCCTCGGGTATGTACTCCGCCTGGGAGTAGTCGTCCTAGTCTTCCAGGCCGGGTAACATGTAAGGTATTATTTATTGAGCAATAAAGTAAGGTTTTCTTCTTTATCATTTATGGGATTCAGGTGTGTAGTATTTATTTCTTATTTACTACATGTGCTAGCTCTAGAACAATTGCTAGTTGCTGGTATTAATGATAGGTGTAAACGTGGTGTTTATACTTTGATTTATCCTGAGTTGCCCTCAACCCCACGGCGTGTGGTAGCCGCGAGTGTAGGTGACAGCTACACCGGTCTCTGTAGTCCACCACGTTCGGGTTGAGTGTGTAGGGCCTAGACGCGGTCCGTTGACCGGATACGTTGAACCTAGTTTCCGGGTTGCGTGTCTTGGCGGCGGCCGTGCCCCGAAGTAGATGATATCGAAAGACCCTTATCGCATTGCTCAGTTATTTAATATCTTGCATTAGATTACCTGGCCAGAGGACTATCACTCTTACTGTATCAATCCCCTGCTTAGCGTGTCCCTTTTTACGGATATTCTGCATAGATCTCGAGTTTAGTACACTGTTCGTTCCCTGTGGATTCGATACCTTAGGAATACTCTTGGGGTGAAAGCTACATCGGTATCCGTGCGCTTGCGGATTCATTTCTGTTAGGCCTTAGGACTGCCAACAGGGGCTCGGTCACACTTGAGCCGGGTCTCTTTCAACCCTTTTCCTCACCGAGCAATCACAAAGTTCGAGCTCGGTCTTTCTTCCTTTGATTCCTTTCCTTGCGGAGGCAAATCAAATCCTTCACAAACTTCCCATGGCTCACCCCAAAGCTTGGGAGCTCTACGGGCGACTCCTTGCCGTCTAGGGGATGAATCCCGATCTCTTGTATGACTCAAGTGCTCAAGAGTGGAATTAGCTCTCTTTCTCTCAATCTTTCAATCCCTCAACCCAACTCTCTTCTCTTCTCAAATCTCAAGCAAATGTACAGAGGGGAATGCTCAAGGGGGCTGTGGAAATGTGTATCTCGTAAGGGGAACCAGCAGCAACAAATGAAGGGGTGTGGAGATGTTTATATAGGAAGCTCTCCAAAAACTAGCCGTTATGCCCAACGGTCTGCAGATTACCGGAATTCCGACTTTTCATCTCGAAAACTCACCCAAAACTGTCCGAGGAAACATTCCTGAAATTTCCGGAATTCCGGACAATTTATCGGAATGCGCAATCCGGGAATTTCCGGAATTCCGACCAAAATATCGGAATGCGATTTCCGGAATTTCTCGGAATTCCGAAATTCACTGTCAGCACTCAACTAAACCGGCCATAACTTTTGATCCTGACATCCGATTTGGGTGATCTTGGACTCTACGGAAAGCTTATTCAAGAGGCTATCCAACTATGCTAAAACCATGATTCAAAACACCTCATAGGATATGTTAAATCTCATCTAAGCTTAGTTAGATCAATTTGAACACACGAGACATAGCAAAACTATCAACATTGCATCCCTCTTGATAGTACGGCGTTCCTATACTCAAAAGTAAGTAGAAAAACTATAGGAACACCTTCATTTCTTCTATATCTTCATCTTGAGGGTTGCTAACGCCATGAGCATTTCATCCTTTGGACATACACTTGATCAAATATCAATAATTAAACATATATGTCCAATTTCATATACCTTTGCCTTGAGCGATGTCCATGTGAGATTTTGGCTTGATGATCATCAGCTCATGAAGTTTGACAACTTCCATGCATTCAAGCTTCTTTTCCTTTTCTAACAATGGACATCCAACTCTTGCTCTTTTATCAATCACACTTGATGTGGTTGAACTTAAGATTTCCCATATTTTGCACTTCACCATTTCATCTTGCTCTCTTCAAAAATACTGATGTGGATCATCCATATCATCACATGGCTTGTACAGTTCATGGCTAGGTCTTCACTCACTCTTCACCACCGGATTGATTCTTCAGCGCCAAGCCCTTTACTTGCCTTTCTCCACCGCATGGTCCATCGCAGTCAGCATTGCTTTGCCCTTCACCGTATTTCCATATAAAAATATTTTGTATCCATATCATCAATATCCTCAATAGTAAATTTGATCACCATTTCATATCATTATATTGATTTCCAAATCATGATTATCCTCTTCTCATATAGTCAATTGAAGTCCATCAATAAATGACATCCATCTTCAATTCTTCACATTATCATATTACCACCATCACTCTTGATGTTCAATTACCTCAATAATACGTCTTGATCTTTGAGTAGAAGTGTTGACTATGTCCATTTACACCTTTACCGACACATTGTTCACTATGATCCTTTGTCAATCAAGTCACCAAATAGCTTGCTCAACATATGATCGATCAACTATATTATTTGATGATATAGCTTGACTTTCTTGCTTGATGCCGGAACATAACCTAACATACATGCAAACTCACAAACTCATAGAGAAGGTTAGTTCCAACATTCATTGTCATCAATCACCAAAACTCATCATTAAGTCAAGGCTAGAGGCTTAGACCTTTCAGAAAGGTGTCTTCTTTAGCTCCAAGGAAGGTCGTCGTTTTCAGATTATAGTGGTCGGCGTACTTTCCCCACCCTTAGTCCCCATCTGTTGGGTGGTCCCTCGGTCCTTCAAGGATTCCTCCCCTTGTTGGAAGGTGGAGGGCGACAACAGTGCGGCGTAGCCATGATGGGTGGTGTGGCGGTACAATGCCCATTGTGAAGCTGGCAAGTATGTTGTTTGGTGGTGCCGCCTTGTCGACGATTGGTGGTTCTTCGGTTTGTGTTCAATGCTAGGGCTTATCTGTTTGCCGGTTGAGAGTTGTGTTTTTCTTTGTTTGTCTCTTTTGTCTATAATCTTTGATGTTCCTGTTGTGTCAACCATGATGTAACACTTATCGGGCCGGTTTTGGCCATCATTATTATTAATGGAAATTCATGTGGGGATTCCCCCCCCCCCCCCCCCCCCCCCCCCCCGGTTGATCGTAAAAAAAAAGTCTAGGAGTTAAAAGAATAACATACTACTTATTTTATCTCAACCCATCTCCCGACCAACCTTCCCATCAACTAAATATTTGTGCTATCCTTACAACGTATTATATTTAGAAATAAAATTTAAACTCTAGAACGCCCTAAGGGACGAAAGGAGTACTACTAGTGTAACGCCCTGAAAATTTATCCTTAAAATTCGCAAATCGAATCGAAACTAAAATCGGAAGCTTTCAAAATGTTTTGAAAATCTTTCTCTCCCTCTTTTTCTTCATCCTCTCGCTTTGGCGCAGCACGTATGCGTGCCGGCCGCCACCTATCACTTTTACCATGCCTTCACTCCTCTGCCTGTCTCATTGCGTCGAGTCGTCTCGTCACTCGAGTCGTCTCGTCAATCCAAAACCACACGCCAAAGTCATCCTGAGCCATCTCGTCGCGTCTCGTCGTTGTCTCGTCAGTCTAAAACCATACGCCACACCATTGGCCCCGCCGTCTCGTCATTGTCTTTTCTCCCACCCCGTGCACTGGCACAGCACGCATGTTTTCTTTACCTACCTCGGCCCGCGCCTTTAATCTCGCCTACCCGTGCCTTTATTCAGTCTGCCTGAGCCATCCCATCGTCTACACCGCTCAGCAACTACGCGACACACCAACGGGATTTTCTGGTCTGGCCTATTTCTTTCCCTTCTCCATCCTCGCGCGCTAAATTGCCGTCCAGCGCGTTTTTACCTTCACATACCCAGTGACCGTCATTTATTCCTTCGCATAAGCTGGCACATCGCTCTGCCCCGCACGAGTCATCTCGTCACATTAATTATCTCGAATGACCTGACGACACTATGCACTATGCTTGAGTCGTCTCGTCATCTCAAACCACGTGACGACACTATGCACTATGCTTGAGTCGTCTCGTCGTCTTGAACCTTGTGCCAACACTATGCACTATGCTTGAGTCGTCTCGTCGTCTTGAACCTCGCGCCAACACTATGCTTGAGTCGTCTCGTCGTCTTGAGCCTCGTGCCAACACTATGCTTGAGTCGTCTCGTCGCCTTGAACCTCGTGCCAACACTATGCTTGTGTTGTCACATCAATTCATATCCGCACGCCAATGCCGGCCGTGCCCACTTGCTCGCGCACGCCGCATCGCGACGCACCGCCCTGCTCTGCCACGGCCACGCCCCGCACTGCTCGCGCACAGCGACGACGACCTGCGCACAGCAATTCCGCTGTTGCCGCCACGTCCACCGAGTCGAGCGAGCCCGGCAAGCTTCCCTTTCCCCGGCTATAAAAGGGCACCAGCACGAGCTTCTTCGCCACCCAAGCATCACCATCAGACCGCCGTTCCCCTGTCCAGCTCTTCCTAAACCAAGCCCGTGAGCACATATTCTCAATACCGGTTTATTCATTTTCGGAATAAGCCAATAGCCTCCACGGTAAAAGCCATATCTCCACCATCCGAGCTCCGATTGACCTGATTCTTCCTCCTAAATTCATCTAAAATCGAGCTCTATCCATTTCTACCAGTTTCGTCTTTTATAGAGCTCATCTTCTATTTCTTTTGTATTTATTTGTGTTTGTTTGCTTGTTTGCCGGTCGCGTAGCTGACGGAGAGTACGAGTACGCGGAGGAGGAGGAGCAGGAACCAGGAGCCGGAGACTTCGAGCAGGAGCTCCCCGAGGACGTCAACGAAGGCAAGTCACAATCCGTTTTCCCTTTGATCATACTGCTCCTATGTTTTATAAACACAACCCGTAGCAGCCGTTTTATTGCATGAAATGATTGCCCTGATGTTTGCAAAACCTTTGTGTAGTATGACCAAGACCACTGAGCCTTATATTACCTGTCCTAAATTATTCCCTGTTAAACCTAGGATATCCATGTATGACATTATTTACGCATGGATGATTTCCTTGTTATAGAAATGCTTAGGACTGTGTATCACTAAGTGCTCTACTTATATCTAGATTTTGCAAATGTGAAAACCGTGATTTGGTGTTGTGTGGTAGTAGTAAGGTTGGGTGATAACTTAAGGAAGATGAATGAATGAACTTGGGTTAGAGCTGAGGTGATCCTGATGATATTTATGGAAGATTAAGTGTCGCCTCTGTGGTGTGCTTATGACAAGTGATATGGGAGATGAATGCCGCCTCTGTGGTGGGTTCATATATGTGGAGATGATTGCCTTGGCTCGTATAAGGACCGAGTTGCTTGTGACATCCTACCTAGCCGTTTATTCAGTGCGACCACACTACCGTGTATGCGGCACGGCTTAGTCTAAACCCCGCCAGCTAGTCTGTTAATCGCCTGGAGGCTGGAGATGCAATGGGAGCCCATGGAGCAGGTGGACGTGATGCAGACGTGTGCGACCCGGTCGAGGCCTAGATCAGAGGCTAGACCCCTGGACAACTCCCATGGCGATTAGTCGGGACGATGCTGTGATGGGTAATGGCTTTGTGAGTCTTCACACCCACATCGCGGGTGGCTTGTGATGCACTCAGATTGTGGGTACAGCGTACAACCTCTGCAGAGTGTTAAAATCTATTCGAATAGCCGAGTCCACGGTCACGGACATGGCTTTGGTTCGCTCCAAGAACTAGCATGGGTGGGTGCTTATCTCCTTGATGAGTGAGTTGTTTTGAGAATAGGTCCGGCCTTCCGCCGAAGGTTGTCGTGGACGGGGTGTCCGGCAACGTAAAACTTGACCAACCCCATAATATCTTAATTTGATGCTTTTGCTAAAATGCTTTATAAACTGAACCCTTGCATGTGTAAAACTTGCTTTATTGCAATGTTAAACCTGATGGCCTTTACCTTGCTACTGCCAATTGCATACATTTATCCATTGATGGTAGGGTAAGGGTTGCGACTTGCTGAGTACTTTTGTACTCATTCTTGCTTGCTGATTACAGAGGAAGATCCAGACTTCGTCGACGCCGACGGTGAGGAAGACGATTAAGCTTGGTCTCGTCCGCACCCGAGTTGCCTGTGGCATTAGTCTACCGCTTAGTTGCTTCCGCTATGGTTGAAGACCTAGATGTTATCATCGGGGTCTGGTTTGTACTTGTTGTTTGTTATCTTTTGATATTCTTGTTGCTTATCGATCGACCCTAGCCAGGTCGCGACTTGTAATATCACCTGTTGTAAGACTTGATTGTACCAGCGACTGATCCAGGGACTGGTACAATAAAGTGTTTAAGCTCCTGGGATAACCGGGGTGCTTCAGGTGGTATCAGAGCCGTGCTTGGCTGTAGGACGTGACCTTAGGCTTGAACGTGAAAATTATTTGCAAAAATTATTTTGAAAAACTCCTTAGCTCTTTCCCCCTCTTTTGGAGAACTCTTATTTAATCCCTCCTCTACAGATGGAAGAAGATGGTTGGGTGACCGACTACTGCTTGGAGACCCCTGGTTTTCCAAAGGTGCTACGTGATGCCATGGTCAGACTTGGCATTATGGAGCCTGCCGAGTATGTCGGAAGAGAATATGAAGAGTTTGGCACTGAGCGCTGTGAAGTCACCATTCACATTGGAGCCAGTGATGACCACCCCGAGATGAAGCCCTGGAACGTGACTACTACTGGGTCACGATTCCCAGACACCTACCAAGCTGTGGCACGCAAGGCCCTTCGGTACTTGTGCCAGATGTATGAGAGGCCTATCGGTCGCTCGCCAATGAGGTTTTTCCCTCCCATGGAGAGAAACCGCCCCACTTGGCTTGCGAGGATGAGGTCAATTGAAGGCCTGAGAATGGCTGAAAGAGATCCCACAGTGGTTGCTATGACCCGTTATCTGCTCGCCTTGGATGAGCTGTATGACGGAACCGCAGCCAGACTGCGAAGGTGCATCACTCGAGCTGAAGAAGCTGAGACACGAGTTAGGACCCTACGTGTTCAGCTCGCTGAAGCCAAAGCTCGTGAAGCAGAAGCAGAAAGCCGTGCTGTTACTGCCGCAGAAGCCTTGAAGGCAGCAGAAGACCGCTACAACAAGCTAGTTGGCACCGCCTATCTCACTGGGCGTGCCCACTGCAGGACTCTGCATATCCCCGGAGTAGGAGAACGCCCCGTTTTGGATGGGACTCCTATCTGCTCTGCAGGAAGCAACATCAAGAGGAAGTACGCAGAAGATCTTCCTGCACCACCGCCCTCTCAAGCAGACGGTAAGGAAGAAGAAGTCGAAGAAGAAGAAGAGCCCCTCCCTTTGACCCAGCCTTTTCCAAAGGAGAATGAAGATCGCCTCCCCACTGCTTCAGATGAAGATTCCCCAGTTAGAGGCCTGGAAGATGCCTCCAACCTCATGGATGCCCAGGACCCCTGAGTGTCTACCGAGATGAAGATCCAATCA
This sequence comes from Eragrostis nindensis, assembly GCA_012490785.1. Lineage (NCBI taxonomy): Eukaryota > Viridiplantae > Streptophyta > Magnoliopsida > Poales > Poaceae > Eragrostis > Eragrostis nindensis. The sequence goes on from JAAXCT010000338.1 coordinate 547,107, forward strand.
TCATGGGATGAAGCTACCGGTCCGAGTTCGAGAAAGTGTCTGTGGAAGGCTGTACCCCCGAAGTTTAGTTTGTCCCTTGTAGTCGCAGTGTAAACGCTAGTGGTCCTTCGCTAGTGTTGTGCCCTCTGTTGTTTTGAATCTGTGAGTGTTGCTTGTTTATGTGAATTGCTTGTTGTGTGTGCCAGCGAGGCCCTTGTACCTTGCGTCCTTTTTATAAAAAGAAAAACATAATAACAAAGAGAACTAAATGATAACATGAAGAAGGTCTTAGGTTCTTCTCTCATCTTATGTTCTTCCCCCTTGTCCTCAAACAGATGCCGCCAAAGCGCTCTGCCAGGATCCAGCAGCGCCAACGGCGCCAGCGCAACAACCGTAGGGAAGAAGAAGTGAACCAAGATGCAGAAGTTCAAGCTGAGAACTCCAACCATGGACAGCTGCCTAACCCTCCGCTCACCACCCTGGTAGAAGTTATGGAACAACAAACCCGTCTGTTGGAAGCACTTGTGCAGAACAACAATAACAACAACAACCAACGCCGTCAGCAGCAAGTGCATGGTTTCCAGAGTAAGATGGCTGAGTTTGTCAGAATCAAGCCACCAACCTTTGGAGGATCTGAGGACCCACTCGAAGCTGATGACTGGTTAAGGAACATTCAAAGGAAGCTTGATGCTATCAACTGTGAAGGAAGAGACAGAGTTCTCCTGGCATCCCATCAACTCACTGGGACAGCTTTAGCCTGGTGGGAGAACTACTGTGAAGCCACTGATGATCCCACAACCATCACTTGGGAGGAATTTGTGGAAGAATTCCGCCGCTACCATGATCCAGAAGGTACCATGCAACTCAAGGCAGATGAGTTTCGTAGACTGAAGCAAGGAAGCATGTCTGTGAATCAATACATCCGCAAGTTCATTGAACTGTCTCGTTATGCTCCTGAGGAAGTTTCAACTGATAAGAAGAAGCAGAACAAGTTCAAGAAAGGTTTATCTGGAGAGTTAGGAACTCAGATGACTCCTCACATCTATCCTGACTTCAACACCCTGATGAACCAGACCATCCTGACTGAAGAAAGAATAATGGAAATGTCCAAGGAGAAGAAGCGCAAGTTCGCAGTTCATGAAGTCCGTCAGCAGGAAAGATTCCAGAGGCCTAGGAACTCCAACTTCCAAGGTCAGAAGAGTCAAGCCCCGATGCAGTTCAGGACTCCATCCAATGTCTCTCGTCAGCTCAGCTTCCCTCAGAAGAGTCAAAACAACACCAAGACTCAGCAGTACAGCAGTGGTCAAGTGACCAACCAACCCAAGGCCTGCTTCAACTGTGGTGACCTTAGCCACTTCATTGCCAACTGCCCCCACAAGAACAAGCCAGCTGCTTCCATTCAGTCCAACACTGTGAATGGACCAAGGATGTCTGGAGCCACCCGTGGAACCAACCAAGTCTCCAACCAGCCAGCAAAGACACAGCAGTCCTTCGGACGTGCCCGCGTCAACCACATTCATGCTCAGGAAGCTCAGGACGCACCCGGAGTTGTGCTTGGTGAGTTTCTTGTTGAATCAGTTCTTGCAACAGTTTTGTTTGATTCTGGAGCATCGCACTCTTTCATATCATCAAGTTTTGTGGAAAAGCATAAAGTACCTACAGTACTGCTTAAAATCCCCTTACTAACCCGATCGCCCGGAGCTGACATCAAGTGTCACTTGGGTTGTTCGCGGATAAGAATCACCCTAAGTGGGGTAGCCTTTCTAGCTAGTCCAGTGGTACTAAAATCCAAGGGGATAGATCTAATCCTCGGAATGGATTGGTTAACCAAGCATGATGGTGTCATAGCATGTTCAGACAGAACAGTTACAGTGACCAACCATGAAGGAACCCGAGTAGTTTGCCAAGCCCTTGGAAGTAAACCCGACCCTATGGTGTTCTCAATGGAAGCCAAGACTGTAGAAGAAGTACCAGTGGTGAATGAGTATCCAGATGTGTTCCCTGAAGAGTTACCTGGAATGCCACCAGATAGGGATATTGAGTTCATCATTGACCTTATCCCTGGAACAGCCCCAATAGCCAAGCGACCCTACCGCATGGCAGCCGCAGAGTTAGCAGAACTCAAGGAACAGTTAAGAGAACTCCAAGAAAAAGGATATATCAGACCCAGCTCTTCACCTTGGGGAGCACCAGTTCTGTTTGTCAAGAAGAAGGATGGAAGTATGAGGATGTGTGTAGACTACAGATCTTTGAATGAAGTGACTATCAAGAACAAGTACCCTCTGCCCAGGATTGATGACCTGTTTGACCAGTTAAAAGGTGCTAAGTACTTCTCCAAGATTGACTTGAGGTCGGGGTATTACCAGCTGAAGATCAGAGAAGCAGATATCCCAAAGACACTTTTGTGTCCAGATATGGCCAGTATGAGTTCACAGTTATGTCTTTTGGACTAACCAATGCCCCTGCATACTTTATGAATCTCATGAACAAGGTGTTTATGGAAGAATTAGATAAGTTTGTCGTTGTCTTCATTGACGACATACTGATCTATTCAAAGAGTGCCGAAGAGCACGAGCAACATCTGAGAGTAATTTTGGAAAAGCTCAGAGCCCACAAGTTGTATGCCAAGTTCAGTAAATGTGAATTTTGGCTTGAGAAAGTTGCCTTCCTTGGCCACATTCTGACAGCAGAAGGAGTTGCTGTAGACCCTGAGAAAGTTGAAGCAGTTACCCATTGGCCGCAACCAACAAATGTGTCAGAGATCAGAAGCTTTCTTGGATTAGCGGGTTATTACCGCCGATTCATTGAAGGATTTTCCAAGATAGCCAGACCAATGACAGAACTTCTCAGGAAAGACAAGAAGTTTGAATGGACCCAGTCTTGTGAAAGAAGCTTTCAAGAGTTGAAGAGAAGACTGACAACAGCACCAGTGTTAGTCCTGCCTAACATTCACAGAGATTTTGTCGTCTACTGTGATGCATCAAGACAAGGCTTGGGATGTGTTCTAATGCAAGATGGTAGAGTTGTTGCCTATGCATCAAGGCAATTGAAGACTCATGAGCAGAATTATCCCACTCATGATCTGGAGTTAGCAGCAGTAGTGCATGCCCTCAAGATTTGGAGGCACTACTTAATTGGAAATAAGTGTGAAATCTACACGGATCACAAGAGTTTGAAGTACATCTTTACTCAGCCAGATCTTAATCTGAGACAACGAAGATGGTTAGAGTTAATCAAGGATTATGATTTGGAAATCCACTACCATCCTGGAAAAGCAAATGTTGTGGCAGATGCTTTAAGCAGAAAAGCCTACTGCAACTACCTCATGACGCACAATGATCACTTGTCGACCGAGATAAAGAAGCTTAATCTGGAGATAGTGCCTCAAGCTTGTGTGAATAATCTAAGTGTGCAACCAACACTGGATGAACAGATCAGACAAGCCCAGCTCAAGGATCAAGAGTTAATGAAGATCCGCAGCCACACTGGAGAAAACAAAGCCCCAAACTTCAGAGTAGATGATAAAGGAACTCTGTGGTATAAAGACAGAATTTGTGTACCACAGGAAGGAAAGTTCCGAGAAATAATCATGGATGAAGCCCACAACTCAGCTTATTCCATCCACCCAGGATCTACCAAGATGTACCTTGATTTAAAGGAAAGGTACTGGTGGAATGGAATGAAGGCAGATATAGCCAAGTTTGTTGCAGAATGTGATGTCTGTCAGAGAGTCAAGGCAGAACACCAGAAGCCGGCAGGATTACTCCAGCCCTTACCAATCCCTGTGTGGAAATGGGACGAAGTAGGCATGGATTTTATAGTTGGTTTTCCTAAAACAAAGAAGGGATATAACTCTGTATGGGTAATAGTGGACCGACTCACCAAGGTCGCTCACTTTATTCCTGTACGAACCAACTATAGAGGAGACAAGTTAGCCCAGTTGTACGTTGACAACATAGTGAAGCTACATGGAGTACCGAGCAGAATTGTCTCTGATAGAGGTACCCAATTTACCTCTAGGTTTTGGAAAAGCTTACACACTGCTCTGGGAACTAAGTTAGATTTCAGCACTGCTTATCACCCTCAGACAGATGGTCAGACAGAAAGGATCAACCAAATCCTTGAAGATATGTTGAGAGCTTGTGCACTGACCTATGGCAAAGACTGGGAGAAGAGTCTAGCTTATGCTGAGTTCTCATACAACAACAGTTACCAAGCTAGCCTCAAAATGTCACCTTTTGAAGTGTTGTATGGAAGAAAATGCAGAACACCTCTGATGTGGTCAGAAGTTGGAGAGCGTTCCCTTACAGGACCCTCCATTGTTAAAGAGGCAGAAGAAAAAGTTGCTGAAATTAGAGAAAAGCTGAAGGAAGCACAGTCTCGTCAGAAGAGTTATTCAGACAAGAGAAGAAGGGATTTAGTTTCCAAGTTGGAGACTATGTGTACCTTAAAGTTTCCCCAATTAGAGGTACGCGTCGTTTCCAAGTCCGTGGCAAGTTAGCACCACGCTACATCGGACCTTACCGAGTGTTAAAGAAGATCGGTACAGTGGCATACAGGATTGAGCTACCACCAGAGTTGGCAGATGTGCACAATGTTTTCCATGTGTCTCAGCTCAAGAAGTGCTTGAGGATCCCTGAAGAGCATGTCTCTGTAGAGACCTTGGACTTGCAAGATGACCTCCGTTATCGGGAAGTGCCGATTAAGATTTTGGATGTAACAACCCGTCAGACCAGAGGATCAACAGTTCGTCTGTACCGTGTCCAGTGGAGTCGGCACACAGAGGCAGAAGCCACTTGGGAGCGAGAAGATGCTCTGAGGAAGGAGTATCCCCATCTTTTTGAAGGTGAGCCTGAATCTCGAGGACGAGATTCCTTTAAGGGGGGTAGGTTTGTAACGCCCTGAAAAATTTATCCTTAAAATTCGCAAATCGAATCGAAACTAAAATCGGAAGCTTTCAAAATGTTTTGAAAATCTTTCTCTCCCTCTTTTTCTTCATCCTCTCGCTTTGGCGCAGCACGTATGCGTGCCGGCCGCCACCTATCACTTTTACCATGCCTTCACTCCTCTGCCTGTCTCGTTGCGTCGAGTCGTCTCGTCACTCGAGTCGTCTCGTCAATCCAAAACCACACGCCAAAGTCATCCTGAGCCATCTCGTCGCGTCTCGTCGTTGTCTCGTCAGTCTAAAACCATACGCCACACCATTGGCCCCGCCGTCTCGTCATTGTCTTTTCTTCCACCCCGTGCACTGGCACAGCACGCATGTTTTCTTTACCTACCTCGGCCCGCGCCTTTAATCTCGCCTACCCGTGCCTTTATTCAGTCTGCCTGAGCCATCCCATCGTCTACACCGCTCAGCAACTACGCGACACACCAACGGGATTTTCTGGTCTGGCCTATTTCTTTCCCTTCTCCATCCTCGCGCGCTAAATTGCCGTCCAGCGCGTTTTTACCTTCACATACCCAGTGACCGTCATTTATTCCTTCGCATAAGCTGGCACATCGCTCTGCCCCGCACGAGTCATCTCGTCACATTAATTATCTCGAATGACCTGACGACACTATGCACTATGCTTGAGTCGTCTCGTCATCTCAAACCACGTGACGACACTATGCACTATGCTTGAGTCGTCTCGTCGTCTTGAACCTTGTGCCAACACTATGCACTATGCTTGAGTCGTCTCGTCGTCTTGAACCTCGCGCCAACACTATGCTTGAGTCGTCTCGTCGTCTTGAGCCTCGTGCCAACACTATGCTTGAGTCTCGTCGCCTTGAACCTCGTGCCAACACTATGCTTGTGTTGTCACATCAATTCATATCCGCACGCCAATGCCGGCCGTGCCCACTTGCTCGCGCACGCCGCATCGCGACGCACCGCCCTGCTCTGCCACGGCCACGCCCCGCACTGCTCGCGCACAGCGACGACGACCTGCGCACAGCAATTCCGCTGTTGCCGCCACGTCCACCGAGTCGAGCGAGCCCGGCAAGCTTCCCTTTCCCCGGCTATAAAAGGGCACCAGCACGAGCTTCTTCGCCACCCAAGCATCACCATCAGACCGCCGTTCCCCTGTCCAGCTCTTCCTAAACCAAGCCCGTGAGCACATATTCTCAATACCGGTTTATTCATTTTCGGAATAAGCCAATAGCCTCCACGGTAAAAGCCATATCTCCACCATCCGAGCTCCGATTGACCTGATTCTTCCTCCTAAATTCATCTAAAATCGAGCTCTATCCATTTCTACCAGTTTCGTCTTTTATAGAGCTCATCTTCTATTTCTTTTGTATTTATTTGTGTTTGTTTGCTTGTTTGTTTGTGTGCCGGTTTCGCGTACCGTAGCTGACGGAGAGTACGAGTACGCGGAGGAGGAGGAGCAGGAACCAGGAGCCGGAGACTTCGAGCAGGAGCTCCCCGAGGACGTCAACGAAGGCAAGTCACAATCCGTTTTCCCTTTGATCATACTGCTCCTATGTTTTATAAACACAACCCGTAGCAGCCGTTTTATTGCATGAAATGATTGCCCTGATGTTTGCAAAACCTTTGTGTAGTATGACCAAGACCACTGAGCCTTATATTACCTGTCCTAAATTATTCCCTGTTAAACCTAGGATATCCATGTATGACATTATTTACGCATGGATGATTTCCGTGTTTATAGAAATGCTTAGGACTGTGTATCACTAAGTGCTCTACTTATATCTAGATTTTGCAAATGTGAAAACCGTGATTTTGTGTTGTGTGGTAGTAGTAAGGTTGGGTGATAACTTAAGAAAGATGAATGAATGAACTTGGGTTAGAGCTGAGGTGATCCTGATGATATTTATGGAAGATTAAGTGTCGCCTCTGTGGTGTGCTTATGACAAGTGATATGGGAGATGAATGCCGCCTCTGTGGTGGGTTCATATATGTGGAGATGATTGCCTTGGCTCGTATAAGGACCGAGTTGCTTGTGACATCCTACCTAGCCGTTTATTCAGTGCGACCACACTACCGTGTATGCGGCACGGCTTAGTCTAAACCCCGCCAGCTAGTCTGTTAATCGCCTGGAGGCTGGAGATGCAATGGGAGCCCATGGAGCAGGTGGACGTGATGCAGACGTGTGCGACCCGGTCGAGGCCTAGATCAGAGGCTAGACCCCTGGACAACTCCCATGGCGATTAGTCGGGACGATGCTGTGATGGGTAATGGCTTTGTGAGTCTTCACACCCACGTCGCGGGTGGCTTGTGATGCACTCAGATTGTGGGTACAGCGTACAACCTCTGCAGAGTGTTAAAATCTATTCGAATAGCCGAGTCCACGGTCACGGACATGGCTTTGGTTCGCTCCAAGAACTAGCATGGGTGGGTGCTTATCTCCTTGATGAGTGAGTTGTTTTGAGAATAGGTCCGGCCTTCCGCCGAAGGTTGTCGTGGACGGGGTGTCCGGCAACGTAAAACTTGACCAACCCCATAATATCTTAATTTGATGCTTTTGCTAAAATGCTTTATAAACTGAACCCTTGCATGTGTAAAACTTGCTTTATTGCAATGTTAAACCTGATGGCCTTTACCTTGCTACTGCCAATTGCATACATTTATCCATTGATGGTAGGGTAAGGGTTGCGACTTGCTGAGTACTTTTGTACTCATTCTTGCTTGCTGATTACAGAGGAAGATCCAGACTTCGTCGACGCCGACGGTGAGGAAGACGATTAAGCTTGGTCTCGTCCGCACCCGAGTTGCCTGTGGCATTAGTCTACCGCTTAGTTGCTTCCGCTATGGTTGAAGACCTAGATGTTATCATCGGGGTCTGGTTTGTACTTGTTGTTTGTTATCTTTTGATATTCTTGTTGCTTATCGATCGACCCTAGCCAGGTCGCGACTTGTAATATCACCTGTTGTAAGACTTGATTGTACCAGCGACTGATCCAGGGACTGGTATAATAAAGTGTTTAAGCTCCTGGGATAACCGGGGTGCTTCAACTAGTCGTTTGTGTCTGTACGTGGTTGCACTGATATATAGTGTCCTTATTAATGGAGTAGTAGTGGCTACAACGGCTGGCTGCCAAATTAATGTCTCATTAAAGAGCCGAGATGGCTACTAAATTATGGACAGCTAATTAAGGTGTGGCCCCGCTTGCGATTGGGTGCAAATCAATGTTTGACTTGAGCTGGCTAGCGGGGAGTACATCAGGTCCATCTCGCATCATAGTGCTGATAGTTAATGTGTCCCATGAGGCATTAATTTGGCACCACGAAGATCGCGACCCTTAATCAAGTCTTACTACTCTTATAGCATTAATTATTGCTCTTGGCCAATAGAATCCTTGACTAAGGTTCTGTTTGGATCCTCTAGTCGGCTAAGTTTAGCCAACTAAAACATTAGCCCGCTAATGTTTAGCCATTTAATGTTTAGGAGGTACCTGTTTGGATCCCGGACTAATGTCTCTGACTTTTGAACTTTTCTTGTCTTTTTCCTGTGTTTAGCCAAGTTTAGGAGGGTTGATGTGATTAGGAGCTAAATGTTTAGATGGTGGACCGGCTAAATTTAGGAGGGTGTTTAGTCATTCCGTTTGGATCCAAATTGGCTAAACTTAGTCAGCTAAATGTTTAGGAGGTGGATCCAAACAATGCCTAAATTCTTTGGCCACTGTTGCTCTTGCCCCTGCGTGAGCCACAAAGTGCACCGTGTACTGCTTTGCGTACATGACACCTTTGATAATTTGATAATTCCATGCTCTCTGCTGGAGTCCATTTAGCTCAATGTCATTGTCTGGCTCTATTGCGTCACGAAGGTAAGCCATGACTAGGGCCCTCCAATCTTCAGGTATGATTGCATTTATCAACTTTGGCTTATTTTCTACCATTTGGATTGAAGACTTTGTTATTGTGTTGAAGAACACATCCGGAGGTAAAGGCGTTAGGTTCCTCATTCTCATTTCTTTTTAAATTCTGGTGTAAACCCTTGAAAATATTTCTCCATGCCTCTTACATGATGTGAACCCGAGTGGGTTTTGGTGTCGATCTTTCGATGACAAAAATGTAACTCGATTTGGTAGATGAAGACGACATTCACGGCTCGCCTACAACCGTCTAAGGATGTTGCACCTTAGCAACCGTTACACCACCTCCAATGGTCACCACGATCTTGTGGGAGCGCTACCTTCGGCCACGAGAGCACTCGTCCGGCAAGCAATCAAGGAACTAGCAAGAACAAGTAAACAAGCACTGAATGCGAGATGGAATTGAAGGTATCAAACAACTGAATTTAACTATGGCGGTTTTCGAATACAAGAAGACGGCAGTTTCGCTAACACTCGCACTAACAAGGAAGAAGCAAAAGCTAACTTGCAAGTAAACAAAACACAAGTGTTGTTCGCGGTGGCCAATGGGTATAAGAATGTTGAAGGACGACCACAGGGGTGCTGGGGTCATGCTCCAACCCTAGGACGCATACTTAATGAACTCAACTTGATACACGGCCCATTGGGCCAAAATAGAGTGTCGCAGCACCGTAGACAGAAAAAGCTTCTGTAGTAAAATCGTTGATTGCAGGCGGCTCCGAATATATATAAAATGAGACTAGACCCGTTTGAAAATACATTGGATAGTCTTTCCACGAAGTACTTGAACGCCCCAATCGAAGTCCGTATGAAGCCGTGGCATCCGTCACAAGTTGGCGATGTCCTGCAGTCCGAATACAGCACGCGCGAATCCCTTCCCCTACTTATCATTTCCATAATTCCTAAGCAAAACAAGAGTGCACGTGTCTCCATGATCTAAATAAGATGGACAGTAGCTTAGGAATGAACTCACTTGATAGTTAAGTTGACAGCCATAGGCGCGAGTAATAGGACCAGCCAGTGTTGGTGTTGGTGGTGCTGGTGTTGATGTCCTCATCATCCTCCTGTTTTTGCACTTGAGCCGTCGTCGACTCAAGCTCATCTTCTTCTTCCAAATATGGCTTCAAATGCAATGTTAAATGTGGGACTAACCTCAAACTCTGCAGAAAGATCAAGCTTATATGCAGAGTTTTGTACTCAGCGATGTTGTTGGTACACATATCTATTTCCTTCAAAAACTAACCTTGGAAAAACCCACGTAATCCATGATGGGGCCTGAACCAGAGAACTCCATGATGAAGAAGGTGATAGTGACTGCAGCATCATATCCTGACCATTGACAGACATATCAGTGGCATGAACACATAGACTCCACGATCTTGGCATTCCTGGTAATGGAAAACTGCGTGGCTGCATCCTTCACCTGGACAAGACTGTGGTAAGTGTGGTGCGGTAGGTTGCCATGGACATCCTTCTTAATCCCGATCATAGATGGATGGATTAGTGCCATGAATGCAGTTCTTGGTTAGACTAGTGTCAGGCTGGAGCATAGACAACGAACTCCATGACAAAGATGCCTGGTGGGGGAAAAAAATTCTCTGCGTACGCGTCTCAGCGCTTCCCGTGCGGCACCTGCCGGATGGACGCCAGTGTACATCTGTTGATCTCAAAGCAACGCCCCGCTCCCCTCTCATCCCATCGGCTCAGTCTATAAGACAGGCAGCTCCTTCGTAAGGATGGATCTTATAGACTGAGCCGATGGGCTGAGAGGGGAGCGGGGCGTTGCTTTGAGATCAGCAGATGTACACGTGGCGTCCATCCGGCAGGTACCGCATGGGAAGCGCTGTGAGACGCGTACGCAGAGAAATTTTCTTTCCCTGGTGGATGGCAGCTGTTTAGTGACATCCTCCATCTCGAACGTACATGTACATGGCAGATAGCCGATAGGCGGCGAGGTAGGCAGCCTCCCGGCTGATATTTTTGAGGATTGGTACGGCATGCCTCCCTAATCTTTGGGCACTTCTTTCATTGGATTTGTACGCGTGTTTATGAGGGGATCAAGGGACACATAATATGTATTTGTTGCTTCTGCGGTTTACATAGTGTCGAGTGTTCAAGGTTGCTTATGTCTAATTCACATGCTACTACTCAAAAGCAGTTTTGGTACTTCTGAATTTTACAAAGTGCTGCACCTGGTTGATAATTTCCGAACCCTAACTTCATCTTGTTTTTACTACTCTACAGCAGTGGTGAATCTTCTCTAGAATTTAGGCATGCCTGAGCAATGTTGTACCATGTATTGTAGCAGCTAAGTTAAGTTCGAACTTTGGTCTTGTTCCATTGTCTAAGCTATGTTGTACACGTACTATAGTTAGCTAGACGCTAATAAATAGTGCTGTTAGCAGAAGCAAGAATGTAATCTTTATTCTATTAAAAAGCATGCCTATACTGTTGAATGCTTTGGGAAATACTGTATAATGAGCTTGGAATGGATGTATGTTTCTTGTAAATGTTGTGATAGTTCCAAAGTATGGAATGGAGTAAAAAAAGGATATTTCTGATGTCAATATTGAGCACAGATGTTGCCAACCGTCACAATGCATTGCCTGTGCGTGAGTGATGGGTTTGCTTTTTTTTTTTGACCGCCATGCACATCAGTGACGGGTTTCTGCTTCCCGTCATACACACACACTAGTGACGGGTTTCTCCTTCCCCGTCAAACACAATAGTGACGGGTTTCTCCTTCCCCATCAAACACATTAGTGACGGATTTCTGGTTTCCCGTCTAACGCAATGGGATGGCCTTATGCTTCCCCGTCCCATATGGTAGTGACGGCCTTTTGATTTCCCGTCACCACGCTGTAGTGACGGCTTCTTTACCCGTCACTAACGGCCAGGCATTGGTGACGCATTTTTAGTGACTGTGTTTTCGGCCGTCACTAACGTGGGGAAAACCCCGTCACTAATGACCTTTTCTGTGGTAGTGTATCTTGCTTGGAGAGGATTAAGAATCAGATGTTTTGCTTTTTTTATGAAATTTCCAAACTACTTCTTTTTTTATTCTAGCCACATGGTGGGAGGAACATCTTTTATATACAAATAGATAGATTTTAATAATGCTATCCCGGGTTACTAGAACGGTAGCATCTGAACACATGGTAGCGCTAGAAGTGCTATGTGGGGCGAGATAGACAAATAATTGGCCAACGACTGTGGACTACACTGATACCATATGGTTTCGGCTGCTGGTGACGATCAGAGAGATATGTTGAAGAGTTCATTTTGCCCCACTTAGATAAATATCACAACAAGAACAAGGCAAGGTGAGCCATTTCTTAGGCTAGTCTCAATGAGTAGTTTTATTTTATTGTTCCAAATGTGTCACGTAAGCACAAGACATCTATTTGATGATTGAAATAGCCTTACAGAATGCATTGTTCATTTTTTGTTATTTCTAATGAGTAAATGCAAGATATAAGGTGTATTGGAAACATTATAAACATGATTTCGTCTAGATGAAACCACTTTCACATCCGTCTTAACTAAATCTTTGTCACATCGTCAAAATTGTTGACATGACATCTCTACTACTTAATAAGTCTCTAAGGGGTCGTCAGCCTTAGATTTTCAGTCAAGATTTTCAGACCTCTGCCCGGCCTAATCCGTATCAAAATCGATTGTTGTATTTCTCAATCACATGTACGTCCGATTCGTCCCTCTGCCAGCACCTATGCGTTCGCCTTCCCTTCCATATTGAGCCTCCACAACGCCTGCCCAGAGACAAACCTTACTGGAATCACCGCTTGACGGCCTCAACGCCCTTAGAACACTTGAGCAAATACAGTTCAATATGTGGGCAAAAGAGAATAAGGATAAGGTCGAGTTTCGGAAACTTTTTTGCACGGGGATGAAAGAGGAGATCGTTATGAATCCATTTTGATCATCCACTGCCATTATAGCGGTTTAATTTCATGCGCTCGCGAGCTTCAGCTTGCAACAATGGCGTCTGACGTCTGTAGGGCTCTGATAGACTTGATACGGAGGAAGAAGAACGAAGGGTTATATGGGCTCTGGGCAATACTGGGCTGAGGGTGAAGATTCGGCCCACAGAGACAATTTCTGTATATGGGCCGAGAGAGAGCTGGTTAGCAAGATGGGCTGAGAGAGAGCATATTAGCAAGATTTAGGACGTTTCCCTTAAAAAAAAGCAAGATTTAGGACGCAATCGTACATTGAGAATTAATTGATTATGTATACCATTCTCACTTGGCAAGGGTACTTTACTTTGCAGCTACAATTTTAATTGTTACACCTAATCTACATGTGCGTGAGGGATGTGCACCTAATTTGCTATTCGTATTTAATGAAAATAAAACTCCCATCACCAGAGCACTGTGGTTAGTTGGGCGCGCTAGCCAATGATCGTGCAGTGGCGGTGGACTTACTGCTACACTGAATATAACTATTACGATCCGAACTGGGTTGACGGTGACGACCCCTAGGCTCCGCCTGAAGCCTCACCCCTAGCTAAGCCATGCGCTGGTAAGCACCCACCTCCAGCTGGCTCTACCAAACTTTGATTGCAACATATTTTGAACACATGGACTTAGGTGAAGCGTAGCTTTGATTAGTTGGGCACGCTGGCCAATGATCGTGCAGTGGCGGTGGACTTATGGCTACATTGAATATAACTAGTACGATCCGGACTAGGTTGACGGTGACGACCCCTAGCTAAGCCGTGCCCTGGTAATTAAGCACCCACCTCCGGCTGGCTCTACCAAACTTTGGTTGCAACATATTTTCAATGACTTAGGTGAAGCGTAGCTTTGATTAGTCGATAAACAGAAGGACTTAGAGAAAGTCCCTTCACATTAATTATTGAAAACGGTCACATAAATTAATTCAGAAACGTCGCAATATATATATATATATATATATATATATATATATATATATATATATATATATATATATATATATATATATATATATATATATATATATATATATATATATGTTTGAAGTCCAACCCTGCAGGCATTGCCATTTGTGCCCTGTCCATGGTAAAGCATTTCCGCAGTCTTCCTTTGCATCCATCCGACCGTCAGAAGAACTGAGGGCATGGAGAGCGCTGCCCTGTCCCTTGTGGGCAATGTTGGGCAGCTTCTAGGTCAGGAGTATCGGCTGCTCCGCAGCGTTGGTGGCGAGGTTGCTGAGCTGCGGGACGACCTGGCCACCATGAACGCCCTCCTGCGCATGCAGTCTGAGGCTGAGGATGGCGCCGTCGACCACTTCGTCCGGGAGTGGATGAAGCAGTTGCGCGAACTAGCGTACGATGCGGAGGACTGCGTCGACAGCTACAAGCTCCGCATCAAGTGCCGCCGACGCGAGGACTTGCGCGCCTGGTTGAGACACATGTTCGAGACCATCTTCCCGCGCTATCACCTTGCCGGTGAAATCAGCGCCCTCCGCGCCCGTGCCGTTGCCATTAGCGAGCGCCACGCGCGGTATGGCGTCAACCGTGACGCGCTGCGTCGCTCCCCTTCTGTATCTCCCCCTCCGATGCTGTCAGCGTCCGCGTCTGAGCATTATCTACGCCATGCCAACGACCCAGAGCACCACCCGCTCGTCGGCATCGAGGGCCAGGCAGACAACCTGGCCAAGGGGTTGAAGGCGGGGGTTGACGATGGAGAGCGTCATTTGAAGGTGTTCTCCATCGTGGGGTTCGGGGGCCTCGGCAAGACTACACTGGCCACGGAGGTCTGCCGGCGGCTGGAGGCGGAGTTCCCTTGCCAAGCGATGGCATCGGTATCTCAGGCGTTCGAGCCAGGCCGGGACCTCAAGGCACTGCTCAAGCGCGTGCTTCAGCAAGTCGTCAAGGTCAAAAGGGAGAATGAAAGAGGCATCAACGAAGAAGGGACCCTGGGAAGAATCGACGGCCTGGATGACAAGCAGCTGGCCGACAAGCTAAAGGAGATTCTCAAGGACAAGAGGTAGGTACAACAAGTCCAAAATTGGCGGACGTGCCTATTTTGGTCAATGATTAATTTCCTGTCTACACGACAATTTACTTGTCCAAATATAATTTTAATAATGGAGTACTCCCTCTGCCTAGAAATATAAGCATGTGTAGATTTGCTCAATGTCAAATTTTCCAAACTTGACTGTCAAGAGCGAAAAACTTCCTTAAGATTGATAATATAAAAGTGATGTTACTATTTTCATCACAAAACCAACTACCATAATATACAACTCTTTTTCTATCCAAGATAATTGATTTATATAGATATTATTGGTCAAAGTAAAAAAAATTGACTTTGACAATACCCAAAAATGGAGGGAGTAGAATTCGTCTCTTGCTCAAGTTGCTGTTACCATAGAGATACTTCTCTACTATTTATAACTTTTGTTCGAAACACAGACACTGACGAGCCTATGAGGTATGAACACATGCATGTCATTTGTATCCTTATGAATGTCTACGAGAGACAGAAGAAACTGATCTTGACGTTCATGAGGTCATGACATCCGAAGATACAAAAATAATTAATCATAAATGCAATACCCATGCCACGTCGGAGGCTTGAATCCGGGTACCTTGGTTCCCCACCACAAGAAGCATAACCATGCAACCAAGCTAGTTAGGTCAAGAGCAACAAGCAGTGAGCTCCGCAAACCGACTTCCTTTCTTGCCATCCAGTTGGTGTAAGGTTCTCACCCGATTGGGATTTGTAGGGACAAAAAAAGGTGCACTAGCAAAAAAACCTGCAACCGTGGCGTGGCATCATGGGTGCAAAAAAATTCTCTGCAGACGCAAACCAGTTTCTGTGCAGCACCATCCCAATTAGAGCCATGTGTCCCTCATCAACTATCCTAACGCAGCTCTTCCTCCCCGCACTCGTCGTCCACTGGAGCTGAGGCCTGTGAGTCCACATGTTATGCTTTAGGGATTTTTTTTTTTTTTGGCGAAACAATAAAAGCAGCTTCTGGCTGATGCTTTTGAGAGGTTGCAAACTGTAGAAGCTAGTCTTGAAAAGTGAGCTTGTTTGGCAACCTGCTTTTGACTGGTAGCTTTGTGTTGTAAAATGTCAATAATAACCCTTTTTTATTTTAGTCCTTTACCCTCTATTGGTTTCGCCATGATACTTGCACTGTAACAAAACTCAACTTCTTTATCCATAAAAAGCATATCAAATTCATGAATTTTCGTTTTTCTTTTGTTCAAATCAAATTGGAACTCAAATAGTGTGTACTTAAACATTGAAGGCCATTAAATCCAATAATTTCTGTCAACAAATCTTATGCGCTAAAATCACCAATTTTCGATATGGATTCCTGAGCACTCCTATAGTTATTGTTTGGTTGGCTAAAAAAGTTTAAAAGCTTTTATACAAAATCTGAGGACATACAACAGACACATCCTGCCACAACGGCTTGGCTTCTTCTCCTCCTTAGCTCACTTACCAGAGGTCCCCTAACTCGTCTTCCATTCCACCTCCCTCGTCCGAGCGCCACAACAGATCAGCACCACACCAGCACGACCTTGCATCACACAGTGGGCTCTCTTCTCCTTCTCCTTGCAAAAACCCACTTCCCACCCACAAGAAATTTTGTTTCAGTCTCACCCCTACAAGTGTTCATGTGTTTTCATATTCCTCCCTGATAGCTTTAACCGGACGACGTGACTCTTCCCTAGCCTCTAACATTACTTCAGATGCTCTACTGTAGCTTTGCCATAGCTTAGTTCTTATCTAGTTTGATGTTACAGAATCAAAATTTGCCAGACTGTCACAAATGGCGTTAAAATTTAGCCGCGACACTATGAACAAAATAGAGCAATTAGACCTATGTGTTCTGACATCTATGTTATTTAGACAATATCAAAGAGTAGCAAGGTACAATAGACCATCGGAGCCGTACTGGAGAACATACCAGAGCCAGGCTGTCTGAACAAAGTAAAGTTATTAGGAGGAAATATGAAAACATATAGACACTTGTAGGGGGGGAGACTGAAAGAAAAGTTCTTGCAGGTGGGTGTATGAAAGACCCACTGAGTTCCAAGTGGGCTTTTGTGATTTTCTCTAGATATTAAGGATTTACGGCAACCGCGGAAATTGGGATTCGCGCGGCAAAATGATGAGAGAAACGAACCCTAAGCCTACCGAACGAATAATAATGAACAAATTATTTACTAGATTAATAAACATCCAAGATTAATCAGGTTACTAATTTTATTATAGATTTATGAAAAGAAACCTGCTTATTACAACACTCTTACTTTTCCAATATTACACTCAATTTGATAAAATAATGGACAATAGTATTGGATTTCTGATATATCAGATCTACACCATCGAACCAAAGTAATGGCTATTAGTTTTGAGGAACTACATACCATTACTTTGGATAGTAAAACGGCTCCAAATAAAAGTTGTGAATGATGCCTTGTGCTAGAGAGTAGATGTAAGGCACTAGATTTATACCAATTTGAGACGGTGAAGCAGCCAACTTGTAACATTCAGGCCCCGTAAAATGGCTGAGACGCCACCCAACTGCCTATATGTGAACCCTCCTAGTCTACGCGTATAGAGAGCTCTTTGGTGGGGTAACCCTTTTAGAGTGTGTATTTAAATAAATGAGTGTATCCTGATGAAAATGTTGTATAGAGCATTTATAGGCTATGTACACGGCCATGTACAAAGGACGATCATGTCCATAGGTCAAAGTAGTTGACCGAAGGCTGACTATGGGTATAACGTCTAGATATTCTTTCATCTATACGCTTCACTTTATCCGATACTGTTGGATGCAGCCCCACGTCCTTTTGGGCCCACAGGTGGGCCTTCGTTCACATTCATGTTATCATATTCGAAAATATTTTCATGTGATGATGATTTAATAACTTCAAATAAAATAACATATGAGAAATTTGAAGTTAAAGCTTATTTATTGTCGGTCAAACTACATATAATATTTTTGGACCAAGAGAGTATTTTGGAATTTGGATGGCGTGGCTAGCTCATTTTTAACTAACAGTCACTAACCAAGGTATACGTATGACTAAGCAGGTACCTCATTGTGATTGATGATGTATGGACCATACAAGCAATGGAGGCAATCCGATCTGTGCTACCAGAGAACAAGTGTGACAGTAGAATCATTGTGACCACTCGAATGGAGGCAGTGGCCAAAGCATGCAGTTCTGCCAGTATTGGCGGACATTGCATTCATCATATGAAACATCTGGAGCTCGAAGATTCCAAGAAGCTGTTCCTCAGTCGAGCATTTGGCTCCACAGATGCCTTCTACCCTCGGGACCTTGAAGAGGTAATGGTCAACATTTTGAAAAAATGTGGCGGTCTGCCACTCGCTATTGTTAGCATTGCCAGCGTTTTGGCGGGGTATAGATCGTCAGAAAGCAAAGAAAAGTGGGAAACAATATGCAAATCAATTGCTTCTCAGATGGAAAGCAACCGTACCCTCGAGGGGATGAGGCAGATAATCACACTCAGCTATAACCACCTGCCTCATGAGCTCAAGGGTTGCATGATGTACCTTAGCATCTTTCCAGAGGACTATGAGATCGACAAATATCGCCTCTTATGCAGATGGATTGCCGAAGGATTGGTTATGGAGAAGCGGGGCCTGACCCTAATGGAGGTTGCAGAATCCTACTTGGATGAGCTCGTGAGTAGGAGCATGATAGAATTACATGTTGATTTTGGCTACTATTGGAAGGTGGAGTCGTGCCGGGTGCACGACATGCTTCTTGAGGTCATGGCCTCCAAGGCGCTGGAGTGTAACTTTGTCAGCCTGCTTGGAGGGCAGTATGCAGAGATGTCATATGACCGGATTCGTCGTCTCTCCATCCATCAGGGGAAGAACGACAAGAGTATAAAGGAGGACACGAAAAAGTTTGCGGGGCATGGGACCAAGGGATAGACGTGGATCATGTTAGATCTTTAAGCATGTTTGAGCTGGGAGGGCAGAAGCTACTCGATCACCTAGACAGGTTCACCCTGCTGAGGGTACTTGACATTGAAGGTTGCCAAGGCCTAACAGCCAAGCATATGAGATTTATTTGCAGGTTGTACCTACTCAAGTTCTTGAGCTTGAAGGGTACAGATATCTGCGAGGTGCCACCTCAAATCGAGAACCTACGGCATCTACAGACGCTTGATTTACGCAACACGCAAATTTGTGGGCTACCAGAAGCTGTTAAGAAGTTGTATAAACTAGAGCGGCTGCAGACCACTGAGACCTGGCATCCGGATCGTATATGGAGGTTGCCCCTGGGCTCAACAAAATGAAGGCTCTGCGCGAGGTGGGCTTCGCACTCCTTGGAAACGACATCCAGGTTGCCCAAGAGGTGGGTGAGCTAGAAAAACTTCAGGAGTTAAGTATTTTTGTTGATAGCGACAACATCGATAACGACATGGTTCTCCAAGAGTTTGCCAAATCCTTGAGTAAGCCATACTCTCTCCGGCGCCTCATAATAGGATCTGTGAGCTATGACAAGGGAGCACTAAACTTCCTCCATCAACTTCCTGCGCCACCACGACTCCTTCGCTACCTTATGATCGCTGGTGGCATGGATGGGTTGCCCCCCTGGATCGGGTCACTCCAACACCTTGTTCAGTTTAACATGTCCTGGGGAAAGCTTGTCGGTGACCAGGTATACGATGTATTGTGTGAGTTGCCAAGCCTCAAGACCCTCAGCATTCTGCGGGTGTGCCACGTTGACTATGAACTGGTTGCACGAACGAAGCACAGGTTTCCGGAGCTCATCAACCTGAGAATAACCACTGACTATGGAACTCCTAATGTGATTCGGTTTGAGGAAGGATCTATGCCAAAGCTCGAGGCACTTCTATTTAACTTTGCTAATGAGGAGAAGAGCATTGTCGGCATCGAGCACCTGACCAGCCTCAAAGAAGTACACCTCTGGGGTGACAAGAACAATCCTGCACTACACCGTACTCTAGAGCAGCTGAAGGATGAGAATACTAGGCGTGGCCTCGAGTCCAATAATCAGTTCCAAGTTGTAGTGAAATACGAGTGGAGTCTTGACTAATCGCGTCCTAGTTGAATAGGAAACAATAGTTACATAGTCCAGTTGTATCACTAAGCTTATTTGGCTCTCATGGAAGGACTCTCCTCTCCCAAGCAACTGTATGTATATCACCAGCTGTGAGATTTGTAAGATGTTTGCTGATTGTGAGAGCTCGAATGGTAGGGACAGCTGATGATTTTTAGTTATGGTGTTGGAGGAAAATGATTTACATGGATCAGAGGGACGTGCAAGCATGCGATGCTGGCCCATGTCCCTTTACCAATGATTTAGCCAAAGACATTTAATTTGCTTGACGAAGAATGTCTTGCAGCTTTCGGGACATTGAAAACTCTTGTTATAGCACCCATCATTCAACTACAAGACAGAAACTTGCATTTTGAAATCATAGAAATAATTATAAAACATCAAGCTAGCGTATAAAAGGATGAAATAAATATTTTAATAAGCAAATTAAATTTTGCACAAGACCCTATCACATCATGATAACACTAATGATTGTTTGAAATTCGTCCACATATCGGGGCGTTCTCCTGTCTGAATACACCAGTCCAAATAATATTCAACTGCAACTCATAGGAGCCTAGCGTGCAAGTTTGAACCTCATCAAAATGCCCAAAAACAAGCTTAAGATTTTAAGACACGTCAGCCTCAAAAAACAAATCTTCAGTACCAGCTTTTCGTTATGTGGTACAGCTACTAAAGAACGAGTCAACGAGACAGATCCACAATCACCAAGAGTTAACAGAGTGCCTGTGAAAGGATCAAGGGCACCGAGAGGGGGGGGGGGATGGTGAATCGGTGTCTCAATAATTTCTTCCAAATGTACTTGAGGTGTGAAGCTAACAAGACTAGATATGGTGATGTCAAGAAGCTAGCAAGGCGCGCACACAATCTAGTCTAGCATAGAGCAACACCCTAACAAGCAATTCTACTAAGTAACAAAGAGACAACCTATCAAGTAAATCTACTAGCACATAAGTAAATGCGGAAGCGTAAATGCTAGTATGTAAAGGAGATAGAGATAGAAATGCTCATAATTTTTCCCATGGTCTCGGAAGGATGGCGCCTTCCCCTACTCCACGTTGGGTCACTCCCGTCGGAGTCTCGACCCCGTCCCTCCGCTCGATGGCGATCCCTCCTAGAGCACACTTCACCCTCCGAGTGAAATCGCGGGCACGTCCCACCAGGCTCTCTCCCGGGCACTCTTTCGGAGGTAAGGCTCCGCACTTGATACGTGCCAAAGGACGCTCCACTAGTGATGCTTCTTTCGCACGGGAAGCTCCAAGACCGTGTACAAACTTGTGTCGGCCCACAATCTCCTTGGACAGCTCAACACCGACGCCTAACCTGTGACATCCCGGATGTCAATTCAAGCCCAAAAATAGAATCGGCCAGTTGTTCGGTCCGTGGGCCGGGCCCATTGGGCCGCGGCACTGTAGCGGCGGGACACTGTAGCGAGGGCTACTGTAGCAGCCGGGTTACTGTAGCCGCAGAACACTGTAGCTGCGGGATACTGTAGCACCGCGAGTTTAGTCCCATACCGGAAATTGACCGGGAGCAAGGCCGGCTTAAATACCCAGTCTAGAGTGCAGTAGTAACCGGGTTAACCCTTTTACGCGAAGCGAGGACGAAAGCGTAAGAGTTGCTACTGTAAGGTGGGGCCCGCACTGCAGGCGTACGGGGCTGGAGCCGTACTCTGGGCTGGGATGTTACATAACTGGTCTAAGCCTTGCCATAGACCAAGAGTAACAGCTCAACTTGACTCTCTCAAGCACTCCCTAGCCTAGAGATCAATGGATGCAACTTGTTACTCTCTCAAGCACTAGGATCACTCCAAATCCTTCTCAAGTGCTTCCTCTTCTTGCTCTTGGCTCCTCCCTGGCTTCCTCAACTATTCCAACGCCTAAGAGACCCTCAAAGGGGCAGGTAACCAGCTATATATAGGCCTCCAACCTCAAACTAGCCGTTACCAAAAAAGCAGTCTGTCGACAGAGTCATCGTAGCATCCACCGTATCATACGGTGACTGGAGCACCGTATCATACGGTGACTCTTTTGTCGCCTGCTAGAGAAACTCCACTCTCTGGACTTCATCTCCAGGGTTCACCGTATCATACGGTGACCCCCACCGCATCATACGGTGACTTCATCTCTTCAGCTTCCAGCAACTTCCAAGTCTCTGGAAAACATACGGTGAGCACCGTATCATACGGCGACCACCTCACCGTATCATACGGTGACTATCTCATCTCTGCCAGATCACCTTCTCTTCTGGGCTTTTCTTCTCGCAGTCACCGTGTCATACGGTGACTGGCACCGTACCATACGGTGGCTTCTTCTGAAGCTGATCTTGATCTTTCCTTCGATCCTTGACTCCAACTTCATCCTTTTTGGTTCCTTCACTTCTCCTCTTCTACTCCAAGTGTCTGAGAGACTCACAATGCATCCAAAGATCTCTACACTATTGAGTTCCTAGGAGAACCAACTTGAACCCTCTTGATAGTCCGGTTTTTCCTATGGACTCAAGCTAACATCTAACCAAGCAACACTCGCTTGGATCTAGCATGTCCTTCGCCTTGATCCATATCTTCTCCGTGACTCTATCAAGTCCGTTCTTGTGTTAATGAAGAGAACCAATCATCCTTGACATTTGAATTAGGGTGTGTTGGCATACACCACCAACGGACGGAGCTTTCTTCACATGTGACCATGATCAATATCCTACATGGAAACGTTAGTCACATACAAAGGGTCATCCAATCACCAAAACATTCATACCTTTGGGGTTTCTAATAACTCCAATGGCCATGAAGCTTACAATCTCCCCTTTTTTGATGATTGGTGACAACATGAATGTAAGACATCAAAAGATGTCAAGGATAAAGAAATGAAGCGCAAGAATTGATCGAGATGAATGGATATGAGATAAAGCACAAGGTAGACCGCTCAAAAATAGAACCTGGAGAGGAAAGAGCAAGGCAGCATCTCGAACAAGATAAACAACTATGCACCATGATATAGAATAGATATAGTAAAGATCATGATGAATAGAGAAAGCGTGGGTCATAGCTCAAGAAATGTATCACCTGCAAAAATAGAGTTAGTGCACAATAGGTGATAACTAAGAAATAAGCCAAGTGAGCTATGACCAACACCCCTGCAATGACATGATAAAGGATGAGTCCTGCAAAAGCAAGTTAGTGCACATATCATCACAGGTACAATTATCAAACATAAGAACATCTCAGGCATATATATATATATGAACAAGAACAGAGTATGTAAACGAAACCAAGTGCGTTCTTGATGTGCTAAACACCGAGACAAAGAAATCCAAGCACATCAAGAACCACGAAATCCAAAAGAATATACAATAGAACACCAAGTCTCAAAATAAAACTCCCCCTGAATACAAAGTCACTCTCGATCAAGTCTCACTCCCAACTCCCCCTAGACACATTCTCTCCCCCTTTGCCCCCAAGGACCAAAAAGATCATCGAGAAGAGGATATGCTATACTACGCATCGGTGTCTAGAGGCGGTGCAGTGGTAGCAGGTGCTGAAGAACTGGCAGAAGTCTGAACACTGTCCTGCTGCTGCTGAGAGGGTGGTACTGGAGGTGTCCACGTCCAAGTCCGAGGCATCCCCAAAGACTCCTGTGACTGAGTGAGTGGTGCGTACGCCACAAGCTGCCTGTCAAGAGCTAGTCCAGGAGAGTCTGTCTGAAGTAGGGTCTGCTCAAGCTGCGCTGCATACTCGACTACCTCTGAGTCGGAAGCTGAGTGGACTGACGGAGTAGGAGAGCGACTGGGAGTCCAAGTGAAGCTGTCAGGAGGTGAAGGTGTCCTGGAAGTTGGATTCTGTCCTGTAGCAAGAGCCTCATCTATCTCCTCACGAGTATAGCCAAAATCAGTGATATCTACTGTCCTGGTCATCTCCTCAGACACTGCAACTGTCGTAGTGACCACTGCCTCTGTAGAAGTGGAAAGTGGAGCTGTAACTGAGGCTGTCTGGGCCGGGACTGAAACTGTCTCTGTCTCACTGAAGTCAAGTGATCGTGCAGCTAGAGGAGACGAGAACTGAGCAGCTGAAGTAGCAAATCTCTGCCCATGAACTGGAGTGGTACTCATCAGGAAAGCAGACGGTGTCATGAACTGGCCTGGTGACAGGGGTGGAAACGTAGAAGGTCCTGCCTGAGAGGGACCAGCCTGAGAAGGTCCTGCCATCCCTGTCACTCCAGCAAACATCGAGCTCATCAAACCCTGAGAAGTCTGGCAAGAAGGTGTAGCTGGGGCTGAGAGCATCGAAGCAAAGAAACCTGGTGCTGCTGGTTGCTGCTGTAACTGAAAAGCTGGAGGAGATTTCATCGAAGGTAGAGGCACCGGTGGGAAGGCAGGCATCCCTGGAATGAACTGACCCACGTACCCGAAGGCTGCAGCAAAAGAACCGAAGATGGTCTGGTTGGTCAGCTGAGTGGCCCTGAGAGTGTCAGCAACCTGCCTGATCAACTCTACGTGGGTGGCCTCTCTCTGCTCCTGCTGAGCTCTCCACCTGTCCTGCTCCTCAACCCTCCGTCTGAGCTGCTCAAGCTGTGCAAGTATGGAGGGGTCAGTGGCTGCTGCTGCTGGAGCTGAGTGTGGTGTGATCACTGGGATCTCTGGCATCGCCTTTAGTATGTCATGATGAGGCGCAGGTGAGGCGTGTGAGAAGTCCTGGTCTGTCTCCTCTGTAGCTCCACTGCCACCAGCTCCATCCCCTGTTGTAGTCTGAGAGGCACTACCCTGTGAAGCAGTGGCCCTCCTGAGAACACGTCTGTCTGTGCGGGGTAGGAGCACGTACTCAGTAGTAACCTCAGGAAGTGCAGAGTACGTCTCATAGGTCATGTAGCGAGTCATCCAGAGAAGGTAGCAAATGTAAGGACCAAAAGGGAGAATTCCGGATCCCACTCTCTCTGCAAGGATGTCCTCCATCTGGCTCAGAATCATGTCAACAAGGTCAAAGGGAATACGACTGATCAGTGAAAGAATACCCCACTGGAACAAGCAAGAGATCCTGTCCTGGTATCCACCTCTGGGAATGATGGTCCTGCTAAGTAGTGCCCTGATAGCTCTGGCCTCATGTGTCAACCTGTTGGGCATCCTGCTGTAGTTCTTCGGGTACGGAGGAGGAAAGGCAACTGACATATCCACATCTGGAGGCTCAACTCCTCCTACCGGTCTGCGAGGTGGCCTGACTCCCTCATTAGCGAGCCCATGGAGGGTCTCGCTCAAACGTATCAGCATTCAGGGCTGCCCTGATCTCCTCTCTGGTTCACCTGCAAGGCTGTCCATTGTACATGAACCACACCTCTGACCTGTCCTCAGCAATCCAAAGTGTGGAGTAGAACTCCCTGACAATGTTGTTCCTGTATCTCATCGGAGTGGTCAGCAAAGTCTGGAGCCCTCTCATGAAACTCAAGGACTGTGACACGTCCTTCCCTGCAGCCAAGGAGAGACGAGCTGCTGTAACGTGAGAGTGCTTCGCATACAGCTTGTCCCCCTTGGTTGTCTCCCTCCTATGATAGGCCTCGCCTATCCTCCTCTGCAACACTGTCCAGTACCTGGGTCCTGCCTCTGGATCTCTGGCAACTGGTGCCCAAGTGACTCTGTCAACCTGCCTGGCTGCCTTGATGGTCTCCCCCTTGATCTTGAGCATATCTGACTGAAGAAGGGCTGGGTAACCAGAAGCTCTCAAGGCTGCCATCTCTGCCCTCTCTGCCCTCCTCTTCAGGACCTCTGGATCCTGGTTAGGAGGTGCATCTCTGTAGAAACCTCCAGAGTCCTGACTGTCTGAGCTGGAGGTGGAGCTGGAGTTGGAGCTGTCCTCTGCGGGTACAGCCTGCTGCTGCGCAGTCCTCGACGAGCCAATCTCAGGGATGGCCGGAGTATGCTGCGGTGTACCTCTCTGTCTGGTGGACCTCCTCAAGGGTGTCTGCTCCCCCTGGACTGTACCAGCCATCTCTTTGATCTGGAAACCTGTGCTCTCTCTAGGTGGTGAGTGTCCCTGGAGAGCGTGAGAGATCACCCTGTTTGTAGCTACATCACCAGTGTGAATAGTGATCTTGGGCTTCTTCTTCTTGGGCTCCTCAATAACCTTTGCCTTGCCCTTCCTTTTGTCCTGATCACCTCTGCCTCTGCCTCCGTCACACCCGGTTTTAAGGACAAAACCGAATGCTCATCTATATGTGTGCCCGGATCAAGTTTCACACATATAGGACAAAATGAAGTAACAGTATAACCAATGTCATAAATACATCGTTCATTATTATAATAAATGTCTCAAAAGGACTAAAAGAAATACAAACGCTAGCGGAAGACTCCATAACACCACATGCAGTCGACCGGGGGCTCCACAAGCTTAGACTTCATCGTAGTCATCGAAGTAGTCCATCTTCATTCTCTGAGCAGCATTTGATAATTGTGGGGAAAATAGCAAGTGTGAGTACATGCCGTACTCCGCAAGTGGGGGAAACAAATAACATGCAAGCTTATATGAAAGAAAGGCTGACATATGGTTCATAGCAGAAAGCACCTGCCACTAAGACTCTTATTTAAGCACCTATATTACTAAGTGTGTAGCCCAACCAAACTCCAAGCTCCTCAATAGGTCAAACCACCTTTGACAAACAACAGGACACTCCTCCTGTAGTACTATGGGTCAAACCACCCAAACCGAACTACAGGACACCCCTCCTACAGCAACCACGGGTCAAACCACCCAAACCTGGTCACCCCACCAGATCCAACCGTCCAACCAAGATCCCCACTAATCGTGTGAAAGGTCCATGCCGCTCTTGACCGTGAGCATGGCTGTCATGACAGTTTATCATCTCTGCAGAGGTGCACAACTTTACCCACAGTTCGTGATTCCCGTAGAGTCATCCCACTACCAAGGTAGGTGACCGGGGTCTCACTACAAGGTTTCCCATAACGCCTCTAAGCCTGCATTTCTCCCCCTAGGATTCGCTACTGCTGGAACACGCCTTCCAAACAGAAGCCCCCATTTGCGCCGTGGTCAGAAGCTATTCCAGGAGCACACCCTCCTGGTTGCCGGAGCCTTCCTCACCTGAGTCCAGCATACTGTTCTAGGAGCACACCCTTCTAGTTGCCGGAGTCATCCCTTCCCCATGCCAAAGTGATCCATGCAGACAGAGAGAACGCTATATACTAACCAGGCCATACCATGTAAGCCCTGTGATTTGTGCTGTTATCATGGTTACACGTTCCACGAACCGGTCCTTAGAGCATCTCCAGCAGAGCACTTAAAATCGAAAACCTAAAACGAGTTTTAGGTATAGGAGAGAGAAGACTTTCAGAAAAATTTTGTGCTCCTCTCCAGCAGAGTACCTAAATCTGGATACCTATAAAGCTTCTCAAAAATACTCTTCTCTTCGAGGAAGATTTCATAAAACTGACAAGACACAGAAAAACTATGAATAATTACAATTTTCTTAGAGGGCTCTTTTGCAAAATTGCCAAGGCATGGCCTTATCCACACATACGGGACATCGTTCGTCTTCCACCCGCCGCCATTGCCTTTCTGTTCGCCTGGGCATTGGCTTGAGCTCCGCTCCGTCAAGCCATCCCCCCCCCCCCTCCCTTTTCTCAAGGTTGCCGCCGGCACAAGCTCGCCCTCCGCCACCCCCTCAAGCTCGCCCGCGCCGAGGCCTTGTGTGCCGTCGGGGCGGTGCCGCTGTCGGACCGCGCGGCCATGGCTTCGACGGGAACGGGCGGGGCAGGAACAAGAGGACGGTGAGTTCCGGCCGACGGCGCGGCGTGATGCGATTTTGGTGGCGGCGCGGCGAGATTTAGTGGTGGCGCGCCGGCTCCAAGCTGGCCAGAAGTTGGCGAGGCCGTCCATGGCGACGGCGATTGCAGGATTCGCGGCGGCGGGTTGAGGTTCGGCGGCGCCGGCGGCCGGATTTGCGGCGGCGGGTGGTGGAATTGGGCTGGGAAATGTCCCTCCCGAAGCGGTTGAGCGTTCCCGCGCGCCTCCTCTCGTTTTTGGTTTCCAGCAGCTGGGAACGCAAATATGCGTTCAGGTGAGAGAAATTTAGGTTGACACCAAAAAATTTTAGGTTTTGGTATCCATTTAGGTACTCTGCTGGAGCAGTTTTTTTGGTTGTTTTGACAGTTTTTAGGTTTTGGTCTTCACTTTAGGTGCTCTGCTGGAGATGCTCTTAGGATCCCAAGCAGGTACCACCACCAACCAACTGTGCAACAAACCTTGCACATGTGCATACCCGCACCATCATCAAACCAACCTCCTGCTTGGATCCTCCTAAGTCTCCATGTTGCTAAAAAGATTACCATTCCCATGAGTTAGGTGAAAGTTAACCATTAGTCAACTTTTAAGCAAATTAACACCCATCCCGACATCAGCAAGCTAAGCACGACCTACCCATTACCATTATCATCTACCACAACCCGGCGACAAGGAAATAGTAAAGGAACAGGATATGACACATAGGATTCAATTTATACGCAATGCATACTAAACTAGAGGGAGAAAGTATTAGGTTCAAAGTGCGTCAAGGACACTTGCCTTAACCCGAGTGTTGCTGCTCAGAGTCTTCAATATGTTGCTCTTCATTGGTGGTTCTCAAGCTGCGCGTTCTCTATCAACGATACACCGGAACGGACAAGCATACACAAGCAAAGA
The DNA here is from genome assembly GCA_012490785.1 of Eragrostis nindensis. NCBI lineage: Eukaryota > Viridiplantae > Streptophyta > Magnoliopsida > Poales > Poaceae > Eragrostis > Eragrostis nindensis. Next base: position 575,678 of record JAAXCT010000338.1, read on the forward strand.
AAGCAAACAATAAATAAATAATGCATAGAATAAAACAAATAAATTGGTTCAACAAGGATATGGTTGAATAGGTTATGTGATCACGAGAATTTAGGCGCAAGAATCGCCTAAATCGGAGTTAGAGATAAAAAGATATGGTTGTTCAATTATTCCAGGGCTCAACTGTAAAAACAGACAGACATCACAACATATATGTGCGCGTTCCCGAAGGTTGGGAGGATGTTTCAAGAATGTAATTGAACAAAATTATCTATATGGTTCTGGAATATAACGCTGGCTAAGTGGTTTGGGTAGAAACTCACCACGAAAAGAGATCGCACGGATCAAAGAGAAGAAAGGTGTGCTGCGATAGTTTGGAGAGAAATCGCGTTCCTGGACAAATGAACCCAGGACTCAAGGAGATCTCCTATGGAAAGAAAGAAGATTTCATGGAACACATTATAGTATGGTTTTTGTATCATATAGAAGAGTATACAGGCCAGAATAAGGACGGGTTTACCATCTCGCGCGCAGAGAAATTCCAGAACAGGGAGCAGTGGTGATTGCGACGCAGATCCCCGTCGATTCAGGTAACCCCTTGGCTTGAAATTTGGATATGTTGTAGAGGACTTCATGGCGCACCTTTCTTCTCTTTGATGATCCTGGTGCCTTCCATGCCCGAACTAAATTCAACGCTCAAGAGCTGACCTTACCGGCATAACAGAATATGTAACAAGGGTATGGGTTCCAAACCTCACTACACCACAGCACAAGATTAGCGACCCACGTCAGTCGGTAAAAATAGACTATTACCGACCTATTATCAGTTGGAGAAAGTTACCCACTGTCTATCAGTCGCTAAATCGCGTTTTACAGACAAACGATGGGCCGGTAATAATTTTGCATCTAGCGTCCGAGCATGGGTCGGCAATTCATGATTTACATGTCCTGCAGTGGGTCGGTAAAAGTTTCAGGCCCAAAGCCCAATCAGCCGCACGCCAGGAACAAGGCCCATGGCCTGCTAATAATAGAAACCCTACTAGACTGATGCGTCTTCTGGTTCCCTGCTACCGCCGCACTTGACGCAAAATCCCCCGACCTCTTCTCTGCGCCTCCCACAGCGCCGCCGCACCCACCCGCCACCGGCCACCGCGCGTGGCGTCTCCACACGTGCTGCTGCGCGGCGCACCCCGCCGGATTTCTTGCTCGCCGCGCCCCTACTTTCCAATTCCCCGCTCCTCCGCTCGATGCCGCCCCCAAAAACTGCCGTTGTGGCTGCAACTGGGGATTACAAGGCGTCGAGCGGGGCTCGGCACCGCGAATCACTTATGCTTAGTGCTTCCTGACCTCGACGCCGATTGCCAACGCCGGGGCCATCCTGTTGAGGTGAGTCGGATCCCCTCCTGTAAATCTGTACTAAATGAGTTCTGTGTGATGTAGGATCATGGATTGGGCCGGATCTGGTACTCTTATGTGGTTCGAAAGGAAATGTGCCTCAGCTCTTTCAGGTACAATTGCCTGCTGCAAGTTTTTTCTTTTTTCACTTAATTCCATGTACATCTGACATCAAAGGATTCAAGTCATGTGCATATATCTGTTTATCACTTCTTTTTTCTTTTATTGATGTAAAACCTGCTGCAAGTTTTGGTCATATATATGACTTTGTTCTGTACTAGTTGATATATGTACCTTGTGGTGTTCCTATTTCTTTTCCAACCAATCAGTACTTGGAATTGCAGTTGTTGTAGCTTAATCTTATTGGTAGCGATCGGTTCAGATTGCTGCGGGAGGCTGCGCTGTTTTGACAAAGCTATTGATGTTGTCTACTACAGTAAAAAGCTGCAGCCACAGCCATAAAAAATCTCAAGCGATCGCTGCCATTATGTTCAATCAAACTTTAGAAATGACAAATTGAGACCTCTAGTATACTTTGTTTTCACATACGCATGACACTATTTGCTTGCAGGCTCAAGAACTGCACTGACTGCTTGATAATATTATGCTTGATAAGAAATGTTCAATGAGCTTTGTATTGCATTCACCATTCATAGAGCATGATAAATATCTAGTTGTGAAATCATTTGTTAGGAGCAGGTTGCAATGTGGGCGCTGAGGTAGGAGGATGGCCTGCTCCATGACCAGACAACCGTCACGGGGTCGCCCCAAGCACCAATGGCAAGATCTACAGGTAATTCTAAGTGGTCAAGATCTACAGGTAATTCTCAGTGGTCAAGATCTACAGGTAATTCATGTCTTTACTACTCATAAAAAAGTCAGTTGGTGGCTTGTGTTGGGCGGACGTCGTCCGAACCACCCATCCACCTCCACTGCAAGCGCGCCGACATGTGGGCCTAGATCACCCTCCCCAATCCTATCCTGCTTCCTCCCCTCATCCTGCCCCCGTCTGGCCGCCTCGCGTTGCCCGATAGATGGAGCGACCGTGGAGGCCGTCGACGCCGAAGCCCGCTCGAGGAGCCTCACAGCCATGAGCGCCCCTGTGCGAGTCCCTCCCGCGAGCAGCAGCCAGAATCACGATGGTGAGGGCGTGGTGGCTGCTGACCCGGACAAGCGGCGTTAGATATCAACGCTTGGCTGTCGGATCGGGAGAAGCGGCTCTGGATGCGCCGGGTTGCCGCTTGCGGCGAGACTGCGCACGCCGAAGAACAGACGGCCAGTGCTTGTTCACGCTCGGGCTGCGGCGGTGTCCTTAACTTTCCTAATCTTGCGGCGGCGGCATGGGATTTGGATTTTTTTTTTTTTGGTGGCCAGCGGCATCATGGGGGTTCTGTTGGGGAGAAAAGGCTTCTCCTTTGGCTATGGTAGTGGGCCCTACATTTCTGTGTTAAGAAGAAAAATCCAGCTGGAGAGAAAATAGCGGCTCTAGCGGCGATGACGCTACTGACAATCTTTCATACCACTGGAGCATCTTGTTCCGGTTTTGAACTGCATTTGTTTAATTCTCAAGAACTTGCAGCATCTAATCTGAACTTAATTTTGAAGTCTGACCCTATATTGGTTGTCGCACATAATGCTTTTTTTGTGAATGGTAAATTAAAAAACATTCTGATATTTGTTTGCTTAGTCATTTCTAGCAATACCGGGCCATTTTGCTTGTGAAACCATAATATTGGGTAATTTCAATGAAGATATTAGAAATAACTTTGTTTTTGTTAATTTGATTGTCCGTGGCAGCGCACGGGCATCTAACTAGTAGTCGTTTCAATTACAGTGATGGATTTGTTTATTGCATCAGGATGTCATGTATTTGCAGGTTTGGTGTTTGGTGGATACTTGTTAAGGGAAATTTTGCTGCTTTGCGGTGGCCAGCAAGGTACTGCTTGCTATTTTCCATTATGTCTAATATTCTGATTAGTTTTTTTTCTTCATGCTCTATAGTTGGCTTGTCAAAAGAACATGTAAAAAATAGATGTAGATTGAATCAGATACATGTTTGTGTGGTTTGTGTACTGTCATGCCTGACATTTCGAATGCATAATACAGTATAATAGTTTAATAAGTATGGGGCATTTGCTACTCACTAATAGATCGGAATCCTAATGTTTAATTTATCTTGTGCATTCAGGTCAGTGTTCATTTTGAGTTGATTATATGCTACCATGTTATGAAGTAATTTCAAAACTTGGTTTTGCAGGTAACTAGTTACTGGTGATTATATAAAGCTGGTTACATACTACCTAGAGAACTCTTCATATATGAGTGCTAGTTTAATCCGGGAATTGCTGATCATGCTAGTGTACAAGAACCTGATGGGTGTGCAAGGCAAAAGTCTAGTGTGATTTGTGCACTGTGATAGTTTTGTAATAGAATCTAGCATTGATCTTAGGTAACCCAAATCTGTAAGATTGTTAAAGTGAACATGGATTTTAATTTGTGAGCAACAAATGTTCATGAGCTTTTGATTGTGTATGATAACTTCTTAACTAGTAATTGTGGATTCATGCCTAGTTATTTCTTTAACCTGAAAAGCAGGTTAAAGAAATAATTATGTTTTAAAAGAAACATATTGTTGGCAACTGACCATAGGTCGGTAAAAGTGTTTTTAGCGTTGTATGGTGAGTCGGTATTACTCAAGAAATACCAACATACCATAGGTCGGTAAAGAGCGGTCCGTCGGTAAAACTTTTACCGACGCCAGTTTTACCGACCTATGGCATATGTCGGTAAAGACTTTTACCGACCTATGGTAAGTTGTTGAAGGGCGTTTTAGCGACTGACCGTAAGATGCAGATAGTGAACTGTGGTGTAGTGCCTGGATATATATAGCACCGTGGGAACCTGAATGGTAATATATACAAAGCTGCTAATAAATAAAAGTAAGTGAGGTTGGTTCATGAAGATTCTCGCAAAACAAAAAGGTTGGTTGTTATGGCCGGCTCCTGTATTTGTCAGTGGAGGGACTAAAGTGCAGAAATGGCAGGTTGGGTTTTTTTTTTAAAAAAAAAAGGAATGGCAGGTTGAGTCAGAAATTAGAAGGGGAGGGTCTTGGTCTAAATGGGCCAATTGGGCCCTACTAGTTTTTAGAGCAAGGAAGTTTTGTTCTCTCCTCTTTAAATAGAGATTAATTCTGCTGCCACCGTGTTTAAATAGAGGTGGAAACTTGAGGTTAATTCTGCTGCACATCAAGTTTCCACCTCTATTTAAAGAGGAGAGAATTAGCAATAAAGGTAGAAAAGAATTAGAGGGTTAAAACCCTAAAGTCAAAATCTCTCTCTCTCTCTCTCTCTCTCTCTCTCTCTCTCTCTCTCTCTCTCTCTCTCTCTCTCTCTCTCTCTCTCTCTCTCTCTCTCTCCCCCAACTCGACCCCGGCTCCACGCCCACGCGTCGCTGCCGCCACCGTGTTGCGCCCTATTGTGTCACGCCCGCCATGGGCGCCGCCACCCCAACAGTCGTTCCTCGCCGCCGGCGACACGCCACCCCCTTTATAGGAAAATTATCTCATCCGCAATTGGATCATGACATCGGTGCACCAACATAGAGCACTGGAAACATTCATTCCAACATTCGAGCTGAAATCAGTTTTGAAAGTGTCAACTTCTTTGTTGTTCTGTCATCAGACAGTTTTACAGCAGCATAACTATTGTTCCACAGAACTATTATATTCTAACAAACGAGTACAGTACAAACATGGCTCCAAAAGGACTTTCTAATTGTATTAAGGGCTGAAAAGCCAGTTCGTCCTTTCGAATTGTACTAGGCTCTCTAGGAGAGGTTTACTTCACTCGAGCCTGCTTTTTATATAGTTGCACCTAAAAATAAGGAGAGGTTGCAGGAGAAGTCGTTTTGCCAAACTGTTATAGCCTCGCTTTTTTTTTTTTTCACGTGATAGCCTAGGGTAGTGGGCATGTAACGACCATACTATGCTCCGCGGAGAATATATTGACTCTTGACTTCAAGGAAGAGGAAGCTGAAAAGAACTAAGTCAATGCTATTATTGCCAAAATTATTATAAGCAAGGAAGATTGGTGTAGTCAGGGAGATTTAAACAAAATTACTATATGCTAGTCTAGTGAGTTGTGCAAAATAGAATTCATGTTACAGATTGTTGCCTTGAAATTTTAATTAAACGTTCATATGGCTATGCAAAACTCTGAATATTACTAGCATCTGTGTTAGTGTTCAGATTTTGTTTTTCCAATGGGAATTCATCATGCAGATGGGAACGTGCTGATAAACTGATATCTATTGCTCTGCAGGTGATGTCCTATGTTATGCTAGAAGCATGAATTTTCAGAATCGAAGGTCTCTCCTTGCAGCTCTATTTAAGTTTACTGAGCCTATGCCTGCTTCTATATTTCTACAGGCTGCTAGCAGAATTTCTCTTGATTTACTTGTAGTTTTAGAAGATAATCTAGCAGATCACTAGAACCTAGGAACATGTGCTGCTGGATCAGAAGCTGTACCTGCCTTGGCTGCTGATGCTGCAAGAGATGTTCTTGTCCTTAATTCCTATGGAGGTGTGCAGGTATGGAGTGTTCTTCCTGTTCTTGGTCTCTTTGAGTGTGCTTCTGAATCTCTGAGCGAGAGAGAGAGAGAGAGAGAGAGAGAGAGAGAGGAGAACAATGCCGTCTTATCCTCTCCTTTTATAGCTTGTTTATTGATCTCCTAATCACAGTAATTGGCACTCCATTAGCAGGAGCTGCTGCTGGCTGTCCCATGCAAAAGCTGCTGCTGGGTGCTGGCACTACCTAGAACTTCAGCTGCCATTATTGATTATTCTGAAATCTGAAACCGACCTAGGGTGTGTTTGGTTGGGTTGTGGCTGTCAAAAAAGCTGATGTGGCTGTAAGCTGTGGAAAAAAGCTGCTGTGAGCTGTGAGCTGTGAAAAAGTCGAAAGCCGTTTGGTTGAAATAGCTGTGGTTGTGATAAAGCTGTCGAAAAGCCTATAATATCCCTGAAGGTCTTAGAAGTAATTTATACGAAAATTGATCGCAAAACACTGTCTTGTTCAAAAATTAACATGTAAATAATCATTTTACAAAGGGAATATTATTTTTAAAAAGTGCATCCACATTAACATTTGGTCCATTAAAATATTTCTTTGAACGTTGAAAATCTCATAAGTTCTGAGGTATCTTTGTAAAAAAACGTTAAGACACTAGAACAATACGATTCATTACAAGTTTTACAAGGGCCGTTTTGCGAAAGCTTTTTCCATGTCGTTCTCCTCCGTCCAGCCACCATTGACCCTCTTGGGACCTCAAATCAGCACCGGGACAGGGGAGTATAGTGCCTGGGAAGTGGGGGAATCAAATCCCCAAGGTATGGCGCAACCGATTGATGCGGAATTTCGGGTTGCAGCTGTGGAGATGCGGATTATTTCGAGGAGGAGCGGCCATTGCGGGTTGAACTCCATGGTTGCTGTTGGAGGCGCATGGGAGAGAGAAGGAAGAAGGAGAGGGCGACGCCGGCTGGAGAGCAAGCGGCAAGAGGGGCGCCGACGTCTGGAGAGGAAGCAGAGGAGGGCCGCCGACGTCTGGAGAGGAAGCGGAGGAGGGCCGCCGCTGCTTCGATTTGTAAACTGACGCAGCCTTCGATTCGTCGATTGAAGATGGGGAGGCCTTCGATTCGTCGACCAAGAAGGAGACCAGGGTGCCCAGGGGCGCTCACGTCGACAGAGACGCCGGCCAGGGGCGGCGGCCAGGTGCGGCGGCGACGAGGAACCTAGAGTGCGTGCGCCTCTCGCCTCTCTGCTGCGTTCTGCCGAATCTGTAGAGGAAGGAAGAGGAAAAGAACGAACGGTTACCCAACATAACCGGTGGGAGTGGGTAATTTCGATGAAAACTTCACTCCACAGCCGATAAAAGCAGCTGGGGAGGTGCGGTGAGATTTGGGTTAGGAAAAAGCTGCTTTTTTCAAAGCCAAAGTGACACAGCAGAAGCCTTTGATTAAGTGTTTGGCTTTTCTGAAAAGCCAAAGCTAAAAAAAGCACAACCAAACACCTCCCTAGACATAACTTTGGCTTTGTTGTAATTTATAAGAACTCTAGGATTATTTGTGTAAAGAAAGCTCCTATTTATATTTTAGTTAACTGAATGCACTGAAATATATGCACATATTACAACCACGGCCTTGCTTTCTTAAATGCCATATATTTTTATTATTCTTTTAATTAACTTCTCATTTCCTTAATCCTTATGTTAATAAGAAAATCATTTATGCAAACTGATCATGTCACCAAATATAATGCTATCGCTACACTAAATCATAGAGTATGCCGATGATGAAGTTGCACCTGTATGGTCACCACAGGGCGTGTGGTTATATGTCACAGAGAGAGAGATCTTTGGGAGAAACCCTAGATTATTCTTTCTTGATCTCATCTGGTACAGTCCATAGTAATTGTTGGCGTTTCTTATGCACGAAGATTAAAATCAATTAATTCCACAAGCGCACGGAACACCATCGTAGCATTTCACCTCGGAGTATTCCGAGGTATCGAATTTCCACAGGGAAGCAGGGCGGATAAAGATAATCGTACTCGATAAACAACTTGTTCACATAATTACGAACTATTCCCAAGACGGAGGGGTAAACCAATTGATAGATAAAGTTATGAGTGGATCACACTATCGAAAGGGGATGGATTGTTATGCCGCCTTAGCCATAGGTAAGTAGTATAGTCGGGTGAACGAGTGAGTGCAACGATTCCATGGTATTGGTCTCAAAAGGGTCTCAAGACGATTAATGACATTCACAAAGCACAATGGAAGAAGAAGAGGGCTGTCACCACCTCGTACTACCTCCGTGTCAATATCAAACTTCTATTCACTTCGGGGCATCAGCGTACGGACCCGCGGATGGGAACTACTTCTGTCCTTCGGGTAGCCTACTAAGTAACCCTGACATGGCCGACTGCTATTGGACGGACAGGGCTGTCACCACCTGCCGCCTACGGTCCTTCGGGGATTACTTGCATTACACAGCTAGCCGCTAACCTAGGCACCACGCCTACGCTAACAACTAATACTTTGCCTAGTTATACAACTATTTCATTCTAAGCAAAGTAACCAGTCTAGTCGAGTCCACAACTAGTTCTGGCCGAGAAACCCGTGAATAGAGGTAAAGATACTTGCACCTAGTAATCATTCATAAACCGCAAAGACCCGATGACTCGAGTATAACTTGTACTCAACATCATCGGAAGACTAAGCATGAGCACGAACTTGACACGATCAAGATAGAGCAAGACCAACATATTTATATGATAAAGTACTCGATACAATCGGAGAAAATAAGATACAAGGGACTCTACCTTACCAAATCTGAAAGGCGACTTCCGGAATCGGGGTGAGTGCCCGACTCGACTCTAACTCCGACTACATCCTACTTCCTAGACTCTAAATGGCGAAACTGGAACTTCTGGACTTGATCCTTCAATGGCTCTTTGATGTGTGTCTGTTCCAAGTGAGGTGCTCCCCTTTTATAGTGCAGAAGGGTCGGTGGAGGCGTCGACCGACATCCCACGTCGCCCGACGTGTCAGGAGGACGTTGGCCGACGTGGGGGGCGTCGCCCGACCCTTGATCAGGGTCGGTTGTCCTCCGACGGTCTAGATCGTCTCCCCTTGGCAGTTATGAAGGTCGGTGGGTCAAAAATCACTCCGAGGCGTGGATTTGAGGCGGTGGAAGTTAGATGGCTGGATGGGGCGCTGGCGTGGACGTCGCCCGACATGGAGGGCGTCGAACGACGTGGCGCCGTCGCCCAACCCCCCTGGGGACTTGTCCTCCACCTCAACCACCCGACGTGGAAGGCGTCGGCCGACATGGGGCCGTCGCCCGACCCCCCAGTTGGCTTGTCCTCCACCTCACCCGGTCTTCCTTCTATCGAGTGCCTCGGGTCTTCTCTCCGTATGGTTGTGCCATCATCATGTGACTTAGTTCCATAGGCATTTGACCATTTAGGCTTCATTTAGTACCGGGTGACGTATGGTTAATCACATCACCCGACCATTTGAGCTTCCTCACTTGGTGTTCAATCTTCGTGATGTTTGGTTTTCGCCATTTCTTTATTGAAGCAAGCCAAATTGTCTTGAACCATGCAAAACTAAGGCGGATACACAACTCGTGGAACTAGATTAGTAAAAAGGGAAATCATGCATGAGACTTATGTTTTTGCCCTTCTATTCGCAGGATTTAGGACATGAATATTGGCGTTAAGGGACGACAACAGTAATATACGACTTAACATCTAACTAACTTTAACTCGACCTCTCTAAAGATATGATCTTATCATCTAATCTAATATTTCCTAAATTACATGGACACTTTCTAAATATTTTCTCTGCTACTTTGGAAAGGTGGTGGCGCAGCTCTGCCTGGCCGTCCTCCTGCCAGCACAAGACGGTACCGCCGCTGCTTTGGGATCGATCGACAGCTGGCCCGTGACACGTCAAGGCTTTGGGATAGTCACAGTATACATGTTCCTGATGACTCCCATGCTTATACTGGATTCATCATTCAAATAGTAATATAATGATCATAAAAGAGTACTATGTGCCAAGAGACTGATGTCATAAAGGTTTCCGAGGGAACGTCTTGAGAATCTTGTGAGAACACATATCAAGCCACGTAGTTTGTAGCTGAATGTTGATCCCTGTCAATATATATACATAAGTTGCTAATAAATTGTGCGTTTATTGCAGTTCAGTAAAGTTGATGCATGAGTATCGAGCTCAACCACCGTTCAAACGAGTACACCAGCAGGAACATGCTTCCGAAAGATTTAATAATTTTACCTAGGTCAAATACCTAGTTCTTCGCTAAGGAACAAGTTTAATCAATGACTAGTCATATGCCCGTGCTTTGCCACGGAACAGAGCTATTAACAAATAAATTGGAGCCATGTCTAGTTGGGCTCCATTGCATCAAACACCATTAAACACGCAAAAAATATTAACAAATGTTACATAGTCTGCATTATAACTTAGAATTTTACCGTTGCATCAATTCGTCAATAGCTCCCAACTTTAAAAGTCACAACGAAGTAGAGCACAATTCATATAGTTCTTATAGCTATGAAAAATTCTAGAGACATTGATGAAGTTTCTTGCATTGGCGTTTATATATTAGACTTTTTTTTTGTGAAGGGGCGTTTATATATTAGATGGATGCAAGTTTTAAAATATAATAACTATCTAAATAACGTTTACAATATATTCGATACGCATCAAAATAATATATTTTCACACTATAGGTGCGACACACCAAACAAATCCAAATCTTTTCAACAAGTGCAAGTTTTAAAATGTACCCAGGCCATGTTTTTACTCTGGTGCATCTAGCATCGCGACGTCCTGGCCTTCCTCCTTTCTCTCTGCTCGCCGTACCATCGCTCAAATTTCCCCTGCTCGTCGACGCTGCCTTAGACTAACCGCAGCAGTAGACTCTATTTTTCCCCCTCTAAAAGAATATTCTACATCCCCTCTAAAAGATTCTACCCTTCAAATTGGATTTTGTTGCAACAATGAACTGTAACGCCTCCTCTATCCGCTGCCCGCCGCCGCTCCCGCGCTCCCTGGTTCGGCGCCGCCGCCTCCCGCTCCGGGCTGGGCGTCCCTGCTCCGGTCCCGCCGCCTCCAGCTCCGGGCTGGGCGACCCTGCTCCGCGCGTCCCTGCTCCGGGCCCGCCGCCTCCCGGTGGACGTCGTGGCGGCGCGGCACCCCTGCTCCGGGCTGGGCGCACCGGTGGACGTCGCGGCGGCGCGGCGCCCCTGCCCTCCAAGGCCGCGTCAAGCCTCGCCTCATCAGCGCCCGTCGACAGGTGCCTGACTGAATGACTGAATAAGTTGAATGACTGTCTGTGAATGTGGTGTTTCTTGAATGCCGTCGACAGGGAATCTTGTGCTGTCTTGTGGCGAATGCGACCAGCGCCTCTCAATAAGTTGGATCGAAGAGCTACTGTCATGTGAATGTTCACTGGATGGAAGAGCTATTGTCTTGTGAATGTGACATGCGAATGTGGTGTTTGGGACAAGTCATCTGCTTGACTGTCTGGCCTTGCATGTTAACTAGATCAAAGATTGTTTTTTTCTATTTCGTAAGTCATTCATCGAACAGTGGCTTCCAATGTATTGTAGTTAAATCAAGTCACTTTGCTGGGAAATGGCTCTGCTTTGTTCTGCTTTCTCTGTATGTTGTATGTGCCGTTCTCTGTAGTAGATTCATGGACTGATGGAACCACCTAGTTGTGTTCTATGTGTTGGATCTAGTTAATTATAAGTATATGATTCCATGGCCTTTTTACCTCTGGCTAGTACAACTTCAAGTGATCAACAGTGCAATTAGCAGCCATTTGAATTTTTTGCTTGAGAGCAGTGATGGCCTATAGAAAAACAGAAGCAATTTGCACGGAACCAATTTGATCTGATTCGATTTCTTTTGCTTGCAGGGCACCAATCTTGTGAATCTTGTGCATAATGGATATCCCACATTCATCGGTACCGTTGCACCAAACATTGGAAGAAGAAGATGATGATTGTACCTTGCTTCGGTACTTGATTGAAGAGGATCAGCCGAATTATGAGTTGCTTGACGACAGTGAAGAGATAGACGCTATGGTGGCAGCAATGGATGAAGAGAGCTCCTTCCGTCGCACAATACATGTGAGACGACTTGTCCCTAGAGACCATGCTGATGGAGAGGCAAGGATCATGCAGCATTACTTTGGTGCCAACCCCGTGTACACTCCTGAAACATTTCGTAGAAGGTATAGCGCATGACATGTCAAAAATGTGTCTTTTCTGTCAATATGTGCATATTGCTTATATTTTCGAACTTGCAGGTTCCGTGTGAAGCGACACGTGTTCATCCGCATTCTCAATGAAGTTCATGCTGTGGACAGATACTTCCAGCAACGTGAGAACTGTGCCGGGTTGTTAGGTTTGAGTCCTCTGCAGAAGGTGGTAGCCGTAATGCGCATACTTGCGTATGGTTTGCCGGCAGACGCCGTTGACGAGTATGTCCAAATTGGCGAATCAACTGCTCGTGAGGCTCTTTACCATTTCTGCAGTGCTGTTATAGCTGCCTTTGGGAAGGAATATCTCCGTTCTCCAACCCCTGGTGATGTGGCTCGTCTACTGCAAGTGGGTGAGAGTCGTGGTTTCCCAGGTATGCTTGGTAGCATAGATTGTATGCACTGGGATTGGCGGGACTGCCCCACTGCTTGCAAGGGTATGTTCACTGGATGCGGGAAGCACCCCTCCATGATCTTGGAGGCTGTAGCATCTCAAGATCTATGGATATGGCATGCCTACTTTGGCCTTCCAGGCAGCTGCAATGATATCAACGTGCTGCAGAGGTCGCCTGTTTTCTCGGCATATGTCCGAGAGGAGACACCTCCTATTCAGTTCACTGTCAATGGACGAACATATGACATGGGGTACTACCTTGCAGATGGTATATACCCTGAATGGTCAGCATTTGTGAAGTCTGTTCGCCATCCCATGGAGAGGAAAACTGAACATTTTGCTGCTATGCAAGAGAGTGCACGCAAGGATATTGAGAGAGCTTTTGGAGTGCTTCAAGCAAGATGGGCAGTAATCCGTGGGCCGGCTTATGGATGGGATAGGGAGCATCTTTCTGATATAATGACCGCATGTATTATCATGCATAACATGATTGTCGAGGATGAGAAGTCTGATGCCACCAATACCAACTTCGACAACATTGGTACCTTGGTGAATCCATCATTGGGAACTGCTGCCGAAAGGGAAGCATTTGTGGCAGCACATCACAAGTTGCGTGACCCAGCTGTCCATATCCAGCTTCAAAAGGACCTCATCGAGCACCACTGGATGCGATATGGTTCAATCTAGATGTTCTTCTTTTCTTTCCCTCTTTGAACATGTATGTTCCAATTTATATAATCATGCAAAATTCAGTTCACTGTATATGAATAAGAGTTGGTAGAGGTCCTGAATTCAGTTCACTGTATAAAAATATAGCCACCCTTTTCACAACAGCAGCCATAATTAAGTAATCTCATTATAGAAGCTCGAAATAGTTGCTAACAGAATCTCATTACATAGACATAATAGTAGCTAACAGAAGCTTATAGTTTACAGCCATAATTTAGATAAATATAAATCTCAGAACAAGCTTATTGTCGCCCTTGTTGTTGCGCTTGACGTCGGGCCTTCAACTTCAAAATGATCTCTTCTTGTTGCGCTTGATAGTAAATCCGTTGCATAGGTCCACACTCATCTAGGTTAATGGCCAATATGCGCTCATCCTCTTCCTTCTCTTTCTGTTCAGCTTCCATTTGCAGACGTTTCTCCTCTATAACCACCCTTTTCTTCTCTAGCTCCAACATCACCTGCCGGTGTTCTCTAGCCTCTTGTACCTTCACTTTCTCTAGAGCAACTATTTCATCATGCCGAGCTTTTCTGTCAATTTCTATTTCTTTGAACAACTCAATCTTTTGAACACTAAGCTCATGCATCTTGGACGCGTACTCCGATGAAGCTGAAGCAGCTTTCTTCTTAGCCGCTTTTGCTGCGTCCCTCCCAATTGGACGTTTCCTGGCTGCTGATGCATCATCGGGATCAAGATCCATAAAGTTGTGCTGCTCAGTGTTGAGAGTGTTGAGGTCAATCTCCCTGGAAGCGCTATTTTGAGGGTTGTCCATTTTCCTTTTGAGATCCATCCATTTAGGCTCATCCTTCAAGATTTGCCAGCAATGTAGGAGTGTGAAACTATGACTCTCTATGGCTGCAAAATCAGCAGCAACACCCACAGAATAATCTGCATCTGACATGCCACTAGGGTTTCTGCGGACCAGGTCGGCCATGTATCCAGAGAATTTGCTTACTTCAGCCTTGATGTGATCCCAACGACTCGTTATTGATTTACTGGTCCTCTCTGGATATTTGCCGCGTTTGGAGTTGTATCTCTGACATACACGACTCCAAAAAGCTTCCTTCCTCTGGCCAGTGTTGACAGCAGGATCGCAGCTAATTTCCAGCCAAGCTTTGCATACCACGTTGTCTTCAAATGCTGAGAAATTGGGCTGCTTGACTTTTGTTGTCGACACCTTGCGGCGCACAGGGGATGGGCCAGTCATTGAACACTCAGAGCCACCTGCAACACTGTGTGCTGCATGACCAAGGCTGTCTCCAGAGATATCAACTGATGCATCATGGAGGGCAGCGATATAATCATCCATCCTACATAGTTGAAGAGAAAATGCAGTCAACATTTTGTATATTGATACTATAGATAGTAGTGCTATAATACAAAATATGCTAGAATAAATAGTGCAGAAAATGAAACAAAGTAGAGCCCAGCATCATCTCTGAACATGATATTTCTACTTCCAGTTCACAGCTCACACTATACCAACAGCTCACTTCCAGTTCACTTCCAGTTCACAGCTCACACTATAGCAACAGCTCACTTCCAGTTCATGCACTTCAGCCTAAAGTGAGATCACAAGATAACTTTATGTTCTGTGAGGCCATTTTCACTATATAATGAACAGATACTTTCACCTTCAATTATTCAAGAAAAATAAAAGAGTACTCGTGTGAAAGTTCATGAACTGGAGTACATCCTGTGTTAAAAATTCCAAACATCATCACATTAACAACTTTTTGGAGAGAACAAATTCACATCATCACATAAAAGAGTACTGCCAATTGGATGGCCATGAAGTAGTATATGTCTGGTATGAGCATGAAGTAGTGCCAATGAAGTATGCCTTGCCTAACTGAACGGTAGGAGGGAATAGTCTAGGGAAATCAGTACTTTCTGTTCATCAAATTGGCATCAGTTATTTCTAGCTGGCCATCTAAATCAAACATAAAGTTAAGGTAATTCAAGCATTGGATGGTAGGGATGCCCTATCGAATGTGTGGACATCTTGTAAGGTTTAGTCATGTAACAAATGCAATATCTAAAATGGTAGCATCAGAAACAAACAGGTAAAAAATCTATCTGATTATACAAGGAGCCATTAGCTAATCAGAAAGGCAACGATAACTTTCATTGAATTTGCAAACTGACTTCAGCTCAGTTGGTTTGTGCCTCAAGTGGTGAGGCCACCCACCAGGGTTCAAATCCTGGTGTGCACCAATTTATGAAATAAAAAAAATCCCCTCGTTGGCAGCACCTAAAATATAGTGGCGACGACGCCGACTTGGATGTCTTGAATCCGGGCCGTGGGCTGGTTTGGGCTCTCCTACCTGGGGGTAGTTGCAGTAGTCACCAGCACTGTCAACGGTGTTCGACCCAAGTATCTGCGCGGCCCTATAGGGTGATGCCGGGGTCGGGGATTTTTCTCGACCGGAGAAGGTTGAGCTTCTCTCTATCAAAAGAAAGCCGTGGGGGCGGTCTTACCCCCACCGGTCGAGTTTTTTTTTTTTTTTTACTTTCATTGAATTTCGAGCATTCCTCAACGTTCATAAGATATTGAGAATGGATAATTTGATATACATCTTTCATAGTGTGGACTGTGGACTGTGGACTTGTGAATAACTGTCATGCTATAAACAGATCTGTAAGCATATTCTTTACCTACCCAACTAACAATCGACAAGAGATTCTAATAGTCTGCAATAGCATGAAAATTCTTAAGTAGCGTACACCAATTTTATAGCATACACCAATTTTTTTTGCCAGAACATGATACTCACAGCAGTCTACAACAGCTTTGCAGAACTTCTCCTATGTTGTCTCTAACTTAATTGATCCCAGTGAACGGTAGGAGGGAATAGTCTAGGATCAGGACAACAATATTCTAGCATCAGAGATGAAATTGAACACTCAGTTTCAGTTTCACCACGCCAAACAACATCAGAGATGAAACAAGCTTCCTATTCATCGACGACCACAGGAATGAGACTTGGCTTGCAGTTTTTTCTACAAACCTTGCAACTATGAACTCTTTGTGAAGCAATCACTCAACATGGAGATATGGCTCGGGTATGTCTCTTGTCAGATATCTCCACTGTCAGATATCACAATTCTGCACGCGTGCCCACCCCAGAAGCTCCACCGATTCACAATTTCACCAAGAACGTCAAGAAGAGGTCCCAAACGCCTCACCTTCGAGTCAACGTCGGCGACGGCGGCGACTCGGAGCGGCCGCAGCAGGGAGAGCAAGGCGGGAGCCGGCCGGTTGAGCCTCCAGCGAGCAGGAAGCCCTCTCCAGGATCTTGCGCCGGTGAGGTGGAGGCGGAGGCGCGACGGCGTCGAGGGGCAGGAGGAGGCGGCGGACGCGTGGCGACGGAGCCCGGCAGCGGAGGCGCGGAGACGGAGCCCGCCGGCGGAGGCGCGGCGACGGAGCCCGGCGGGGGAGGCGGGGGAGGCGATTTGGGGGACGGCCGGCCACCCACTACATTTGGCGGCGCCGGACGGGAGCCGAGAAGATGGCGGCTGGTTTACCGTCTCTTGTTGCAGCGAGTTTCGGGTGAGGGATCCGGTAAATTAAGGGAACCGGGTCGTTTACCGGACCCTGTTGCGGTCAGTCTTAGCCTAAGCACTGCTGCCCTGCTTCATGACCAAGCCCCAGCTGCCCATTTCGCTGGCCTTACCAAACCCTCTCGTCTCCAGTCTGTATTGTCCTGCTCGCCTCTTCCGTCCTTCCTGTAAATGCTTCAAATCCATGGCTCATCGAAGAAATAGGACTACTTTCTCATCCAAGGATGTTGGGATTTACCATGAGGCCACTGAAGGGAGATGAAGGGAGTACGATGACGGGTCGGCCTTCCTTTTCTTTTACCCATCGATCCGCCTGTACATGGCTCCATGGTTGCCATTTTCCACGTGGCCAGAGTAGACGAGCCGTTCTGGAGTCAATCTCATGGGGATGCAGCGGATTTGCTGCAGATCAAGGCAAAGGAACGTAGCTCGCCGACGGATCTGCCGTAAATCAAGCCAGGGTGGTGGACTGGTGGGGAGAGCAGAGCGATGAGAGAGGGAGAGAACATGGAGCGGAGGCGTACGGGGACAGAAGAGGCGATGTTTTCTTTGCGGATGGGTTGGAGCCTGGAGGCGATGTTTTCCTGGGCCCACATGTCGGCGCATGGAGGCGGGCGGGACGGACGACCAAAGACCACCACCAACTGGCTCTTTTAATTTAACTAGCAGGGTGCCCGTGCTTTGCTACGGCTTAAACGTAAGTTAGAGTATAATTTCAGTCCAACCACTATCATCAGCCACTTCAAATGTCAGACATGGTTTTTAATTCATGATTACAAATACTAACATGTTTTTGAAAAATAATGATTAGTAACAACTGCTGTGATTTTAAAAGAGGTCGGACCCAATACTCAGTAAACAAATTCGAAGATCAGCTCATGAGCCGTCTCCATTCCATTCTCATCAGTCATAAGCCATCCTCCTGTTTCTCTCCAGTTCGGATGACATGCTGCCGCAGCTCGTGCGCCTGCAACCACAACGATGTTGGATCTCGCCGCCTGCCAGCCGGCAAGCCCATGCTTCCTCCCGTGCCAGATGTTCCATTCTCCACTCCGATTAAGATTACTTATGCTGCCTAATAAAATACGTTGGCAATCTAAGTCAATGAAATGAGAACGTGGTGGTGAAGTAGCCATTCCACCGCGCTAGCAACGCTTGCCTGTTCCTTGTCTGTCTCGCTCGTGCTTGCAACCGCAGGAGCTCGAGTCTCGACAGAGTAACCTTCTGGAACCTTCTGCCATCAGCTTTCCCCGAAGAGGAAGGGAAAAAAGGAAACGCAGGAGGCGGCGACGGGGGGACGGCATAACGCGCGCCGTCTTCCTTGTCCCCTTTCCCAGGCCGCCGTCGATCCGCCAGCGCCCACGGTTCCAAGGCCGGAATAGAGAGACGAACTGAAATCAAGCACCGTGGGGATCCACCTGATTTGCTGCAGATCGAGGACGAGGAACGGAGCCCCGGGCGGCGGGCGGATCTGCAGCGAATCGATCCGGGAATTGCGGTGTGGGAGTGTTTTCTTTTTCATCTTGGTTGAGCGAGGGAGCCGGGAATTGCGATGCGACTTCGCTGCTGTTGGAGGACCCACCTGTCGGCGCGCAATCCAGACATAGGCGGACGACGAACCACGACCGCCCGCCACCAACTGGTTCTTTTATGGGTAGTAAAGAAAAAATTTAATCAATGATTTGCCAAAGCAATACCCCTGCCCTTGCCATGGTTTACTGAGCAGCAGTTGTAGAACACACCATTCTTCCATTAGTCATATCTCGAGTTAGAGACATTGGATAGATGTGAATTTTTTTTAACTTTAGTTTTGTGACTGAAAATTTCTACGACTTTAGTGTAAAGGCACTTTTGGATGGTTTTTGTCCTGTTGGCCTGCATCAGTAGGACCACCGGCCTGGTTAGGCTAGCATTAGACTGACTCCAACAGCTCATGATAGGCAAAGGCAAAATGCCTCTCCGATGGACACTCTGCACGATTGGAATCGTCTCTAAGACTGACTCCAACAAGGCATTGCAATTTTGAGAGGCAAAACCATGTTTGCATCGCGTGCATAGTATAGAGGAGGGAAGGCAAAAGGTGCTGTCTTCAAGAGAGAGCAGGCAAACGCGTGCCGGTCGCCCTGCGCATCGAAGTAGCCGACGCGCGCTGCTCGCCCTGCGCTCCGCCGCTCGTGCGCGCGCCCCGGTGACCTCCTCTGCTCGCCCTGTGCGCCGCTCGCCCCGCGCGGGCTCGCCGACGTGCGCCGCTCGCCCCACGAGCTCGCCTTGCCTGGGCGGTCGCCGACGCAGCCTGCCGCGCCCCGCCGTCCGCGCCCGCGCGCCCCGCGCGCTACAGCTCAGGCCGCACCCGCTCGCCGCCGCTCGCCCCGTGCCGCGCCGCAGCCTCCTCTTCTTCTTCTTCCTCCAGACTCCGTGTCGGCGCTGCTCCGACTGGTGGTGGTCCCTCTCTCCTCCAGACTCCACGGCGGAGGCGGTGGTGGTCCCCGGGAGGCGGAGACGGTAGAAGCGACGAGGTGGTGATGGTCCCCGGTGAGCTCCCATGTTCAGCAATGGCGACTGTGGGGAAACTCCAAATCCGTGACGAAACTTAGAGGAACTGGAGCAAGATCAAGTTAGAAAGGTGCGCCATTGTGTGTAGCATCTTCCTGAGGGAGGAATTTTGCAGACTCACCAGAGGGAGAGAGATTCTCCACGGCGATGGCGAAACAGTCATTGATGAAGACGACGACAATCTTCTCGATTTCTCGACGATGGCGACAGCTCCAGTATCAAGGTTGGGGAAAAGATTGTGCAGCTCACGATGCTCCCATCCTGCGGCTTGGCTCGGCCTGGAGTGAAGCAGAGCGGCGGCGTGGCTACCTACGAGCGCAGCTCGGCTATGGCGGGCGGAGCAAGCGAGGAAGCTAAGAAAGAGAGCGGTACCGAGCAAATGCATCGTAGGAGAGAGGGAATGCAATTTTGGCTCGCCTCTCTCCTCCGATGCAAACTGCCTACCCATTTGCCTAGTGTTGATGGAGATGGATTCGGTGTTGCACAGTGTCGTGCAAGAGGCAAAAATGCATTTGCATCGCGTTGTTGGAGTCAGCCTAATAGAGGAGGCAACCGAGCACCCATTTTGCCTTCGGAGGAGAGAGGGAATGGATTTTTAGCTCTCCTCTCTCCTGTTATGCATCTGCGAGCGCGAACGCGGAGGAGCGAGGCGGCACTGGAGGCGAGCGCAGAGGAGCGGGGCGGCGCTGGAGGCGAGCGCGGAGGAGGAGAAGCGCGGAACCAGTGCGCGAGGGAGACGAGGTTGGGGAGAGGGGGAAGCGGCGCCGTGCGGAGGAGGAGGCCCAGGACGCGGCGGGTGGCGCGGGGCGGGAGGCGGCGTAGGCTGACGGCCTCGAGCTCGAGCTTGGTGTAGCGTTTCCGCTTTTCACAGGATCGAGTCGGAAGTGCTGATGAACAGACACAACAGTACATCACATAAATAAGCACAAATGTTTACATCTTTAAGTTATTACAAGTCTCAAATGATTTAAAACACGTGAGTAGCACAGCGGAAGTATGAAGATACCTAAAACAACTACTACTCCCGACGATACAACGGCCGCACATCGAAGCCCTGCGATGTGGACCGGCTGAGAAACTCCAGCAACAGCAGAAGCAAAAAGATACCTGCACAAAAACATAAAGAGCCAACCCCTGAGTACTAGTTACTCAGCAAGACTTACCCGTCAACGTGGCTAACTACAGCCGACTCCTAGAACGCAAAGGCTACAAAAAGGCAGGCTGACTCACTTGCATCTATCCGCACTAATTACTTGATCCTAATTTCAAATTTTATTTCTAATTAAGTACTTAACCAATAAAACAGTGCACTTATCTCTAAAACAGGTATAAAGTAACAATACATCGTATAATACAGTGTACAACAAGATACATAAAGATAACAGTAATAATCTAACATCATCATCATCAGTATCATCATCATCCATAATCACACTACGATGTGACTCAGTGAACAAGCGGGGTGCTCATTTCCGAGAGCGGCGGCATCGATGTACATCCTGCAGGAGAAACCTGACCACACGACATATGCGCCCGCGAACAGACCACATATGGCAACCTTTCACATAGCCCCTGCAAGGCCGAAATCTAGCTGCTGCTCTCGGCGAAATATGAGGACCACCCCCACGCGACACCCGGCCCCGCCGTTGTCCGCGGGTTGTCCCATTCCCCCGTAGCAGCAGGGTAAGGTTCGTCCCCACGATTGCTAAGCTACTCAGTTTACTGGGCCCATAAACACCAGCATGTGAATCAGTACGTTCAAAACTTGCTCAACAGGGCCAACAACGGTACGGTCCTTAATCGACACAGACGGGGCTACCATCGTGAAGGCCCAGCCTTCCCCGACCATCCTACACAAACAACCCCCGTCCGGTCTGCAACAATCCTAAATTCTGCTAGTACAATCCAGAGTAAATCCTGTCATGCGAGTGGGACCTACCACTCGTCTTCTACCGTCCGCTAGCCACTAAGCATAGCAAGTTCTAATGTTACCCTAGAACCAACTACTACAAAATAGGACACAAGGTAGGATCCGGAAGGGTAGTCCTAATGCAGTTCTAAGGTTTCACATCAACTCCTAATAAACCTAATGTACAATCAATTACTAGCCCCAATCAAGTGAGAAAATAAAAATCTAAACAGGAAGACATGCACCGGGGCTTGCCTGGCTCAGGTACGATACTAGCACAAGTACAACCAGTAGTGATGTCAGTGGCTCCTTCTAAGCCTGCTCCAGCAGCGGGTCCTCCACCTGCTCCTGAATCGCCTCGAGAGCTATATGTCATAACAAGGAAATGCAAGTTAGATGCAATAACATGATGCAAGTAAGATTTAATTGTTTAACTGGACTGTCATTCAAGTTGTATTAAGAAGGGTGGATTATCATTGATTAAATTGATTAACTTTATTAACTTTCTTTTGTCTGAAGTATTTCCCTCATTGAAAACAGATACATCAAAAATTATATTCAGTCCAGTGGCATTTCTCTAAGGATCAACACCACTGAAAGTAATTTACAGTGAAGTTTGAAGATTTATTGCCTTAAAGATTAATTATAACGATTTAATTAGGACAGCCGCTTAAATAAATTATTAGAAATCAATTAGACATAAACTGACAGTAGAAAAATTCTCTGTAAGTGTGTTATCAGTTTAGTTATCAGCATGCAAGAGTTAAAGATTTAAAGATTAACAGAGAAATAATTAAGATTATACAAGATTTGACACTTAAGGAAATTTTACAGTAAAAAGAGAAAGTGTTTTATGTGATTTGGCATTTTTGTTGGATAGAGTAGGTCACAAGGACGACAACAAAATTTGACTCACATTTTTCTGAGGTGTATTTATTTTTCTGTCGATTTTACAACTTTCTGTGAATTTTCTGGGGAATTTATCTAATAAACCGGAAAAGGAAAAAGGCTCGGCCAATCAGATCTGGCCACACGGAGGACCACAGCGGCCGGGCCGCAGTAGATCCGGTCGGAGCCTCGCCGGAGTGAGCTCCGGTGGCGCGCTGGCTGGACGAGAGCGCGGAATGGGAGCGCAGGAAAAGGCGCGCTCACCTCGACGACTGGGAACTCGCGGGGACGGCCGAGTAGCGTCGACGACGAGAGGTGGCGGGTGGGAGATGACCGGCGACGTCGCGGAGGCAGGGAAGAGGTCGAGTACGTGCACACGTTGGCGCCTTAGCTTCCTGGGGTTGCGGGCGTCGTCGACGCGCAACATGTTGACGTCGAGAAGGCCGGGAAGGCAGTCGGAGCGGAGAGCTCCCCGCGACGGAGAAGTCCGGCAATGGGGAAACTCCCGAATCCGGCGAACTGAGCTGCGGATTCAAAGGGATAGGGGGTCATATGGATGCGCGAGCTTGTGAGGCACCTTGCAGCGCGAAGACTCGGGTCGGGACTCACCTGCGCGAGCTGAATCGACGGAGAGGTCGCGGAGCTTGCTTGGCCGGGCTCGGAGAAGAAAGGCCCAAATTCAGGCGCCTCAAGAAGGAGCGGGGTCAATGCGGCCATGGCAAGGTGCGGTGGCTCGTGCGAAGCTCGGAGCTAGCTCGCGTGGGTCGGGAAGGGCTCGCCGGCGGCACAGCGAGGTGGCGCGGAGCTCGGCGATGGGGAGCTAGGGTTTGGGTGGCCGGGGATGCGCGAGTGAGCGAGAGCGAGTGAGGGAGTGAGCTCAGACAGGCGAGGGAGAGCCGTTTTTGGGCGTCGCGGCGCGGTCGGAACGGGCCGGGCGCCGCACGGCGTCGCCGTACGCCGTCGTCCACGCGGCGCGCGGCGTCAGGTGAAAGAGAGATGTGTCGCTGACGAGTGGGTCCCACGGCATCTTTCTTTTTCCCGAATTTTCCAGTCAACCGAATTTCCCGACATTGTGCACACAAATTGGAGTAGCAAACGAGCTCCAAAATTCACAAACTTGGTCTCTTTGGAAAGGTCTTGAAAAGATCTATCAACTGGCCAACATGCACATCTGGACTCCAAAGAAATGCAAATGGCAGCTGGTCAAAGTTGGGTACTTTTTCAGCTTTGGGGATTTATTCGAGCCTCGAAAAGAATTTCTAAAATCACCAGAAATTCATGAAAATACTTCTCTGTGATATGCATCCATGGTATTTTTGGTTGTTCAAGTTGCCATGGAGAAATTTGAATGATTTTAATAGTTGAGGTTTTGCAATGGTTTGAACAATTGTTTGAAGCTTAAAATGCAGCAACTTTGCTGAATTGTTCAGGAAACTGCAGAGATCCAAAAATAACCAAAAATTCGGGGATGAAAGATCAGAGATCAAGGTCCAACTTTGCTTTTGGGGCCAGGTGGGTTTGAGCAACAGGGTTTGAACTAAAATTCCAGGAATAGCAGGATTTGCATGAACTTCTCTGAATTTTAGAGACACTTCCAGAATTTGAAAAATCATGGAAAAATCTCCCAAAATTCTCATTTCAGATGCTCTTGCTGCAAAAATTATTACTTGGGCAAGTTGTTATTGAAATTTTTAACTTGCTTCACAAGCATTGGTTGGACATTTATTTGAATTTTAAATTTCGAATTCAAACTTGATTTGCTTTTGGTTTGTGTTCAGCTTGTGAAGTTTGCATTGGCTGGGCTTCGGTGACACGGGGTGTCACACTTGGCCGGCGTGGCCTACAATGGCGGCGGGGACGATGTTGACGACCCCGACTCCTCCGACCTCCTCCCGCCGTCCCCCATCCTCGGCCACGCCACCTTCCTCCTCCGCGAGTTCCGCATCCGCCACCGCCGCCGCGGCCACTGATGAGCCAAGCGAGCATGACCCCGTCGCGGCACCCACCTACCGGCCCTGCGACGACTTCATCCTCTACCTCGACGGCTACGCGTCGCGCTTTGGTGTCTGCACGCGCCTCCGCTGCGAGGTTCGCGCCGTGCAGTTCGACCCCGAGCGCCTTCTCCGCTGCGCTGGCCGCACCGCCGGTCGCTGCCCCTCGCCGCAGGCATCAACGCCTCGTCGCGGCTCACCGTCGCTGCAGGGCAACGGATCGAAGTCCCTCATTGCTTCTTCCTCACCGTGCTCTGACTCAATTGCTTCTTCCTCACCGCAGCAATTGAAGACAGCGACGCCCGAGATAGTCAGGTTAGTCCCGGGTCCTGCTCTGTTCCAGCGACGACCTTGTCCTCCCGTTCATCTCGCACACGCCCATGGCGAGCTGCGGCGCGGGGCAACCTGCGGCGCGAGGCGAGCTGCGGGACAAGCAGGGCACAGAATGGCCGCGGCGGCAGCGGGCGGGGCGAACCTGCGGCGCGGCACGCGGGGCCAGCTGCGGCAGCGCGCAGGCAGCGAACCTGTAGCGCGGCGGGTGGGACGGCGGCAGCGCGCGCGGGGCATGCTGCGGCCAGTAGCGGATTCAACGGGGCAGCAGGGGGGTCTCAAGCCCCCCCTACTGGCCGCCGCACCATGGAGCCCCCCTTAGCCCCCCCTACATTTTCATGGCCATGGAAGAGAGAGATTGAGAGAATTGGGAGAGAGCTGAAGGTTGAAGACGACTGGGACTGTCCGTGCGAACTGGGCCGAAACCTCAACATGTGGCCATTCCTCAGAGTCAACTGAGACCATTAGCGATCAGCCTACAACGGCTTCACCTTCTGGGTTCTGGCGCGGCGTCGTGTGGTATGGTAGCCACGAGCAGGCAAGAGTAGGACATGCTATGGAGCCAGCGAGGCAGCGACGCGGTGTAAGCTTCAGACCATTGGAGTTTGGAAACCCCAAGGTATGAATGTTTTGGTGATTGGTGACCATATTGATGTGACTAACATTTCCTTGTAGGTATTCAAATGGTCATGTCATGAAGCGTCGTTCACATATTCTATCTATCGACGACTTGGTGATTGGTTGCCTCGACATTTCGGATCAAGAGCTTGATGGAGTCGCGGAGAAGATGTGGATCAAGGTAAGGACATGCTAGATCCAAGCGAGTGTTGCTTGGTTAGATGTTAGCTTGAGTCCATAGGAAAAACCGGACTATCAAGAGGGATCGAATTGGTTCTCTTAGAGCACACTAGGTTAGAGATCAAATGGATGCATTGTGAGTCTCTTGAGGGCTAGGTGGATTTGACAAAGTTTGAATCATACAAATTTTGAATTTCAAATTTGTTAACTAAAAGCTAGATTTTGTTACAGTGAATGATTTCATCCAAAAAAAGTCATCAATACCAATTTTCATAATTCATCGAGATGTACAATATTTATTTAGGACTTTTTTTCATTTGACAAAGTGGGTGTGTACATTGATCATTAATCCTAGATTCACTCATATAGTTTAAGAAACTATGTAGAGACTTGTCAAGTTTGCACTACATGTTATTACCACTTGTGAAAATGACAAAATGATCTAAATAAATATTGTAGATATTGATGAGATATGAAACTTTGGTATTCATCAATTATCCATTGACATCATTTAGTGTACAAATAGATTGCTTGTAGTTGTCATTTATTTAAATCAAAAATTGCATTGTGAAACAGACTCACACGAGAATATATTTCAAAATGATAGCATTAATAAGTTTCATAAATTGATATAGAATAATTTATAAAGTTTTGGGGAGGAAAGACTAGTTACAAGTTTTTTAGGCAGAGATTAAAAGAAAAAATTGTGCTTTGCATTTTGTTCATCCCAGGTGTGTGGGTCCCCACATGTCGGAGAGGAGTGTTAGACTGTTAGCTCCTCTCTGCCTGACACTGACAAGTGGAGTCCACCTGTTTCGGTTAGATCAAAAAAAATTTGGGCTACCAGGGCCTAACGTGTAGGGCAGATCAACAGAGCCCATGTATAGCAACCACGCACGGGCTGTACGCGCACCAGGAATGACAGAGCGAGCAGGAGATCGGAAGCAATGATTGATTTCGTAATTTCAGAACGGCAAAGGGGCAATCGAGTATAAAAGCAGGTGCGCCTCTCGTTTGGTAGCCGATGTGGGACTAAAGTTTCCCGTCAGCCCCTCCAAGTGCGACGGTCCTCATTGGGCCGAATCTTCTGAGCGGCCCAGCCCAGAAATCGTGTGCTGCAATGACCGGCAAGCGTATTCCACGGGACGCTTCGTTGCTCTCACTTACATGCGGGTCCCGCATGTCGGCGCCATGCTGAGGTCTAATCCTCTTCGCCAGCAAGCGCGAGAGACCGAGGGAGCAAACGGGACGGAAGGCGACGGGACGGCGAGGATTATTTTGTAAATCTGGATCGGAAAGCCTCTTCTCAGATTATTTTTGTTGTACAAGTTAATATAAAGCTAACTTCTCAGATTGTGTTGTAATGTCGACATCTTAATTCTCAGTTTGAGCTTTTGGATTTCTGATCAGGCCATATTCTCAGAAGTATTCTGCTTGTTGCACACATGAATAAGTAACACTTCAGTTAAAATGTCCCTGGAAGTTCAGTTTACGGAATATGCGATAAGTTCAGTTTACTCATGGAGCAGAGAAAATAGCTTTATTTCACATATCTGACACTCCATTTCATATCTGACAGAAAATAGCAGAAAATAGCTTGTTTCAATCACCAGTTCTGAAGAATGCCACATGCTGAATTTTCTCACCAGAATGAAATACAGTTAACACTTGTTTCAGTCAAAATGAAACATGAAAAACTGATGACATATATTTCAGTTACCATATATAACAAAATCATAGTCGAAGTTGCTCAGAGCAGAGGTACAAGTGAAGTGTCTACACAAAACAGTCAAGTTTTCCACAAATCCGAATTTCGACTGAAATTTGAACTGAAAGTACCCTTGCAACGTGGAAGCTCCTAATTGGCTAAAAAATTTGAGTGAATGTTCAATAGTCAATATAGTTGAAATATCCCATACTCAGAGCCAAAAAAGGCATTCAGTGAGTTTCATGAGAATAAATTATTAATTGTCACAGCAACAAAAACTATCTCTTGATACGCCAAACAAAAT